>CM067271.1:12412500-13612500 GCA_033220335.2 Troides aeacus
AAAAACTTGCACACCTATACGACTTCATCCCATCCACATAACCATATTATAAATATCAACCTGAAACATATCTAGAGAATACTAAGACAAAGTTATACTACGATCGAGCAATTCTTACTGATCGAACAATCCACTATAATAGACCAGACATCACGTTAATAGATAAACCTAACAACACCGGTTACCTAATTGATATAGCTGTTCCAAATACACATAACTTGCAATCAACAATAGCTAAATTACTTTCAAAGTACAGTGAACTGAAAGAAGAATCACCCGACTTTGGCGTCTTAAAAAAGTAATAATAGTTTCCATCGTTATTTCTACAACCGGTGTTATACCTAAACAACTGCACGATTCGATCAAGTCTCTCAATCTACCAAAAAATACATATAAAATGTTACAAAAAGCAGCCATTTTAAATACATGCCGAATAGTAAGAAAATCTTAAATTTTCGTCTATTAAAAGACCGAGGTTGCGGACGCACTTTTGTATTGGAACCACCGTGTCCTTAATTTTAATACAGGGGTTGTTTTGTTTTATGAAGTTAGTTTGGTGCTTAGTTCCACAGATAATTGAGATGCTCTTCTTAGGGTTGAGAAATAGTTTATGCCTGTTCGCCCATTCCACAATTGCCTTCAGATCTTGATTAATATTGTTGATTACACTTTTAACTCCTTCAACCGATAGTGGTACCTGAGCGTAGATTTGGGTATCATCGGCGTAAAGATGTACATTAGAGAATTGGATATCTTCCACGATGTCTGCAGTGTAGATAGCAAATAGAGTTGGACAGAGAATCGATCCTTGAATTACACCCTTATCGATGGCAGCTGCTTTAGATTTGGCAAGTTCACGTATACTGTTAACGCATTGGACTATTTGACTACGGCCAGAGAAATAAGACTGAAACCAGTTACATACTACTTGAGAAAATCGAAGAAGCTCCAGCTTGTTGAGCAGAATAGGAATCGAAACACAATCAAATGCCAGGGAAAAGTCTAATAGAACAAGTACTGTACCCTGACCATCGTCTGACGCGGTGAGGATGTCATCAACAATATGTAGGAGTGCGGAGGTAGTACTATGTTGTTTTCGAAATCCAGACTGTAATATGGGCAAAGTCTTACATTCCTCTAAATATGGCGTAATTTGAATGAGGATACATTTTTCTACTACTTTAGACAACGCAGGTAGAATACTTATTGGTCTGAGATCATTTATACTTTCTATCTTGGACTTCTTAGGAATGGGTGTAATAAATGAACATTTCCATTGCTCGGGGAAAATACTTTCTGATAATGATTTGTTGACTATTGCAGATATCGCGGTCAATGAAAAAGGAAGTGTTAGGCTTAACATGAACATAGATATTCCATCGCATCCTTTTGAGTTAGTAGGTGATGACTCAATAATGCGAGTAATAGTTGCAGGAGAAACTTCCTTAAATGTAAACACTGACTTTGAATGTCTCTCATTTTTAACATAATTTTTTTGACTATCACACGTCGTATGAGGTATACTGTTAATAAAAAAAATATTTGATTTATCTGGATTTACGAGGTCCCGAGGTAAATTGTTATAAGAACTAGGTTTAAATTGGCGTTTAGCCTTTTCCATGTCTCAAGAGGCTTTTTTTTTGTTATAGCTATTGAGTATGTGTTTAAAATAAGCGCGTTTTTCATTAAGGACTGCGGCATTGTAATAATTGCGCAAATCTCCATAATATTGATAGGATGACTCACTCTTTAGCTTTTTTGCACGCTGACACGCTTTATCCCACAACACCCGCAAAGATCTTATAGTGTCAGTTAACCAAGGTGTAGGAGGTTCTTTGTACGTCCTCGTGTGCATAGGAGCAAACGTATCGATTAAGTCTAGCATTAGGTAGTTAAATGTGGCCACCATATCATTAATATTACTATATTGGAGAACTAGTTCCCATGGGGTATATTGTGCAGCATTTTTAATAGCATCTGAGTTTTGTTAAGCTGTCTATAAGAGATTGTTCTAGGGCGGAATTTCGTGGTTTCTAGCGTAAAATTGGCCACAACTAAACCGTGATCACTAAGATCATCGTTATGAATAACGTTTATTGAGTGGGGATTTAATTTAGAACTTATAAATATTAAGTCAAGAATAGTTTCGGTAGAAGGTGTGATCCGTGTAGGTATGTACTATTTGTTTTAGTTGAAAATTATCTACACGATCTTTAAAGTAAGACTTCTTAAAACATGGGGAGCTATTGAGGCCTTCATTTGCAAATTTCATAAAATAGGGAAGGCAGATAGTCTGCTGCCCCATCATCAAGGGACCCCGACTTGGAAAAATCTAATAAGATAAAATGTCAAACCATAACGCAAGGTGCAACCCTCAAAGGTGATATTTAACCAGGTGATCGTCGAAGACGTCGTATCACTGAACTGGGACAGACATGCAATCGACTATCATCGGCGCACAAGACATTACAGCAGACATCAATATCTTGCAAACGTCCTCAGCCAACTGCATCTGTAAGACGCATCAGTTCAGTAACGGTGCAAACGTTACGCTACGACAAGACGCAATATCAATGTTTGATAAGCATCGAGGCAGTAGCTCGCGTCCGCTTCCGTTACCTCATAATGCATCGACACAGTTCAAGGTGACTTTGGGATGAACAAATGTTATTAAACGCGACGTATCATAGTGGCAAGCCACTAAGACGCCGAGCACCCATGTATCATAGAGCCGAAGCCCTAAGACACGGTTCTGAGTATTTCGATATCTCCGAAGTGTTATCTAACACTCTTCCCAAACCGGAGTATAATCAAGTAGTTACTAAAATAACCACCAAGTACACCCGGTTAGTATCTCACCTTCTCCACCAACTAGATGTTATATGTTAAATTTGCCATGCACCATTTTACACGGTTTCGAATCCATATACTTTATAAATTTCATTTTTAAAGACCTTCACACTCTTACTTTATTATATTGTATCATAAGACAGTATTATTTGCATTCTCATATTTTTCCGGAATTCGAACCGATATATCTTTTACAGCTCATCACTAGAGACTTGCACACTTTTATACTTTCATAATTTTTCACCATACAATCATATTTGTATTTTAGCATTTCAATCAGTATACTATACAGTACACCATTCCTTTCAGTATAGTATGCATTGAAGGTCAGTAATAATCTCCAATCAATAGTTCTATTAATTTGCACGAAGCAAATGTTTACATTTGACACATACGCAGTACATGTCCGGAGCCCACGTGTACGTAGGTGCGCACGCACGTGTGTGCGTGCGTCAGCGGCGCGCGCGCGCGCCCGCACGGCCCGCCGGCTGATACACGAACTGTTCCTAATTACGTCCTTAGGACGTTTCACGTACACCCAACTTTCGTACTATAACTTTTTTATTTATTATAACGAATCTTTTTCAAATTTAACTTCTTTATATATATTCGCATTTTTACACAGAATAAAGTTTGTTTCAAATATTTTTTGTGTAGTTTTTATATTTTAGAGACATATCTTTTTCAATCTTTAACTTTATATAAATTACATTTTTATTTTTATAAATTTTAATAAATTTTATTTCATCTGTTTATTATTTGATATTTTTTACAGAATCATGAATTTATTTTTATAAATTAATGTATGTCGTTACAATCTTTACGTAAAATAAAAGGCTCCGACCTACCGTAAAGGTATTGGTGAAACCGCCGTACCCCAAAAATGATTGCCGTTGCTTCCTTTTGTTTCTGTGCGCAATTCTTTTCCGCTTTGTTAAGCGTTCACGACGCGAATGATACGGGCCGGCCGACACCACCGCGCCCCCGCACCCGCGGCCCCGTCGGCGAGGCGTCCACTGTTAGAAGGAGGCGCGCGCGCGGGTCAAAGTGCGCCATCACTTGCTCTGAAGATAAACATTTCTTTATCGACTCAAACGCCTTAAGTTGTTCTCTATCCCAAGACCATTTTTACTTTTTACACTGTTTACTCTTTTGCAATAAGTCCTACAGCGGGCTTAGGATAGAGGATGTATTAGGAATAAAATTACGATAATAATTCACAAGACCGAAAAAAGATTGAAATTTGTTTACGTTTTCCGGCACTGGAAATTTTCATAATAGCTTCCATCTTTTTCAAGGATTTCCTAAGGCCATTTTTTCGATAGTATATCCTAAGTAATCAACTTGTTCTTTAAAAAATTCGCATTTTTCCTTTTGATCTGTCAATCCTACATCTTGTAATCTCTTTAAAACTAAGTGTGATCTTTCTACGTGTTGATCAAAATCTATAGAACTTATTAATATGTTGTCCAGCATACAGAGAACTCCGTCAATACCTGTTTGAAAAATAGCTGGCGCACACGACAGCTCGAACACAAGGCGCGTATGCTTGATTAAGCCGCGGTGGGTGTTAATGCAAGTATAATTTTGAGAATCGTCGTCGAGTTCGAATTGGGAGTAGGTTTGTGAAAGGTCTAATTTAGTAAACAGCTGTTCCCCGTGTAATCTTGCAAACAACTTCTGCGCGGTGGGCAACGGGTACTGATCTACTGTTAGTTGTTTGTTTATTGTTGCCGAATAGTCAACGTGCAACGAATCGAGCCATTTCTCTTTAATACCTAAACGATAGGAGACGCGTACTCGGAGTATGTAACAGGTATTAAAATGCTTTGCTTAATAAGCCGGTCGATTTCTGCGTTTACCTTATCTTTTAAAGCGTAAGGTACGGCGCGCGCTTTATGAAAAATAGGCTTAACATTTTCTTGTAAATGCAGCTTTACTTTATATAATATAAACTTGCCTAGACAATCTGAGAATACCTTCGGATAACTATGTTGTAAACGTCTTACCAACATATTTTTTTTATCACAAAAGGTGACGGTCAACATTTGCAGTTGCACTAAGCAACACGGCTCTCTTCTTCACGGGTTCCTCGCCGTCGTTCGCAATGAACCACTGGTTCAGTCGGCCTTTATATGTTTGCCATGACAACATTATGGAACTCGCTAAAATACCGAAAAGTGACATTTTTTTCACTTTTTAAAATTGTGGGTAATCGTCGCCAGATGTTATGTACTCGAGCGCGGAGAGCGTGCTAATCAAACTACGGTTGGTAGTACACTGCCCGAGTTAATTTTGACATACTCATAACACAAACCAATTCTGTTCAAGCGCAATCAGGTAAAAAGATGTTTTAATGTGGTGATACAGATCAAAAAGTACCTACATGTCCAAAAGGCATTAAATGTTTTAAAAGTAATGAGTTAGGCCATAAGTCTAATGCGTGTATTTACAATGTATAAAACTCATTAAATATTCAAAACTTTAAAAAAGACGATACTACTCATAAGAAGATAAAGATTAATGAAGAATTTATATCGCTATTTGATACTAGTAGTGATGTAAACCTAATGAGAAGAATTGAATTTGAAAAAATATAAGAAAAGGTTCAGGATTACAATATTTCGTCCACATTGTGTTTGACTAGATGTGCTGAGAAACAGTTAGTTTTTTACAGAAGCTTCATGCACAGTAAATGTGCAGATTGATGATTATTATGCTGATTTAAAATTTCATGTTGTGATGGACAGAGATATACCAGAGAAAGTTATAATTGGAAACCCTGTATTGAAATATTTTACTGTGAATTTTACTCCAGATGGCATGATATCGCAGTTTCAAAGTATGAGAATGATATTTATAAGATGTGTGAAGATTATAAACCTAATAAAAAAAAAGAAAGACAGCAACGTAAAGTTGAAAATATTACTTACCGATGAAGATTCTGTTTATCAAAATCCACGACGCTTGTCGCCTCTCGAAATGACCGTCGTGAATGAACAAATCAACGAATGGTTGGGCAAAGACATAATAAGACCTAGCAAATCTGACTTAGTATCTCCTATTGTACTAGCTGATAAAAAAGATGGGACACGAAGAATGTGTGTGGATTTTCAAAATTAAACAAGAAGGTTATAAGAGAAAGATTTCCTCTTCCCTTCATAAAATACGAGATAGACAAATTAAAAGAAGCACGTAGAAGTATTTATTACCCTTGATTCGAAAAACAGATTTCTGCATGTACAGATTTAGATGTGCATATATCTAGCCGAAAGTACACTTCCTTTGTTACTCCACGAGGACAGTACGAATTTATGAAAATGCCTTTCGGTTTGTACACTGTATCATCTGTATTTCAACGATTTATCAATGATATTGTAACGAGATACATTAATTTATAAAATATAAATTAATGATTCTAAAAAAAAAATATCAAATATTAAATAGCTCAATTAAAATTTATTGAAATTTATAAAGATGAAAATATAATTCAACGAAAGTTAAACAGTGAAATAGATGTTTCTAAAATATAAAACTATACAAAAAATATATTTAAAATTATTTTAAACAAACTTTATTTTAAGTCTAAAATACGAATATATTTAAAGAAGTTATATATGAAAAAAGGATTCATTATAATAAATAAAAAAGTTAAAGTACGAAAGTTGGGTGTTCGTAAAATGTCCAAAGGACGTAATTAGTAACAGTTCGTGTATCAGCCGGCCGTATAGGCGAGCGAGCGCGGCGGGGACGCACGCGCACTCACGCTCCTACGTACACATGGGGCGGCCGAGCAGCGGCCGTCCGGACATGTACTGCGTACGTGTCGAATGTAAAAATTTGCTTTGTGCAAATTGATTGGAGATTATTACTGACCTCGATCGACACCCCTCGACCTCCTTTCCTTCCCAAATAAGGAACAGGAAGTGAGAATGTGCACCACGGTCTGGTCCACCGCCGGGTCACAGAGGCATGCAGGACTTTCCTTGAGCTTGAACCTGTGAAGGTACTCGGATAATCCCCCGTACCCAGTGAACATCTGGACCAAGACCGTGTCGAGCTCGAGCCGACGAAGCACGCGATATGCCGACGTGACGTTGGAGAAGAAAATCCTCGTTGTTGAAGCAGTTGCACCTTCGGTAGTACGTTCTTCACATGCATGTTGAACGTGAGCCTATCGTCAACTGAGGTCGAGTATCCGAACTTCACGAGTGCGACAAAGGGCCTCTCCACCCATACCCAATTATTGGGTTGTAGTATTTCCGCTTATTAGTCAGCACCATAGCATTGGTTTTGTGTGGTGCGAATCTAAGCTTGTTCGCCGTTCGGGGGTCGCGGATGAACTGCAATACTTTATCCCGCGACCCCACGAATACGTGGATGAGAGTGGAATACCGAGTGAAACTTTTTAGTCGGTTGGAGCCCGACACTACCACCGACGCCGGCCCAATTTGGCGACGGGTTGTGCGTTCCGTTAGCATTTCGTTACACACGTTAAAAAAAAAAAACCCTTTCGTGGTCGCTCTCGCGTACCTGACGGACATGTTGCGATCGCTAAAGTAGCTGTCGACAAGGCGCCGCAGGCCGACGGGGCAGCTAGTTTCCGCGGGTCTGCACCGTATAGCAGGCCACCTGGCGTTGTCGAAGGCTCTAAGTCCAATTATACCAGCACAACGATCTCCTTCTCTTTCAAGCGAGTTCGTATGTGCTGGATCAGGTCATATCTTACAGCTTTGTGGCACGAAGCCGTTGGCGGCTACTGATATACGGCGTAGTGTACCACCGAATTCTCCGGACGAAAAAATGAGTATATTAGAGGAAATCTGAATGTTGCTCCAGTGACGGAGAAATTTTGGAGCAAGAGGTTAGCGTGGTACGGGTGGTATGTTGTACGGAGGAATGAAGGAGATATAACAAAGAAAGTAATGAGAATGAAAGTGGATGGTGATAAGGCTAGAGGAAGACCATGGATTTTATGAAAGACGACACGTGCAAAAAGAGTGCGAATTCAGATATGACGGCTAATAGAGGGATATGGAAGAGAAGTACATATTGTGCCGACCCCATATATTTGGGAAAAGGGCAGGAGAAAGAAGTAAGACCATCTAAAGATAAGATTAATGCTGTTGCAACGTTTAAGAAGCCTATTAATGTAAAGTCTATACAATCAACTGGATATTTTAGAAAATTATTCAGAATTATTCATTGATCGCTAAACCACTGACAGACTTACTGAAGAAAGATACTATTTTTGATTTTGATGAAAAGTGTGGAAGGACTTTCATGGAGCTCAAAAATGTTTTGATGCAGTTCACCAGTCTTGCGCATTTATAATCCAGGTTATTAAACGGAGTTACATACAGACGCTACTGCAGATGGTTCTGGAGCAGTTTTATTCCGAAACTGAAATATTAGCTATTGCTGAGACCATAAAGAAGTACATAGTTTTGATTCAATTTAAAATAGTTACTGATTGCTCTGCATTAACCATGACTTTACAAAAGACAGATTTACCTCCCAGAGTAGCTCGATTGGCTTTTGGCAAGTTATTGTTTAGACATTTAGGACACCCCGCAAGTAGACTCATAAATGCCCAATCATCAATTCATTCACATACATGTGTATTTGCGAGTCCGGTTTATTCACAAATACCTGCATAATATTTTATGTTTTATTTATTTATTTGATTTACCAACGCTTGTATACACTAATTCTTTAACAAAAATACATGCAATTATATTAAATCAAATGTATCAAGGCAATTACAGGTAAATACATCTTACATTAATATAATCTAATACTGGCAGTTATTGTATATATATATAACGACTATAGGAGAATGCCATTCCGAACTAGGAACTCTTTAAAAATAACTTTTTAATTATTTGGCGGAGCTTGTTGGGTGAATCATTGTGGATGTCCAGGTGATCGCTATACTGGTTGAGCAACTTGCATAGTCTGGAAATAGGAGAATTTGATCCGAAAACTGTTTTACGAAAGGGTGGCTGGAACGGAGTTATTTTGTACCTAGGATATCTAACAGGGACGCGTAATTGAAATTTTTCTAACAATGGAGAACAATCTAGCTTATTATTAAAGATTTTGGATACAAACAATAAGTCATTTAATATACTGCGATCATTAGAGAGATCATTTTAAAATGTGATAGTTGGTTTTTGTATGATGTGATTTCTCGTTTAGGAATTTGACAAGAGAATTTTAGATGTCTAACGAATTTTTTTTGTATCCGTTCCATTCTTAATGTATGGGTAGCATAGTGTGGCCTCCATACAACTGAGCAGTACTCCAAAATATTGCGCACTATGCTGTAGTATAGAGTAATTTTAGCATCACAACGAAAACCTTTTGAATTACGAGTTATGAACCCGAGCATTTTTGAGGCTCGTTTCGTAATATTTTCGAGATGAGGCACAAAAGTCAACCTATTATCAAAGATAATCCCTAAATCTCTAATTACTTCGAATTCTTGGAGGATATTTTCTTTTATGCTGTATATGTAAGTGATTATGTTACTTTTCCTAGCATATCTTACAACGAGACATTTATTACAATTGAGGACCATGCTATTGTTATCAGACCATTCAACCAGGGAGTTAAGATCCTTTTGCAGTTTTAGGGAATCATCATTTGTTTCAATGGTCTTGCTCATTTTAAGGTCGTCAGCATACATATAGATTTTTGAAAATTTAATGTTGTTGGGGAGATCATTGACAAAAATATTAAATAAAATTGGTCCCAAGTGAGACCCTTGAGGCACTCCTGAAGTGACGTTTCGTAGGTGAGATTGAAAGCCATTCACAGCGACAAAGAAAGAGCGATCATCAAGATAGGATTTGATCCATTGCAAAAACATATCCGACAATCCATACGCTGACAGTTTTTGCAGTAGGATGTGATGCGCTACACGGTCAAAAGCTTTTCTGAAATCTGTGTAAACGACATCAACCTGTTTACCAGCATCAAGTGCTTCAATTAGGGTCTCGGTGATGTCCACCAAGTTCGTTGCAGTAGATCTATGCTTAACAAACCCATGTTGACTGTTATTTAAGAGTTGATAAAAATGATGTTGTATATATGGACAGACCATGGATTCGAAAACTTTAGCAAAACTTGATAATATTGATATTGGTCGATAGTTGTTTATATGATTATCACTATTTGTTTTGTATACGGGTATTACTTTTGCAATCTTCCACATTTTCGGAAACACTCCTGATTGTAAGGAAAGATTGTAAATTAATATAAGAGGTTCAACTAACAGATTGGCACATCGGGCCAAAAATATAGGTGGTATACCATCAGGCCCGGCGCCCTTGTTAATATCAATAGTCTTCAATTTATTTAAGAGTAAGGACTGGTCGATAACTGGCAAAGCCAAAGGTAATGTATTATTTTTCCTAACAGCATCCGCATAATCTGTAGATACTTTAGAAGAATCAATTTTATTAGTGAAAACTGAAGCAAAATGTGAACAGAACATTTCGCATATCTGTTGGCCGTCAGAAGTGGCTATGGCGCCATCTATCATCAGACTAGGATATAAACTTTGGCCACCTCGCCTCGATTTTATGTAGGACCAAAACAATTTAGGATTTTTGGTAATTTGGAGCTCAATATTTTGAATATACTGTTTGTAGCAATTCGTTGTTAGACGAGTACAGCGTGAACTTAGTAATCGCAATTCCAGTTCGTCCATAGGATTTTTATATTTATTGAAGCGACATCTAAGATTATATTTTTCTTTTAGACATCTAACTAAATTTTGGCTAAACCAGGGTGGGTAATGTTTTCTTTTATACTTTTTCTTTGGTACGAACTTCTGTATTAGTTCAGTTAATTTATTGTAAAAGAGTTGTAAACGATCGTCAACATCATGAATATGTTCAAACAACTCGTTCCAGTTGCAGACTTCAAGAGCTTCGAAGATTTTATGGTAATTAGCTTTATAAAAATTGAGTTTAACCATTTCACTATTATAAGGGAGTTTTATTTCATTAATTAGGGTAATATCAACATCAAGCGAAGGGTGTAATTGATCGATTATACTTAAAGTACTTAAAGAGTGACTAACCGTACAAAACGATGTATTCGAGATAACCAAATCAAGTATTCTGTTGGAGGAATTAACTATAGAATTATGTTGGGTAAGACCATTAACATGTATAAAGTCTACAAAATGTTGACATAAGGTAGGTACAACATGTGGCTTAGAGGAATCGCTCAACAAGCTCCAGTTCATACAAGCTAAATTAAAGTCACCTAAAATACAAGCAAAGATGGCTTTCTCTAGAACACTATTACAGTTTTCAATAAAAAGATCCAATGTGGAGTGCCGTACGGGAGGCGGTAAATATACTGCACAGAATGCCATTAGTTGGGTTGTGTGAGAGATAGGTATTTCCACCGTTATCCAAAGATCTTCCAAAATTGACTCCCAGACATACATTCTTTTAGAGTTTATCTTTCTAGATACAGCAATAAGCACTCCACCTCCATCTTTTTTGCACGAATATGAGGCGCACCGATCCCTTCTATGTACTACATATCTTTGGTCAAACAACTCGGTATTAGATATTGTGCTATTCAACCATGTCTCAGTGAGAACAATAATGTCATAGTCGTTACACAGTATTTACCGGTGGAGTTCATGTGTTTTAGTTCTTAAGCCGCGTGTATTTTGGTAATATACTTTTAGGTTCGCGAAAGAAAGGGTTTTATAGGCCAGTGAATAGCACCAAGAAGTAGACAACATAGTAAATTGATAATAGTAATTTAAACTATATGTTTTAGCGTTTCCATGTTCCTTACAAGTATGTGTTCAGTTTCATCGCTTTTTCTGATAAAGACTTTGCCGTTGCGAACCCACACGAATTTGTATCCCAATTCTTTGGTTCTCATTCGGGCAGCCGCATGAAGAGTCTTGTTAATCGGCGAAAAATGTTCAGTGACGAAAATGGGTGATGATTTTCCAGTCAAATTTATATGCGTACTGTTTAACTTATTTTGCGGGTGAGTTTTATTAAATCTTATCACTGCAGCTAGAAATTCATCACGAAGTCGCGGAGAAGCAAGCTGGACAATGATGGAACGAGGGCGAGAGGTAGTGCGATTAATCTTGGATGTACGTGTTATGTGCACTATTTTGTTATCGTCTAAACAGCACCCGACAACTTTACCGATCTCTTTAAACATTAGCATCAAGTTTTCGCTCTTGCTTTCAGGTACACACCGAAGTTCAATGTTGTTCCGACGGCCCAGTTGCTCCAGTTGATTTATTCGCATATTGAGATCATCGACGGTTGTCTTCATTTTATCAAAATTTGAAGTCACTTCAGTTACTTTTGATTTGAAACCTTCAGATTCCTTCTTCAAGTCTTCGTACTCACAATGTATGAAAGTCATGGATTCCTTTATTTCAATAAGTTCGTTACGTATTGGTTTAAGTTCTGTGTCTAAAAAGTTTTTCAAGTTGTCCTGAATCTTACAGAAAATGTCATTCATGTTTTGGTTAATCACATCCTGTACAATTTCGCGTATATCATTTTTGGTAAGTGGTAAATTAGTACTATCCGTCTGCGAGACTAACCCTTGCCGTTTAGTCCCTCTTGTGTTGGTATTACATCGAGATGGTTCTTTTTTTGAGGTTTTTGCTGAATTACGGATACATTCCGAACAGTTCCAAGCAGATCGCATGCCTGGAGAAATCGAGGATTCATCAAGACATATACAATTAAGATGGAAATATTTTTTACATTTTATGCATAAAATATGCTTGTCCCTGTTGTTCGAGTCAGGCGTACAGCAACCCCAATCTGAACTGGCCATCTTGAAATCAAATTTAGAAGTTACAGAAAATTGTCTTTTACTCTCAAATGCTTGATGATATGACTACGGCCCTTCCGCCTCGAGCCAGCCGCGTCGCTCAGCGTATGGGAGTATAGCGCTTATGCTTAGTACTTAACTGTGAGAGTCGCGCGTCGAGTCCACTTGCACAATTTTGTAACTAATGTTAAGACTAGCGCCCGATTCTGCACAATTTTATTTTCATCAACGTTTTTTAATGTTTATGGCTTCATAATAGTCTAATCGCAAGTTTCTATTATCAAACCTCCACTGTTTCACTCCAAGGAAAGGGTTTTACACTTAAAGATACTTTAGTAGCAATTTAAAATATATAAAAACAGTCCCAATATCGGAGCTAACGTAACAGCGTCCGACCTTTACTACTACCATAATACTATATGCATTGGGCCAGCGTGGTGACTACATGGCCCAATCGCCCTTATACTGAGGGTAAGCCTGTGCTACATCAGTAGGGGCGTATATTGGAGGTTTTAGAGTATTATAAGCCCCGTAAACGGGGCTATACAAAAATTTTTTATTTTCCCTTAAAGGGAGGTTTACAGAAAAAAATTCCTGGCTTTGAAATATTAGCATTACTACAACGTTAACCAGTAAAACGCCTAACTGATTGAAGAAAAATCTTTACAGCGTGATTTAGAAACACTTTAGCGTCACCTGTTGTTATATAGTTATATTGTTTATTTTATAGTTTGTTAAAGTTAAAACAGAGGTCGCTTTATACAATTATCTTTATTTGTTAGTTGTGATTATGAAGGACATATAACAAAGGAAGTAATGAGAATGAACGTGGATGGTTATAAGGACAGAGGAAGACCAAAAAGCGGATGAAATGTGTAAAAGATGACATGTGTAAGAAGAGTGTGAATTCAGATATGACGGCTGATAGAGGGATATGGAAGAGGAGTACATATTGTGCTGACTAAGGACTAAAATGGCAGGAGAAAGTAATTTATCTGCGCGGAGAAAGTAATTTATCTGCGCCCACTTTAAACTTAGTTTTATTATCAATTTACAAATAACTAAACTTAGTCGCCGTTTCTTAATTAATTTAGTCTATTTCCGTTATATGTATCTTAAACTGTAGCTTGCAGTTTTCATTATGATAAAAAACTAAACGTTAGTCGTTTGTAATTAAACATAAAAATGTAAGATGGCGCTAATATCAATTGATCGATCGTTCGAAAATTCATCGGAATCGAAACTATCAGGACTGTCTTATAAAGTACAGTTTTCCATGAAGTAGTTGCAAATATTTAAATACATACACTTTTATTTCCGTATTTTATTGATTTTATGAATGTGTTATGATGTACGAGAACGCGGAGAGCGTGCGAATCAAACTATGGTTGGTAGTACACAGCCTGATTGTATTTTGACATAACTATAACATTCTCTCCCCTTAGCTCACAACACAATATAAAACGCACAATATAGCAAAAATACATCAAAATAAACGATTACTATTTAAATATCTATACTACAGAATGGCTTGTAAACGACCCGTTGTAAGTCTCGCAATGCTCTACCTCCCCTCACCCTAGACCATGTCTGGCGGGGTGCTGGGTCGGATAACCTCCACGTGTGCCCGGGAGATGCAGTTACCCTTCGGACCTCTGTCCGGGGGTAAGGGCATCTCCTGGGACTGGTGTACCCTGGACAACGGCAGCTGCTTTATGCTCTCGGGCATAGGGCAACTGACGGCTAATAATCCGACACCACTGGCGTCGGGAAGTGACGATCCTACCGCCCGCTGAAGGGAAAACTGATATCCCTCGTGGATTCAATTTTCTCTTCGGCGCAATCAGTCGAGTCGCGCGGCGAGTCCGCCCCTAGGGCGGCTGTTGGCTTCGGCCACACCGGGCGCACCCGTGGCCCGCTCATAGCACATCCCGAGCGGAGCGGGGACTGCGGTCATTGCGACCGGAGTTGAGAGGAAGACAACCTCCCAAATTACCCCAATCCTAAGGTACGGCGTGCCGATGGGATGAATGGCCAAGGGAAACTTGGTCCCGAGCGCCCGAAGCTGTGGATCAGCAAACCAACATTATGACAAGCAGATCTCAAAACATTGGTCCCCAGGTGGGTTCCGGCTTTACGGCTGGGGAATCCCACACGGCGCCTTGCGCCGTCTGCCCTTCGTACTCTGGGGTGGGCAAGACTGCTTTAGACGATGGTGTGTGTGTGTGCAGAGGAGCGCCGATGGTTCGGCGAGTTGCACAATGGCGGAAGTGCCGCGCCCAGCGATGAGTGCTGGCCAACTATACGGTGGTGACAGGCTAGCGCAACGTGCGCTATCGCTGACCGCGCTGCCCACAGCGCGGGTGGTGCTGGAGCGGCTGCTCTGGGAGCCATCCAAAAACGGGGGCGATGTCGACATGGCCCCTGTTTCCCGCATCAGCGACAACAAGGCTGCCGTTTCAGACGACAGCCTCACTACGGTTGCGCCAGGCGAATCCCGCTTTTGGCAGGACCGCAAACGACGGCGTCCCAGCAAGGACGGCTTGTCGACTTCCTCGGAGGAGGACGGCAAGAGCGCCGGGGAGTTATACCCCGGCCCCAAGCCGGAGCGACGTGGGCGTCCGCCCACGACAGGCAAATATGTCGGCTTCAGCAAGGCCAAGGCCGCGTTCGACGCCGAGAGGCGTCAGTAGCTGAGGCTCCAGGCGGAAGAGGAACTCGTCGCGACGGCGGCTAGGTTCCGCCGAAACCGGGAGCGGAAGCTCTCCCGATCGCCTGCGCTGAAGTCGAGGACGGCGCCAGACGAGCAGACAGTTGGGGCGTTGCAGCGAATGGTTCTCGACGACGCTGAGCTGATCAGTACGATTGCCAGCAAGTCGAGGAACCTCAAGTCCGGCCTGGCGCGGGACCTGAGTGTCGCCGCGGCCTCCATCAAGGTGGCCGTGACCACCATCGTGTCTCGCACAGCGACGGACGAGACGCGGCAACTGCAGGCGGAAAACGCCCGCCTGCGCGCCGAGGCGGCCGATTTCCGTAAGGAGTTGGCCAAACTCATGGCGAAGATGGACGAGTTGGAGCGGCGGGATAGACCAGCGCCTCCTCGTCCGGACGCCGGCGATGAGTCTCCTGAGGAGGTGACGATTCGTCCGGCAAAAAAACGGCGCACGGGTGCCGATCGCCTCGTACCGGCGACTACGTCGGTAGAGGAGATCTGCCACACCGTAATGGTGAAGGTGGGGACGATGGTGTCGGCCCGCCTGGTATCACTGGAGGACAGGCTTCTCCCGGAGAAGCGTGTCCGGCCACCGCTTGCCGCCGCGAGGCAGGCGGCATCGGCCGCCAAGAATGCCGGCCCAGCGCCGAAAGCGGCCGCGGCCTCCGCGAACCCCGCCTACAAAGCCTCCGTGGCTAAGGGGAAAGGGAAAGGGGGGCCGCAGAAGGTTGCGGGAAAGCTCCCTAAGTCCGCAGGCAAGTTCGTGCCCGCGCCCGCCCCACCTCCATTGGAGGAGGGGAGGACCGTCGTTGCGCGAAGCCGCGACGGGCAGAGGAGCTGCTGCCGAAGCCGCAGCAGCGGTAGAAGCAGCGACAGCAGTCGCAGCCGAAGCCGCAGCAGCAGCAGCAACAGCATTGGAGCGCAAAGCGCAAAGCCGGCAGGAAGAACCGGCCGCGAAAGCTGCGGGCCCCACGGTCCGCGGCGGTCGTGGTTACTCTTGCGCCTGAGGTGGTCGCGAAGGGCATCACGTTGCCGAAGTGATCGCCCAGACGCGGGAGCGGATCGACCTGAACGGCCTCGGCATTCTCGGGATGCGCTGCAAGACGGCGGCGACCGGAGCACGAATATTTGAAGTGCCCGGTCTTGAAAACGGCGAGAAAGCCGATACTCTCGCCAAGAGGCTCCGCGAGTCTCTCGGCGAGGATGTCGCGCGGATCTCGAGGCCGGTGAAGTGCGCCGAGCTGAAGGTCTCCGGATTGGATGACCCGGTCACCAGCGCCGACGTAGTCGCCGCGGTGGCGCGAGCGGGGGGCTGTCCGGCCGACCAGGTTCGGTCGAGCAGCGTCTCCTTCGGCGCCTCCGGCCTCGGAACGGCGTGACTACGCTGTCCTGTGCTTGCGGCTCAGCGGGTGGTGGACGGCGGCAGACTCCTGGTTGGCTGGGTGTCTGCGCAGGTCACACTGCTCGCGAGCAGACCGCAACGCTGCTTCCGGTGCCTCGAAAAGGGGCACGTGCGGGCGCAGTGTAAGTCCGACTTGGACCGCAGCGATGAGTGCTATCGCTGCGGAAAGAGCAGCCACAGGGCGACCACCTGCTCCGCCAATCCGCACTGCAACCGATGCAGCGTGGCCGGTAAGCAGACCGACCATAAATCCGGCGGTGGTGCCTGCGACAGGGCGCGCGTCGTCGGTGGTGGGGCGACGAAGGGCGGCAGGCGCGGCGGTAGGGGCCCGGGGGTCACTCGACCGCAGGCGCTCGGCGCGAGCGAGAAAGCCGCGCGGGAGGAGGTTCAGATGTCCGTCGAGTGACGATGGACCTGAACTTCCTCCAGGCGAATATCAACCACTGCGGACCTTCTGTTCCAGAGCATGGCGGAGCGGTCGATTAACGTGGCGGTGGTCACCGAGCCGTACTACGTCTCACCGCGGGAGAGCTGGGCGGGAGACGTGGACGGATCGGTGGCCATAGGCACGCTGACCTCGAATGGCTCCCCCGACCTAGAGTTGGTGGAGCGCGGTCGGGGTTACGTCGCCGGGCGGGTGGGGGACGTGCTGGTCGTGGGAGCATATTTCTCGCCGAATCGCTGCTTGGCGGAGTTCGAGCGGCTTCTCGACGAGATCGGTGTTCTCATCGGCCGGCTAGGGTCGGGTCGCATTCTCCTCGCCGGAGACCTCAACGCCAAGTCGGTGGCGTGGGGATGCCCGCGGACGAGCGCGCGCGGTACGGCGCTCGAGGAGTTTGCAATCGGAGCGGGTTTGGTCGTGCTCAATCGGGGGACGGCGAACACGTGCGTGCGGAAAAACGGCCGCTTCATCGTGGACGTAACGTTCGCCGGGGCCGCCGTGGCCCGCCGTATCGGGGATTGGGAGGTGCTCGAGGGCGTGGAGACTCTGTCCGATCATTTGTATGTCCGATACAGTGTGTTCGCGACCTCGGCGACTCCGGGCGATCCTTGTCGTCCCTTGATCGGGGACGGCCCTCGGTGGACGCTGAAGCGCCTCGACCGAGACCGGCTTGAGGAGACGGTCCTAGTCGAGGCCTGGGTCCACGAGGGCCGGGCTAAGGCGGCGGGCCTCTCCGTGGAGGAGGTGGCGGTCGACGTGGAGCGGGAAGCGGAGAGGCTCGTGCAGGCCGTGTCGCACGTGTGTGACGCGGCCATGCCGCGGGCGCGCCGCTCCCTTCCTCCTGAGTGCCGTGCGTACTGGTGGACGGCGGACCTCGTGCGGCTTCGCAGCGCGTGCGTGGCGAGCCGACGCAAGTACCACAGGTGCCGACGTCCACGGAGGCGCGATACGGCCGAGGAGGAGCGGCTGTACGCGGCGCACAGGGCTTACTTATTACACTTTTTACTCTTTTGCAATAAGTCCTACAGCGGGCTTAGGATAGAGGATGTGTTAGGAATAAAATTACGATAATAATTCACAAGACCGGAAAAAGATTGAAATTTGTTTACGTTTTCCGGCACTGGTAATTTTCATAATAGCTTCCATCTTTTTCAAGGATTTCCTAAGGCCATTTTTTCGATAGTATATCCTAAGTAATCAACTTGTTCTATAAAAAATTCGCATTTTTCCTTTTGATCTGTCAATCCTACATCTTGTAATCTCTTTAAAACTAAGTGTGATCTTTTTACGTGTTGATCAAAATCTATTGAACTTATTAATATGTCGTCCAGCATACAGAGAACTCCGTCGATAACTGACAGTACGCATTCCATAGTTCTTTGAAAAATAGCTGGCGCACACGACAGCTCGAACACGAGGCGCGTATGCTTGATTAAGCCGCGGTGGGTGTTAATGCAAGTATAATTTTGAGAATCGTCGTCGAATTCGAATTGGGAGTAAGCTTGTGAAAGGTCTAATTTAGTAAACAGCTGTCCCCCGTGTAATCTTGCCAACAACTCCTGCGCGGTGGGCAACGGGTACTGGTTTACTTTTAGTTGTTTGTTTATTGTTGCCGAATAGTCAACGTGCAACGGATCGAGCCATTTCTCTTTTTTATACCTAAACGATGGGAGACGCGTACTCGGAGTATGTAACATGTATAAAAATGCTTTGCTTAATAAGCCGGTCGATTTCTGCGTTTAGCTTATCTTTTAAAGCGTAAGGTACGGCGCGCGCTTTATGAAAAATAGTCTAAGCATATTCTTGTAAATGCAGCTTAACTTTATATAATATAAACTTGCCTAGACAATCTGAGAATGCTTCGGATATCGATGTTGTAAACATTCTACCAACATATTTTTTTTTATCACAAAAGTTGACGATCAACATTTGCAGTTTAAATTTTGAAATAAAATCGCGATCTAATCGATCGCAGTTTCAAAGTATGCGAATGATATTTATAAGATGTGTGAAGATTATAAACCTAATAAAAAAAAGAAGACAGGAACGTAAAGTTGAAAATATTACTTACCGATGAAGATTCTGTTTATCAAAATCCACGACGCTTGTCGCGTTTCGAAATGACCGTCGTGAATGAACAAATCAACGAATGGTTGGGCAAAGACATAATAAGACCTAGCAAATCTGACTTACCATCTCCTATTGTACTAGCTGATAAAAAGGATGGGACACTAAGAATGTGTGTGGATTTTCAAAATTAAACAAGAAGGTTATAAGACAAAGATTTCCTCTTCCCTTCATAAAATACGAGATAGACAAATTAAAAGAAGCACGTAGAAGTATTTATTACCCTTGATTCGAAAACTGATTTCTGCATGTACAGATTTAGATGTGCATATATCTAGCCGAAAGTACACTTCCTTTGTTACTCCACGAGGACAGTACGAATTTATGAAAATGCCTTTCGGTTTGTACACTGTATCATCTGTATTTCAACGATTTATCAATGATATTCTAACGAATTACATTAATTTATAAAATATAAATTAATGATTCTAAAAAAAAATAATCTGATATTAAATAGTTCAAATAAAATTTATTAAAATTTATAAAGATGAAAATATAATTCAACGAAATTTAAACAGTGAAATAGATGTTTCTAAAATATAAAACTATACAAAAAATATATTTAAAATTATTTGAAACAAACTTTATTTTAAGTCTAAAATACGAATATATTTAAAGAAGTTATATATGAAAAAAGGATTCATTATAATAAATAAAAAAGTTAAAGTACGAAAGTTGGGTGTTCGTAAAATGTCCCAAGGACGTAATTAGTAACAGTTCGTGTATCAGCCGGCCGTATAGGCGAGCGAGCGCGGCGGAGACGCACGCGCACTCACGCTCCTACGTACACATGGGGCGGCCGAGCAGCGGCCGTCCGGACATGTACTGCGTACGTGTCGAATATAAAAATTTGCTTTGTGCAAATTGATTGAACTATTGATTGGAGATTATTACTGACCTCGATCGACACCCCTCGACCTCCTTTCCTTCCCAAATAGGGGACAGGAAGTGAGAATGTACACCACGGTCTGGTCCACCGCCGGGTCACAGAGGCATGCAGGACTTTTCTTGAGCTTGAACCTGTGAAGGTACTCGGATAATCCCCGTACCCAGTGAACATCTGGACCAAGACCGTGTCGAGTTCGAGCCGACGAAGCACGCGATATGCCTACGTGACGTTGGAGAAGAAAATCCTCGTTGTTGAAGCCGTTGCAACTTCGGTAGTACTTCAGGCGCCGTTCGGGGGTCGCGGATGAACTGCAATACTTTATCCCGCGACCCCACGAATACGTGGATGAGAGTGGAATACCGTGTGAAACTTTTTAGTCGGTTGGAGCCCGACACTACCACCGACGCCGTCCCAATTTGGCGACGGGTTGTGCGTTCCGTTAGCATTTTGTTACACATGTTAATAAAAAAAAAAAAAAAACCCTTTCGTGGTCGCTCTCGCGTACCTGACGGACATGTTGCGATCGCTAAAGTAGCTGTCGACAAGGCGCCGCAGGCCGACGGGGCAGCTAGTTTCCGCGGGTCTGCACCGTATAGCAGGCCACCTGGCGTTGTCGAAGGCTCTCTCTAAGTCCAATGATACCAGCACAACGATCTCCTCTTTCAAGCGAGTTCGTATGTGCTGGATCAGGTCATATCTTACAGCTTTGTGGCACGAAGCCGTTGGCGGCTACTGATATACGGCGTAGTGTACCACCGAATTCTCCGGACGAAAAAATGAGTACATTAGAGAAAATCTGAATGTTGCTCCAGTGACGGAGAAATTTTGGAGCAAGAGGTTAGCGTGGTACGGGTATGTTGTACGGAGGAATGAAGGAGATATAACAAAGAAAGTAATGAGAATGAAAGTGGATGGTGATAAGGCTAGTGGAAGACCATGGATTTTATGAAAGACGACACGTGCAAGAAGAGTGCGAATTCAGATATGACGGCTAATAGAGGGATATGGAAGAGAAGTACATATTGTGCCGACCCCATATATTTGGGAAAAGGGCAGGAGAAAGAAGTAAGACCATCTAAAGATAAGATTAATGCTGTTGCAACGTTTAAGAAGCCTATTAATGTAAAGTCTATACAATCAACTGGATATTTTAGAAAATTCATTCAGAATTATTCATTGATCGCTAAACCACTGACAGACTTACTGAAGAAAGATACTATTTTTGATTTTGATGAAAAGTGTGGAAGGACTTTCATGGAGCTCAAAAATGTTTTGATGCAGTTCACCAGTCTTGCGCATTTATAATCCAGGTTATTAAACGGAGTTACATACAGACGCTACTGCAGATGGTTCTGGAGCAGTTTTATTCCGAAGTTGAAATATTAGCTATTGCTGAGACCATAAAGAAGTACATAGTTTACGTATTAGGGATTCAATTTAAAATAGTTACTGATTGCTCTGCATTAACCATGACTTTACAAAATACAGATTTACCTCCCAGAGTAGCTCGATTGGCTTTCATCATCATCATTAGGTGCCCTCTTCAAACAAGTTTGTTCAAGTTTGGCGATCAGATAGAGAAAACCAATTCGATCCTCAGCTATTCTATTTAACTGATGGGCATTGCTTATCGAAGAATATGACTACAAGATTGAACACAGACCTGGCTCTAGAATGAAGCGTGCCGACGCATTAATTCGAAACCCTACTTGTTCGGTAATTAATTACACCGAAATTACAGCTAGCTTGAAAGAAGCTCAGAATGAAGATGAATACATCAGAATTTTGAAGACTATATTAGAAAAAGAACCTTATGACAATCTTAACGTACACAATGACATACTGTACAAAGAAATCAATGGGATAATAAACATTGTTGTCCCAAAATAATACAGTATGAACAAAAAAAGCACATGAAAGAGGACACACTTCGAAGTTTGAATTTGAATTCGAACATTGAAAATTTACCACAAAAAATAAAGAGTCATTAGGTACTGTGTCGATGGAAGTGCACAGGCAAGAGCGCCGCCGCGCTTTGGAGGTGTGGAGAGAGAGGCTTGCTGAGCCGCGGAACTCACGGCAGCGTATAGTAAGCGCATTTCTGCCGAACCTCGAAGCCTGGCTTAGATTGGGCGGAGTGGCGAATGTCACGTTCAGGCTGACTCAGGTACTCACAGGACACGGGTGTTTTGGTGAGTACCTGAATAGGATTGGACGTGAACCAACCACGCAATGCCACCATTGTGGTGGAGAGCTGGATTCCGCTCAGCATACGCTCGCAGAATGCCTTACGTGGGAGCCTGAACGGAGAATTCTCATCCACAAAATCGGGCATGACCTTTCTTTGCCAGTAGCGATATCAACTGCACTGGCAAAGAAAAATGGGTGGATAGCGTTGGTTTCCTTCTGTGAAACCGTTATGATGCAGAAGGAGTCCGCCGAGCGAAGTCGGGAGAGGGCCGACTACGTCCATAGACGAGGACGTCGGGGCGTTGGCAACGGACGCCCCAACCCGTCAGCCCTGTAGTGCCGAGCCATTAAGAATAGGACTAAGGTATTCTCTGCCTGTCGTACAAGGCGACTAAAAGGGTCCTCGGTTTCGTAGGCTTTGAGGGTGGGGGCCCTCAGAGCTTAATAAGCGAGCCTTAGGAGGACGGCAAATACATTGTGGTCTTGTATTTGCTGTAGCAAAGCGTGAGGTCTAGTAGGGCTTTGGCCATTCCGTGGAATGTTAATCGAGAGTGCAGGGGGGCGCCGGTGCGTTCGTAGGAGATCCCGGAGCCCCTCCTAATGCACTGAGGGAGACCACCGAGGGGGTTTTAGTGGGTACAAGCCCCACATAACCTTCTCTTCCCCCCAGAAGCAAGGTATCTTTTAAGAAGATTTCCCCCGCGAGAAAAAAAAAAAAAAAAAAAAAGGTACTGTGTCGAGTGTATCATGTACGCGCACAAAAGAGGCAAGAAAGAAGGTTTAATTCATCCTATTGACAAAGGAGATTCAACGCTATGCACATATCATATAGATCATTTAGGACCTTTGACAAGGAAGGGCTTTCCTATAACCGAGGAGATTTAGTGGCCATTAGGAAAACACAATTTTCTCAAGGAGCCAAACTGTATCCAAAATATGTCGGACCTTATGAAGTTGTAAATAACAAAGGAAATGATAGATACACAGTAAAAAAAGTAGGCAATACTGAAGGTCCCATCAACACTTCCACCTCAGCTGATTATATGATGCCTTGGATCCCTGAAGATGATGAGTCATCTGGGACAGATGAACGAGCAGTATGGCCGTGTCGAATGAAACGACATAACGAAAACTAAAAGAAAGAGAAAACAGACGTCACGAGGCTTTCAAAAAGAATGAAAAGATATAAGAATAAGGATTTGGTATGTTGCGAACGTTAAAAGGAATTAAAAAGATGTTTTAAGCGAAATAAATTGTTTTATTACTGTCTCAATCCCATATATATATTATTTATTTAAAACGTAATTAAATTTTCTATCATCAATACAATGAATTCGTAAATGAATCGGGCGATGAGAAAAGTTTTAAAATTTTATGCTCTGGTTTTTAAAACACTGCGGCAAGTCCCGAGCCCTCGAATACTTCAACTACAAAATCGAACTTTGGTGCAATATGAATAAAGACTATAATTGTACAAGAACAAACCGAAGTACAAGTGTCAAAAAGTATTTCTGTTTTCTTCATTGAATTTTGTTCCTTACGATAAGCATTGATTTTGCAAATATTTTAAAAAGTTTTTAAAATTATTTCGTAGTACCCTGGTCGTGCATGTGCGGCGACTCGCGGTAAGTCTTGAGCAATCTAACACGTCTAGTATAAAATCAAACTTTAAACTTATAGTTGTGTGTAATGTAAAATTTTTTAAAAAAAAGCTTTAAAAATTTTTAATAGCTGGTATCCAAGCCCTTGTTATTAAAAAAACAAGTAATAGGGCGCTTTGTTATCGACTTGCAAGTACGATTCATGCTTAGTTCGCTAGTTTGTAATACCTGATGTAAAAAAATAACACATACAGTGCAAGAAATTCTCATGAGTAACAGATTATTAATATATTTACGATAGTATTTAGAGAGATGTGTGAAGTCACCAACCCGCATTAATAATAATAATATAATTCTCTATTCAGATAACATAGATCCAATAGTTAGTTTAGTACAAAAACTCTTAAAAATGAATGTTAGTAGCACATACAAGTTATTGTTTAGACATTTAGGACACCCCGCAAGTAGACTCATAAATGCCCAATTATCAATTCATTCACATACATGTGTATTTTTGCGAGTCCGGTTTATTCACAAATACCTGCATAATACTATATGCATTGGGCCAGCGTGGTGACTACATGGCCCATTCGACCTTATACTGAGGGTAAGCCTGTGCTACATCAGTAGGGGCTTAAATTGGAGGTTATAGAGTGTTATGAGCCCCGTCAACGGGGCTATACAAAAATTTTCTATTTTCCCTTAAGGGGCAGATTAAAGAAAAAAATCCAGACCTCTATGAAATCTTCGCATACGGAGGAATACTGCAACGTTAACAAGTAAAAGGCCTAACTGATTGAAGAAAAATCTTTATAGCGTGATTTAGAAACACTTTAGCGTCACCTGTTGTTATATAGTTATATTGTTTATTTTATAGTTTGTTAAATTTAAAACAGAGGTCGCTTTATACAATTATCTTTATTTATTAGTTGTGATTATAAAGGACATATAACAAAGGAAGTAATGAGAATGAACGTGGATGGTTATAAGGATAGAGGAAGACCAAAAAGCGGATGAAATGTGTAAAAGATGACATGTGTAAGAAGAGTGTGAATTCAGATATGACGGCTGATAGAGGGATATGGAAGACATATTGTGCTGACTAAGGACTAAAAGGGCAAAAGAAAGTAATTTATCTGCGCCCACTTTATACTTAGTTTTATTATCATTTTACAAATAACTAAACTTAGTCAACTTTTTTTAATTAATTTAGTCTATTTCCTTTATATGTATCTTAAACTAGAGCTTGCAGTTTTCATTATGATAAAAAACTAAACGTTAGTCGTTTGTAATTAAACATACAAATGTAAGATGGCGCTAATATCAATTGATCGATCGTTCGAAAATTCATCGGAATCGAAACTTTATCAGGACTGTCTTATAAAGTACAGTTTTCCATGAAGTAGTTGCAAATATTTAAATATATACACTTTTATATCCGTATTTTATTGATTTTATGCATGTGTTATGTACGAGAATGCGGAGAGCGTGCCAATCAAACTATGGTTGGTAGTACACTATATGTAATAATAACAGCCCATTTACGTCCCCACTGCTCGGCCACAGGCCTACCCTCAATATGAGGGCGATTGGGCTATAGTCACCACGCTGGCCCAATGCGGATTGGTGACTTCACAAATACCTTAGAATAAATTCTAAGTCATGTGCAGGTTTCCTCACGATGTTTTCCTTCACCGTTTGTATCTCGCTGTTGTAACTAAAGTCCACAAATGTACATAACTTAAATATTAAGTCATCGGTACTTGCCGAGGTTTGAACCCGCGACCTTCGGAATGAAAGCCGCACGCTCTAACCATTAGGCCAGCGAGCTACGGTAGTACACTGCCTGATTGTATTTTGACATAACTATAACATTCTCTCCCCTTAGCTCACAACACAATATAAAACGCACAATATAGCAAAATACATCAAAATAAACGATTACTATTTAAATATCTATACTACAGAATGGCTTGTAAACGACCCGTTGCAAGTCTCGCAATGCTCTACCTCCCCTCACCCTAGACCATGTCTGGCGGGGTGCTGGGTCGGATAACCTCCACGTGTGCCCGGGAGATGCAGTTACCCTTCGGACCTCTGTCAGGGGGTAAGAGCATTTCCTGGGACTGGTGTACCCTGGACAACGGCAGCTGCTTTATGCTCTCGGGCATAGGGCAACTGACGGCTAATAATCCGACACCACTGGCGTCGGGAAGTGACGATCCTACCGCCCGCTGAAGGGAAAACTGATATCCCTCGTGGATTCAATTTTCTCTTCGGCGCAATCAGTCGAGTCGCGCGGCGAGTCCGCCCCTAGGGCGGCTGTTGGCTTCGGCCACGCCGGGCGCACCCGTGGCCCGCTCATAGCACATCCCGAGCGGAGCGGGGACTGCGGTCATTGCGACCGGATTTGAGAGGAAGACAACCTCCCAAATTACCCCAATCCTAAGGTACGGCGTGCCGATGGGATGAATGGCCAAGGGAAACTTGGTCCCGTGCGCCCGAAGCTGTGGATCAGCAAACCAACATTATGACAAGCAGATCTCAAAACATTGGTCCCCAGGTGGGTCCCGGCTTTACGGCTGGGGAATCCCACACGGCGCCTTGCGCCGTCTGCCCTTCGTACTCTGGGGTGGGCAAGACTGCTTTAGACGATGGTGTGTGTGTGTGTGCAGAGGAGCGCCGATGGTTCGGCGAGTTGTACAATGGCGGAAGTGCCGCGCCCAGCGATGGGTGCTGGCCAACTACACGGTGGTGACAGGCTAGCGCAACGTGCGCTATCGCTGACCGCGCTGCCCACAGCGCGGGTGGTGCTGGAGCGGCTGCTCTGGGAGCCATCCAAAAACGGGGGCGATGTCGACATGGCCCCTGTTTCCCGCATCAGCGACAACGAGGCTGCCGTTTCAAACGGCAGCCTCACTACGTTTGCGCCAGGCGGATCCCGCTTTTGGCAGGACCGCAAACGACGGCGTACCAGCAAGGACGGCTTGTCGACTTCCTCGGAGGAGGACGGCAAGAGCGCCGGGGTGTTATACCCCGGCCCCAAGCCGGAGCGACGTGGGCGTCCGCCCACGACGGGCAAGTATGTCGGCTTCAGCAAGGCCAAGGCCGCGTTCGACGCCGAGAGGCGTCAGTAGCTGAGGCTCCAGGCGGAAGAGGAACTCGTCGCGACGGCGGCTAGGTTCCGCCGAAACCGGGAGCGGAAGCTCTCCCGATCGCCTGCGCTGAAGTCGAGGACGGCGCCAGACGAGGAGACGGTTGGAGCGTTGCAGCGGATGGTTCTCGACGACGCTGAGCTGATCAGTACTTTCGCCAGCAAGTCGAGGAACCTCAAGTCCGGCCTGGCGCGGGACCTGAGTGTCGCCGCGGCCTCCATCAAGGTGGCCGTGACCACCATCGCGTCTCGCACAGCGACGGACGAGACGCGGCAACTGCAGGCGGAAAACGCCCGCCTGCGCGCCGAGGCGGCCGATTTCCGTAAGGAGTTGGCCAAACTCATGGCGAAGATGGACGAGTTGGAGCGGCGGGATAGACCCGCGCCTCCTCGTCCGGACGCCGGCGATGAGTCTCCTGGGGAGGGGACGATTCGGCCGGCAAAAAAACGGCGCACGGGTGCCGATCGCCTCGTACCGACGCCTACGTCGGTAGAGGAGATCTGCCGCACCGTAATGGTGCAGGTGGGGACGATGGTGTCGGCCCGCCTGGTATCACTGGAGGACAGGCTTCTCCCGGAGAAGCGTGTCCAGCCACCGCTGGCTGCCGCGAGGCAGGCGGCATCGGCCGCCAAGAATGCCGGCCCAGCGCCGAAAGCGGCCGCGGCCCCCGCGAACCCCGCCTACAAAGCCTCCGTGGCTAAGGGGAAAGGGAAAGGGGGGCCGCAGAAGGTTGCGGGAAAGCTCCCTAAGTCCGCAGGCAAGTTCGTGCCCGCGCCCGCCCCACCTCCATTGGAGGAGGGGAGGACCGTCGTTGCGCGAAAGCCGCGACTGGCGAAGGAGCTGCTACCGAAGCCGCAGCAGCGGCTGAAGCAGCGACAGCAGTCGCAGCCGAAGCCACAGCAGCAGCAGCAACAGCATCGGAGCGCAAAGCGCAAAGGCGGCAGGAAGAACCGGCCGCGAAAGCTGCGGGCCCCACGGTCCGCGGCGGTCGTGGTTACTCTTGCGCCTGAGGTGGTCGCGAAGGGCATCACGTACGCCGAAGTGATCGCCCAGACGCGGGAGCGGATCGACCTGAACGGCCTCGGCATTCTTGGGATGCGCTGCAAGACGGCGGCGACCGGAGCACGAATATTTGAAGTGCCCGGTCTTGAAAACGGCGAGAAAGCCGATACCCTCGCCAAGAGGCTCCGCGAGTCTCTCGGCGAGGATGTCGCGCGGATCTCGAGGCCGGTGAAGTGCGCCGAGCTGAAGGTCTCCGGACTGGATGACCCGGTCACCAGCGCCGACGTAGTCGCCGCGGTGGCGCGAGCGAGGGGCTGTCCGGCCGACCAGGTTCGGTCGAGCAGCGTCTCCTTCGGCGCCTCCGGCCTCGGAACGGCGTGACTACGCTGTCCTGTGCTTGCGGCTCAGCGGGTGGTGGACGGCGGCAAACTCCTGGTTGGCTGGGTGTCTGCGCAGGTCACACTGCTCGCGAGCAGACCGCAACGCTGCTTCCGGTGCCTCGAAAAGGGGCACGTGCGGGCGCAGTGTAAGTCCGACTTGGACCGCAGCGATGAGTGCTATCGCTGCGGAAAGAGCGGCCACAGGGCGACCACCTGCTCCGCCAATCCGCACTGCAACCGATGCAGCGTGGCCGGTAAGCAGACCGACC
This sequence comes from Troides aeacus, assembly GCA_033220335.2. Classification (NCBI taxonomy): domain Eukaryota; kingdom Metazoa; phylum Arthropoda; class Insecta; order Lepidoptera; family Papilionidae; genus Troides; species Troides aeacus. The sequence goes on from CM067271.1 coordinate 12,441,364, forward strand.
ATAAATCCGGCGGTGGTGCCTGCGACAGGGCGCGCGTCGTCGGTGGTGGGGCGACGAAGGGCGGCAGGCGCAGCGGTAGGGGCCCGAGGGTCACTCGACCGCAGGCGCTCGGCGCGAGCGAGAAAGCCGCGCGGGAGGAGGTTCAGATGTCCGTCGAGTGACGATGGACCTGAACTTCCTCCAGGCGAACATCAACCACAGCGCCAGAGCTCAGGACCTTGCTCCAGAGCATGGCGGAGCGGTCGATTAACGTGGCGGTGGTCACCGAGCCGTACTACGTCCCACCGCGGGAGAGCTGGGCGGGAGACGTGGACGGATCGGTGGCCATAGGCACGCTGACCTCGAACGGCTCCCCCGACCTAGAGTTGGTGGAGCGCGGTCGGGGTTACGTCGCCGGGCGGGTGGGGGACGTGCTGGTCGTGGGAGCATATTTCTCGCCGAATCGCTGCTTGGCGGAGTTCGAGCGGCTTCTCGACGAGATCGGTGCTCTCATCGGCCGGCTAGGGTCGGGTCGTATTCTCCTCGCCGGAGACCTCAACGCCAAGTCGGTGGCGTTGGGATGCCCGCGGACGAGCGCGCGCGGTGCGGCACTCGAGGAGTTTGCAATCGGAGCGGGTTTGGTCGTGCTCAATCGGGGGACGGCGAACACGTGCATGCGGAAAAACGGCCGCTTCATAGTGGACGTAACGTTCGCCGGGGCCGCCGTGGCCCGCCGTATCGGGGATTGGGAGGTGCTCGAGGGCGTGGAGACTCTGTCGGATCATTTGTATGTCAGATACAGTGTGTTCGCGACCTCGGCGACTCCGGGCGATCCTTGTCGTCCCTTGATCGGGGACGGCCCTCGGTGGACGCTGAAGCGCCTCGACCGAGACCGGCTTGAGGAGACGGAGACGGCCCTAGTCGAGGCCTGGGTCCGCGAGGGCCGGGCTAAGGCGGCGGGCCTCTCCGTGGAGGAGGTGGCGGTCGACGTGGAGCGGGAAGCGGAGAGGCTCGTGCAGGCCGTGTCGCACGTGTGTGACGCGGCCATGCCGCGGGCGCGCCGCTCCCTTCCTCCTGAGTGCCGTGCGTACTGGTGGACGGCGGACCTCGTGCGGCTTCGCAGCGCGTGCGTAGCGAGCCGACGCAAGTACCACAGGTGCCGACGTCGACGGAGGCTCGATACGGCCGAGGACGAGCGGCTGTACGCGGCGCACAGGGCTTACTTTTTACACTTTTTACTCTTTTGCAATAAGTCCTACAGCGGGCTTAGGATAGAGGATGTGTTAGGAATAAAATTACGATAATAATTCACAAGACCGAAAAAAGATTGCAATTTGTTTACGTTTTCCGGCACTGGTAATTTTCATAATAGCTTCCATCTTTTTCAAGGATTTCCTAAGGCCATTTTTTCGATAGTATATCCTAAGTAATCAACTTGTTCTATAAAAAATTCGCATTTTTCCTTTTGATCTGTCAATCCTACATCTTGTAATCTCTTTAAAACTAAGTGTGATCTTTTTACGTGTTGATCAAAATCTATTGAACTTATTAATATGTCGTCCAGCATACAGAGAACTCCGTCGATAACTGACAGTACGCATTCCATAGTTCTTTGAAAAATAGCTGGCGCACACGACAGCTCGAACACGAGGCGCGTATGCTTGATTAAGCCGCGGTGGGTGTTAATGCAAGTATAATTTTGAGAATCGTCGTCGAATTCGAATTGGGAGTAAGCTTGTGAAAGGTCTAATTTAGTAAACAGCTGTCCCCCGTGTAATCTTGCCAACAACTCCTGCGCGGTGGGCAACGGGTACTGGTTTACTTTTAGTTGTTTGTTTATTGTTGCCGAATAGTCAACGTGCAACGGATCGAGCCATTTCTCTTTTTTATACCTAAACGATGGGAGACGCGTACTCGGAGTATGTAACATGTATAAAAATGCTTTGCTTAATAAGCCGGTCGATTTCTGCGTTTAGCTTATCTTTTAAAGCGTAAGGTACGGCGCGCGCTTTATGAAAAATAGTCTAAGCATATTCTTGTAAATGCAGCTTAACTTTATATAATATAAACTTGCCTAGACAATCTGAGAATGCTTCGGATATCGATGTTGTAAACATTCTACCAACATATTTTTTTTTATCACAAAAGTTGACGATCAACATTTGCAGTTTAAATTTTGAAATAAAATCGCGATCTAATCGATCGCAGTTTCAAAGTATGCGAATGATATTTATAAGATGTGTGAAGATTATAAACCTAATAAAAAAAAGAAGACAGGAACGTAAAGTTGAAAATATTACTTACCGATGAAGATTCTGTTTATCAAAATCCACGACGCTTGTCGCGTTTCGAAATGACCGTCGTGAATGAACAAATCAACGAATGGTTGGGCAAAGACATAATAAGACCTAGCAAATCTGACTTACCATCTCCTATTGTACTAGCTGATAAAAAGGATGGGACACGAAGAATGTGTGTGGATTTTCAAAATTAAACAAGAAGGTTATAAGACAAAGATTTCCTCTTCCCTTCATAAAATACGAGATAGACAAATTAAAAGAAGCACGTAGAAGTATTTATTACCCTTGATTCGAAAACTGATTTCTGCATGTACAGATTTAGATGTGCATATATCTAGCCGAAAGTACACTTCCTTTGTTACTCCACGAGGACAGTACGAATTTATGAAAATGCCTTTCGGTTTGTACACTGTATCATCTGTATTTCAACGATTTATCAATGATATTGTAACGAATTACATTAATTTATAAAATATAAATTAATGATTCTAAAAAAAAAATCAAATATTAAATAGCTCAAATAAAATTTATTGAAATTTATAAAGATGAAAATATAATTCAACGAAAGTTAAACAGTGAAATAGATGTTTCTAAAATATAAAACTATACAAAAAATATATTTAAAATTATTTTAAACAAACTTTATTTTAAGTCTAAAATACGAATATATATAAAGAAGTTATATATGAAAAAAGTATTCATTATAATAAATAAAAAAGTTAAAGTACGAAAGTTGGATGTTCGTGAAATGTCCCAAGGACGTGTTTAATAACAGTTCGTGTATCAGCCGGCCGTATAGGCGAGCGAGCGCGGCGGAGACGCACGCGCACTCACGCTCCTACGTACACATGGGGCGGCCGAGCAGCGGCCGTCCGGACATGTACTGCGTACGTGTCGAATATAAAAATTTGCTTTGTGCAAATTGATTGAACTATTGATTGGAGATTATTACTGACCTCGATTGACACCCCTCGACCTCCTTTCCTTCCCAAATAGGGGACAGGAAGTGAGAATGTGCACCACGGTCTGGTCCACCGCCGGGTCACAGAGGCATGCAGGACTTTTCTTGAGCTTGAACCTGTGAAGGTACTCGGATAATCCCCGTACCCAGTGAACATCTGGACCAAGACCGTGTCGAGTTCGAGCCGACGAAGCACGCGATATGCCGACGTGACGTTGGAGAAGAAAATCCTCGTTGTTGAAGCAGTTGCAACTTCGGTAGTACGTTCTTTACATGCATGTTGAACGTGAGCCTATCGTCAACTGTGAGGTCGAGTATCCGAACTTCACTAGTGCGATAAAGGGCCTCTCCACCCATACCCAATTATTGGGTTGTAGTATTTCCGCTTATTAGTCAGCACCATAGCATTGGTTTTGTGTGGTGCGAATCTAAGCTTGTTTCTAACCCCCTAATAGTTAATATCGACGAGTACTGCATTTGCCTTCCTCGTGATATTCCCGGTCTCTTGCCCCGAGAAGATCAACCCGACGTCTGCAAATGCCTGGCAGTGCATCCCGCTCTTGGCCACTCCCATCAGTAGTAGATTTAGGAACAGAATCCAGAAGGTTGCGCCGTCCAAAAAACCTGAGTACATTAGAGAAAATCTGAATGTTGCTCCAGTGACGGAGAAATTTTGGAGCAAGAGGTTAGTGTGGTACGGGTATGTTGTACGGAGGAATGAAGGAGATATAACAAAGAAAGTAATGAGAATGAAAGTGGATGGTGATAAGGCTAGAGGAAGACCATAGATTTTATGAAAGACGACACGTGCAAAAAGAGTGCGAATTCAGATATGACGGCTAATAGAGGGATATGGAAGAGAAGTACATATTGTGCCGACCCCATATATTTGGGAAAAGGGCAGGAGAAAGAAGTAGGACCATCTAAAGATAAGATTAATGCTGTTGCAACGTTTAAGAAGCCTATTAATGTAAAGTCTATACAATCAAATGGATATTTTAGAAAATTCATTCAGAATTATTCATTGATCGCTAAACCACTGACAGGCTTACTGAAGAAAGATGCTATTTTTGATTTTGATGAAAAGTGTGGAAGGGCTTTCATGGAGCTCAAAAATGTTTTGATGCAGTTCACCAGTCTTGCGCATTTATAATCCAGGTTATTAAACGGAGTTACATACAGACGCTACTGCAGATGGTTCTGGAGCAGTTTTATTCCGAAGCTGAAATATTAGCTATTGCTGAGATCATAAAGAAGTACATAGTTTACGTATTAGGGATTCAATTTAAAATAGTTACTGATTGCTCTGCATTAACCATGACTTTACAAAAGACAGATTTACCTCCCAGAGTAGCTCGATTGGCTTTCATCATCATCATTAGGTGCCCTCTTCAAACAAGTTTGTTCAAGTTTGGCGATCAGATAGAGAAAACCAATTCGATCCTCAGCTATTCTATTTAACTGATGGGCATTGCTTATCGAAGAATATGACTACAAGATTGAACACAGACCTGGCTCTAGAATGAAGCGTGCCGACGCATTAATTCGAAACCCTACTTGTTCGGTAATTAATTACACCGAAATTACAGCTAGCTTGAAAGAAGCTCAGAATGAAGATGAATACATCAGAATTTTGAAGACTATATTAGAAAAAGAACCTTATGACAATCTTAACGTACACAATGACATACTGTACAAAGAAATCAATGGGATAATAAACATTGTTGTCCCAAAATAATACAGTATGAACAAAAAAAGCACATGAAAGAGGACACACTTCGAAGTTTGAATTTGAATTCGAACATTGAAAATTTACCACAAAAAATAAAGAGTCATTAGGTACTGTGTCGATGGAAGTGCACAGGCAAGAGCGCCGCCGCGCTTTGGAGGTGTGGAGAGAGAGGCTTGCTGAGCCGCGGAACTCACGGCAGCGTATAGTAAGCGCATTTCTGCCGAACCTCGAAGCCTGGCTTAGATTGGGCGGAGTGGCGAATGTCACGTTCAGGCTGACTCAGGTACTCACAGGACACGGGTGTTTTGGTGAGTACCTGAATAGGATTGGACGTGAACCAACCTCGCAATGCCACCATTGTGGTGGAGAGCTGGATTCCGCTCAGCATACGCTCGCAGAATGCCTTACGTGGGAGCCTGAACGGAGAATTCTCATCCACAAAATCGGGCATGACCTTTCTTTGCCAGTAGCGATATCAACTGCACTGGCAAAGAAAAATGGGTGGATAGCGTTGGTTTCCTTCTGTGAAACCGTTATGATGCAGAAGGAGTCCGCCGAGCGAAGTCGGGAGAGGGCCGACTACGTCCATAGACGAGGACGTCGGGGCGTTGGCAACGGACGCCCCAACCCGTCAGCCCTGTAGTGCCGGGCCATTAAGAATAGGACTAAGGTATTCTCTGCCTGTCGTACAAGGCGACTAAAAGGGTCCTCGGTTTCGTAGGCTTTGAGGGTGGGGGCCCTCAGAGCTTAATAAGCGAGCCTTAGGAGGACGGCAAATACATTGTGGTCTTGTATTTGCTGTAGCAAAGCGTGAGGTCTAGTAGGGCTTTGGCCATTCCGTGGAATGTTAATCGAGAGTGCAGGGGGGCGCCGGTGCGTTCGTAGGAGATCCCGGAGCCCCTCCTAATACACTGAGGGAGACCACCGAGGGGGTTTTAGTGGGTACAAGCCCCACATAACCTTCTCTTCCCCCCAGAAGCAAGGTATCTTTTAAGAAGATTTCCCCCGCGAGAAAAAAAAAAAAAAAAAAAAAGGTACTGTGTCGAGTGTATCATGTACGCGCACAAAAGAGGCAAGAAAGAAAGTTTAATTCATCCTATTGACAAAGGAGATTCAACGCTATGCACATATCATATAGATCATTTAGGACCTTTGACAAGGAAGGGCTTTCCTATAACCGAGGAGATTTAGTGGCCATTAGGAAAACACAATTTTCTCAAGGAGCCAAACTGTATCCAAAATATGTCGGACCTTATGAAGTTGTAAATAACAAAGGAAATGATAGATACACAGTAAAAAAAGTAGGCAATACTGAAGGTCCCATCAACACTTCCACCTCAGCTGATTATATGATGCCTTGGATCCCTGAAGATGATGAGTCATCTGGGACAGATGAACGAGCAGTATGGCCGTGTCGAATGAAACGACATAACGAAAACTAAAAGAAAGAGAAAACAGACGTCACGAGGCTTTCAAAAAGAATGAAAAGATATAAGAATAAGGATTTGGTATGTTGCGAACGTTAAAAGGAATTAAAAAGATGTTTTAAGCGAAATAAATTGTTTTATTACTGTCTCAATCCCATATATATATTATTTATTTAAAACGTAATTAAATTTTCTATCATCAATACAATGAATTCGTAAATGAATCGGGCGATGAGGAAAGTTTTAAAATTTTATGCTCTGGTTTTTAAAACACTGCGGCAAGTCCCGAGCCCTCGAATACTTCAACTACAAAATCGAACTTTGGTGCAATATGAATAAAGACTATAATTGTACAAGAACAAACCGAAGTACAAGTGTCAAAAAGTATTTCTGTTTTCTTCATTGAATTTTGTTCCTTACGATAAGCATTGATTTTGCAAATATTTTAAAAAGTTTTTAAAATTATTTCGTAGTACCCTGGTCGTGCATGTGCGGCGACTCGCGGTAAGTCTTGAGCAATCTAACACGTCTAGTATAAAATCAAACTTTAAACTTATAGTTGTGTGTAATGTAAAATTTTTTAAAAAAAAGCTTTAAAAATTTTTAATAGCTGGTATCCAAGCCCTTGTTATTAAAAAAACAAGTAATAGGGCGCTTTGTTATCGACTTGCAAGTACGATTCATGCTTAGTTCGCTAGTTTGTAATACCTGATGTAAAAAAATAACACATACAGTGCAAGAAATTCTCATGAGTAACAGATTATTAATATATTTACGATAGTATTTAGAGAGATGTGTGAAGTCACCAACCCGCATTAATAATAATAATATAATTCTCTATTCAGATAACATAGATCCAATAGTTAGTTTAGTACAAAAACTCTTAAAAATGAATGTTAGTAGCACATACAAGTTATTGTTTAGACATTTAGGACACCCCGCAAGTAGACTCATAAATGCCCAATTATCAATTCATTCACATACATGTGTATTTTTGCGAGTCCGGTTTATTCACAAATACCTGCATAATACTATATGCATTGGGCCAGCGTGGTGACTACATGGCCCATTCGACCTTATACTGAGGGTAAGCCTGTGCTACATCAGTAGGGGCTTATATTGGAGGTTATAGAGTGTTATGAGCCCCGTAAACGGGGCTATACAAAAATTTTCTATTTTCCCTTTAAGGGCAGATTAAAGAAAAAAATCCAGGCCTCTGTGAAAACTTCGCATACGGAGGAATACTGCAACGTTAACAAGTAAAAGGCCTAACTGATTGAAGAAAAATCTTTATAGCGTGATTTAGAAACACTTTAGCGTCATCTTTTGTTATATAGTTATATTGTTTAGTTTATAGTTTGTTAAATTTAAAACAGAGGTCGCTTTATACAATTATCTTTATTTATTAGTTGTGATTATAAAGGACATATAACAAAGGAAGTAATGAGAATGAACGTGGATGGTTATAAGGATAGAGGAAGACCAAAAAGCGGATGAAATGTGTAAAAGATGACATGTGTAAGAAGAGTGTGAATTCAGATATGACGGCTGATAGAGGGATATGGAAGACATATTGTGCTGACTAAGGACTAAAAGGGCAAAAGAAAGTAATTTATCTGCGCCCACTTTATACTTAGTTTTATTATCCTTTTACAAATAACTAAACTTAGTCGACGTTTTTTAATTAATTTAGTCTATTTCCTTTATATGTATCTTAAACTAGAGCTTGCAGTTTTCATTATGATAAAAAACTAAACGTTAGTCGTTTGTAATTAAACATACAAATGTAAGATGGCGCTAATATCAATTGATCGATCGTTCGAAAATTCATCGGAATCGAAACTTTATCAGGACTGTCTTATAAAGTACAGTTCTCCATGAAGTAGTTGCAAAAACTTAAATATATACATTTTTATATCCGTATTTTATTGATTTTATGAATGTCATATCTAATAAAGTTTTTAATCAAACAAATATTTATATTGTAACGGCCCGATAGATGGCGTTAGTTTATATTAAGCTCCAATAATGACAAATGTTTTGGGGTGTCAAATTGGGTATTAAAAAAATATATAAATGTTTTTTTTTGCACTAGCGTGTTTAAACGCTGCGCAGAGAGTTTGATTATACTTGTGCTGCGATGACATGTCCTGGTAGGTTCCACCATCAGCAATAAAGTGGTGAGGTGGGTTACTCGCGCTGTTCGTTTTCTAAAGTCACTTGTGAATGTCTACTTTAAATATTACTTATTGGACTATTGTTTCGAAATGTATGATATCTTTGAAACTTCATAGATTTCTCCTCGTTTCCTGCTTTGTTTCGTACTTGTTGTCTTTTTAATGGCAAGTCATAATTCAATATAAGAAGTTATATTATTATAATATATATTAATAATTTCATAGCCTTTCTTTGAACTAAATTTCAAGAAGAGTAATGTGAACAGGTAGTTTCTCTATCTTCAAACATACATACATATATATCACGCCTCGTTCCCAGTGGGGTAGGTAGAGACCACCTCTCCCCACTTGCTACGATCCTGGCACATCTCTCTCGCTTCCTCCACTTTCATGAGCCTTCATGTATGCCCGTCGGTTGCGAGTACTCTTGACCCGGCCTTACTTTAGGACATCTTCCATTTGGCCGGAATATGTCCGCCTAGGTCGACCTGCGCCGATTTCTCCAATCATTCTTACCTTGTATACCTCTTTCGTTAATCTTCTTTCATCCATTCTTTCAACAAAAAGAGAGAGAAGTTCAAACAGCATTCTGACGATATTTTTAAAAGCTTCCTATATAATAAGTAAGCTTTCTTTATTACTATATCATGATTTTGTGATTACAGGAAATAAGTCAATGACTTGAGGGTCCTTCTCACCAGCAGCGAGTTTGAGGGCTCGAGTATCGATGGACGTCCGAGGAGGAGCTATCAGTTTTCTGACATATATTACTCTCTCTTCGCTCGTCTCTTGGTGATTGTATGATGTGGTGTAGATGGTTTTTAATTTCATCCCTACTTATTAGGGTATGTAATGGTTTATGTGTAGTCAAAAATTATGGGAAGTTCATAAGCTTTTTTTTATAGTTAATGAATTCAACTTCATAACAGTTTACCTTCTAAGATGGGAGTTCCCAAAACGAACTAAATTATATAAGGAAAATGAAATAAGTGTTGTTGTTGGTTATTAAGGATGTTATAGTGTTTAAAGATTATATATATCCTTATCAACAACAGGCTAAAATTGTCAATATCACGCCATGTTAAGTGCTACGGAACAAAGAGACGACCAGGATGTATGTCACTTGATGGTAAGTGATAACGGCCCTTAACTACGTCGTTCTTGTTACCGTGTTAGTGACCTTGTTTATATCTTTTTTTTTCGCGGGGGATTCTTAAAACATACCCTGCTTCTAGGGGGTAAATCAAGGTTATGTGGGGCTACCCCACTAAAATCCTTTCGATAGTCTCCGACAGTGCATTAAAAGGGGCTCCGAGATCATCAACCTTATATATCGTCTAGTTACGTCTGTAACTTCATTAGCCGTAACGCCCTTCAAACTGGAACACAGTAATGTTTGTCGGCTGCGGTTGTACCTACTTAAATGGTCTCCGACGAGAGAGACCTCTTACCAGTAAACTGAATACATTGGCTATTACAATTAATATCACCTTTGTAACACTATCAGCTATATATGACCCTGGAATCGAACCTGGGTATCACGGTTCAGTCCAAGGTGGTTGAGGGATATGAACTTGATGTTTCGTTTGTTTATATAAATAGATTTTCCTCAACTAAACTCTATTTCCATTTATATAAATACTTTGTATGTCATCGTATGGTTGGGAAGTGTCCTCAGTAAATCCTTTATATGAAGATCGTGGAGAGCTCAAGTGCCCGAGAGGGGAATAGAGGAGAAGGAGGAAAATGCACGCTTTATATACTCTGGTATCTACACTACCTATCACTGAACATAATCCTACAACCAGCTCCCCGAGAGTATCAAAAAAGTCTGGAAATATTACTGTGCCAATGCAGGTACAAAGAAATAAAACATCTCCAGTCAAATACGTTTAGTCTAACCAAGGTTTTTTTTTTTTTTTATTTAATTAAGCGATGAGAGGAGCGAGGACGTTCACCTGATGGTGAGTGATACACTTGCTCATAACAATGTGGTACTGGTTAAGATGGTATTCATTGCGTCGTATTGCGCTCGTCGTCTTACTCCAGTACTTTCGCTAGCTACAGCGCCTTTCAATACGGAAGACTGGCTGATCTATAGCGCCTATGCGCTGTGTTGGTACCTATTTAGACTGTCTCTAAGAAACCAGAAACCTACCACCAGTGGTAGGTCATCATATCCCTTCCTAAAGGATCAATTACATGAAGAAGTCTTCCATTCCTCTTACTATCATAATCAGATATATACAGGGTGTCTGGCGGCAGATTTATATTTTAAAAAACGAATATCTCAATAAGTTATAAACAGTGCGGGGGGAAGGTGGTGTCATTAGAATCACCGATCGTGCGGATTTGTTAGTCACGATGTCGCAGTGGTGCAGTGGTGCAGTGGTCGGGTGAGCATCGCGCGTTCGCTATTGAAGCATTTTTCAAGAGTAACGATTCTTACGTACTCGCTCGCCGACAGTTTTGTTCACATTTCAATATTCGACGGATAGGCGATGGGCCGAGTGTGAATTTAATTCGTTCGTGGGTGGAGAGGTTCCGCGCGTTTACGCCAACAATCCGCGAACTGTTGTGGAGTTAAAAGAAAATATTCGGCGAGAAATCGGGTGTCTGGTGGCAGATTTATTTTTTCAAATTTAAATAAAAAATAATAATAGGTTGGGGAAAAAGAAATCCATTATTTTTATATGAACTTCAGGTCCTGGTGGAACACGACACCTCTCCTGTTGGCCAATTCTGGCCGTTTCTGGTCAATTGCTATCTTCAAACGGTCCAGTTGTTGACAGTAGAGAACAGAATTTAGTGCTTGCTGGAAGGGGAATATTTAATATGGATACAACTCATAATAAATATTCCCCTTCCAGTCCCACCAAATGCACAGCAGAACCTTCCTGGCCGTTAGTCCTGGTTTGGCCACCGTTTGAGGTGCTTCACCGCTCTTTGACCATGATCGTTTTCGCCCAGGGTTATCGTATGTGATCCATTTCTCATCTCCAGTCACCATCCGTTTAAGAAATGGGTCTATCTCATTCCGTTTGGCCAAGGCTTCGCAGATGGAAATTCGATCCATCGTGTTTTTTTCTGTTAATTGGTGTGGCACCCAAACATCGAGCTTCTTTTTGAATCCAGCTTTGTGTAAATGGTTTAAAACTGTTTTGTGGTCCATTTTTAGCTCCTGGGCGATGTTACGACTGCTAACATGCCGGTCAACTTCGATCATTTCTCCGATTTTATCGACATTTTCGGCGACCGGCCTACCTGTGCGAGGTGCATCTTTAACATCAAAAATTCCTGAACGGATCTACGAAACCAAAATTGCACATAATTGGCTGTTACAGTATCGGGTCCATAAACACCATTCACAATTTTAGCCGCCTGGCTTGCATTTTCGCCTTTGTCAAAGAAAAACTGTAAAATGTACCGAATTTTCTCTTTGTTCACTTTCATTTTTAACACCCTGTAACTCACAATTGAATGCACCAAACAAAAAACAGCAAAAGAATTTTTTTACTGCGAAATGTCACCTTTCCAACGAGCATAAATCTGAAACTGTTTGATTGATACTTTACGAGAAATTTATCACTACAGCCATCTACCGAAAAAATAATGGATTTCTTTTTCCCCAAACTAATATGTTTGATATATAATTTTACTAAAAGTATTAAAAGATAGAGTACAAATGCGGATTTCATTTTTTAAAGATAATGTCATCCAAATGTCTTCCATCCTGTTGCACACACACACACACTGTTCGAAACGGAGCCTCGTATTCCGTGCCACACGCTGCAGTAAACTTGGTTCAATTGCGCTGATTTCTTGCCGAATATTTTCTTTTAAGTCCACAACAGTTCGCGGATTGTTGGCGTAAACTCTCTCTTTGAGGTAGCCCCACAAAAAAAATCCATTGGAGTTAGGTCGGGTGACCTCGGTGGCCACGGGATGTCCCCAAAGCGACTAATCAGTTTTTGAGGGAGATTTTCTCGCAACAAATCCATCGAAGCTCTGGCCGTGTGTGCGGTCGCACCTGTACCGCATCCTGTTGAAACCACGTGTGTGATGAGAATGATGAGAATGATGAATGAGCTCGCAGGTTCGGCAAAAAGAAATTCGAAATCATGAGCCGATAATTCTCACCATTGACATTCGTCGCTTGGCCCCGTGCATTTTCAAAAAAAAATGGTCCGAATATCCCATTCGTGGATAAAGCGCACCAAACAGTTACCCTTGGGCAATGTAATGGTGTTTGGTGCTTCAGTCGAGGATTGCGAGTTCTTAGAGCCCAGTAACGGCAATTTTGTGTGTTGTTCTTGTTTACGTGTCCGTTTAAATGAAAATGAGCCTCGTCGCTCCAAAAAATGGAATTCACAGTGCGAAAACGCTCCAACATGGTTTCACAAAAAAATTTGCGTGACGCAAAGTCATTTTTTTTCAATTCTTGAATTATTTGATTTTTAAAAGAATTAAACTTCATATCTTTTTTCAAAATTTCATGCACGCATGCTCTTGGACGTCCCAGTGAAGCTGCCCTTTTCCGTATCGAAAGTCGTGCATTTTCACGTAAACTGCGTTCAACCAGTTCAATGTTTTCGGGGGTCCTTGACGATCGACTAGGTCCTGGCCGTGGTGTGTTCATAGCCGAAGCAGTTGCGCGGAACCTCTCCACCCACGAACGAATTAAATTCACACTCGGCCCATCGCCTATCCGTCGAATATTGAAATGTGAACAAAACTGTCGGCGAGCGAGTACGTAAGAATCGTTACTCTTGAAAAATGCTTCAATAGCGAACGCGCGATGCTCACCCGACCACTGCACCACTGCACCACTGCACCACTGCACCACTGCACCACTGCGACATCGTGACTAACAAATCCGCACGATCGGTGATTCTAATGACACCACCTTCCCCCCGCACTGTTTATAACTTATTGAGATATTCGTTTTTTAAAATATAAATCTGCCGCCAGACACCCTTTTCAAAGTATTATATGATATTAAAGATTATATATTATTATTATTTATATATGTATTATTAGTTTATTATTATGTTATAACCTTTATTCCTCTGTTAACATGTGAAGTTTTATTGAGATTAAACTAACTACATTATATATATGAAAACTGTCTGTAGATATGTCCGAGTATTTTTTTTGTGTATTATTAGTATCGATAATGATAAGGAACGGAAGGTGCATTAAAGTGATGATAAAAACTATATCAAAAATATATAAACACGTCATTTAACGATCTACGTTATCGATTAGTTGAAATCGGACTGCGAGATGGAGTAATGCGTCTGATTGACTTATGTATATATATGAAAACCAACCTGACTAGCTCGTGATGCTGCTAATCAACAAACGAGGCTCTGGCTCCCACCAACCCATATTAGGCCAGCGTGGTTGGAAATGGTCCAAAGCCCCACATATAAACCCCTACATACTACAGCCCCTAGTGCCCAGCGGTACCGGAGGCCATGCTGACTGTATGTGTAGATCTTTGGGGGATGACTATATCTTTGGGGGATGCTTCTGCCCACCACTGGACGTCTATCGGCTGATGAAGATATAATATATATAAAATGAAACTTAAAATTTATCTGAAATATTACTTGATAGCAACCGCAACCGCAAATGACTTTCTATACCAACCGTTACTATAGCAACCGCATAAACAATACCAAAGGGAAATGTTTATAAAATTCAAAAAATAAACAGCCTGCTGGATAAAGGCTTCCTTCAAAGATCCTCATTGAGGTGAAATTCGGTCTTAGCCCAACCACGCTGGCTAATAAGGGTTGGTGGGTGGTCAGAGCCTCGTCTGTTGTTTAGCAGGGTGCACCGCGTGCTGGTGAGGTTTACTGGTGTAAGATGAGCGGAACCTTATACACCACTATAGCGTTTACCATCTACAAATCAATCCGCATCGAATGCTCACGTTGCCGTGTCGATGCGATCACTCATTTTTACGTGATCCGCGAACAAGCTGAACGCAGTTCCATTAATTTTTATTCGGTGAAGCAACGATATTGAGGAGACGTTTATTTGATGTGGCGTTCTACTTCCGCTCCTAATATTATGAGTACTAGTTAGTATGATACACTGGACCACCTTAGGATATATATATTTATATACAGTATATATGTATTACTATATATACATATAAATGATTTACTTCTTAATACTGATAGTATATTTTAAATCAGTCCAATCAGATAAGCTTAACATGGTGCAGAGCAATTCTAACTCGACATTTTTATTACCTGATTTCTTGCTTTGGTTACTAGTTCGATTCTAGGCTATATAGTGTTAGGTTTAAGATACCTAAGAGCTGTATAATATTGTTTTTTATTGGACGAAGTGATGACGAGCGAGGCGGTGATTTATGGGTAAATGATACACCATCTCATGTGGCGCTGGTTAGGATGATATATACTGCATCACATTGTACTCGTCGCTTTAAGTTGCTCGTTACCTCAGTAATTTAACTGCTGTTTACTTTAATTAAATTATTGCACCTGTGTGTAGGCAGTAAACTCTTTCAGGGTTTGTCTCATCTGTACATCTTTGTTTTACTTATATATCTATATTTTGGTCTTGTGTGTATACAATGAAGAATAAAAGATATATACTATGAAAAGGGAGATAGTATATATATTTAATGAAACAAATTTATAAGGATTTTATTTTAATATTTTGTTATCCTGACGCATATCCTGCAGCAACCATGGTCACGGGACTGAACTGATAGATATTCCGTAGTTACCTATAACTTATACATCTATAAGTATTGTCTACGCAGGATGATTTCATTGTCCTGTTGTCTTCTGTTGTTGTTGTTTGATTGGATTTTTTTTATTTCATAAACCTCGCGAATTATCCTTGTTAGGAATCGGTGTTTTTTTTAAAGGATTTATGGTTGATCAATGATTTAATGGTCGTGATCATCCGATATATGATGTGTGAATAAAAACTTAAAAACCTTGGGAATTAATATTTGAGACATTTCCATGTGCGAGTCTACGCCGCTACGGGTCTACGGTTCTACGGGTCTACGGGCGCGTAGCACGGGCGCAGGGGTGGTGAGCGGTGCGGCGAGGAGCGAGGGGGCGACATAAAGTGGGCGGAGCCAAAGCCAGCCCTCGAGTCGCGGCTCGCGAATTGGTATGCCGGCGCGTCCGCCGCACGGAAACCGCCTCTAGTGTCGCTCAGTCCGCCGTCCGGGTCGGACGTGTTCAGCGCGGTGACAAGTTGCATTCGTGTATCGTGGTGGTGATTGTGTGTGACATGTTGGGAGACGCAGGCGCACCCCGCTAGGTCATGTCGCGAAGGAAACAGAGCAACCCGAAGCCGCTTAAACGTAAGTTCGCAATGACGCTGCCGACTAACTACACGAACATTGTAAGCGGAGATCAACAGTTGTTTGTTGCTCAAGTTACTGCAACAGCTTCTACTTATTTTCTTACCTTCAAATAAGTTAGAGCTCACGTGAAAACTAATCTGTGTGATATACTCTTAAACGTGTCATATTCATTTTAATTAATTAACATTATTTTTAAGTAAAGTACTTGCGCTATAACTTTAACTGTTAAGATCAGATGTGGTTTTTTTATTTAGCACTTGAGTAAGATCTACTCGATCATCATAGTTGATATGAATATTTAAATGTATTGTAATTCATTGACATAGATCTCATGCATTGTTCTCATCTATATCTATCAATACAATCGATCCTAAATCATCACCAAGTCCGGTCCAAACTACAAACGTGATAATGACTACTTTATAATAGCACTGTTGTATTATCAAACTGTAAAAGTTGACGCGATTGTAATGGTAATTTAAGAATAAATTACCGGTAACAAAACAGTATTAATTATTAACAGTTTGATAGTGTACAAAGTTTTCGATAGATGTTTAATATAATTTTTAATTGGCCACATCTATTAATGTTTATCGGGCGCAATGTTGCCCTCCTTGTCCCATAAAAATTGTGTTATGACTCATTCGGCAACACTGTAAACGTTTATATCCATTCTAATGAATAAGGTTTAAAAAAAAAACAGATGGAGACCATAGTTGCGAATATTGGAAGAGGATATTTTAAAGTAATAGAAACTCTTCACATTACCTTCTGTAGGTTACGTTTTATCAGCATTGTCATCAGTCGACAGAAGCCCAAAGTTGGGCACACGTCTTCAACCAGCAGTATCTCCCGACCGTCGCCAAATCATTCTTCAACTTTCTGGAGGGCCTTCTAGTATTATCTCCTCCGATAGGCATCGACCACAATATGCACTTAAAAGAAATAAAAAAAAGTAATAATAATAATGGTAACATTAAGTTAATATTTAGAAAACAAATAATTAAGGCGAAGTTTTAAAATTTAACTATAGCTTCAAATATTTGAAACTGAAGCGTATCTAGTGTACTTCTAATTTAGTAGTTAGCAATGAAGATAAAGATAGTATGAAGGTTAAAAAAACTACATCTGTATTAAACAGTACATTATAAGACCATTAGTGGAATCTAGGTTTTGACTGCCCCCATGGTGCAACTGCTAAGCGTTTGCCTTGTAACAAGGCCGACCTTGGTTCGATGCCATACGTTGTGTAGGTTGGTTGGTGGTAAGATTTTGCGAACAATACCATATTAGAATTTTGTTGCTATAAATTTATTGCTGTATTCTGGTTATCGACTTATTAGGGTCGGAGTATTTTGAGAAAGGACACTTCACCATCCCCTCCTTCTCTTTCAACACCATATAAAGTTGAAGTTAAGTGTTAATCCATTATAGAAAAAAAAACTATATTAAGATTACACTAAACATATTTTAGCGAAAGTCACCCTGCTATGCAGCAGAGTAATATTACAACCCTATTATCATTATGCGCTGAAATCATTATTTTGGATCAAACTTAATATTTTGGTGCGCAGTATATTTAATACTAAAGAAATGATCATTAAGAATTGTATCGTTAAAAACAGAAGAGTCAGTTGATAAAGAGTTTTTAATAACATCAAATCAATTTTAAAATGGATGTCGATGGATAAGACATCTTCATCTGCTATTGATTAATCTACAGCTTTCTGTAAATATGATCACATAGTATAATAACTTTCTTTAATATAAAATTTAATTTTTCAGTACATGACAATTGTATATCTCTCTTTCATAAGTAAAAGCCATTTACTTCCTTAAATTTATATCAGAAACGCCATATTTACTGGTAATTTCTTGGAATTTAATACAAGTGTTCATCAAGGTCATCGACAAGGTCCACTTTTATTTGTTAACGATATGAATAATAAACAAATGCATTTTTATGTAGATACAATAATTCTGGATAAGGTGGCAGAAATTAATTAATGTTTTCTTCCCTCAGACATTATTATTTACTTGTCTGTGAATAGGTTATTTTCAAGAAACTATGTAATCGAGACAGATATTAAAAATTTGTTTGTAAGAACGAATCAGAGTGCGACGGAGTTCATTAAACCGTTATCTGCGTATTAATGTATTCTTTGATTGTTTATTTATCAATGTCGCGGCGATAGTGTAACTTGTATAATAAAGTTAATTGTAGCTGTGGAAATGTCCCGCGACGGGGTACGCACCACCATCTAAGCGCAGACTAAGTACTTTTTCGTTAGACAAAAAAAAAAAGTAAACCTGTTCACTTTCCCATCTTATCTCAACTGAACTCACAGAAAAATTTGCCAATTTTTTTTTAAATTAACAATCTCAATAGGGTTTATGTCCGTGATTAAAAGTTTTAGTAACTATTAGAGTGTTTTGATTTTTATTTTTTTTTAATATTAAATTTTAAAGTTTTCTCTGTTATAACATCATGGAAATATTTCATTGTAAACCTAAGCAGCAGTAGATATCTGCTCGATATTATTTCTTAAACTAAACATGCAAGTGTGTACTTTCCTTAATCTGTAACCAATAATTTGTAATATAACGATATCTTACTCAGAGTCATTAAAAGTTTTATCTTATTTATCTTTGAAATTTGTATATTTAATGAATACGTTGCTGGAATATTATTTTAAGCATATCACGTATCATAGACATAACTAAGAAAATAATGGAATAATTTAATATAAAACAATTTTTTTTTCACTTGCCTTTATTTCCTTGAAGCTTTAGCTTACTTAATTTGAACTGGAGGGGGCGGGAATAATATTTAGACATCATCGACTAAAGTATCTAAACATTTATATAGTTGCATAATAGTATATGTAAAGTTAAAATTGTTTTGTTAATATATCTTGACAAATATTTATTAGTTAATGTTAACAATCAAATGAAACCGGTCAATCATGTTAGCAGATATATAACGACTGCGACAATCTACATTATAAATAATCAACAACAAACGATCAAAGGGCGCATTAGTAGGAGAGTGGTGATACACGAGAGTTATCGCTGTGCAAACCGCTGATAGGGGGTGCATTTGTGTAAAAACTATAAATTTATTTTATAAATACGATAAATAAAGAAATTGATACCGGCCGCGGTCGGACTCGCGACAGATAAATACGTTGTATGCGTTCGTTAACGATTCATTAAACTAGATACCGTTTTATAACCTTATATTTAAATAAATTATAGCTCGGTTCATAATGCGGCCGTATGCTCTATACGGGTTTCATTCGCGCTGAACTTCAGCTTCCGGTGGAACAAAACATCGTCAGCAAACAGAAATATTTCAAGAACAACAACTGTCGATGACGCTAAGTTAAATATGCTCGGGTCTTCTTTTAGTAGGGACGTTTTAATTTTCATCACATGTGAAGGACTTTTTTTTCCAACAAGATAATAATCAAATCATATTAATAATTTATGGGTTATTAAATCTAAGGGTATTTCCTTCCCGTTTCTTAAACATTTCTATTCTGAAGTGAGAGAAGACTTTAAAAGGTTACTATTACAATTTCAGTTGTCACCTTTTACATAAGATTTTGAATCGATTAAATCTATAGACAGTAAAGACAACTTTACGTTTGCCCGTAAAAAATCTTTATACCATAAATGGTTAATCAAGCTCAACTGGCTTAGGTTGAGACTGCATTGCTTGTACAGAAATTATAATAGAAAAACAATAAGTATAGATTTAATAACAATTATAATAAAAATATAATAAAATAATTCAACTTTATCTGGTTATGTTTGAATTGTATCTAGTTGATATCTATTGAATCGAGACGATCTTAATTTGTTTCGAATAAAACGTGAACCGGTCGGTCCGGACCGGTCGGCATAAATCCACTGCTAATGTATCTTACGTCAATAATAAGTGATAGATTCCGCTTGATATCGGAGATATGGAGGAAGAATATTTAAATATGATTATAGAAATTATTTTAATTACATACACGTCGCGATATCGGATGCTGGCTTTTTAAACTTCCACAATATACGCTGACTGGACGACTGAATGTTTACTTTGTGATAAATGTCTACGTTCAATAACAATATGGTGTTACTTGGAATGCTTACTTGCTCGTTAGCCCCCGTCGCCATTGCGAGAGATTAAAACAATTCTTAACGATCTTGACAAAAATCTGACACCAATACACTTTTATTTTGACATCAAAATTCGCGGCAATCGAAAAAGCAAATTTTTCTCACTGGCCAGCACGATATTTAATAAAAATTCACAGATTAAAAACTTTTTAAATATTTTTCTTTTAATTTAAATGACAAACACTTTTTTATTATATTTTAAATGCTGTATTTAATAATAAATTACCAAACAATAATGTAGTGTTTAGTCCGATTAAGGAATGGTTCCGTTATCAATCTTTCAATAGACGAAAAAAAAAAAGAAACAATCGCTGGTTTGAGGCCGTGTCTATGGAGCGGGCCCAAGAAGCGACGGCTTGATAACAAGATGTAATTGCTCGATGTATTACAGATTTTATTCAATACTCAGATAGTGTTGAGTGGATGACGCGCCACTTGAGTGTAATGGAGGCAGATAAGAGCTCTTGTAGTTATTTAGGGTTCCCATCGAGTTTACATGGATGCTTTTTTTTTTGTAATACACAACGCCGCATCGGCATTCGTGGACATGCGTTTCATTCCTTTTTTTTTTTTTTTATTCTGTTTTAAAGTAGGTAAAGGAGAGATTATTTAGATGTACGATGTTAATTGGGTCTTCCGACGTGCATTAGGTTAATAGATCGGTAATTTTGATGTTATTCGTTGTTAATACAGTTTTTTTTTTTATTTTAAGAAAACCAGACGAGCGGGATACACTTATTAGTGGTACACTACACCACATTGCTTTTACATACTATAATAAGTCTTGTTACCGCAGTAATATTTGCACAGTACTGTTTGACGACGCTAGACTGTGTCCAGGAGTAGAAACTTACCACCAGTAAAATAAATTATGCAGTTGTTCAAATATTTTTTTTTATCTGAAGGTCAATACTTATACATGAAGAATCATCATCAGCCATTTCATTGAGGGGAATTGGATCTTGGGCCTTAGCCCATAACGCTGACCCAGTGCGAGTAGGTGGATGGTCAGAGCTTCGTCTGTTATTCAGAAGGGTTTACCGATTGATTATAATAACAACGATATGCATTTGTGTTCGTGTCACAACACCACTGCTCAATCGCCATTTTGTATTTACGCCATATTATTTTTTTGACGGCCATTTTAGAATATCGCATTATATCACATTTTTGTTGTCTTGTGTATTGATGGTGTGGTGATGCGAGATCATGTTAGATGGTAGCGGCTGGTCTCCTGGTTAATCACGTCAATAAATCTAATAATTTCAACACATACCGAAGCATGCATAAAGATAGGGATAGCAGCTAGATCCTTTCGATAGATAAAAGCAATAATAAGGCAATAAACTATACCATAGACACAAATAAATACATATATAATGCCGACACGAACAGCTTAGATACTTAGACGATTTTTTTTTAACTTTTTAGATAATTGTGTTTGATTTTAAAGGATATTTTTTTTTTAAATTAGACGACGAGACGAACGGGAAGATTACTTGATGATAAGTGATACGTCTGTTCAAGTTAACACCATATTGCGCTCTTTGCCTGAAACATGACATTCAGCTTCGTTACCCTATTAATTACACTAGTTACAGCGTCCTTCAAGTCGGAACACGGTAATGTTTTCACGGTACTGTTTGTCGTTTGCAATAGGCGCTGCGGTAGTATTTACTTTTTTTTTTATTCAATTAAGCGACGCGGCGAGCGGGACGATCACTTGATAATTGGTGATACGCCTGCTCTAGTTAACACCATATTGCGCTCTTCGCCTGAGACATAAGATAATAAGTTTCGTTACCCCAGTAACTGCACTAGCTACAGCGTCCTCAAAACCGGAACACAGTAATGTTTGAACAGTACTGTTAGGCGGCAGAAACAGCCGCTGCGGTAGTACCTACCTAAATGGTCTCCGGCCACAGAAATCCAACGCCGGAAGTCCCGTTACCGCAGTAATTTCGCCAGCTACCGTACACACCAAACTGGTGCTGTGGTGTCTAGACTATCTCCAGCATCAGAGAGCTACCATCAGGGATCGTATAGTTTACGATATATATTGTGCCGGGTCTACATGTAATGTTACACTTGAACTTATGTAAATCACTTGCTACTTGAGCGGGTTATCGTTAATTTGCTGCGAGGATGTTGCCAGGACATATTAGGCAGTGCACCTGATCAAAGGGGATTGTGCCAAGCGGCTACATCAAAGGGTTATTGTGTGGTTGCCGGCGACGCGCGGACGGCGGACGGCGGACGGCAACCGTCCTATTGTGGTGACTCGCTGGTATACAATCCTCTCGGCTGAGTATCCAGCAGATTTAATGTTCCTCGGCTATACCAGTCACCATTATTGAATTTTTTCTATATATTTTTTTCCTCATAAATGTCCTAGTTAATGAAAAGAGAGTTCATCCTAAAAAGTTTCTATATATATCTTTAAAGGTAAAAAATCTTGAAGGTCACAATTTAACAGAGGTTCGCAAAAGAAATGCCTTGGACTTAGGAAGAATAGCCGCAAGAAAGTCTACCTATATATATATATAAAAAGGACTCCAGCCAACCTCACCAGCTCGTCGTCCTGCTAATCAGCAAACGAGGCTCTGATTCCCGCGAGCCTTCTTTGGGATAGCGTGGTGGAAAATGGCCTAAATCCCCTCCTATAGATCCGTTCAAACGAGCCTTGGTACCCGGCAGTATCGGAAGCCATGCTGACTGTAATCCACGTGGAGATCCTTGATGGAGGCCTATGTCCAGCAGTGGACATCTATCAGCTGATGATTGTTTGATTGAGATCCTTCATCTTTTAAATTTATTATCATTCAACCATTATTATTATGATTCACTAGTTAAAACATTTCTTAACTTGATGTCAAATAAGTTAAGTTTAAACTTGAATAATAACTCTTAAACCACATGACTCAGTGGTTTAAGAGTTTGTCTTGTACGACCCTTAACCCCGATTTAAATCCGGGGTTTATTTAAACGACTCAGCTATCAGCTAGTCAGAGTATTCATACCGAGCATGCTTCATCATCCCCAAGACACTCAACACTCACTGTCACTCAACACGACGTGATATTGAGCTCAAGAGTTAATAAAACCGACCACCCTTATCGAATAAAAAAAAAAATTAAGTGATAACTTTCTTATGTTGATGTAAATTGTCTAGTAAACAAAATACATCCCCCAATCAATTTTATTGTTATATAAGTTTAGTTAAGTGCGTGTTAAGTTGTACTGCCCGTGTTGATGCTTGACTTAAGTCTCTAAAACCGTAATGTTGTTCGTCCTTGTATCATCCCCCGTCCCCTAATCTCGTACGAGTGCCACCCTAAGTTCCCACGGCCATCGCGTGCCACATTAACAGGGTTACGATATATCAGAGGGTGAGATTTTTTTGCATAGCTTCTTTTTTTCTAAGAGTCATAATTTGCAGTATGTTAACTTGAATTTCATTTCTTTGTTTTTTTATATTTATTATAAGATAAATGAACAATAAGGCCAAAGATGGTGGAGCTCCAGCTCAGAATAATCTCTCTTTTCCTCTCTCTGGTATGGTGATAGGTGTAACAAGGTTAATTCTGTTAAAAACGGCATCTTAAATATAAGGTGGTAGCTATTCATCCGGTTCGAAAAACCCTGACAGCATTCAAGTTGCACAAGAGCACACCCCTAAGGATCTTCATGTTACATGGAAAGCCTCTGCACCCTGTGGTACGGAAGCAGTTAAATCTCACTATATCTCTTCACCGTCTCAAAATACAGTTAAAATTAGGAGTAAGAGAAGTTAGTCTGTTCGTTTTATTTGGTGGTGAACTATGTAGTATTCTTCTTGGTCATACTTGACAGTTGTTCTTAGTTACTTCGTTGGGGTAGATTCAGGGGTAGACGATCCTCGTCGTCATCACGTTTATATTTTATAATTATACATCATGTAAGTCCTCTGAAATTTATGAATCTACATGAGCTCGCTGATGACCTATATAGTGTTTAACATATTCATTATTAAAGAATTACATTATCGTTACTACATGATTTGCATTCGTCACCATCATCATCACTATCAGCCGATAGACGTCTGCGGCTGGACAAAGGCCTCCCCCGACGATTTCTAAATACAGTCAGCATGGCTTCCGGTACCTCTGGGCACTAGGGACTGTCGTTTATAGGGGTTTATATAGGGGATTTAGGTCATTCCCCATTACGCTAGCCCAATGTGTGTTGGTGGAAGTCAGAGCCTCGTTTGTTGATGATCAGGGTACACCACGAGGTGAGGTTGGCTTCGGTCCCGCGAGTTGTGCGGGAACCCTTACACTCCGTTTTGCATTATTCCAACATTATTATATTTGCAGAATTAATACATAATTTAACAAATTATACAGTAACGAATATTTAAATGTATGATAATTTATTAATTGTAAGAAAAAAATTATAATACGTATATTGCGCAATCAATAAAACTAAATTTTATTGCTTGTATCGCGTTTGATTAATTATTTATTACTTTGACATTTCGAATGATTCGCATCACTCAATCAAGGATTCAACTGATAGATAGCCAGATATCACATTCATTATAGTTTACCTGAAACTCCATAAGTTAATATAAATTAATAAAGCAGAAATAATTACAATGACAATCGGCTTCGGATGGAATTAACCGCCGCCATTTTGGCGCGCTCCTTCCGTGACGTCACCGCGCGCAATTTAACAACGGTCTATGTTATAAGAGCTCATAATTATCATGTTCAAAATACGATCAGGACTAAATTCCTATGTAATCATTGTTGTTGGATTTGCTCTCTTAAATATTTTATAGATAAAAACTATATCCATAAAATAACCGCGAAATGCAAATGATAAGATGGCGCCGATGGCGTCACAGCTCTAATGTCGTTGCGTCTAAGAAATTTTCGATAGATTTAACTTTATTGGTAGTGGAGGCATTACTCAAATATCATCTATATTGAAATTGGGATGACATGAACAAACGGGAATTCCTTTTCAACAATTGAATATTGCTAGAATATTCCATGTATCCTTATTTGCGACTGATTCAATGATAAATTGTTAGTCATCGGCCATTCGTTAGTCATTCTCTTCGATGTTTTATAAACTAAAATTATGTTAACAATGTGGTTTTCCTCAAAATCTAGATATTTCTACAAAATCATTGTACTGATTTCGTCTAGAAGAAATGATGTAACCTAATTGATAAATTGATCTACTTTAAGTTCTAGTATTTTAGATGAACTGTGTTACAATAAATCCTTATAAAGGAAATCCTGTTAAAACATTATATTAACAGATTCTTATGAATTGTTTGGTTTAATGTCGTCAGAATTTACACATATGCTAATGATCATATTATTATTTCAATTGGTAATATTAATAATAATAGTAACATTTAAAAAGGTTTCTGTTATATTTCGTTTACGACGTTGTGATGTCCGAAATCATATCTACAGATAGGGTCGTATAGTTCTTATATGATTTCTTATAAATTATATTTAATAATTACATCATTAAAAACAAATATAGTATTGCCATTATTATTATTAATTAAACTTATTTAATATGTTTGCTATGCGTAAGCTATAAGTATTGGAAATTTTGCAAATTATGTAGTCCACGCAACAGTATTAGACTATTCGTCATATGTTTCTATATACTTTACTATCTGTTTCACAGTGGTTAACCTCTTGCCTTAACCTTAACCTCCCCTTACATTTTGCACAGTTAACGGTGGTCTTCCACAGATTCTATAGTTCGGATGATGGTAGGTTTTTTCGTATCCATCTACCACTGATATCTAATTTAAATTAGCCGCCATAATGATTGATGTCTCAATATTCATGTTTTGACGTGCACGCGTCATCTTCGGTCTCATTGTCACTTAATATAAAGTGATATTGAGATCAAGTTTTAAGTAGTGATTCGATGAAAAAGAGTCTGTTCTATATCACAGAGACTTTTTTCATATCTATATATATGGGAGATATCCTGATATTCATTGCCTGATCGAGAGATCATCAAAACTATTGGATGTAAACCCTCAAAATTTGGTGGAGATATTGCTTCTGCCATGTAGAGGTCAGCTAAGATCTGAATTTTTTAGAATTCCTTCCCCAAAGAAAGCTCCAGGGGTGTAGCAGGTAACAGCTAGTATTTTTATAAAACATTAGACCAAAGAACTATCTGCACGCTGTTATTTGGCGGTGGTTACTATCTAACTTGCTTATGATAAGAGACTTATCATTAATTTTTTTTTTACATATTTTTAAAATTCATTAATAATACAAAATATTTATATACATATTACTCGGAAACTAGTTTCTAGGTAATACTAAGGCTTGTATTATAATAAGCTATCCCTTTAGCCTCTCGCTCACGTGACGTGAACAAGACTTAATAATCTCATTGTCCATCATCATCATTATCATCAGTTGGACGTCCACTGCTGGACATAAGCCTTCTCCAAAGTTATCCACGTTTGTCAAGATTCATATGGGGGGATTTGGGCTATTTTCCACCACGTTGGCCCAATTCTGGATGGTAAGAGCCAAAGCGTCGTTTGTTGATTAGCAGCACGAGAAGGTGAGGTTGGCTTGGATCCCATGAGATAATGTAATATATATTGATAGTGTCCTTAGCACTAGGCAGATGATGCGTTACTCTTGGACCTTGACCTGATTGTATCAGGTTCTTCAGAACACACCAGTATACTGGACTCATAGCCACACATATTGAGGATATAACCTTATAAATGGTACAGTCGTCCAAATGTTCACAGACCAACATTGTAATTAATAGTAGGTCTCTGTTACTGGAGACCGTGTAGACAGGTACCACTGCAGCTCCTATTGGAGCTGACAGTCTTGTGTATACGTTACTGTGTTCCGGTTTAAAGAGCGTTGTAGCTAGGGAAATTACTGAGGTATCTGGTGTATATCAAGATGCAATACGATGACTACAATGAGGTGTAGTGCATATCATCCTAACTATCACTAAGTTATAGACAGGTGTATCTTTATGTACGCTTGGTTGAAAAAAAAAATAATCCGGTACCATAGATCGGTATGTTTATTTATGGTACGGTCGGAGAACCAATCTTAGATGTTATCATTGATATTTGAATTTTTTATTAGCCTTTACTGACCGCTAGTAAGCGGCGGTGATTATATTTACATTTGTTTCAATAATTTTTCTTATATTGACACCGATACTATTTTTAAGGTGTTAAAATTGATCCGACACACTCATTAATATGTAATGCGATTGTGTATCGATTATGTTTGTTTATAAATTATGTATCGTCTCTTTGACGAGAGCATTTACCGTTGCAAAGGTCAACTTTATCGTGCACAGATTAAATATTCTACAAATTACGAATTATTTTAATTATAAAAGAAAATATGAGACTATATCATATTTCATTAAAGCTACAACATTGATTGAGAATAGTTTGAAAGCTTATTAATATTTTATCTAATATTTATAATCATCATACAGATTCAGCATCGTTTGAACGGTACATTTAGACAAACAGATTAAACTTTTAGCTCAATTCCACTTGATATTTAGTGATAATATAATTGAAAATGGTGAAGTTAATTCCTGTAGATAACTCTGTCTGTTATTAGTATGACTATCCGAATAAATATATGCCGTTATGACAGCAAAATGATCACCGTGTCTATTCAAATTCCAGGATATACAATCTCCGATATTCAACTAGGGACTTCATTGAGTCAAATAGTTTCAAAGGTTTTTGCTTTGATACTATTTATATGAAACATTTTTATATACATGTATATATTAATAAACTCTAGTTATCGCATATTACTTATTATTTTTTAAGTATAATAGCACAGTTAGATATATATATAGATATATATATTTAATTAAATAAATACTTCCACTCGTCCTATATCTTGATCGCAGCTACTTGTAAAATTTTACGTATTAGAATTGCGTTGTTAATTCACTTTAATCTAACAAATCTTATCTTTGCAGTGTAAACAACTTCAACCATTTGTTTGTTCTATTGGGTGACCTTTTATAAGATGGCGATCAGTGCTTGCTACAATTAAAACTGTTTATCTACACAAATAGATAAAATCAGTACGTGTATTGTGTGAAAGAGACTGAACATCTTAAATCGTTAAAAGATAATTCTAACGGATATGACATATAATACATCTTTAGAGAAGGAGAGAGGCAGAGATATTATTTAAACGATGAGACGAGCAAGGTGTACACCTGCTAGTAAGTCACACACCTGTCTTTAACATGATCGTATAATAATATACACTGCAACTCACATAAAATGGCAAATCTTGTTTTCTCAGTAATTTTAGAAGGTATTTTTTTTTTTTTTTTTTTTTTTTTTTTATACTTAGAGACTGACCACTAGTAAACAATTCCCAAACCTTATCTATATTTTTATATCATGAAGAAATATTCATACAAAACCTTCTGAAAAACATATAGAAGTTTTTACCGAATAAAAGACCGGGCTAAGTGGCGTTCCTTGAGAGATGCTTATTTCTGGCAGTGACCTGTTGGCTGATAAATATGAAGATGATAATTCTGGTGATGATCAATCTCATCGTTATCTTACAAAAAGAGACTATAATAGAAAATGGTTAAGGTTTTCAGCCTAAATAACTTTTATCGTAAATTTGTCGGTGTAGAATGATCTTTAAAGTCCTATCAATGTTATGTAGTACATTTGAAAGGAAACGTTAAAATTTATTACTAATATGTGATTCTTAGAAACTATGTCCAAATTATTTAATCTTAATATCAATTAGATATCGATGCATGGATTAAAATCGCTTCGGATAGTAACGATAATGATCTACCGATAAATCCTTACTAATCTTATAAAATGATTTACTGTTGGTACGACTCAGGATTACTGTGTCGTTAATACTTTTGATTTTTGATATTGATAACGTATTTTTTACCTTGTTATTCAATAATAAAAATTGTTTTCTATCCAATTTGATGTAATAGATCGTTAGATCTTTTCATCTCTTTATCGAGTAACTCTGTATGATCATAATCATTATGAGTTTAATTTAAAGTTTTTGAATCCTTTTCGTGATTATCATCTATATCATCTATTTTCTGTTTTTCTAACGCTTCCTAACCTGTAGCAATAGTGGAAAATACAGAGAGGTTGAAGCATATAACTTATATAAATATTGTTATAACATATTGTGTCTATAGCATGTAGTTTAAAATGAATTTTATTACTAATCACTTACTGAGATGCTAGTTATTAAGTAGAGACAGAGAGTGTATTTAAAAGTTAAGATTGACAATAGATAGAGCTAAAGAGAAATGAGACATGTTAGGTTTAGGTATAGAGATATCAAGGGATAAACAATTCACAAATAAATATTTATTTGTAAGCGGTATGAGAACGAAAAAACATTCGGAGTCACTGACCTATATCAACAATGTTGTATGCTTCTAGAAGATGTTTTATAGGATATTCGACTGATACAGTGTTTTGAACGTATCACAGGTGAAACACCGTGCAGGTACGTAATCTGATTCGCATCATGAAATCGCACTCGTGGATTTGACGATAGCGCGCTTGATCGATGTCCTCTGATTGTACGATCCGATAAGTGACTTTTATCTGTCGACGAGATTATATTTTAACCTCAACTGCGCCTTGGAAATACTTGAGTAAAGTTATTTATATATTATTGAATACATGACGTTATGTCTAACACTTTATGTTTGTTTGAAGAGCAGTGGAATTTACATCAAAATACAGATATGACCTTCTAGCAAGACAACGGAAGAGAATTTGGAATTCATTACAAAAGAGCTATGTCCATCAGTAAGCGTTCATTGTTTGAGATGATGATGAACCTACAAATTAATCAGTGCTAACGAATTAGACACTTTGAAATGCTTTAGCTTTTAAAACATATAATTGTCATGATATATCAGAAGTTGCTTATTTACATACTTTATTAGATTTATCACATGATTGATAATTATTTTCTCCTACAACTTCATTATCATCATATAAAATTTCTCTTTTTTTTTACTGTGTACCATCAGTTAATATAATGATGTACCAAAATTTATTCCCACAAGAAGTTAGTATTATATAATACTTAAAGAAATTTATGTTACATATACTTAACTTTTGTTTCGTAACACAGAAGACCAGGTTGAATAACGAAGCCACATGAGAAGTTTGATTGCTCAAATCTCTAAGTACCTTTATGTAGTAAGTCACTATCAACTGGCTTGTTGTCAATTGAGCCTTACGTTGACATAAAAAAAAATTGGTGTTACTCTACCGTTTAAGAATCCGTCCTGTTTATGTTTGACCACCGTAAAAGAAGATGCTTCAGCACAACGATTCAATATATAGGCATTCGCGACATGGCGTGCACAGTGATTGCGATCAACTTGAAGGGCCCAATCACTTATTGGTCCTAATCATGCGATCCCAATTCGAACCTTGTACCAGCGCCTCCGATGGTGAACGGAGATACCATTTAATTTATTCACCCGCTGATTGATAAACAGCGAGATGGTATCACAACGCGTGTGGATTTATGCGGTCGCCACAACCGCTCGCGACCGCTATGGAGACGTACAGGGTTTTGTTACAATTAAAATGTTACAACTTAACACATCGCAAGTTGAGTACTCATATACTTACAAATATATATAATGCATACATTTATCGGTTGTTATGGCAACTGTGTAAGATCAAGCTCTTATATACATCTACACAACAAAGCGTTGTAATATCATGTGATTCTTTAAGCCCATAGGTCCTAGAGCAATGGTTAGCAACGTTTTCATCCATAAGAATCAAATATAGACAATATATATATATGATAATATATATATATAAATGAATAAGACAAATATATATATATGTTTGAATAAATTTCAATAGTATATATACATAAAATACTTTTGAAATTTATTCGAAAGGTAATTTTTTTAACTTAACTTTTGCATATAGTTGACATTTTTTAGAACCAGGGGTAAAGGTTAATCTATGAGCTAGTCTTTGACTAATAAATCTTAGTTTAATACATAGCAAAATAAATAAAATCAAAAGTATCAGAACTACAAAATGATTATATATATATTATAATAGGTTGGAAAATATCTCCCTTCCGCCTTTTTGTCTTTTGAATTTCGCGGCTATGTACAAAGCGCTACAGAGCTCGTATCTGGCAATACTATACATAATTTGAAAGGTCTTGACATAACCTACAAAACGACGCTATGCATAATTAGTTTGGATATTGCGTTCAACAGTTATAGACGTGTAAACATGCGAGTTCACTAACGCCGTATTTGCGCTATTTTAAAGTTTTCCTTCGTTAAAGGCAAATCCGCTAGAGAAACGTTCCGTGAGATTAATGGTGTTTTGGGGGATGGTACTCTATCACTTCGAACCGCGGAGGAATGGTTTCGACGATTCAGAACCGGTGAAAACGACACCATGGATAAGCCAGCCGGCGGAAGACCTGTGACGACAAATACCGATCAAATCATGAACTACATCGAGTTAGACCGGCATGTGGCATCTCGTGACATCGCCCAGGAGATGGGAGTTAGTCACCAAACCATTTTAAACCATCTGCAGAAGGCTGGATACAAAAAAAAGCTTGACGTTTGGGTGCCGCATGATTTGACGCAAAAAAACCTTCTGGACCGAATCAACGCCTGCGATATGCTGCTGAAACGGAACGAACTCGACCCATTCTTGAAGCGGATGGTGACTAGCGACGAAAAATAGATCACATACGACAATATCAAGCGAAAACGGTCGTGGTCGAAGGCCGGTGAATCGTCCCAAACAGTGGCCAAGCCGGGATTGACGGCCAGGAAGGTTTTGCTGTGTGTTTGGTGGGATTGGAAGGGAATCATCCACTATGAGCTGCTCCCATATGGCCAGACGCTTAATTCTACCATCTACTGCGAACAACTGGACCGCTTGAAGCAGGCGATCGACCAGAAGCGTCCAGAATTGGCCAACAGGAAGGGTGTAGTGTTCCACCAGGACAACGCCAGACCACACACTTCGTTGATGACTCGTCAGAAGCTACGGGAGCTCGGATGGGAGGTTTTATCGCATCCAACATATAGCCCGGACATAGCACCAAGTGATTACCACCTGTTCCTGTCCATGGTGAACGCCCTTGGTGGTGTAAAGTTGAACTCAAAAGAGGCTTATGAAAAGTGGCTGTCCGAGTTCTTCGCAAATAAGGAGGGGGGCTTCTACGAGGGAGGTATTATGAAGTTGCCGTCTAGATGGATACAGATTATCGAACAAAACGGCACATATTTGAACTAAATCCGATCACTGTAACACTTTTTATAAAGCATTGAATAAAGAGCAAAAAAGCGGAAGGGAGATATTTTCCAACCTTATATATATATATATGAAAATATAATTAACTAAGTTATATCAAAGTTATTCTTACAAACTTCTACTCTACTAATGTGAACAATTTGCTTAGCATTTCTTTGGAAAGTAACAAGGGGTTGGGACTGTTCGGTCTAGGTTTTAATTTGAGGCATAACTTAATATCCTTAACGTGCCTTTTTTATAGGTTTATGCTTCAATATTATTTTGGTTGTCTTTTACAAGATAACTAAATATCGGTGAAATAAGATAATATTGTTTTAAGTATTCTTAAGCAAAACTTAAACTTTGTTGATAGAAATATTTATTATAATAGGGGGACCGGAAAGTAATGTCGTTTCTGCGCATGCCAATACTTGATTGTCATTTGTCAGCTCATTGTTTTGTTCAGAGGCGTACCAAAGACATTGTGAGGTTATAGTGATTTCTTTACTTATAGACAATTGAATTACAATTTTTTTTTGTAATTTTGGGTAAAATGGCCAGCCAAATACCAGAAGAGGTACACATCCGGCATTGCATGCTCTTTGAGTTTCGCAAGGGAAATAACGCAACAGTTGCTACCAAAAACATTTGCGATGTTTATCCAAATGCACTGGACATTCGTAAATGCCAAAGGTGGTTTTCCAAGTTCAAATCGGGTAATTTTGATCTTTCCGACTCGTATCGATCAGGAAGACCATCAGCGTTAGACAACGACGTGTTAAGGGCGGAAGTGGAAGCAAATCCGTGTCAGACGATCGAGGAATTGTCAAACAGTCTCAACAAACCTTGGTCGACCATCCAAGAACATTTGAAGCAGATTGGAAAAGTAAGCAGAGCAGGTGTTTGGGTCCCGCATAATCTGTCCGAACAGAATAAGGCTAACCGATCAATCACATGCAACTTATTGCTTCAACGACACAACACAGAAGCGTTTTTTGATCGCTTGATCACAGGAGATGAGAAATGGGTCCTGTATGATAACCCAAAACGCAAAAGGCAGTGGCTCTCTCCAAATGAAATCCCTCGGAGTACTGCTAAGCCAGGTTTACACCCCAAAAAAGCGCTTTTGTGTGTTTGGTGGAGTATTCGCGGCATTGTTCATTTTGAATTACTGAAACCTGGAGAAACTGTTACTGCAGACCTCTACAGCGAACAATTGCAGCGAGTCAATCAATCTTTAATTGAAAAGTGGCCAGCGATTGTCAACCGAAAAGGCGTCATTCTCCAACATGACAATGCAATACCGCACTGCGCAAGGCGAACTCTAGAAAAAATTAATGAATTGGGGTGGGAGGTGCTGCCTCATCCACCATATTCGCCCGATGTTGCACCATCGGATTTCCACTTATTCCGAGCGCTGCAACACTTTTTAAGTGGCAAAACATTTGCAAATTTGGATGATATCCAAAATGCCATCTCTAGATATTTTGCCGAAAAACCAATTAATTTTTATCGATCAGGGATTGAAAATTTACTCACTAGATGGCAAAAGGTTATTGACAATGATGGGGAATACATCATTGATTAAAAATAAAGACTCGTTAAAAATGTATGTGTTTGTATTTAGCGTAAGAAAACGACATTACTTTCCGGTACCCCTAATATATACTAGCTGTTCCCCGTCCGCACTTTCTCGACCTTTTTTGGGGGTAACATTTAGTAAAATCAGTTCTAAGCTGATCTAGTCCAATAAGTCTTCAAGTCTAAGGTGCCAGGGATATCGTGATGAGTTTCTACATACGTGAATATATAATCTTTGTGTTAACACATAATCGATATTGCCAAGGTACATACTCGTACATAAAGTGTAATTCAAGTCCGACGTATACCTTACTGCGACACGTACTTGTACACGGCCGTAACCCGTAATGCAAAACAATCTCATCGTCCGTTTAGAAATCACGACACGACTCCGATACGATTTTGTAAACTTGTAGATAAAATAAGGAAACTTTTCAATAGTACACTATGACACGGCTTCAAACCTGTTGAAGCTTAAGTAAAAGATTAAATAACTAACGATAACAAAATAAAAGATAAATATTAAGTAGTAAATATTTCATCATCGTCATTCGTTAGCCAATAGAGGTCCACAGCTGGACATAGACCTCCCCCAAAGATTGACGACGATCGGTCCTATACCGCCCGCATCTCCAGGCACCAGAGGCAGTCGTTTTTAAGGGTTCATAAAGGGGGGATACTCAATATTTAAATAAATAGAATCCAAGTTCTTTTCGTTCGGGTGAAAAAGAGCTGAACAAATCTGAGTTACCACTCTTCTGCCCCCACCTACCCTACTCCTACATCTGAACATAGACTTCCCCCAAAAATCTTCACGTTTGTAGGGGTTCATTGCGTTGGTTCAATGCGAGATGGTGGAAGCCAGAGCTTCGTCTATGGATTATCAGGGTGCACCACGAGCTGGTGAGGTTGACTTGGATCCTGTGCGGGTATAGGACATTTTACAGTTTAAATGTTACTTTGCAAACAAATGACGTTTATCTATAAAGGTACAGATAATTTTAATACAGATGTAGATTTACTAAGGTAATGGAGGAGAAAAAGAAACACTAAAAGCAGTGGGAAATTAAATTTAAAAGGTATTGGATAAGTCATAAGTAGATCGTATCGTTTATTAAAGATATATTTCAGCGTTACACGGTAGTGATGTGTATCTATTGATATGATATCTATCCGTATCGATGTCTCGATGTTCAGATATTTACACCATCAGCGTTACGCATGTACCGGACTGTTATATAGCATGTTATTATAACGATAATTCCTCTATCGACATGTTACATTTGTAATGCCGTTTGCGTCGCTTGTCGTCCGATTGCGATCGGGCGACTTTATCTATCGCCAGCTACTGTTTGCGGCGATATCGATTTACAATTATCGATAAACTTATCGATACTATTCCTTATCGATAGATAAAGTAGAACTAATTTGGTAAACCTATGGTTGCGTCCATGTTCACGGGTGTTTTAATTTGGTAGACGATAACACAAGGTACACAAACTGGTATGTCCAGGAGAGAACATCCGTGAATTTATATGAGATTGATTGATAAAAATCATTTAAATAATATAAATGAATATACATTGACAATGAGGGTGTAAGGGGTACCTGTTGATAACTCACGGGATTCAAGCCAAACTCAGCTGCTCGTAATGCCCCCTGCTAATCAACAAACGAGGCTCTGACTCCCACCAACCAGCATTGGGCTAGCGTTGTGGGAAATGGCCTACGTCACCTCAATATGAACCTTTGGAAACACGGGGAGTTTTAGAGGTAGCCCGTGTAGCCCCCCGTGTATCCTCCCAGCAGTAGACGCCTATCGTCTGATGATGATGATTTGTTAATTGATAATCAACTGGCTAAAATCTCAACTCTATTGCACGTAGTGTTGGGTGCGGATTTGGATAAGCTTCATCTATTCACAATCAGACATGCAGCGATGGATTCCGAAGCGAGTACATTCACCTTTAAATTCCACAACTGCTACCAGAATCGAATCGGAGCCTGCCGTGTTGTAAGACAAGCAGTTAGTTAGCCAGTGCGCCACGGTGGAGGTTAGGTGGACCAGCATCCATAATTTAAATCATAACCACATATCTACCAAACAATTATTTTCCCAGTTAACAGCGCACAGAATGTACGATAATCGAGTACCCAGATAACATCCCACACCATGCGTCCATCACGCTACTCACGTCTCGCTCGCTCACGCTGGAACTGACCGGGCATCCCTTTCTGGCTTATCTGGCTAGTTACGAATTAAAAAAAAAAAACTAAAATAATGAGCGATATATCGCGACCGCTATCGCAGCATCCGCCAGCGTATCGTAAGCGATAACAGTACATCTGCCATGTCAATGGTCGCCGATTTGTAACTCGAACTCTGGCCGTGCGCGGGTTTTCACAACGCTGTCCAGCCCGTATCAGATATTTTGATTGGCAGGTGTCGCGCCATGAAACCTATTTACCATTAAGCGATGGGACGAGCTGGACGTTTACCACATGGTAAGTATTACGCCGGTTACTAATATCGCGGCGTTAGGATGATTTATCATCTTTGGTACAATGTCGTATCTTCACATTTTTTAGCCACATATGCCGGCGAGAGCAGTTTGCTATTGAGCGACATGTGGTCCAGGCAAATGTTGAAGGTACCAGGCCACGAGGAAGAAGTCATTTGAGATGAACTGACCAGATAAAGGCGGCAGTAAATAACTCATCATCATTGCCCCTATATGAATGCGCTAGGAAGGCGGCCATCAGAGAGGAATTGCGACGTGTTGATAAGGTTGCGATCTAAACTAATGACCACGACCACTCCGTCAAGAGTGATACCGACGAAGAAGATGAAGAACGTTTTACTGTATCATATAGCGCTCGTAGATTAGCCCGTTTCAAACTGAAACACAGTAATATTTGCAGACTGCTGTTTGGCGGAAGGAATAGACGCTGCGGTGGTGTTACCACATTATTATCATCATTAAAATTCAATAACCTGATTAGAAATAAACGACACTTGAAGGCTTTTCAGCTGATACATGGTTATGGAACATTTGTTTATCATGATGAATGTCATTTGAATATATAAACCATAACCTTATCCGGTTTTATATTTATAGGACTAATATCGCTTTGTATTGAAATAATACAATATTGCTATTCACTCGCAGACCAAATATCCATTTATTTACTGTCTTTACACTGGAGTAATATTATATATAAATAAAAAAATATTTTGAATGATCACACGAGGGTTAAGAGCGCGTTATAAGGGTGGGCTTTATCAGCATCGAAATTTCTCGAATGAATTTCGAGACGCGATCTTCCGGGAACAATAATCCTTTGTTCTAAGCATTGCGTTTGAAATCTTAACCGAATGCTAGTAGGCAGTAGATATTAATTACTATGTAACCAATACATTTTTACTGATAAGCGGCGCGATAACAAGTAGTCAATGCAACTTAAGTTTACATCAGGGAGTTGCTTTGTCTCGAAACATGGGCGATAAGTCACGTACCTATCGGATGTACGCGAGGGGCGATAGCTCCTAATAATATTTATTATTGTAATAAACCTCTTTCGTAAGTAAATAATTAACAAACCAAACCGTTACCTGGCAACATCGCTCGTATACCTACTACGGAGTATATTTCATCATCATCATTCCAACTTCGGGACGGCTGTCTCTTGTGTTGCACAAGGCACAGTCTTGTGCTGTTTGAATTTTGTTGCTTCCAGTGATTCGATTCTAGTCAGAGTATATTTCTTGATCATCAGCTGATAGATGTCCACTGATGGACGTAGTTCTACCCCCAAAAACTCCTAGATCAATTAGGGAATCATATGGATGGATTTGGACGAAACTCTGGTCCTCATCAACCCGTATTGGGCCAGCGTGGTACGGAATGTCCCAAACCCATCCATATGATTTCCTACCTGATCGATGCGGGAATCTGGGCTATCGACAGATGATGATGATGTTGAATATTTAATCGATTGTTTTTTTTTTAATTTTTAAAAATACAGATATTAATAATCTGTGCGTGAAATTAAAATTTTATTAACTCACTGAATATATTATCTATGACTATTACGTTCTATTAATCGAAAATGTCTAAACAGTCTTTTAATTATTATATGTTTTGATTATGTATAAAATTTTTCCTCATTTGTCCAGCATCTGTGTAGATGATAATAACGATGATATTGAAGTTTATCTTTGTACCAAGTTAAAAGAAATATGGTGTTTATTTGTGTAACAAGAAGTTTTCAAACAACCCAACAGATGGCGCCACCATAAACATTAGCTCACGCTATCGTTTGTCATAGCGCAAATCCTTATATGTATCGTACATCTTTGTGTACATCGCCTTCAGTCAACAAGTAATTACAAAGTATACAATTCTATCCGTTAACTAGATCTCTCTGGATCTACATAATACGTAAGTATCGAGACAGTAGCCTATCATGAAGTATACAACTGTATCCATCAATTGGATTTCTCTAGATCTCTGTAATGTTAAGACTTGGGTCAAAATGTCATTACAGAGTATACAATTGTATCCATCAACTGGATTTCTCTGGATCTTCGTAATACCAAGAATCGACACAGTAGCCAAACACGAAGTATACAACTGTAACCATCAACTGCATCTCTCTGAATCTTCTTAATACTGTTGTAATTTCTCTGTCACTATCATTATGCTGCTGATATTGTTGCGTGCGTTGTCATTAAACAGAGACCTTACTCCTCACTTCAAGACTTGGGAGTCTTTCAAGTGTTGATTTTTAATTTTAATTATACTCCACACTGATACCATCAGCTCTGTGTGTTACGGGATTGTTTATCGAGATGTCGTGTACATGCTGATAGTGGTTTAAACTGTGGTCTCTGGTATCATGCGGCCGGTTATATCAGATAATCGTAACGTATGGTTATCTCAGTTCAAACGTTATCACTCAATAAAAAACATACCACCGTCCCTGATGCGTTTACATGTTAAATTTCGTTCTTAGTTCATTTCATTATCTCATCGATATAGCGTAGTTGTGATACACAATTAAGCGCGGTTTTTTTTCTTCAGAAATGACGTGGTCCGCAAGAGATAATGTGGTCAGTCTAAGTCGCAATATTATAATTTGCTCGTGGTAGGTTGCTGGAGACCATCTAGGTCAGACTTGACAGACATTACTATGATTTAAGGATGACGACGATATCGATATGGGATGACATTCAACGCTAAACTGCAGATGGTAATAGGCTAAATTTTTTTTTAATCTAATTTGGTATTATTATACGGTTGCTATAGTAACGGTAGGTATAGAAAGTATTTGTGGGGATATATCAGACGAATTTTCAATTGTAATTTTGTATTACGGCTAGTGATGCGGGCAGGTAACAGCTTGTGTCTTTGCATACATCGCCTTCATCCAACAAGTCATTGCGGAGTATACAATGGTATCCATCAACTGGATCCCTTTGGATCTCTGTAATGCAAGACTTCAACCGTACATATATATATAATTGTTTCTAGAATGGCTAGAGAGTGTAAATCCTAGCTATATGAAATATCCGCGTTGGCGATACCACATGACGTTTGCGTGAACGTAGGAACCGGTTAATTGTCACCGCTTACGCGAATACTTAATAAATAAATAAATAAAAAAAAATAATCGACGTCATAAGGCATCAGAAGAGTCGGGGCGATTTGGCCGTCCGCCTCATCTCGCCGATAAGGCTCCGATAAACTGAAGATATCCGTTAATGGACCCGCGTTCTTTCCACCGATAACGGGGCCCCCGCTAATGAATCTTCGTTTTAAAACTACACACGCTCGCTAACGACCGCTGGTATTTCTAGACCTGAGCGACGGTGTTCGTGTATTGTTCTCGAGCGGGACGTTTACCTGATGGTGAGTGATACGCCTGTACCAACGCGGCCCTACTTAACATGATATACAAAGCATCTTATTGCGCCAATCTCTCTGTGATATAAGATGTTAAGTATCCTTACTCAAGTAGTTATACTAGTTAGAGTATATCTATCCTTTTTTCCAACCTCTACCTTATTTACTTACTCCTCTGGCGCAGTGACCCAAATTGAGTCTTGGCCTTCATCCCAAGAGCGCCAGGGTTGCCTGTCTCGTATTCGTTCAAACTAGTCGTTCAAACTAGTAGTGCTGTACGGCAACCTTCCAGCGACATCTTGACCTGTCGTCAGGTTGGCTACCAATCGAGGTTCCTTGGAACACCTTTTTGACTCTACGATCCTTTCCCATCCTTAGCAAGTGGCCCATCCAGTAAGCTTCGGCTTCTTCTATGATGTTTGGTTCTACTGTCTTCTGGGTCGGGCTGAAGACCATGTGCATGATTTTCCTCTCGGCAACCAGAAGCCGCTCTTCTTGAAGCGTTAGATCCTTCCTAGACTTTCTACTTCTATCCCCACCTAGACGGTCTAAAATTATTAGAGAAAGAACTACTACTACGAGTGACTGATAGATCTCTAGAGAGCCTGTCATTTGTATCCGCATCATCCTAACCAGCTCCTACACTATTAGGTGATGGTCATTTTTGTCGGTACGTTGAATAAATAATTACTGCGTTACTTCAAGTTAATTACCGTAATGTTACGAGTAACACGTTGGCGATACTAAACAGTATTACACCCTGCAGACGACCCTCATTTGCTTGTCCGCACGTCCCGGGGCAGGAGCGATGGTAAGGTGGGAGTGCGCATTTCCATTGTCTCACGTGATTACTGTCTTCGAGTATAGAAAAAAATAACCATCATGGAAATGACTTCTTTATTCATTATGATCACCATACCAAAGATTACATCTTCATGATTTTAGCCTATTGTTGTAGGCCTAGTGTTGCAGGATGTTGACCTGCTACTAAGTAATGCGCCTATCCATAATAACGTGTCGCTAATTAGGATGTTACATACTGCACCACGTTGCGCTCGTTGCTTGAGACATATATTGTTACCCCGACAATTGCACTTGCTAAAACGTCCTTCAAACCGGAATACAATAATATTTGCACAGTATTGTTTTCCCAGATGTAGGAGCTGTGAAAGTTACATATCTAGACGATCTCCGGCAATAGAGAACTATAACCAGTACATCAGTAGTATCATGGTATATCAATGCTTTACCACCATCACACTTTGTGTTAGTGATGTGGTCTGCGGTCGCGGAACTCATTGACTTAGTAAGAGCCTATTCATTCTTTCTTTGATTATACCGACGCCGGCAAGTTGTTCTAATGTTTTGCTGTTCTAATTAAAAAGGAGAAGGTAAATCTCTATTCGCAAGGGCATCATGCACCTGCTCGTGGTGCACCCTGCTAATGAACAATCGAGGCTCTGGCTCCCGCCAACCCGTATTGGCCCAGTGTGGTGGTGGCCCAAATCCCCCACCACAAGAACGCATACTTACGGATCTTTGGAGGAAGCCTATGTCCATGATGATAATGATGTGGTAATTCTCTGTTGCTGGACATCGTCTAGGTAGATACCACTGCAGCGCCTATTACAGCCGACAGACAGTATTTTGCAAACATTACTCTGTTCTGGTTCGAAAGGCGCTGCAGCTAGTGTAATCACTGGGGTAACGAGTCACGATGTCTTGTGTCTTAAGGCGATGAGTACAATGTGGCGCAGTGTGTAACAAATTAACTGGGCGTCATATTATGAGCGGGCATGTCTCTTACCATTAGGTGAACATCTCGCTCATATATCATCATCATCATCATCAACCGATAGACGTCCACTGCTGGACATGGTCTTTCCTCAATCATCTCCACATCGATCGCTCCCTCGTTGGTTTCATTATGTATCTTTCCACAACTACCACCAGATCGTCGGTCTACTCCCAACACTAAGTCTACTAGTACGAGGCTGTCACTTTATTATTACGACGTCATTATTACTTGTCATCATTAAATGTCTAGCATCTGGCGGGATGTCGTGACGTGAGCAACAATGGAGCCGTGCCCGTGAAACTTTCCGATGCTATCGCTCCGGCTATTAACCGTCCGTGATTAAACAATGGGGCCGGTAATCGAAAAAATAACTCTAGCAATTTATCTGACGCCTTGACTGATTCCCGCACTGGCAATTTGTCTGGCAGATTAGAGATGGCTCGATTGTTAACTGAGCTGCTAACGTAATTAGTAACTATTTGTTTTTTTTTTTCTCTCTCCAACTTTATCGCAGCCTCACATCGCCGCTCCGACCTCAACAATGGGGAAAGGCTAAATTTTCAAATGATTCGATTACCGCCGGCCGTTTGATTTGTTTGCCCCCCATTATTCTAACACACACACGATTACCTTCCGGCGGAATTAAGCGTTTGTTAGCTGTGTGTGTGTGTGTGTGTCTTAAACGGATGTCAAAGCTTAAGACGAGTTATTTACTACGGTTCTATTAAACAAAGGCAAGGAGGAAGAGTATTCGATTGAATGTTAAAGTTTCGTGATGATTGTTTATTGGAAGGAGCTTTACTTGAAAATTTGTCGAAAAAAATAATAAAAAAAACATTAGTTCTAGATAAATTATCATCATCATCAGCCGACAGACTTCCATTGTCAGACATAGGTCTTCTCCAAAAATTCCCATATCAATCGGGTAAGGATTCATATGGGGGATGTGAGTCAATTCCCACCGCGCCGGCCAGATGCGGGTTGGTGGGAGCCAGATCCTCGTTTGTTGATTAGCAGGCTGCACCACGATCAGGTCAGGTTGGCTTGAATCCTGTGAGTTGTTGTGCTGGAACCCTTACTCCACCAGTTCTGTATAAAACACCTTGTAAAATGTTGGAGTAATTTTTTCATCTGAGTTAATTACACTAGCTACAGCTCCCTTCAAACCGGAACACAGTAGTATTTGCACACTATTGTTCGTCGGCTGCAATAGGCGCTGCGGTAGTACCTACCCTTTTTTTTAATGGGGAAAAATCTGAAATTCTGCTTCTGGAAGAAGACTAGGTTAAATGGGAGTTTAATCCACTAAAACCCTCTCGGCGGTCATGTGCAGTGAGTTGCGAAAGGACCAGAGATATTCTACGGCATGCACCAATGCCTCCGTGTATTAACACTAGAACTAGAACTAGACCACCTCGTACCTATAATCCCTGGCTCACTTGGTGGACAATGAGGGTCACCAGCTTCAAAGCCCACGAACCAGAAAACTATTTTACTCGCTTCCTACGACAGTCAGGGCTTACCTTAGTCCTATTATTACTAGACGGAGACTAGAGAGCATGCCGTGATATCTAGACTGTCTCCGGCAACAGAGACCAAATCATCATCATCATCAGCTGATAGTCCACAGCTGGACTGCCTTCCCTAAAGATCTTCAAATTTGTAAGGGTTAATTTGGTGGGATGTTTTGATTAGCAGGTAGTACGATCAGGTGAGGTTGGCTTGGGTCCCATGAGTAATTGTGAAATTCGAAGGTCATAAATAAATGATCAGATTAATTGGTGTAAGATACCTTCCAGCGTGCAGGCTCGGTGCTCGAGCTGGTTGTTGTGAAATGGCCCACGTGCGGTGCGTCACTGTTCTCGGAGCGCGCGGGTGGTCCCCGGTTCGCATCAGCATTCGTAATAGCGCCCTCTCAATCTCACCGATAAACACGTAACACGTTATTTCGTGTGACAGTGGTGGTGATTCATTGCCTTGCCTAACAGCGTATTAAGTGGACAGTTCCTTTAACCCTCAATCCGAGGATGGTGGCCGTGGGTTGATTTGACAATGAATCATTTAACGGCAAGCGCTCTTGTGAATGAAAAAGTTGCTCCGTGTCATTTATATAATCGTGGCGTCATTGATGGAACAGCTACTCGATCCATTGATGGAACAGCTCCTCGATCCATTGATGGAATAGCTACTCGATCCATTGATGGAACAGCTCCTCGATCCATTGATAAAACAGCTCCTCGATCCATTGATGGAACAGCTCCTCGATCCATTGATGGAACAGCTTCTCCATCCATTGATGGAACAGCTTCTCCATCCATTGATGGAACAGCTTCTCCATCCATTGATGGAACAGCTCCTCGATCCATTGATGGAACAGCTTCTCCATCCATTGATGGAACAGCTTCTCCATCCATTGATGGAACAGCTTCTCCATCCATTGATGGAACAGCTCCAGGTTCTGCCTTCGCTAGCTTATAATCAATCAGTATTCTCTGAAACGATCATTTGTCTCATCACACAATTTTTCGGCTGAACGATACGGCTTTACCGTTTTTAC
The DNA here is from genome assembly GCA_033220335.2 of Troides aeacus. Lineage (NCBI taxonomy): Eukaryota > Metazoa > Arthropoda > Insecta > Lepidoptera > Papilionidae > Troides > Troides aeacus. Next base: position 12,485,679 of record CM067271.1, read on the forward strand.
CAATGGTACGTTTATCACCTTCAAGGTGTTTTACCAACCCATAGCTTCTATCCATTTTAACTCCATGAGGTCCCAAACAATTTCCGCCACGACCGGAAGTTCACCCGTCGATAACAACGTGCCACTACTCAGAGTACACTGCATCACATTGCGTTAATCATCTAAAATATAACATGTTGAGTCTCTTTGCATAATTACACTAGTTACAGCACCCTTTAAACCGGAACACGCTAATGTTTGCATAGTACTGTTTGGAGCCGGAAAAAGTATCTGCGGTGGTATCCACTTAGACGGTCTCCGGCAATGGAAACCTACCACCAGTAATTTTGATAATTGCTGGTGGTAGGTTTCTTGATCCTCTCGATTCTCGTACAGTTATAATCGATTATCCTTTCTCTTACCTAGCCTTAAAGTTCTCGATTGTTACGTCCGATACGAAATCGATTGTAGTGATGAGTAAAATTGGCCTTGGTCTTGGTCTTCCGGAAAAGCTAGTTCAATACCAATTTCACACAAGCAAGACCAAGACTTAGAATATTTTTACTGGTGGTCTCTGTTGCCGGAGATCGTTCAGTTAGGTATCACTGCAGCACCTATTTCTACCGCCAAACAATAATGTGAAAACATTATTGTTTTCCGGTTTAAAGGGCGTTGTAGCTAGTGAAATTATTTTGGTAAGGAGACATCACACCTGATGTCTGTGAAACTTAACAGATAAGACCAAGTCCAATAAGAAAATGTTCCAAGTCTTGGTCTTGTTTTTTTTTGCCGATGGAATCGTGTTTGATACGAATTTGAACTTTGATACTTGTAAAGAAGGTTCTAGAAGGTGTAAAGGTTCCTGGACAACTCACGGAATCCAAAGTAACCTCACACAATAGTGGTGGATCCTGTTAATCATCAAACAAGGTTCTAGATCTCAATAACTTGGAAATGGTTTGAATCCTCCCTTATGAATCCCTATCCGATTGATGAGAGAATTTTTTTGGCAGATCTGGGTTCAGCTGTAGACGTCTACCGGCTGATGATGAAAGAAGGTTCTGGTGGGTTGTGGTGGGTGTGGTTTTTTTTTTGTTGGCGCTGCTCATTGTTCACGAGACTCGTTTGTTTTGACGTGTGTACGCGGCGGCGGTGACCGAGATCGTGCGATACGGCGGCTGGCTGTTCAGATCGGACGATAAGTCGGGAGTTACGAAGCGGGACACGAGCTGACTGCTTACCACCAATACATCTAACACTGAAGAAAACATATTTTATATCAGATAAAAAAAAAGGATAGAGGAACTGCCGCCGGTCATCACCAAACGGCAGACTATCGAATCAATAGCGTATTTCTGCAACATTACAATAAAATATGAGGATATTCCATTAAAAGAAATCCAACACTTCTTATAACACACGATTTCTAACTTCACTTGAATTTAAGTGATAATAAAACGCCTAGAATATTCCAGCTCAAACGATAATGCTATGACGGTAGATTAACAAAATCACTGTTAAAGCTAGCATGATGTTTATTCAAGGAAGTGATGAAAAGAGCCGGACGATCACTCAATGATAAGTGAAACCTATAACGTAGTGTTAGGATGTTATACACTACACCACATTGAGAACGATTTGATTCATAAGTTGTTGAATTTAATTGCGCCAGTAATTATTCTAGCTGCAACGCCCTTCTAATCGGAGGACACTGATGATGAGGTGCGGTGATATTTATCTAGACGGTATCCAGCAACGGAGACCTACCACTGGTGAACTTTAATTCATGAACAACAGATGATACAGGTCCACTGCTGGACTTAAGCCCACAGATCATAATCCCGATCTGTCGTCTCTTCCGCATCCGCTTCCTAGCATCCTTCACGAGATAGTCCTAAGCTTTTGATAGAAGCAGTTCAGCCGGATGATATATACCTGTCCTTCTCCATATATTTTTGATCCTGTCTGATAGATTTGAATGTCATCCTTCACGACCGTGTGTAACGCTGGACGTGTTACGCTACTCCATTTCGCTCTGCGCGTATGTCTGTGTGTGTTTTTGTGGTCGGTTAATGGTCCGATGGTGGAGATAAGATAGTCCAGCAGCACGCTGTCGTGTATAATTATAGTTTTGAAAGTAATACACGATTTCTATACTAAACGCTTGTACGTTTCCACCGCACCCACCCTCGCCAGCACCAGCAACCCTCACCCTCAAACCGCCGCTGATACCAAGTTGTATCACCGTCTTTGTGCAAACACTCTATCTACAATCTCAGTACTAATACGACTGTATCATCTAGAAATCCAGTCGGTGATGGTTCAGAGTGCTGACCCACAACCAAGGCATGATCTGTGGCATCAGGTGTTACCCTAGAAGACAGTGAAGAACATAGTCAGAGACTCCTTCAAACTAAAACCTGATTCAAGAGGAAATGGTAGAGAGACTCCTGAGCTGGTACGGCCATGTCATGCGAAGACCAACAACGCATATAGTTAGGGTAGAGCTGGTCCTCGAAGGTCTTAGGAGACCCTCGACTACTTGGTTGACGATGATCAATAAAGATCTAAAGAATAACAAATTGATCAGAAGGGCCGATCCTAAGTGAAGAAGGTACAAGGTCTAGCAAGAAGAAGAATAGGATTGAGAGATGGAAGTCCCATTTAACTGTTACGAAAGGTTCCGCTGGAGACTGTCTAGGTGTACATTACTGTATTACGGTTTGAAGGGTGTTGTAAGTAGTAAAATTACTGAAGTAAGAAGTGTGAGAGATGAATCCTCATTCAAATGAGTAGTGAGCACCTAATGGTAATGATGATGTGATCATAACGCCACGTTACAGGTGTATCACTTATTATCAAGTGAACATTCTATGCCATAAATATATATATAAAAAGTGATGGTAGTGATAGGGATGTGAGGATCCCTTACATCAACTCACGGACCTCAACCTCACCAGCTCGTGGTGCACCCTGCTAATCAACAAACGAGGCTCTGGCTCCCGACAATAAACATTAGGCTAGCGTGGTGGGGAATGGCCCAAATCCCCTCATATGAACCTCTACATACGACAGCTCCTAGTGCCCAGCAGTACTAGAGGCCATGCTGGCTGTAGGTCTTATGTCCAACGGTGGACATCAATTGGCTGATGATGTTGAAAGGCGGTTGTTCATAAATTCTTCCTTAGCTTTCTTCTTTCATAGGCTAAAATGCGGCTATAAATGTACTCTTTTCCTTGTTTATTATTGATGAACTGTAGACCATAACATACCTTATGGTCATACACCAGACCAGTCGGTCCTGACGTAGACCGGAGCTGATGCTAACACGATAGTTCCGCAGTAATCTGCGCCTACGCACTATTGTTTAAAACTCGGTACGCTCGTTCGGTACGGGCCGATAGCATCGGCAGCGCCCCGGCGACTCTATAAGGATACGGAGACTATGGCCCGTGCTGATTTAAGGACCCTATCGGTCGCCGCTTCCTTGCTGGTTAAAATAAGGATGTACTTTAAAGCGAGCCGTAGATAAACCGTTTTAAAATATCCTTTCATTTACCGAAGCGACCCTAGCGTCACCTTCAAATGGAAACCTTGGATGACCTATAAAGAGATTCCAAAGGATATTCCTCTCAGGGGTGTAAGGGGCTCTGTACAATAACTCACGGGGCTGAAGCGAACCTCATCAACTCGTGGTGGACAAGCGAGGCTTTGGATCCCACCAGCCCGCATTGGGTCAGCATGGTGGAAAATGGACCAACATACCCCCCCATATGAACAAAAAAACCATTGGATTCTGACTGCGCAGGACCACTCTATGTGGAGATTTTTGGGGAGGTTTATGTCCAGCAGTGGACGTCTATTAGCTGACGATGATGATACTTCCTCTCAGATGACTGAATATGTTTACGAAGATCAAGGGACTACTAAACAGCCTCTTAAGTTAGGTTAAGTTAGGACCAACCGCAGCTCATATTCCTACCGCCAAACAGTGTGTAATTTATATGTTCCGGTTTGAAAGGCGTTGTAGTTTTAATTACTGGAGTAAAGAGTAATTCGGGAACGATAGTGCAGTGGATATCATCCTAACTCTTATCCTAAGTATTATAAGCAGGCGTATTACCATCAGGTCAACGTCTCTCTGGTGTCGTAGCTTTGTCAGGTAAAAACACAGCTCTTCTGAACCAGGTGGGAATTGACTTATATCTGATGTCTTCTTGATGAAAAGTTGTTTTTTTTTATATCATCAAGATCAGCTCTTGCCTGCGGCCCCACCTGATGTTAAGTGGTGACGTGATCTATGGTTTAAAGCTCACTAACCTAGGAGCAGCTTATTCACTGTTTCCTTGAAGACACCAGCGTCGTATTTGGACGGGGACACCGATGCCGTTAAGAATGAGGACTTAAACCTCTTTCTTCGTAAACTGAGGATGTCCACATCATAAGGATGAAGATTCTTGGTGCGTCTGGTGGAGTTATAGTGAAAAGGGGATGCTGGTATTATATCTTGTAATTCCATCTAATTCCGAGTTCAGGTACTTTAAGCAGTAACGATGCTTAATATATACGAGGATCGAGATGGTGAGATGAGGGAGTAGTTCAGACATTATCTTCAAGATTAGATGGTGGGGAGGAGCTATTTAAGGTGTTGTCAACGCAAGTCTGGACCTAACGTTAGATTTTGGGTTCAAGTGGGCGCTGAAGCTTTATTATAGTATGATTAGAGAGAGAAAGATATAATACATTTTTAATTTGTGATTATTAATAGATAATAGAAAAAAAATTGGAATAACTTACTGTTGTATAAAGGGACGAATTACAGTTTTTTTTTTGTAAAAATGGCGGATCGGGTAGGTACATAAAAGGTTGAGAATCTATGACTTAAATGAATAGGAAGTTAGATGTGTAATCTCTCTATTAACTATATATAACACTAGTTGTTACCGTTTTGCTGGCCGGAACACCCCCAGAACCGCTTTTGGGGGTAGCATTTCTTAAAATCTGTTCTTAGCTTACCTATACTCGGCATCAGGAATATTCCTACCACATTTCAAGTCTCCAGGCCTCATGGGTCCTGAGATATCGTGATGTGTCTCTATTGAAGTGGAAATCTGTTATATATAGATATGTGAAGTGTAAGCTGAAGCTTAATTTTATCTGGAACTTACAATAGGCTAGTTTACTATGAAGTTATTAATGACTAGTTAATAGTAAATAATAAAAATCATTATATTAATATGATACAGATTATGATATATTGTTAATCTGTGTTTTCTTTATTTTTTCGATACAATATTGGTGATACAATATCATCATCATCACCAGCGGATAGAAGTTGGATATGAGCCTCCCCAAAGTTAGCTTAGCTTAGCTTGGCTTGGGTTCTGTGAGTAGTTGTAATATATAATATTAATGGTTTATAATACTAAGTGCATCATCAGCCGATAGACGTCTACTGCTGGATATAGGCCTCCCTAAAAGTCTATCGCACCACAGTCAGGCCTTCGGTACCGCCGGGCACTAAAGACACTTTTGTAGGGATTCATTTGGGGGGGATTATATATATTATATCACTGGTAATGGTCTATGAGTAGTATAATATAGTAGCATCACAAAAAATCGAGTGTATTCTACATAAAAAGAAGTGTACACTCATCATCCTTTTCAGTTTATAAAAACCTCAACAGTTTCCCGCCCGATCCGCTGGCCCTAATATACAATTAGATCATGACTTTCTATAGCAACCGTTGCTATAGTAACGGCATAAATGATACGAAATAAAACTGTTTATTTAAGTTAATTAGAAATGAAACGATAAAAGATCTATGAAATTAAAAAAAAAAATAATATCCTATAACCTCTGACAGATCATTCTGCGTCGAATGCTCGTGTTCCCGTGTCGATACGTTCACTAGTTTTCACGTGATTGGAGAACAAACAAAACTAAATTTCATCATATTATACATATATATATGTGTGTATATATGTATATGTATATATATATATATCTAATTGTTTCAAAGTAGAGCGAATGGAATTTTAAAAGTGAACCATTTCGATTATTGTTCGGTAATGGCCGCGGTTGTCAAAAAGGTGATTGTGATCGTCGAGAAATTATCGAATAATCGACGTCACGGTTGCGCGTACACCGGATGTCAAACTACAAACATGGCGGCGCGGCAGCAACCTCGTACCGCGACACTGCACCATTCTAGACCTTAACAACATACAAATAAGGATTATTGAACTGTTTTGTAATTGAAAGAGTAATGTGGTTCGTTTGTTTATAATAACCGTCATAGGTATGAAGTTTTAGAGTTCAGTGAAAAATATACATATATATATATATATTTAATTAATATAAAGATGAGTCCAGTAGCGTTCACCTGATAGTAAGTGATACATCTAGGATGGTATGCATGACACAGTATTGGGCTCATCGCCTTGAGACAGATCACTATGTTAAGTCCCGTTACCCCAGTTACACTAGCTACGACTCCCTTCAATCCGGAACATAGTCATGTTTGCAAATTACTGTTAGCGGCAGAAATAAGAGCTGCTGTGGTACCTAGATGGTCTTCGACAACAGAGACCAGTACATGATGGTAGATCTCTGATGCCGGAGACGGTGAAGGTCATATTTATACCACACAGTAGTATGCAAACATTACTCTGTTCGATTTTGAAGGGAGCAGTAGCTAGAGGTAAACAATTCACCGGATCAAAGGCCAAGCCTCTTCTAGTGATACATCAGGTGGTGGTCAATGTGGCCAGAAATTGCCCCAATCACCCCCAAACGAACCCTTATAAAAGATACCCTTTAGTACCCGTCGCTACCGCGGGCTATGCTCATTGATGAAGGTCGCGGGAAGCCGTTTGAAGCGGGCAGAGCTGGACTGATCGACGTGGAAATCTTTGGAGGAGACCAATGACCAGCAGCGAACGTCTATCGACTGATGATGATGATTAAAAAGGATATAACATGCCTTAACAACACGAGTACAACGATAACGTATATACCATCCTAACTACTCTGGGTTATGAGTTGACCAGTCATGGAAATTACCATTGTTTTATGGTTTCATCCTCGTATGCATTGAAGGCTGCTGTAGCTAGTGAAATTACTAAGGTAATGAGGATATATATGCTTCATCATGATGAGGATAATAATTGTTTTATCCTCATCATATACATTAGTATATCATCTTAATGTAAAACTTTTGCTCAATAGGAAAATTGACAATTTAAAATTATTTCTAATATTGCACAGTATTATTATATCACTGTACGGAACACAATGTTGTATTGACGTGGCGTTCTTGACGGATTTTTAGAGATCCATATCTCGCCATTAAATACCTGTCCGATGTTATAGTCGATAGAAAGATTTATGTTATTTAAATAACACATTTGAATTGTCTGCTTGTTTGTTTTTTGTGACAACATTGAAACGGCCGAGCTCCAGGGTTATCAGGGCCTGATCCATCTGTATTGATACTTCTATTATAAAGCCTGTTCTAATGTACAAGTTTACTTCTTGGCCCATGAAGTAATGGCCCTTTCTTATTACTTAATCTTTGTTCTATATGAAAGTCAGATGCAGTCGAAAATACAAGAAAAATATATACCTATAGCAAATGATGCTATCTGCTTACGATCTGGCGTTAATTAGGATGATATACACAACACTATTGTCCTCAACGCTCTCAGATAGTAAAAGATTATATATCTCGTTACTACGGTAATTTTGTTAGCAACAGCACCGTTCATAACATTTCTATTTGACCGCACGAATAGAAGCTGCGTCGGTACTTAAACAATCGCTTGCAACAGAGATCTAACAGCACTGGAATGTATTATTCATAGCGAAATCATCATCTCGGTAAGCATGATTCCTCTCTGAAGTGCTGAATGATCATAACTGCTGAGTTATGTGGTCCTCAACAGTTTCGCAACGGTCGGACCGCGGGCCGGCGGCCTCATGATTTAGTGGCCGGCGAAAGGTCGTGTCGATTCCGCGATATCGGACCGCTAGTGTTGCAATATAATTATTACTCTCCTTATAATACAAATAAAACTTTATTACTATAAAAAATGTTATTTACTAAGAGACGATAATATTTATAATACTATATCATATGTTTTCTTATATCTTTCATATATTAAGTTAATCGAATTTAGTCATTAAATCTCAGCAGAAATAATACTAGTTGAGAATTTGAATGTAGTAATATTTGTAGCCGTTGCATTGAGATGTATGTTTACTGGATAACTTCTCTAGTATATTGAGTAGTTTCAGAGCTTCCCAAACTTAATGTAGTACTGCTAAAAATATATACACAAAGCATTAATATATAACGTCTGATTGCATTGCGAGCAAGACTCGTAAGTTGTCTGGACTGTAGATCACAAGAGCAAAGATCGCGTTAGTCGCGCCGATTTCCATTTAGCGATACGCCGGAACCTCGCCGACACGCAACCCCGAGTGCTGCGATCTCGTAAGGAACAAAATAAGACAATTACCTGTTGGCAAATGTTCCGATACGGGCCGCCGCGATCGGCCCACGGCCGCCAATCTCGCGATCGGTAATTTGGTAATAAAATGAAAATACGCTCGCCCCTTATCCGCGATCCGCTCCACATATACACTGCGCTACATAAACATTCAATAATCAAACACGAAAACGGCTTAAGCTACGTGGAAACCTCTCGAAACACGAACAGGGCGATGCGAACAAGTTTAAACATCCTAACAGGACGTGCAAACCTTAAGGATTATATTTCTTTGAAGGCTCACATCGCGTCTGCTTTCGCGCGGCCGCAAAATTTAATTTTCTTTAATAAGCTTCAAGTTTCACCATCAAACGATTTTGCGCTCTACGTGTATGTATTGAGAGACTATTATCGCTTGTGGACGATCGTGGGCCGCGGAGGCATGTATCTAGATAGGCAGCTTGTTTCATCGGCAGAGATGCAAGAGGCGATAGCGGCCACGCCCACGCTTTTTTCGTGGCCTCTAAGTAACAATGGGGGTGATCTGCTAACTAAATAACGAGCGCGATGCATCAGTGGGAACGACGTGGTCGCTTCCACGAGCCCGCTCAGCTCGCCGGCCGTCGGGCCGCGGATGCACCTGATTGAGTTTTATTCGATTCAGCTCAACTTGCACCCTTTAAGGACGAATCGGGAAGTAATTCCATCTTCTCGGAAACTTCCTTATCCTCTTTGGAACTTCTCCACTTGGAATCTGTATGATAAAATATCATCACCAGGTTCTTATGAAGAGAGGACAAGGTTATATTAGAACTGCTCTAGGACGAAATGCCTTTAGGGCGATATCATTAAAACTACCCTCCTATGTTCTGCCTCTATGCCTTAGGCGGAATGAATCGATAACTACTGATATATATCTTTAATCTTCTAGACGAGCCGGACGTTCACCTGATGTTAAGTATTACGCCCATAACAACGTGGCGCTAGTTAGAATAGTAAACACTGTATCACATTACGCTCGTCGCCTATAGACATAAGATGTTGAATCTATTTACTCCAGTAATTTGAGTAGCTTTAGCGCACTTCAAACCGGAACAGAGTATTGTTTGCACAGCACTGTTTGAAGGCAGAAATATGCGCTGCGGTGGTACCTAGACGGTATCCGGCAACAGAGACCTACCACCAGTACATATCCGCTATATATGATACAGCAATCATCATCATCATAGACATCTACTGCTGGACATAGACCTTCAAAGATCAGTCCTGCGCTGGGCACTATAGACCGGATTTGGGTCATTTTCCACCACGCTAGCCCTATGCAGACCCTCGTCTGTTGACTAGCAGGGTGCACCATGAGCAGGTGAGGTTGGCTTGGATCCCGTGAGTTGTTGCGCGTGGACCCCTACACCAATTTAAGATAACAAAAAAAAAGTGCAAGTGAGGAGCGCTCCCCAAGGATACCCTGGCTCTCCAAACACAGTAATGTTGTCCAGGCGGAAGAAGAAGAACAAAGTTCAGAAACCATTTCACCCATCGAAACCAGACATCGAGGATTGAACTGGACACCTTGTATTTAACCACTGCGCCTAAGAGGAAAATGGCACACAGATATGGACCCTGCTATTCCCGCACAGCATGAGAAATCCTCGAACGACGCTCTATTTTCTAGATGAGGCCAGGGTCAGGTGGAAGTTCTACTGACTAAAATCATCATCATTAGATGCTGAAGTTTGAAGGTCAGATTGAGAGAACTAAACTAACTATAACTGGTGCTCAGGAATCTCCAGCATTATCCTCAGCACTTAGCAGACCTTTAGCTTTAGCCCTCGACTAAGACAAGACCTAAATACTTTATAAAAGATCTAGGTTTATCAAAATTGGATCACTCAAAAAAAATCATCAGGTCATCATCACGAAGTGCTTCTTACTGAAGTACATCAACCAGGTTTTGGAAGTTATTAACGCTGCGCTAGTTAGGATAATTTACACCGCACCACATTGCGCTCGTGTGACATAAGGTGTTGAGTCTTTACCCCAGTACACTAGCCACAGCGCCTTTAAAACTGGTACACAGAAATGGGTACTTGCAACAGAGATCTACCACCAGTCAGTTTCCAAATAGAAGCTGATGGTGAACACTTAATAGAAGGTGCAAAAGAAACACATACACCTGATTTTACGTGTTTGTGTAGTTAACTACTCTGTGGTAGCGACTGGAGCTGGTGTAGTCTATTGACGCTACACCAGCGCCGAGGGTATTGAGGAAGTTTGATGCGCTACCAAATCAGCGATGGTCTGTTTATAGCCTGAATTAATTAACAATTTTCCGCCATATTTAATCATTGAGTGGGGGGGGGGGCAGGTTTATGGTTTTAATTAAGCGGTGGAAACCGTATCGATGGTTGATGACCATTTTCCTCATACTATCAGCTCAGTACGTATAATTATTACTTGTTTGTTTCGGAATCTATGTGTGTTAATGTTATTGTTTTCATAGGTTTTTTTTTTTTAATACTGCGGTAAGCGAGAAGGAAGTAGTAAAGAGGGAGATGGGGAAAATAATAAAAAACAATAAATATCTGCGGGCCTACTGGAAGAGATTTCAACGTGAAATAAGTAGTGCCCTTGTACTCTGTATTCTTATAGCCGTTTCTTCTAAAAAGAAAAAAAAGAAAAAACAGTTGAATTGTTTGTTAATTTCTATAAAAAACACATATATCGTTATCGTTTATATGTGCATATACTGTGTTCCGGTTTGAAGGGCGCTGTGGTTAGTGCAATTATTGAGGTATTAAGACGGTTAGTGCAATATGGTGCTGTGTATAACATCCTAACTATATCTTTGATCCGGTCACTTACCATCAGGTGGAACATCCCGCTACTTTCGTCGTTTAACTGTAAAAAAAAAAAAAATTCAAGAATTTCTCATTTAAACCTTAAAACCTCCTTACTGATACCTTTGTCTTTTCTCTTTATTTTTTTACATTTCACGAAGGGAATAGAGTAAGACCTTTGACATATGGAACTAGTTAGGACGATATACACTGCACCAATGCTAGTCGCATCAAGACAGGTGTCACATCATCACAGTAAGTTCTGGTACTGTCTGGTGGTAGAAATATGAGGTGGATGGTCTACAACATTAAAGAGCTACCATCGGTTATAATTGATGACCTGGAAGCATGAGAGCTTGATCGCGCAAAGCACTGAAGATGTATGTGTATGAGTTAACATTGATTGCTATTGTACAATATAGTGCGGAGATGTGGGTTGGTAGGTGGTGGTTGTAGGTGGGGGGCGGAGCGAGGCCCCTCCTCTCGTCCCAGCCATGCTTGTTCAGTGACGTAGAGGACAGGTTTGTCAGCTTCCCGCGTTCAGCACCGGCACCGGCCCGATCAGCCGCGACTAGTTTCTACACGTACCTTGTAGCGTTATTGTCCTTCCATCCAACATTCCTTTACCATCACGCACTTCAGCTGCGAGGTTCACCATCAGCTTCGGCTGCAGATGGTACTACCAGCTATCCGAACATGATAATCTTGAACATGGGTCTAAATAAATCAATTATTTGAAATGCTAAAGGTCATCGACCAAGGTCATACATGAGAACAGCAAAGCGTGAGTAGGATAAGGTTCAGGCTAATACTCCACTAGGTTACTGGTGGTAGGTGTTCCAGTGTTCCGGTTTGAAGGACGCTGTAATGAAATTACTGTGGTAAAAAAAACGACGAGCAATATGTCGTCCATATCATCATAACTGACACCATTTTAAGGGTTGGCGTATTAGTTACCATCAGATGAAGGTCCCGCTCGTGTTCGGGAAATAAAAAAAAAGTTTACCGAACGGATCACTTTTGAAAGCTTAATCAGGTTGGTTCTTTGAGGACAATTATCCCTCATTTTCATGCCAGGACCTCATTTTGATTATAAACCCACCCTTCCGTCCAATCTATCACGGTGGGGGTGCGATTTGTTGGACAAACATGTCCACGGTCTTAGAGTAGAGGTTATTAAGAAATAAATTGTTAGTGCTTTAGGGTTGTCTCTAAACTTCCTATTAGTCTTTTTTTTAGTGCACAATAATATTCACTTTATATTGCGTGTTTAAGATCTTCACTATCACTATCGCAGCCTACTCTATTCCAAGTCTTCCTGGAGCAGTTCTATCCTGCTGCAGGTCTACAGCTGGTCAGTGCCGAACCAATCCGACTGGCTTACTTTACTACCATCTAGGTTACAGACCACATACAGACTAGAATAATTTCACTGGCGGATGGACTATATTTCCAGAGACGGTCTCGGGAAGTGTAATTATTACTGTGCTCCGGTTTCAAGGGCGCTGTAGCTGGTGTAATCACTGGGGTAACGATATTCAACTTCTTACGTCTCAGACGACGAACGCAATGTATTGCAGTATATATGATATGATCCTAATTAACTCCATTTTATTATGAGCAGGCGTATCACTTATAATCGAGTGAAGTGTCCTTTGTCTCTACGCCTCGTAGAATAAAAAAAAATTGTATATCGTTAGAAAGACAAAAGAAGTAAGAGGTTGATTAGGTTCAGCTACTAACGCAGTTAATAAGTAAGTCATCGCCATCACTCCGTCGATCGATACTTGAATATTAAGTATCACATATAAAACAATTGCCATTTAACTTAACTAGTCTTTTACTTAACATATCTACCGTTTGCATTAAGTATAATCTAGTTTATTTTGTCGGGTCTAGATATAGTATCTAAGTGAAACACATTTACAGTAAATACGGGCGACGTAGATAACTTGTAATTGTAACGTCGACGAAACATTTTCGTACTTGAACTTGTCGTTTCCGGTGTTTGTGTACACTATAGGTATAGACTCTTAGCTGCTGGATACTTCTAGATTTACTCCTTCGACTTGTTTCTGTAGCTCAATACTTTTTTTCAAGTGTTTAAGATTAAAAGATGTTACCATCTATCATCTTTATCAATTTGACTGTTATCATACAAAAATCTACTTTGTAAGTAGTATGCTTAAACAAATATCTTTAGTTACATTATCACTTAAAATCGAGTGAAACTGATGTAAATCTTTAATATAAAAAGACAGAGTTAATAAACAACGAATAGGGGATGTTCATTTTAAAGTAACACACCCGTTCATAACAATAAAGTGTTAATTAATATGATACACCCTGTATAACGTCGTGGACATCAATAATGATATGTGTCGTTACCGTAGTTTTTGCTAGCTACAAACCTTCAAACCGGAGCACTGTATTATGTGAATACGCTGCTGATTAGTGAAGAAAATAATGTATCTATTTTCCACGAGCATGACTAAGACCGAAGGAACAAGACCTAGACCAACTATATAAACTAAGATCGACCTGTTATGCTAGACCAAGGAAGGAATTTTAATTGCGTTGTAACGATGTATAATTTATCATAATTTGAGAATATGTTATTCATCTGAAAACAGAATATTTAATATATTATAATACTGAATATGCAAGACCAAGATCAAGCCTGAAGAAACAAAAAACTACGAACGTACAAAAACAGGCTAAATTAAAAAAAAAAAGAAATAAGACTAATACTAAGATTGTCCAACCTTGGTCTTGTTCCTGCTTCGCTTCACACTAGCTGCGATTTTGAATACTTTAAAAATCACCGGCAACATCCCAATATAGGTATATAGTATGCGTACCTAGTATACGTATAGACTCTCTCCAGCATATATTATATATCGTTAAACATTAATAGTTCCATACGGAACCACGAAGTTGTAACTTAGATGTAACTTTAAAATTAACTTAGTAAGTATTAATTCGCAAGTTGGAATAATGTAATGATAAAATCTAAAAATATTCTATGGTAATTGTTCCCATTGTTTATCGCGGCGCGATATCGAACTGGAACAGGTTTACCGTATCTTACTCGTGTAACAGTCACAAGGTTTTCTTCTTTCGCGTCCCCACTCGCTTTTTTATCATCCCCCTATCTGTCTCAACTAATGATTACACATTTTAATTGGTTAATTTTTTTTTTTTTTTTTCATTTATCGATACATGCGCTGAATTTCAGAGTTTATCGTGAACGCGCTGCTGTAGTTAGTATTTATGTTCTGAGTAAATACATCAATATTCACATTCTCGTGTAACAGCTCCAGATACAATTTTTACTGACAAACAGCAAGGAGTTACTGTGCCCTATTACAGCTAATTAGTTTACTGCAGTAACGAGACACAACATCATATATCGACGAGCGCAATGTGGTGCTGTGTATATCATACTAACTATCGCCAACATTTCTATGTTACTGAAGCCGTAGTTAGTTTAATTACTACGCTAAAGTAATTTCATATCCTAGTAGCAGCGTAAGCTGGTACTTTACTGGCACTAACATTTCTGTGTTACGGTTTGAAGGGCGCCGTAGCTAGTTAAGTTACTGCGGTAACAAAATTTAACATCGCATATATCGTAACTAGCGCTGCGTCGTTATGGGTAACCGTTCTACTTTATCAGCTCTTGCCGCCATGGAGATAAGAACACCAAGTGACCTGAATACTACTACACCACGAGTAAGCTAGTGAGATTACTGGGGTAACAAAACCTAAGTTAACTCGACGGACACAATGTGATGCTGTGTGAATCATCCTAACTAACGCTTCATTGTTATAGGCAGCTGTTCTACATTGTCAGCTTACTGCTTATCAATTAGAACACGAAGTGAGGTGAACACTACATCATACACGTTGAATACCTAGTGAAATTACTGGGGTAACAACACTTAATAACTCAAGCTGATCAATACAATGTTGTGTAGTGTAAATCATTCTACCTAGCAGGATGTTATGAGCAGATCTATCTATACAATGATTCGAAGAATAAAAATAAAACTGCTGATACATTCTGGTCTGTTCTGGCCACCTCTAGAAGTCAGATCAGTTCATACATATTACTAGTATTAAATAGACAGCCAGCTCTCTGATTACTACAACACAGTAAGCTTTGGTGGTAGAACAGTATCAGATAGAAGAAGCAACAAAATTATGTGTAAACTGCTCAGTGAGATTTCATAGCGTTTTGTTTAGATTTGATGAGGAATGCTCTTCTTGACGTGGATCTTCCTCATTCTTTCACGGATCCTCTTCCTCGTTCATTTCTTCAAAATAAATAAAAAAAAATCTGCTTCTTCATTTTTGTCTTAATTAAAATTTTTGTCTTAATTGTAATTCTTGAATTTCTTCTTCCCCTTCATCTTGTTCAACCTCATCAGTGCCTTCGATTTAACTTTTAAAAAAATCTTCATCATCACGCTCATCATCATCATCAACTTCAGCACTGGTATCTGTTACATTTATAACAACCCTCTTTCGAGTTGAAGGTTGAGCAGGAAGCTGGAGTCGCAGCCCTGAGGAGCCGCGACGGGCTGTCGCATATAAATTACAGATTTACGCGCAATCTTTCATTTTTCCCAGTCGTTTAATACAACGGCTGATTGACGCGCTCTGAAGACCTGATGATCAGAGAACTGATCCACAGCATCAGAGACTGTTTCACGACCTAACGGGAATTACGTATTGAACATTTTCTAGACTCTAATTACTAAATATAAATTTTCTAGGTTTTCTACGTTTGTTTTATTATCTAAACATTTCGATAGCTTAACATCAGCTGTTATAGGTGGTACATCATCTCAACCAGCGTTGTTATTAGCAGGCGTGTCTGCTTCCGGTACATCATCCTAACCAGCGTTATTATTGGCACGCGCGTCTGCATCCGGTACATCCGGTAGATTATAAAGCTTTTAATAATTCCTAATATCGATCATCCCTCATCCGATTAAAATTTCCACATTGTTCCCCCTCACCATCGGATAACATAAACAAGCTTTTTCTGACGTCGTCATGTAGCTGCTTAAAATTCGCGGCGGATCCTCGCCCGCGCGATTTGTAAACATGGCGTTAGTTCCGGCGAGGCCGCGGCGGAAATTCGACCCGTCTTTTGGAGGGAAAGCGGGGCCGGCGACGTCGGCCCGATCCCCGTAATGGACAACAAGTTTTGTTTTCGAATTAACGCGATAACACAACACCGCCGGCGGTGAATCGTTTTTATTTACTCGTTCACCATATTTTCACCACCAGACTAACACCACCATTATCCTCGGCTTTAGGATAATATGCTTTATTTTCTTATATATAGGATGCCCGTCTAAGATCAATATTCTCTTCTGAATATGATGTTAAAGATTTAGCAGCTTCCAGAGTATTTCGCTTTACCATCAAAGTCTATACCATCGCTTACCATCAGGTGTGATCTATATAAATCTATTTCACAGTTGAATATTATCTTGCTTTGTCTGTAACGAGAAAAGCAGCAGTTGCTATTCTTCTATATGGTCGTTCTAGAGACGGAATGGGAAATGGCGGCCGCTTCCTCTGTGTTCTTTATTACTCTGCGCTGATTAATCTGTGGTTAATAAATACCCTTAAATCTTTACTGGTGGTAAACAGTAGTAAACGGAGGCCGTCTAGGTAGTTACCACCGCAGCTCCTATTGCAACCGACGAACAGTCTGCAATGACTGTGTTCCGGTTTGAAGGATGCTGTAGCTAATCAAATGACTAAGGTGATAAGGCTTAATACCTTGTCTCGATGAGTACAATGTGGTGCTGTGTATATCCTAACTAGCGCCACGTTGTTATGAACAGGCGTATCACTTACCATTAGGTGAACGTCCGTCGTCTGGTGTCGCAAGGTTAAAAAAAAAAAAAAAAAACGAGACCTATATTCAGTAGGCTACATTGAAGTTTGATCTACTGTCTCTGTTGCCGGAGACCGTTTAGATACCATCAGAGATCCTATTTCGCCTGATAGTAGTATGCGAGCGTTACTGTGTTCCGGTTTGAAGGGTGCTGTAGCTATTGAAATTACTGTGATGGTGTGTGCGTTGAGAGTAATACGGCGCAATGTATACCATCCTAGTGCTACTCATCATCAAGTGACGACCCCGCTAGTGTCGTCGCTCAATTGAATAAAAAAAAAAAAATAATCTGTGACAATCACGACGTTATTTTATTCACTTCGTAACGTTAAAAAATAACATTAAGGATCTTCCTAATATTAATTTTAGCGTGAAGTTAGCGTTGCGAAAAAAAAAAAAAAAAAGATTATAATTAAGTTAATTGGAAAAAGTCTAAAACGCTAGAATATTTCATCGCTTAATGTCCTCGCAGTTTCTGTTAATGTTACTGCATCGAATTAAGGGAGGAGAAAAAAAAAAAAAAAACCGCCCTTTAATTAAAAGTGAGATATTCATTTAGGTGACATTAGTAAAAACTGCTAACTTAAATTATTAACATATTAACATGTTAATTATTTAACTAGCTGCTATATAGCATTTTTTTAACGGTTATAACATATTAAACTACTTCTGTTTAAAGGAACTACGAATGCCGTGTAAATGTCATGACCGGTTTTTATGAGCAATTATCCGGATGTAGTGTCTCTACGGATTAAATCATTAATTTTATTTTATTATTCATCGTTCACTCGGTAATAAGTGATACGCTCGCCAACAATGTAGCGATAATTAGGATGTAGCACACCACCACTTTACACCCCTCGTTACGCTACATGAGATGTTAAGTTTCCTTACCCCAGTAATTACCTTAGCTACAACACCCTTCAAACGATCTTAACTTAATAAGTTATTTATATGATAACAAGGGGGTCTATTGGTTCCCGGGACTCAAGCCAAGCTCACCATTTCGTGGTGCAGCCTGCTAATCAACAAACGAGGCTCTGGCTCCCACCAACCCGCAATCTGCCAGCGTAGTAAAAACCGGTCCAAAACCCCCATATGAATTCCTACCCGATCGTGGGAATCTTTGGAGGCCTATGTCCAGCAGTGGACGTCTATCGGCTGTTAATGATGATGTTGAATAAATAGATACGAGACTTACAACTTAAAATATTATTTGCTTTCTGTTTCAGGTAAGGCAGCAGTTAAGTTATTTAAGCAAATCAAGCTATGAGGCGAACAGGACGATCATCTGATGGTAAGTGATACGCCCGCCCACAACAACGCGGCTCTAGTTACGATGGTACACAGCACCGCATTGCGCTCGTGCCTTGAAACGATCGAGTCTCAGTACTCCAGTAGTTACACCAGCTACAGCGCCCTTCAAACCGGATTAAGTAATATTTGTTCAATATTGTTTAATACCTAGACGGTCTCCGGAAACAGAGACTTACCACCAGTAAATTTGCCAAGAGGATATTCTAGTCTTTTAATTTTAGGTATTAAAATATGAAAGTCTACATTTAGGTCCCTAGTCGAAGAGTTTAAAGACACCTAGTCTTCGAACCTTTCTCATCAGCCACCACCATAATGTAAAACTGTCATGACACGTTTGTTTATAGGAGTACTGTGGGTGAGAGCGGTTCATCATCTACACCACGCTGTCACGTAAAATTAAGTGATATTGAAGTCAAGTGATAGCCTGATATAGTTAACGGAAGTCAAAGTTTTTTATACGTAAATATATGGGAAAGGGTATAAGGGTAGGAATCGCAACAACTCAAAGTACCCAAGCCAACCTCGCCTGTTCCTGGTGCAGCCTGATAATCGACCAACGAGGCTCTGGCTCCCGTGAACCCTCACTGGACCTGCTAGGTAGTTGCTGCAGTATACATTATATGCGCTCCGGTTTGAATGGCGCTGTAACTAGTAATACCAGGTTATGGAGACTTAATATATAAAGTGCCAATGCGATAAGCGCAATGTGGTGTAGTGTATACCATCTTAACTGTCGCCATTTTGTTATGGCCAGGTGTGTAAGTTACCACCTAATGAGTCTCCTGGTCATGGTCGTTTCGTAGAAGAAGTAAAGAGGTTCTGCTGTGCCTGGTCTACGTAGGGTATACTGCTGACTCCAACCCTGACTTTACTTCTGCCCAGGTAAAAAAAAAAAAGATGTGTCATTATACACTGCCGTCAGAGACACACCTGACGTAGACAGAAAAAAAACCACCTCAGTCCCTCTCCAGAGTCAGTAAGTTGCGCGACCCTACTTAACGATTTCCTCATTACTTAATCTAATTTTTTTTTTAAACACCCCATATATATCCCCACTGTTGGGACACATGCCCACTCTCAAAATGAGGGCGATGTCTATCTAATAATCACTTATAATTGCAAAAGTGTATATTAAGGTAGATTTAAAATCAGCTATAACTGTTCGGTGTAGTCGGTGAGCGCCTTAACTCACGTACGTATATACAATTAGGCCTGTTAGAGACTGGGGCGGTGCGGGCGGCGCCTCGCGCGCGTACCAATGAGCCAGTAAAGAGTAACGAACGGATGCGGCAACTTTTTAATCTGCTCGGACAATTGAAACGGCGCATTATGGCGAGGGTGGGCGCTGGACAAAGCCGGCTCGGCTCAGCGGCCCCGACAGCTGGAGTGGGCTATCTCAGCAGCGCTCGTGCTGAGCTCCGGCTAACTTTCAAGCGAACGGCCTTTGCGATTTTTTTTTTTTTAAACTCTCCAACTAGACATAGGTAATGTAAGCACTGATCATATATTACCCAATATGTACAATAGTCTATAACTAGTGGCGCAGTGTATAACCGATGGTTCCGGTTCCGTTCCATAGGTACAGTTTGTGATGAGGCTTCTCCTAGCTGCCGTCTATGTCTTGTTAATCAGCAGGGGTCACGTTAAATTGGTGGATCTCTGTTGCCGGAGACCAACGATGCAATTAAGCAACCAGACTAACGCGACTTTCATCTGATGGTAATTGTAGTGATGATGATAGATACAGCACCACAATGAGTTCATCACATTAAGACATAAAATATCGAGTCTCAACGCCCTTCAAACCGGACGACAGAAATGTTTGCGCAGTAGGCCTGGACGGTCTCCAGCAACAGAGACCTACCACTCTAGCTTTATGGCTGTTGATTTACAAGGTGTGTATGGCAGCTAGAAAAAACCTCATCTGTCTAAATGCCCACATTATAAGAGACCTATGTCCAGCAGTGGACTGCATCGGATAAGATGATGATGGATGCAGTTCCTCTTCCAAAGGTTAATGATGATGAAGAACTATTACATTTAATAGTTTTCGTTTAATGTATTAGTTGCGTCTCTACAATATTCTCTGATGAAGTATAGCGCTTGGTGGCCATTTTGACTCTTACAGCTGATCTCAGACTGACATCCGGACCCGGGTCATTGACCTGTTGACAGATATAAAGTAACTTATAGCTCTTTTTGTATCTGCGATTAAAAACTTCAACGGCGCCTCGTCCGTCGCAAGCGCCATCTATCTCGCTCGTGAGCTCCGACGGCGCGCCGGAAGTTAGTCGACTCACGCGACCCGCATACCAGCTGCCATCACTACTCCTTGTACGCGTCCTTATATATATTATGGATCACTTATATCCTTTATTTATATAATATACCAGCTGTTCTCCGCCCGGTTTCCTGAAAATTTTCACTTGAAATTTGTAAGAAATATTCCCGCTCGGCAATTCTTCTCAAGCCTGTTGCCGTTATTAACACCCCCCACAATTCCCATTGGGGGAGGAATTTTATAAGAGCCATTCTTAGCTGACTTCTAAATAACAGAAGCAATATCTCCACCAAATTTTAAGTGTTTGCGTCTAACAGTTTCGGAGATCTCGTGATCAGTCAATGAGGTTCTGGATGTCTGTTATATATGTAGCTGTTTCCTGTCGGCTTTTCTGGCTGACACTCCCCCAAAATTAATTTGGGGGTATTAGTTTAAATTCATTCTTAGCTGACCTGTACTCGGTAATAGGAATACTCCTACCAAATTTCAAGTCTTCAAGCCTTATGGTTCCAGAGGAGTCATGTGTCTCTATAGGTGGGAATCTTCTATGTACGTAGGTTATACGTTTGTTAAGGATGACATGGATGGAGTAAGTCCATGGTCGGTGTCAGTGGATGGAGCCGCCGTGGGGGAACCCATCGGGTGCGGTGCCGCTGCGATAACGTCGCGATCACGCAGCTCTATCGCCCGTGTCACATTGTTCGATATCAAGACGTGCACTTTCGCTTGATATTTAGGGCTGCGGCTGACAATTGAATATCCCTAATTTTCTTTGGTGGTTAATACCACCGCAGCGCCTATTGCAGCCGTCAAACAGCACTGTGCAAACATTACTGTGTTCCGGTTTCAAGGGCGCTGTAGCTTGTGTAATTGCTGAGGTAACGAGAACTAACATCATCATCTCAAGACGACGTGCACATTGTGGTGCTGTGTACATCACTACTAGCACCATGTTCTTATGACTAAGCGTATCCCTTACCATCAGGTGAACCTTCCGCTCATCTCCTCGCTTGGTAGAATAATAATACTTAACTATAATTTTCATATATATGAAATATCGATTTCATTGATTAATGCTAACCTCCTCCACCGTTTGTTATTAGTACAATGTTTCACTCAATTTCAAGTGAACATCACTCACTTACCGTTCATTAGATATATAACTTAAATATCAAAGGCAGTATGTTAAGAATCAACAAGTTTATACGGTAATAGTGATGGTAAGTCAAGATGAGGTCATAACACTGTCCTGTAGAATCAAGTCATTAAGAATAAGATTAAATTGAGATTAAGCTGACGTAAAACGCGACTAAAACAGTCTTCGGAATCCCCTTGAAAGTCGTTGTGGAGGGCCAGGACTCTACTTTGAACGTACGTGGTATGAGCATCAAGGATGACTACCGAAAGGCATTAGTTAAATATAAATAAATGATATGTTTTCAATATTTTCCCTGTGGTAGAGAGACAAGGTGTTGTAAATAGTAAATAGGGGTGGTTAATATGTAGTTAAGTTGGGCAACCCTAGCGGGCCCCCGTCTGCGATACTACCCGATAGTGCAATGTCCCCGATAAACTTGTTATTCGATGATAAAGAGAAAGTCGCTATCGGCTTCGGGTATTTGTAAATACTCGGAGACGTTAATTGGCGAGATACCAGGGGTGACGCGTCCGAGACCTGGATCCTCGCTATCATCAGCTTGATAACATTTAACAAGACTTCTTTCCTTCGCATCGCCACCAGGTGATAACCACGTCACCGTTATAACTGAACTAATCCAGATCTAAACGGATGAGAACGCTTCCTCGTCAAGAACACCCTGACCTTCACATCCTATGACAGCCGACATGACATTAAAGTGGTAGAAAGCTTCAGAAATATTCTTCCGGTATTTTTTTTTTCATATATCAACTAGATGAACGGGACGATCACCTGATAATAAGTGATACTCCTACCCATAAAAACGCGGCGCTAGTTATAATGGTATACACTGTACCACATTACTCTCGTCGCCTTCAGACATAAGATATTGAGTCTCGTTACCCCTGTAATTACACTAGTTACAGCGCCCTTCAAACCGGAACACAGCAATCTTTGCAAAGTACTGTTTGTCTGCTGAAATAGGCGTTGCTGTATTTACATTACCTCTTACGATATTGAACCATAGACTTCGTTTAATAAGTCGGACGGTTAGCAGTTGAACCGTAAAGGTATAAACGAATGATAACAACCTTTTTAGTGGTAAGTCACTGTTGCCGGAAATCGTTTAGTTACCAACGCAACCCTCACTTCCGGCGACGGACGGCACTGTGCAGATATAACTCTGTTTATTGATGGTCCGCTGTTGCTAGTGAAGTTACTGCGGAGAACACTTCATATCTGTCATCTGAAGGTGATGAGCGTGATGCTGTGCCGTGTACATCATCCTATTTGTTTTATTACATCTTAATCATTAATTAAAGTCCATCAGCGTCTGATAAAGTATTTAATTGGATGGTTAAAAATAAACCGATTTTGCTTGTTATCAGTTATATTTTGATAACAGCGTCCAATGCAACGGCTAGTTACTCTCGCGCTGTGTACACCGCACAAAAATAATAACTAAACGAAATACCAATAAATGAAGACTACTAGAAAAATCTTAATACCTCAGCGCGTTTGATAGTCCGGTTTGAAGGGCGCTGTAGCTGGTGTAATTAATGGTGTAATGAGACAACATCTTATCTATCAAAGCGAAGACAACAATGTTGTGCAGTTTGTATATATCTAGCGCCTCATTCTTATGGGCAGGCGTATCACTTAACATTAAGTGAAAGTCCCCTTTGTCTTGTGTTCTTTAAATAAAAAAAGTATTTTTTTGTAAAAAAAATGGGGGTGTGTATAATTCCAATATTCGCAGCTGAGGAGAGTTAAGCTCATGGAGCATCTGGTACATTCTATAGGAAACCGTGGAGCCCCTAAAGCAGCTCTAAGTTTGACTACTTAAAAAAATTTAGTAGGTAAAAATCCGGCAGAGCCTTGACTTACCCCCAGAAGAAAAGACATTTTTGTAAAATATTTCCCCCCAGCAACAAAAATAAAAGCTCTTGTTACTAAGCTGCGAGAACTGATTTTGATACTCCTGTTTATGACGATTTGACACTAGTTCGAATGATATACACAGCATCATATTATGCTCGTTGCATTGAGACGAGAAGTTAAATCAAATTACTCCAGTAACACAACTAATTACCAGAATAAATAAATATCAATATATCGCATTAGATGAGATCTATTGCGATAACGTTGAAGTCTTTTCTATTAGAATAAAAAACAAAGGAACTTTAAGTTACCTTCAACTTTACTTGAATTGCTGTACTCCAATGTGGTGACCACAGACGGTGGTAACTGCTCATCTATCATATCTCGTAGTGCTCTCGGTCCATTTCTCCTAGATCTCTATGGCAGCCGATAAACAATTGTATGCAAATATTACTGCGTTCCGGTTTGAAAGGCGTTGGAGCTAGTGAAATTACTAACGTAACGATAGTTAATATAACTCTCTAGGCGACGACCATAAGGAGGAGCTGTGTATATCATTTTGATAGAACCACGTTATTATAGGGTAGTTACCAGTATATGAATGATCAACACTAATCTTCAAGAAAAAAAACTTTAGTCTTCAGTTAGGTGGATGGTAATGACAGTCTAACACTTAATTTTAAGTGGTCGATGGTAAAAGAAAATTATAACACGGATGGCAGATATCCAGTTTGAATACTTCAGTGGAGGGTAGTTTAATTATGTTCTTCGAACGAGTGAAATCGAAAATGGGTTATATCACTAATATATCATCATCATCGTCATCAGCTGATAGACGTCCACTGCTGGACATAGGCCTCCCCCAAAGATCACCACATCGGGACTGCGAGCTTTGTATCCTAAGAGTAACTATTTACGAGCAATACAACTTCAATGCTATTAACGTTTTCATGTCACCGGAAGCTGAAGCTCAGTTTGAATCGTACGGGAACAGCTGTAGTTCGTTCTAAACATTTCCGCCGTGCAGTATCAGTCGCCTAATCGCATTACGAGTTTCCGAACTGCTCAGAAAAGGTCCTCAAAAATTTTAATATCGCCCGACGCGATCGGTTAAGACGGGAAATGAGTGTAATGGCGTATAAATCAGTCGGTATCGGCGCGGCACCGCCTCTGTCAATAGCTGCGAGGTGGGCCCGCTGGACAGCGTCAAGTGGACGCTCCGGTGTACAATTATTCCCATTCCCACTCTGAACAAACTGGGAGTCCTAATTAACCTATAACCTGTCATAATCATCATCATCACCAGCCAGTTTCCCCAGCAATTTGAACCAGAACACAGTAAAGTCTGCGTAGTACTGTTCGTCGGCTGCAATAGGTTTGCAGTCATCACTAGTACCAGTATACTATTATTTTTATTGTTACTCCAGTAACATCAGTTGCTACAGCGCCCTTCAAACAGGATGTCAGTAATGTTTGCACAGTAATTTTTCGGTTGCAACATAGAACTACCACCAGTGAAACATCCTTTGCTTATCACTATGACTACCTGCCTCCGCAAAATTTCCCAACTAGTGCGTTTGAGGAGAAGTATCATCCATGACCTTCCACTTCGCCAATGTGGTACATAAATAGCGTTAACCGTCTCATGAGTGGTCTAAAGTCCCAGCAGTGGGAACAATAAGAGACCTGTCTATTAGTATGACCAACTCATACCTCTGCGTTTTTGAGATTATATAATATATATGTTTTTAGCGTTTATTCAAAGACAGTATTACATATAGCTTTCAACTTAACTAAAAGGAAGTAGTGTAACTTAATGAAAAAGACTTAGTTACATTTTTAACGTAAGATAACTTGACATATACTAGTTAAGTTAACATGTAAGTTGGTATACTTTGAGGTGGATATCTGAGCAACGGACAGCGTATCCATTGCGTCCTCACGTCGGTGCGGACAGTCCATTATCGAGAGCCGGCGATCGCGCGGATAGCGGCCATAATTTGCAATAAATATAAGGGTGGGGGTGTCAGCGGTGGTGCCTTTTGTTGTGCTCTCGAATCCCGGCACCGGGATCGTTACGATAATCTACATTGATTAATAGCGCAATTTAGTTTAGAAGACGCATACCAAAAAATTTTCCGTACACCGGCACTGGCGAGTCGGAGATACCACCCTCGTGTTCCTCGTCATCATTTAAAAACGCAGACCTGGACCGTGAAGTATTTGAGTTAAAAATATACCCCTTATTACCCTGTCTTTCTAATGATGATAATAAAGTCTCCACCCTCCACTATTAACATAAAAAATAAAACAATAAAAGGGTTGTAACGTTTTAAGGTTATCGTTTATAATACTACATCTAAGTTTTGATTAAGTGGTGACAAATGACTTGTCTGCCTCTGAGGCTTTTCTCTTAATAACTTGGTTTGTAATACCTTCGCTAGTCGGAGAGGTACTTTAAGAAGAAAACCAAAGTCTCCGCTTCAATTCTGAATCCACATATCGTGAAGTTTGGTTGGAGTTTCTTCAAACCGGGCTGGTTAACTATAACTATTACTATAAATCTATCTTCATAACACCATCGCTATTTTGGCTAATATTCTAGACCAGGAACCTTCAGCTTTGTTACTTAAAGTCACGTAAAATTAAGCGACGTAAATAACGGGACGGTCACCAATTTTAATTGATTCTCCTGGTCAAGGTGAAGATGATATATAAGGTTGTCAAATATCTCCCTTCCGCTTTTTTGCTCTTTATTCAATGCTTTATAAAAAGTGTTACAGTGATCGGATTTAGTTCAAACATGCGCCGTTTTGTTCGATAATCTGTATCCATCTAGACGGCAACTTCATAATACCTCCCTCGTAGAAGCCCCCTTCCTTATTTGCGAAGAACTCGGACAGCCACTTTTCACAAGCCTCTTTTGAGTTCAACTTTACACCACCAAGGGCGTTCACCATGGACAGGAACAGGTGGTAATCACTTGGCGCTATGTCCGGGCTATATGGTGGATGCGATAAAACCTCCCATCCGAGCTCCCGTAGCTTCTGACGAGTCATCAACGAAGTGTGTGGTCTGGCGTTGTCCTGGTGGAACACTACACCCTTCCTGTTGGCCAATTCTGGACGCTTCTGGTCGATCGCCTGCTTCAAGCGGTCCAGTTGTTCGCAGTAGATGGTAGAATTAAGCGTCTGGCCATATGGGAGCAGCTCATAGTGGATGATTCCCTTCCAATCCCACCAAACACACAGCAAAACCTTCCTGGCCGTCAATCCCGGCTTGGCCACTGTTTGGGACGATTCACCGGCCTTCGACCACGACCGTTTTCGCTTGATATTGTCGTATGTGATCCATTTTTCGTCGCCAGTCACCATCCGCTTCAAGAATGGGTCGAGTTCGTTCCGTTTCAGCAGCATATCGCAGGCGTTGATTCGGTCCAGAAGGTTTTTTTGCGTCAAATCATGCGGCACCCAAACATCAAGTTTTTTTTTGTATCCAGCCTTCTGCGGATGGTTTAAAATGGTTTGGTGACTAACTCCCATCTCCTGGGCGATGTCACGAGATGCCACATGCCGGTCTAACTCGATGTAGTCCATGATTTGATCGGTATTTGTCGTCACAGGTCTTCCGCCGGCTGGCTTATCCATGGTGTCGTTTTCACCGGCTCTGAATCGTCGAAACCATTCCTCCGCGGTTCGAAGTTATAGAGTACCATCCCCCAAAACACCATTAATCTCACGGAACGTTTCTCTAGCGGATTTGCCTTTAACGAAGCAAAACTTTAAAATAGCGCGAATTTCGGCGTTAGTGAACTCCATGTTTACACGTCTATAACTGTTGAACGCAATAACCAAACTAATTATGCATAGCGTCGTTTTGTAGGTTATGTCAAGACCTTTCAAATTATGTATAGTATTGCCAGATACGAGCTCTGTAGCGCTTTGTACATAGCCGCGAAATTCAAAAGACAAAAGGGCGGAAGGGAGATATTTGACAACCCTATATAATGCAACACATTGCGCTAATCGCCTAAAACAAAAGTTGTTGAGTATCGTAACCCTAGTAGTTAAATAGCTCGCTGGTCTAATGGTTAGAGCGTGCGGCTTTCATTCCGAAGGTCGCGGGTTCGAATCTCGGCATGTACCGATGACTTCATTAAGTTATGTACATTTGTGAACTTTAGTTCCAACAGCGAGATACAAACGGTGAAGGAAAACATCGTGAGGAAACCTGCACACTGAAATCATCTTTGTGTGTGCGTGTGGTGGCCCCAATAAAGTGGCAACAGACTCGCCCACTGTTACATGGAACCTGATGTAAACACATCTGGCGAAAAGTGGGTGTTTATTCATCTCTTCCTACCCCTACTAGGAAAAAGGCAGGATAATATATTATAAAAAAAAGTAATGTGTAGTTACAACATCTTTCAAAATGGAACACAGTAATGTTTGTAAACTAATGTCTTGCGGCAGAAATAGGTGGTGCGCTTGGTACCTGGGCGGTGTAATATGAAACCGCTGTCGATAAATAAATCAAGTTTAAGTAATGAACGTTGCATTATATTATTATCAATTGTTTTAAGTAAGTGCAGTTAAGTAATGCCGTGTGTTTGTAAGTGAACTTGTTAAGTAACGGTCGTGTTACAAGTGTCGGGTGTTACGAGAGCGGTTAAGATACGGCGGCTTGCACTGGCAGCGCATTGGCAACGCCGTAATCTCGCCGTGAAACGCGATGCCCGGGAGATAGGGCACGCGGGCGGCGCCGCTCCTCACTATGCCACCGGCAATACGAATCGTTATTGCTTATGAATTTACTACTCTATCACTACACAGTAACATGTACTTCATCCTCTAACTGCGACTGTCAACACAGCAACGCTTTTACTATTATAAATCTAATGTATATATCCCAAATCGACCAGACGAATTTCTATATAGTAACCTTGTATTTAGGGGTGTCAGGGGTCCCGCACATTAATTCACAGGACCTAAGCCAACCTCACCAGCTCGTGTTGCACCCTGCTAATCAACAAACGAGGCTTTGGCTCCCGCCAACCCACATTGCACTAGCGTGATAGTAAATAACCCAAATCCCACTCCATATGCACGTCTACAAATGACGGCTCCTAGTGCACTGTGGTATCGGATGCCATACTGACTGTTAATCAATAGACTAAGGGAGTCCTATATCCAGCAGTGGACGTCTATCGGCTGATGATAAACCTAGTATTATAAATCATTAATATTATATATCACAACAACTCACAGATTACAGCAAACAAGGCTCTAACTAACACTAATATGCATTGGGCCCGCGTGGTGGGAAATGGCTCAAATCATCCTATAAGAATTCAAAATCTGGTCAAGGTCGCGGGATGCCGCTGAATGCGAACAGCATTGGTCCGATCGATATGGAAATCATTGAGAGAGGCCTATATCCTGTAGCGGACATCTATATGCTGATGATGATGATGATGTATCACTAACCATCAGGTGAACGTCGCGCTAGTCTCGTCGCGTATTTGAATAACTCTGCGTCGTCCTAGATGCTATTGAGAAAAATGATGTTTTTTTTTTATTAAAAGAAGCTACGAGACAAGCAGGACGTTCACCTGATAGTAAGTGATACGTCTGCTCATAACATAATGGCACTAGTTACATTGTGCTCGTCGCCATTAATATGATGCCGTAAGATATTGAATCTTTTTAGCTTAGTAATTTCACTAGCTTCAGCGCCCTTTAAACCGAAACACAGCCGCGGCGGTAGTCGGTCTTTTGCAAAGGAGTACTACCACCAGGTGTGCGATTGGGACAGTTGTACATGAAACATGATCAAGATACGTCCGAAGCGTCTCCGTCGGTGGGAAAGGTGCTGTGTTGCGTTAAACACGTGCATTATCGGGGGTATCGAGAGGCTGTGCGTAGGCACTCTGCGTGGAGTGGCGGCTATCGGCCGGGTTAATGGTGCGAGAATGGCAGATAGCGGGACGACACCGCACCACCCCCAGCGCCACCTACCCTCCGCCCGCCGCCTCCCCGCCGCCTCACAAAGTTGCAGATGCCCTATCGGGGTAATTGCGCGGGAAAAGATAGCGCGCAGATTTAGTTTTGATGTTTCAATTTATACTTATAATAATCTTTACTCTTATCATACATCGCCGCCATTTTGTAATGAAATTCTAAAGTCATCATCATCATCATCAATTTGCTGTGTACCCATTTTGTGCAGTCACGTGATCCGCCATTTTGTTATGTCTCCACCCGCGTTACAGTCACGCGTTTTCATCCGCCATTTTGTTGTGAACACATGCGTTTAGTATTCTTCCCCATACATTAAACCTCCTTAGTAAATATCTTTATAAGATTACACTCCAATTGTTATTAAATAACAATTGATATTTTAGAAAAAAAATACTATGTAATATTTATTATTAAATATGTTTTATTAATACGAAATCTTATTAAAAGATGGCGGCAAAATTTAGCCACGAGAACTTTTCGCGATACAAAAGGTAACAATGTTAAATATGGTTATCTGCTCGTGAGGCGGGGGACTGATCGATGGGCGCCTGCTCCTCACATCCTTGAAGAGCATCAATTAACGTTATCCTGGCGATTCATCGGCGATCCATCAGCTAAGATACCTTATTCCACATATCACATAATAGATTCGTTTGCGGCGTGGAGTCCAGTTACCAATTCACCACAGCTATTGTTATTTTATTATTATTTTTTTATTGAATCTGTTTACAGATCATTCAGATCATTTCTGATTAATAAACTTATAGGAGTAACGCAGCATCTTCAAAAGAAGTTTCTTATATGTAATAAGCTAATGTGAAGTTATGATGGTGAAGAACACAGCAAATATATGATGATGATACCTAACCATACGAATTTAAAAAAAAAATCCGACCCTCACTTATTAACAAGTGCATTCAAAATCAGTTAGTTATAGTATCAATCAGTATCAGGTTTATCTGCTCTTATTGCTTCCATACATTTATTGGGTAGTTTAACATGTCCAAGAACAGTGGGAAAGGTGTGGGCTTGGAAATCTCAGTCTGATACCAAACTTCAGTTTGAAGAGGGCATCTAACGGTAATGATGATGGAGATGGGTGTGAGGCTATTGAATATCACTGAGCCTTTCTTCAGTGATGGTAGACGATCTTATGTAATGTTCGGACTTTACCTTGTTCCTGACAAACAAAATATGGTGTAGTGTATCACATCCTAACTATATGTTGTTATCAGTGAGCGTTTTACATACCATAAGGCGTAATTCTAAAAGCTTTTCATAACGTGTGTTATCAACACGGCGCAAGTAGATATATTTCATTCGAGATTACACCAAATAGGGGCTGTTCGATCGAGCAGGTGCGAAGGCATCTACCTGCCGGGGATACCTGTTCCTCCATTAGAATGTTTCCATAAGCACATCAAGGTTCGATCAGCTGATTGGATTTTTGTCATGTACTATATATACTCTGTGATAAAGACAGTTAAACTTTACTGCTGCTTGGTTATAGAAATACACGCTGCTGAAGACGGCCATGGTAACCACTGACGCCTTTCCCTCCTAGATGGTCTTCAGAAAGAGAACGTAATATAAAAATAACACGAGAGTATTTGCCAAGTCTGTAGTATAGAGACCTAGTTTTAATACTACTATTCGTAATATTTCTTGTTAATAAATAAATAAGCGATATTTATATACACACCATATGATATACATATATATATACCTGATATATATACTAACCCGCATTGGGCTAGCGAGGTGGGAAAGGGCCCAAATCCCCTCCTATGTGAACCCCTACAAACGACGGCTCCTGGTGCCATGCTGATTGTGACGGACTACAAACCAGAGCATCGCAAAACTGATAGAATTAGAACTCTTTAGGGGAGGCCTACGCCTATCGGATGATGATGATATAATATATGTATATATTCATAACATGGCGCTAGTTAGGATGACATATATTGCACCGCATTACGCTTGTTACCTGAGACACAAGGTATCGAGTGTAGTTACCCTAGTATTCCCACTATCTACAACGCCCTTCAAACCGGAACATGGTAATGTTCGCACAGTACTGTTTGCTGGCGCTGCGGTGGTACTTAGACGGTCTCCGGCAACAGAGTCCTAAATACTTGTAAGTATTGCTCGGACGTCTGTAGGTAGATACCTGTTACGGAAACCTGGTCCCGGCGCACCGGAGCACGGCTCGTTAGCGCGGCGGCTCGAGGCGCACCCAATTGCCCGTGACGATAGCGCGGTATCGCACCACCTCCATTCAATGGAGATGCTTTTAAAACCACTGGACTGGATTTTTGAACGTACGTATCTTTCTTGTATCACTTTTGATACACGTAAACGACCGTGTTGTCATATCCACGTGGATCGATCGAGTTAACTGTCTATATAGCAGGTGAGGGTTCCCGCACAAGGACTCACGGGATCTAAGGCCCTACTAATCAACAAGCCAGGCTCTGGCTCCCACCAACCTGCATTGGGCCGGCGTGGTGGGAAATCGCTCAAATCCCTTCATGCGAATCCCTACAAAAGTGAAGATCTTTGGCGGAGGCCTGTCCAGCTGTGGACGTCTAGCAGCTGCTGATGATGATGATGAAAGAGAGAGAGAGAATCATTTAATATGCGATTATAAACAGTTAATAGACTAACATATAAAAATAGATATAATTTATAAAAAAGAGAGAGTGGGATTATTATTTCTTGTAAAGGTGGGATTTGAAAAGTTTGGGAACCTATTGTGCTAGATGTCTGTACTCGATATTACAGATATCAAGACGCTGGTACATCATCGTCGTTTACCGGTAGACGTAGTGTTGGGAGGCCTACCACAAGGTGGACCGACTCTACATCATTAATAAGACCACCATGCTTTTGCTGTCCTTCCTCACCGCTACCCTCAAGGCTCACGAGCCCGAGGACCCTTTTAGTCGCCTTGTACGACAGACAGGAAATACCTAGTCCTATTCTTAATAGCCTGAAACTACAGGGCTGCGGTATTACCTAGGTTTCCAACAGCAGATATCTAACATTAGTAGTTTTATGTACGACAATTAAATTAAGATATCTTGATACACATAAACACAATCTAATGTAGTGTATATCATCCTAACTAGAATCTTATCACTGCTCTTATGCCATTGTATTATTTAGGATGTATCTAATTGCATCATACTGTTTGTAATTTCTCGATATTTATCTTTCAAGTTAACATATGTATAAACTTCAAACATAAATAAGGTAATATTTGCACACTACTGATAAACCTTACTACTGGAATACAAGTGCATAATACTACTATTTGATTTAATAAAGATCTAAGATCTAATATTAATATAGATCTTTATTCTGAGACCTAATCGAGTATCAAATACAAAGCGAACAGTAAACGCGAAATAAACAGACATTCGTCCACAAATTACTCCACGGCGGGGTGCTGGATCACTTTGATAGTAGTTTGAACCTTATTGTATAAGTGATAAGCGCGGGAGTCGCCTGCGCGCGGCTCTGCTGCCTGTTGCTCGCCGGATATTACCCGTTCTATCGGCGGCGGGCTGCCTCGTTGGAGTATCACCTTGTAATTCGGCAAATTACCTCCACATCTTCGTGTAATTAAATACTTTGGCACTTCTGCTCGTTTTTTATTTCTATGGATTGTTACACTGATACGTTGCAGTGTGAGTAAAGGTGATACTGAAGGCTCGTGTTAGGTCTCTGCACCGCCGCGGCTCCTATTGCAGCCGACAAACAGTAGTGTGGAAGCATTACTGAGTTCCGGTTTGAAGGGCGTTGTCGCTACAACGCGTTATTATTTGGGTAATGTGACTTAACATTTCAAGGCGACGAGCGTGATATGGTGCTGTGTATATCATCTTAACTAGCGCTAACATTACTGTGATCCGGTTCCTAGGGCGCCGTAGCTAATTTAATTACTTGGGTAATGCGACTCAAAATCTCTTATGTCAAGGCGACAAGAACAACTTTATACAGTATAAATCATGCTAATTAGCGCTAACATCACTATGATCCGGTTTAAAAGGCGCTGTAGCTCACTAGCTAGCCAGTTATTACACATAATTACTGGGGTAGACTAAATATCTTATGTATCAAAATGAGCACAATGTGGTGCAGTGAATATCACCCTCATTGTGATCCGGTTCGAAGGACGCTGTAGCTAGTAAATTTAAAATCTTATGAGCACGTCTCAGCTATATTATGATCAGGTGCACTTACCATCAGGTGAAGCGATGTAAAAAAAAAAAAACAAAGGCTGCGCAATAGGAGTGCGTGTCGTTTTATAGTCGCGTATGGGAAGTGCGCGTTATCTAAAGGTGGGTCCGCAGTGCGAGCGGGCGCGGCGGGCGGGCGCGCCGGGCGGGCTTATCGCACGCGCGCAGCCGCACCTCGCCGCGATTATATCGCCCTAATTAATTTCCACCACAAACAATGCCGGCGGCGGCGGTAAAAATGTGTGTCTTCTGTATCACCCTCGTCATAGCGCACCCGTGTCATGCTAATTAATAAACCTGCATGCATTAGCACGGAACCAGCCGCCCCGGGATTAATGGCGCGCGGGCTCACCACCAGCTCCACCGGCCAACGGACACTCCAGCGAACACCATGCCTGTGTCAACGTACAATGGTGGGTATATCTCTGCTATCGGACACGTCAGCCTCTACCGCAACTACAGTTTCTGCAGACAAAAAGCGTGCAAGCATTACTGTCCGGTTTGAAGGGCGTTGTAGCTATCGAAATTACTCGTTCTATTATCCCATATAACACCACATTGCTTTTTGCAAACGTATCATTCACCATCACATTAACACCTCGCAAGTCACGTCGCTTCATCGAACCTTCCGTCTCCTTACCTTAGTGACTACGACAGCGCCTTTCAAACCGGCTCAAGATAATATTAGCACACTACTGTTCATTTCACGTAGACAGTCTCCGATCACAGAGGTCTACAACCAGCGTATTGTCCATTAACCATCTTCCGATATGACCAGTCTAATGGATCCTTAACTCCTTCCTTGTCAGAGATGACCTTTGAACTCTCTTTCTCCAAACAGGAACGTGAAAGAGTCGGCCATCATAAGTTATTTATAAGGTTTACCGTACAGTTATATATGTAAACTTTAAGTTTTAAATGTTATATCTTTGTCCTTTAAGTTAAGCTAAGTTGTGAGTAATATGTAAGGACACAATTAAGACATCCAAATATGTTCTAAACCTAGTTCTTTTTCGTCCTATTTTTATTTCTATGTACTAATTATTATATTATTACTACTGGCGATAGGTCTCTGTTGCTTGAGGCGATCTAGGTTGGTACCACTGCCCATTACAGCCCTCAAAGTTTACTGTTAAGACATTACTGTGTTCCTGATTCAAGGGTGTTGTAGCTAGTGTAATTACTGGGGTAACGAGACTCGTCATCGTTTGTCTCATACGATCGCAGTGTTGCTGTGTATGTCAGTGCAACAGGCGCCATGTTTTTATGGGCTAGTATCCACCATTTAAATGTCCTGATCGTCTCGTCACTTAACTGAATAAAAAAAACATTAAAAACAAATGGAAAGTGTACTATTTATTTTACTTAACAATTATAGTTTAAGTTATTAAGTTGAAAGTTAAATAATTACAAGAACAAAACAAAAAATACTTCTAAAGGTAATATCGAAATCATACGAATTTCAAAATGGCGTCTCAACAAACCAGGTGTTTAAATATGTATTATAATCTATCTTCTTTACTAGACAGTAGTAAGGATGGCAGTTACTGCATAGTTGTGGTTATCGCTTCGAGACAAGAACTTTGATGCTGGAGACCTTCTAAGTATACCACCTTCTTCTTCTTTAAGTGCTCCTCCAGCTAGTGAGGGTTGGCGATCAGCGTGGTACTGATATTCCTCAATCGTTGCTGCCAAGTAAGTACCACCGCAAATGTAACTGTGATCCGGTTTGAAGGGCGCTGTAGCTAAAGTAATTACTGGGTTAACGTTACCAATCGTCTTATGTCCGACGATGAGCGCAATGTATTGCAGTGGATACCATCTCTAACTAGAGCCATGTTATAGGCTGGCGTATCACTTAAAATCAGGTGAGCGTCACGCCCGTGTCGCCGCTTAATTAAAAAAAAAAACCTCCGTCCGTTTCCGGTAACAGAGAACTATTAGTAAAAGAAAGTAATTGACATTACATTTTTAATATCACGCGGGTAAGCGACTCGTGTATGTTTATTAGTTATTTAACACTCAAAAAAAAGTGTTGCCCGCGTGAAACTATCGTAAATGAGTTTGGTTCGTGCGAGGGGTCGTTAGTGGTTTGTTTATCTTGACATCGGTAAGTCTCGCGACGATAATTCGAGGCCAAAAATTACTTTACTGATAAGCAGCCATTATAAGTTGAACTTTAACAACTTGCTGTAGTTGGGATCGATACACTGTTGCCTTTTTTTTAATCAAGGAAGCGAAGACACTTTCAGCTGATAGTAAGTGATACGGTCGCCCATAACACTGCAACACATGGCGCCCGTCGCCTTGGGTTATGAGATGTTGAAATTCATTACCCTAGTAATTACAGTACCTTACAGGTAAATTACAGTACCCTTCAAACCGGATCACAGTAATATATGCAAACTACTGTTTGTGGGCTGCAATAGGCGCTGCAGTCATCATCAGTACCAGTATACTATTGTTTTTATTGTTACTCCAGTCATTTCAGTAGCTACGGCGTCCTTCAAACCGGATCACAGTAATGTCTGAGCAGTACTGTCCGACGGTTGCAATAGGCGCTGCAGTCATCATCAGTACCAGTATACTATTGTTTTTATTGTTACCCAAGCAATTTCAGTAGCCACAGCGCCCTTCAAACCGGATCACAGTAATATCTGCAAACTACCGTTTGTGGGCTGCAATAGGCGCTACAATCATCATCAGTATCAGTATACTATTGTTTTTATTGTTGCCCGGTAATTTTAGTAGCCACAGCTACCTTCAAACCGGATTACAGTAATGTCTGCGCAGTACTGTTCGCCGGCTTCAATAGGCGCTGCGGTGGTACTAGTACAGTACTGCTTTGTATACATATATATAATATATATACAAAGACATGTTGGTCACAGTCCGTGAGGGTCCATGACAATAGAGCCGAGCTGATAGGTATCCTAAGGTCACTGTTATCACAGAGGACGACGCTTCATCACCCAGGATACGTTACACGACCTTCGAGACCTGCATTTCCGGATTAGCAGTAACCGCTTCCTCGTTCCGCTATACGTGCGCTTAACTTATCAGAGACTAAGTTAAACTTAAGTGCATTTATCGACTCTTAACGATCCCCGCTTGATTAAGTGCTATCACGGGATTTTAAGTGACACGTCAAGTTTTCTGAATTGTTTTTTTTTTTTCACCTGATGGTAAGTGATACGCCTACAACGTGGCGTTAGGTAAGATGGTATGCACTGCACCACATGGCGCTTGTCGCCCGTGAGGTAAGATGCCGAGTCTCGTTACACCAGTAATTACGCTAACTGCAGCGCCTTTCAAACCGGATCATAGTAATGTTAATCCTAATGAGGAAGATATACACAGCACCACACTGTGCTAATCGCATTGAGACATACGATATTAATTTTCGTCTTTTTCGTAATTGCAGTAGCTGTATCGCCCTTCAAACCGGATCAAAGTAATGTAAACGCTGATGAGAATGATATACACAGCACTAAGTTGCACTAATTGATTTGAGACATAAGATTTTACATTTCGTTACCTCTTTTTAATTACTAGCTATAGCGTCCTTCAAACCGGATCAAAGAAATTTTAACCATAGAGAGGATGATATACAGAGCACCACATTATACTAATCGCATTGAGACATGATTTTAAATTTCGTTACTTCCGTAATTTCACTAGCTGCAGGGCCTTTCAATCCAGATCACAGTAATGTTAACATTAATGAGGATGATATACACAGCACCATATTTTGCTAATCGAAATGAGACATAAGATTTTAAATTTCGTTAACTCTATAAAATTACTATCTATAGCGCCCTTCAAACCGGATCAGAGAAATATCATTGTTTCACTTTAAACTGAAACAAACGTTAGAAGCCTCTCCGACCTCTTGAGAGTTCGTGAGTAATGAGTAGTGACGGAGCGGTGTGTACGTGTGCTTGCTTGCTTGTGTATGTGCGCGTGTGTGTGCGTGTGTGTGTGTGTGCACGAGCGCGCGCGTGTGTGCGCGGGTGGCGGGCGTCGCGGGCGATAAGGATGTATTAGCACATTCCGCCCGGCGAGCGCCACTGTATTTATTCTTATCCGGTGTAAGGCAGGTTACACCCGTAGTGACGTGACGGCGATATCGATGGATTTACACTGCCGCCGCCACGCGGACCTGACCGCATCCGAAGAGTGATGGACCTGCGTACACCACGGTCATCGGCTGGAAAAGGATCCGATTATACTACCTCTTTACTTATTCCATCTTATACTACGAAGAGAGGGCACCAGCAATACCTGACCTCGAACCTTCGCCTGATGGTTTTTATGTTATATCTCGTTACCACGGTAATATCGGTAACAACAAAAAACCCATCACACTGGAACACGGTAACGTCAACACAGTATTACCTGTCGTCTGCAATAGGCGCTGCGGTCCTAGACTGTCTCCAGCATCAGAGCCCTACCACCAGATAATACTTCCTTTGAACTAACCTACCCCTTTAAACATCGCCTATATTAAGATCTAATTATACTAATAAATTACTAACACATTAAAATAGTAAGATTACTAATAATTGTTCATCATCAGCTTTTCCCAATCCGGTGCTGGATGTAGACCTTCTCCAATCGGGGCGATGGTCATCCAATGTCTTCCACCAGATTCTTCAAGTTACGAAGTGATGATAAGTAGTAAACACACTATACTTTCTAACTGGTGAAACTAACTATTTCCTTCTCTTACTGTGAAGTTAACCGACTTATAAATAAAGAGGTGCGTGTGAAAAGGCCTTATACCTTACTGTGTTTAGGTAAAGTCCTATCACATGTATCCTTATACATGAAGTTCGTGTTGTTCCCGGAGACTGTCTAGGTACCGCCGCAGCGCCTTTTGCAGCCGACAGACAGTACTGTGCGGACATTGCTGTGATCCGGTTTGAAGGGCGTTGTACCTAGTAAAATTACTGCGGTAACGAGACTTATTACCTTATGTCTTCAGGTGACAGAAGACAGAAGACTTGGTGAAGGTTGTGGGGGTTAAATGTGGGGTATACGAGGCTGGACGCCTTGGAATCCGATTGAAGGAGCAGTGGACAATATCCTGAGGTCGTGATGGTGAAGGCTTTATTTGGACGGATATCGATATAATATAAAAATGAACGGCGCCACCCCGTCCGGTCGTGTGAAGGGGGTGAGCTCGCTTGGCGCTGCGAGATAGCGCCGATAGCATCTCCGGGTGGCTGCCCCGATAGAGAATAATAATAATTTTATTATACTACCGCACACCCCTACCACCACCACCACAGCCACCACCACCGCCGCCGCTACAACCCCCGCCGACCGTGTTTATAAACAACTTATGAATACCGCCTGCTCTCTATCTGAAATCTTTCAATCGACTTTTAACACTTACAATTTTCCCTTTAAATGATATCCTTATTTGTTGGCCTACACATTAGGATACCTTGGATTCACTTAAGGCCTAAGTTACTATCACTTATCGGACCATCCTTAGAGATACTAAAAATAAGTTTAAGCATACATAATACATTGATATATTGAAGATAAGTTATGTAAGTTAAAACCTCACGTCCTCGTGGTGCACCCTGTAATCAACAGACGATGTTCTGGATCCCACGCATTGGGCCAGTGAGGTGGGAAATGGCCCAAATTCCCCCCATATGAACCCGTACAAACGTAGAGGTCTCTGAGGTAGGCCTATGTCCAGCAGTGGACGCCTATCGGCTGGTCATGGTGAAGTTACGAAAGTTTAAGGATTCGAACCCGTGTTAACTTCAACCACTGATCCATTAGCCGTTCAAACATCTCCACTTGACATTCACTTTATGTTGAGTGATACTCTTACCTATAAAATGGGGGTAGTAAGGATATACACGCTGAGATGTTGATTCTCTTTACTCCACTAAACACACTAGTTACAGCACTCTTCAAACCGGATCACAGTAAAGTCTGCACAGTATTATTAGTCGGCTGTAATAGGCGATGCAGTCATCATCAGTACCAGTATATATGGTTGTCAAATATCTCCCTTCCGCTTTTTTGCTCTTTATTCAATGCTTTATAAAAAGTGTTACAGTGATCGGATTTAGTTCAAATATGCGCCGTTTTGTTCGATAATCTGTTTCCATCTAGACGGCAACTTCATAATACCTCCCTCGTAGAAGCCCCCCTCCTTATTTGCGAAGAACTCGGACAGCCACTTTTCACAAGCCTCTTTTGAGTTCAACTTTACACCACCAAGGGCGTTCACCATGGACAGGAACAGGTGGTAATCACTTGGCGCTATGTCCGGGCTATATGGTGGATGCGATAAAACCTCCCATCCGAGCTCCCGTAGCTTCTGACGAGTCATCAACGAAGTGTGTGGTCTGGCGTTGTCCTGGTGGAACACTACACCCTTCCTGTTGGCCAATTCTGGACGCTTCTGGTCGATCGCCTGCTTCAAGCGGTCCAGTTGTTCGCAGTAGATGGTAGAATTAAGCGTCTGGCCATATGGGAGCAGCTCATAGTGGATGATTCCCTTCCAATCCCACCAAACACACAGCAAAACCTTCCTGGCCGTCAATCCCGGCTTGGCCACTGTTTGGGACGATTCACCGGCCTTCGACCACGACCGTTTTCGCTTGATATTGTCGTATGTGATCCATTTTTGGTCGCCAGTCACCATCCGCTTCAAGAATGGGTCGAGTTCGTTCCGTTTCAGCAGCATATCGCAGGCGTTGATTCGGTCCAGAAGGTTTTTTTGCGTCAAATCATGCGGCACCCAAACATCAAGCTTTTTTTTGTATCCAGCCTTCTGCGGATGGTTTAAAATGGTTTGGTGACTAACTCCCATCTCCTGAGCGATGTCACGAGATGCCACATGCCGGTCTAACTCGATGTAGTCCATGATTTGATCGGTATTTGTCGTGACAGGTCTTCCGCCGGCTGGCTTATCCATGGTGTCGTTTTCACCGGCTCTGAATCGTCGAAACCATTCCTCCGCGGTTCGAAGTGATAGAGTACCATCCCCCAAAACACCATTAATCTCACGGAACGTTTCTCTAGCGGATTTGCCTTTAACGAAGGAAAACTTTAAAATAGCGCGAATTTCGGCGTTAGTGAACTCCATGTTTACACGTCTATAACTGTTGAACGATACATGATGGCCACAGCCCCTGAGGGTCCATGACAATAGAACCGAGCTGATAGCTGCTGCTTACCAGTAAC
The DNA here is from genome assembly GCA_033220335.2 of Troides aeacus. NCBI lineage: Eukaryota > Metazoa > Arthropoda > Insecta > Lepidoptera > Papilionidae > Troides > Troides aeacus. The sequence goes on from CM067271.1 coordinate 12,527,007, forward strand.
CACGTCTGCTCGTCACATGGCACTAGTTAGGATGATATACACTGCATCACAGCTTGTTTGGAGCTTATCTGGTATCGCTCCTTTTTTTTGGGTTCGAGGGGAAATCTTCAAGAGATATCCTGGTTCTTGGGAAGTCAGGGTAAGACGAGATCCTTACTCCACTAAAACCTCTTCGGTGGTGTGCATCAGTGCAGGAGGCTCCGGGATACACGTCTCTGATGAGGAGCCCGCAGGTGTCCTTATTGAACGATACCCCCACCCTCAAGGCCCGCGAAACGTCTAGACCCTCGCTTACCTTCGTCCTATTCTTGCTAGGCCGAGACCTGGAAATCGCGTCACCCCAATTTACTTAAAACTTTACACCCCTTAAACATAAACGCAACTAAACTCCTTTATATCAGAATCATAACGCACACATTGTTATCATTAACGCACCAATTGTTTGCATCTGTGTGCGTATATATGTGTATGTGTATGTGTGTGCGTGTGTTGTGCACACATTCGCACGTAGTTCGCGCCGTACAAAAACTCTCCAAGTGCGCTCCAAAGGATCTCGTATGAAGTCGCACATGAAATATATTCAATCTGCGACTTCGAGATAAGGGCGCGCCCCCACTCCCAGGGGGCCCCCACCTACGCTCCCACTCCGACGCCCCCCTGCAGCCCTCAGCCGGATGCGAGCCTGATTTTTGACGGTCACTTGAAGTTTGCCTTTTGTTACACCACTTTAAATTCACTGTTTCCGTTCGCATATTCAAATTCTTGTACTCAACTTGTACTTAAATTTAAGTGTTACTTAAGCAACAAGCATAGACTCCCATATTATTATCTATTACTACACGTAAAATAGAGTGAAGATAATTTTAGTTTTTATAATGGCACGTCTCAATCGGCGGAGACGGTCTACATAGTACCGCAGCTTCTCTTCCTGTTGCTAAACATCAGTGTGCAAATATTACATGATCCGGTTTGAATGGCGCTGTTGTTAGTGATGTTACTAGGTAAATGAGATTTGATATCTGTTGTTTGACGGCGAGGGTAGTCCGGCGCTGTGTGCTACCGCCTGGTTGTTTTGGAGGATGGTACCTTCCCGGAGATTTCCACCAATACTGTTGCTCAAGTAAGATTTACTGGTGGTTAATAGTGCAATGTATTAGATGTGTCAGGGTGTGAAGGCCAGCGCGAGGTCGCGGCGCGACGGCGCGCCGTCGGCAGGTGGCCGGGCCGATAGCGCGCGCTATCGCATCGGCGTTGGCGTTGGCTGGGTTCGAACCCGGAGCCGGCGCGCTCATTACGCGATAACGATTCAGTTCGTTAACAATGCCGCCGGCGCTGATACCGCGATGCAAATGAGCCAGCGCCGCTGCGTAACCCTCGCGGACGTGGGAACTGCTGCTCGGCAAGAACGGACGCCTCTCTTATTTTCGAGCGAAACATATGAAAGAAACGAACAGAATGGAGAAAGAAAGAGAAATAAGAACGGAAAGAAAGAAAGAGTAGAAACAACAAATAAAAAAGAGATGTAAAGAGTAGGAATAAAAGCTCACGCCCAAAAAGCCCGAGGAGAACGAGTTATAAGAAAAAAAGAATCCGATAATCAAGCATCTGAGCGCCTATTGCAGCCGGCAGACAGTACTGTGCAAACATTACTGTAATCCGGTTCGAAGGACGCCGTAGCTAATGTAATTATTGTAGTGACGAGGCTTGATATAACTGCACCTGCAATTAGCAGGTGTATAACTTACCATCAGTTACACCATCAGCTCGTCTCGTCGCTTTATTTAAAAAAAATTACATATATAACTATTGGCTAGAACTGATTTCCTTAGCCGCAGCGCCCTTCTAATCGGAACAGTGCTGGTAGGTGTCTGTTGCCGGTGAGCAAGCCAGGGGGTGGACGACAAGGATGCGGTGGTGATTTTTCGTAGGAAAACGATGGTGCCGGGGAGGCTTCTTACCCTCTGGACTAAGGATGACCACCAAGAGGGTGTAGTGGGTACAAATTCAACATCCCCTTTTGCTCCATCCCCTACCCCTTCCAAGTAGGGTATCTTTTGAAGATTTCCGCTTTGTCAAAAAATAAAGAGGTTTCTGTTGTCGGAGACTGTCTAGGTAAGTACCTGAGCTATTTCCGTCGTTAAACAGTAATGTGTCTTTATAGTGTTCCGGTTTGAAGGGTGCTGTAATTACTTAAATTACTGCGGTAACACCTTTTGTCTGAAATTGAGTACAATGTGGATGTAGTACTAACTAGCGCGAGGCTGAGGGAGCGTATGTTCGAATAAAAAGGATGCTCTATAGTGTTCATAGAAGCATCAGGACTTTAAACTCGATTACCAGGCGTCGAGTGTATAGTGTTGTGTAAATATCCTAATTAGCACTTCATTAATTAATCAATTAAACCGTCTCTTTTTCTAGTTACATAGAAAAAAAAATTTCTACTTCAACATTATCTCTATCGATGGTTGAGTACTATTGGACATGTGTTTCGCTAGCATCTAAATAGCTCTTTTAAACACTATTGAACGTTATTTTAGTTAAAAAAAACTATCACTCGTCTTCCTAAGTTTTTAAGTGATAACTTAACATAAGTTAAAAAGCTTAAGTTGGTATATATCATACGTTATAACTTGCAACGAAAGCTCCAACGCTATCGCGCTGCCCATTCCGTAACACTCCGATACCTTATATCAGGGTATCGCTGGCCGGCTTCCTGTGCGGCGGCCGGTGGGGGTGGCAGCTGCGCCTTTGGGGGAGGATGGGGTGGGGAAGGTGGGGTTGCTGAAAAACCTGAAAAGTGACCGCCGATAAGGTCAATTTTGACCGCATTTCGGCCCGGGCAGAGATGATATACTGGAAGTATTGATTCGCTTCGATTTATCGATTATCGATAGAACTGCTACATATAATAAAATACTCAGTGTTCATTGTTTACTGTAGTACAGTAATAATTAAATATCCATAACTATTAATAGTATATTATATACTACTGTTATAGTATATACTATCTTAACTGATATTAAATATATAATTATTTTTTTAATATATCCGGAGGTATAATAAAATGCAATGGTAGTTGGCTTATGTTGCCGATAGTCTAGTTCTATTTCTCCCGCTAAACCATAGTGTGAAGACGCTAATGTGCTCCGGTTTAAAGGGCGCTGTAGCTAGTGAAATTACTGAGGTAATGATATTTAATGTATGTTTCAAAGCGGTAAACATGTGGTCAGACCATCCTAAATATAGATTGTTAATAATATGCAACTACTACGTCGCTGTATTAGTTTTGTCGCTTCACTGTAACTGGTCGCCCACTGCTGGGCATATGGCTCTTGTAATCCCACAAAATAGAATCTCGTATTGTACCAATCCAGTGAGTCCACTGTAGTATTAGTACATCGTATAAGAAACCGAGTAACATCACTCCAAGTAACTCCTCTCCGCTCGCGCTACAAGTAATTTTTCGAACGTATGTCCTCCCAGATGAGGTCGTCTGTCCTCCCCGTAGAAGGCGTCTCGGTTAGTTGAATGAGGAAAACTAATAAAACCTCCTTCGGGGTCAAATGTTAAATATATACAACGTCTATAATTGGCGGCGCTGTTGGTGAAATATTTCCTCGTATACATCATTGGCGGCCGCGCGTGCGGCAACACGGTGCGGCGATACCGCATTTGCATATTGCTGCAGATTTTTTTTAAACCGTACACTTAATATGCATATTTACAAGTCCCATGCCTCTTCGTAGGGTCCAAGGGATGCACGGGCAACCATTTTCATAAAAAAAATTACTGTTAAACATTAATTTCGGATGATATAAAGGGCGTTTAATCGTTTCATACTGTTACATAGATCTGTATAATCTATGACATGTCAGACTTATATTCAAAATAATTTTACACTACTACACCCTACATATATATAACTGTATATATATTCTACACATATATAACAATATAAATAAACTTTTTATATACTACTTTTTACTGTATATAGAAAACTAGGATAACAGTGTTTATCATAAAACCACATCCATATTGTTAACTTATCAAAAATGATGATAGTTAACAAAGATTTGATTCCCTGTATGTTTGTTACGAATACACTCAAAAACGGGTGGAGCTATTTTGTTGAAGTTCTCACAGGGTTATAAGTGATATTATAAAGTGTAACTTAGGATAAATAATTTCTTTTCGCCCCTATCATAAGTTACAAGAAGTATGTTTTTCCTCTGGCGCAGCAACGCATAGAAGTTATTCTTTAGACGGCTATTTTCACCGCTTCCGCTTTTACCTTGTGCGCATAATTTATGGGTCAATTGCACTTGTTCGAGGTCATGGTATTATAATGTTTAATTTCTCATTACTTTTCTTTACAGGTAAGTAGGTTATCAGGAGCTAGAGGTCCAGATTGAAGCGATTGTTCCGTAAGTAAACTGCGACTCGATACGGCGAATTTAAACAATATATAAGAATATTTAAGTTAGTTTTAAGTAATTCTCTCTGATATATGCTCTTGTGATAAGTTCAATTTCAGCTCTGAAGATGACACCTCATGATGATGATGATGATAAATTAAGTCTTAATATTTTTATCCTGGAAATATAAGTAATATCAATAAAGAGTCTATATTATATATTGATTTATCCTTGATACTTAAGATGCTTTCATACTAGCTGAAGTTGACAGTTCATCAGTCTTTTACTTTTCACCATAATACCATATGGTATTAAGTGATGTAGTGAAGCACAGCTTAGTTGCTTGAACTCTTCTTATTTGGACGGAAACACTGACGGTATCAGATTTTTCCACCCCTCTGCTCTTATCAAGAATAAGCACCTTCTTAATATAATGAAGAGAGGAAGAAGGTATTTCTAATGTCAATTAATACTCTTTGATTATTCTGTTCTATGGAAGACGTTAATGATAGTCCTATAGAATATTTAATCTTCCGTCTGTACGTTACCGGTAATTAATATCATCATCATCCGATAGACGTCCACTGCTGGACATAGGCCTACTCTAAACAACTCCACATCGATCCGACACGCGATGGTCTCATCCAGCGGGTTCTCACCAGATCCGGTAATTAATATATATCGACTCTACCCTCTACCTCATCTTTACACACGCATTCATTATACCTTTAAAATTATAAGTGTGGAGGCTGACAGGGGTTGTAATGGGGGGGAGGTGGGGGGGAGGTGGGGATGTGTAACACAGCAAAAGTCCACGTCACCCTTATCTCATCTGTTTGACGGATTCGTACCGAAAGTGCTGCGTATTCATATTTCGCGTACAGATCATAATTATATAGAGATTTGTTTATTACATGGATATATTTATATATATACAAATATATATACATGTACACACACATATATATATATATATATATACGTATTATTCTGTTCTATAAAAATAGTTTTAATCGATCTTCCCATGAAGAAAAATATTGTGAGGGAATCTTCTAACATATACACAGTACTTTTTCTTGACCCTTGTGAAAGCTCAATTCCCAGCAGTGGGACGTTTGAAAAGCTTTTTATAAGTACTCCAACAAAGTTCTGTATAGAAATAGTTAAACGTAAAAGTTTCAATCAGCTGTGATGATCAAGCCTCAAATTTTGGTAGGTACCATGATAACACGAACTGCATCCAAGCAGTATATATTTAATTTGAAGGATGTTATTGGTGATAGTATGGCCTAATACTGCTGTTAAACAGTAGTCTGCAAACATTTCTGTGTTATGGTTTGAAGGGCGCTGTACCTAGAGTAATTACTGAGGTAATGAGTCTCAACGTCTTATGTCACAATGCGACGAGCGCATCGTGGTGAATTGTATACCATTCTATTTAGCGCTACGTTGTTGTGGGTAGGCGTGTAGTGACCTGATGGTAAGTGTACCATCAGGTAAACGTCGGTTTCGTCTCATAGCTTAATAAAATAAAAAAAAAAATATTAACGTGAGTAAAATTTATATGTTAGTATGTTGCTATATAAATATCCCCTCCACCGCTCGTGTACATGATATAGTATTACCTTTACACCATCAGAAGCAAATCACATTCGTTTGATTGATTGTTAAAGAGAGGAAGCTAGAAGACTGAAAGAGAAGGAGGCATCTTCTTTTATACAGTAGAAATGCGATGTGTCCTCTGTAGGTAGGATACACTGCGTGCACAAGATTCCCGAGTGCGGGCCGCAGATACGGCGAGCTATTTAATCACAGATAGCATCAGCAGGCTGGGGGGTGCTATTATCAGCTCGGAGTGCCTATCGCCGCTCCCGCCCTTCCTTATCAGCACAGTATAAATTCCCGACAGATTGTTATCAGCGACACAACAGCCCTCGCTGTTTATATTTTTGTGACTTATGAAATATAATTAGGGTTTTTATAGAACTAACTAACTTACTATATATATTGAGACATATAGTCATAGAATATTCATCTAGTATTCTTTGTTCCTCACACAGTGAATACACAATTGTACTGTTAGGGCGGTAGATTAACTGGAGTATAGAGATACGAACCCACCATTCTTCACCACCCGTGACCCTGGAATCCAAGCAGAGACCTCCACGGTTCGCAGAGACCAGTTAAGGATCTTTCTATTTGCGACGCGACGCTATCGGCTTGCTTGCCCGCTCCGCTAGAGCTATAAAGCGCACGGGCTTATTATATATCTAGAAAACAATAGCGATTGCGAATATCGCCCATAATAATTAAATTTAAATACAATTTTACAAACATATTATATTCATTGTTTAGTAATTAACAGATTTTTTTAATGAAACACTAAATTATTAGTATACGTTACCGATAGAACTCAAATAGTAATGAATGTTAACTATTGCATATACATAATATCAATTAGTCAGTAAAAGGAGAATAATCTATGATTTTAGTTATAATCTAATAACTATGTAGATATCAAAACGAAATGCTATCATCATCATCATCATCAGCCGATAGACGTCCACTGTTGGACATGGTCCTTCTTCAAAGATTTCTATATCGATGGGTTCGGCGCTGCCCACATCCAGTGCCTTATCATGACCTAGCTGTTTCAATACTGGTTGATAGGAGCCTGAGCCTCGCCTGTTGAGTACCAGGGTGCACCACGAGCTGGTGAAGAAGGCCTGGGGATTGTGAGTTGTTGTGCATGGCCCCTCACATCCTAAATACTGACAACTAATACTAACCTAGATTAATACAACGGATCAATAAACAAACCAATAACTAGTAGATAACAAAAGTCTTCTTCTAACCGTTGTTACATTGTGTGCAGTTTAAAAATAAGGCAAAGGTTTTATTCACGTGCACGATTTAAGAGCGATCATCGTGCGATGTTCGCTATAACATCGTTTGCCCGATACGTAATAAGCCCGCAGAACTCGCGCCGTATCGCCGCCCGCCCGCCGATAGCGCGCGACAAATACTTTTTATCTCGCGGAAGGAGCTTCCTTACGCTTCAGACGAAAGCTCGACCTATTTCCGTTTTGTGAACTGCAGCTTTAACTGCTTGGTTAATAAACCAATAGTTAAATTCTTAACAGTTAATATACTATACGGTAGTGGGATTTTAACTGGACGTCGGTTAGCTATACGGTGTTGATGATGCTTGAAGTGCTGAGGCGTAGTTAACGTTGAAGATCTGTAGGTCCTGATTAAGGGCTCAAGTTAACTATAGCTACTAAGTAAAAGGTTCAATTAACCTCATAAATACATACTATAGAGAACAAAGACAAGACAAGAAAAAAAAAGAGAATATTGTCGATGAAAGCTTTATTCCTATATCAAAGTCTTGATCAATACTTACATAAAACATTAGTTTTATCTCCGTGTCGGAGATGAATTAATCTTCATTGCTGCATCCTCAGCATCAGGACATCTTCAGGATAAGAACATCTGCTTCATATATGGAGGAGTAGCATTATCATTGAAATTTCAAAGCTTATTTCAGTGCTGAATATAAACAGAAACGATGATGAGTTGCTTTCTAATGTGAACATCCCTACTTTATCTTATTAGATAAATACACTCGATATTAGGTGAAGATATACCAGGTTTCTAGCCTTGTGAAAAAGGTGCTTTAATTAATATATAATCGTCATGGCTCAACCAGGACTGGTGGGATGAGCAAGTATGCGAGAGCTTTCGTTTGGGTCTACTATAAACTAATGGGGAACTTCATGGTGGTTTACTGCGTTGAAACCTTACCCTCGGATATACTGATGTACGAAGGCATCTTCCCCCAAATACAACCATGAAAGGGTTGTTTAAACTTATAATCTGTACCTATATAAGTTAAAGCTAAACTATTCATATATAAGTTAAGGTGAAGTCATTTATAGACGCGTTATATAAATTAATATACAAATTAACTTTAACCCCCTTCAACTAGGGTTGATGTCTTTAAAAAACGTATATATATTATATTAAGATCACCCTCTACACGATGTGAGTACATATAACCAGCGTCACTTAATTTCACGTGAACGTGCGCTCGTCACTTCGGGGGTTAAAAGAAGCTCCAAATACCAACGAAGTGTAGATAATATGGCTGTTTGCGAGGATAGATATGATATCCATAATCTGATTAATCTCACTATCCACAACGACCTCCTTACTGATACACAGTAAACAAGACTAAATGGCGATAATTTTTCTTCAAGCATAATAAGTTAATACTTGATAATATCTTGATGATATCTCTGTTGACAAAAACCGTCTAGATAGGTATCACCGCAGCTCCAATTTCTGTCGAATAACAGTAGTGTACAAACATTACTGTGTTCCGGTTTAAAGGGGGTTGTTGCTAGTATACTTACTGGGGTGATGACACTCAATAGACTGTTTCAAGGTGACGAGGACAATGTAGTGCAGTATAACAGTCTAACCAGCGCGACGTTGTTATGGCCGAGCGTATCACTTACTATCAAGTGATCATCTTGTTCATCTTATCGCTTAGTAGTATAACAAAAAAGTCGTCATGGAATACCATGTGAATTTTTTTTTTTTACTTAACAAAGTAGCGAAGATGCTTGTATTCTGTGACGGGAGCTGGTCGGTAGCTTTCTGCGGCTGATGAGGAGTATGGGTTATAGCTACATGCAGAGGTGATGTATGTCCAGGATTGAACCAGGGACTTCCGTGCTGAATGTCTTAGGCTCTTCAGTATGGAGGCAATTAAGTAGAGGTTAGGGTTGTATCTCTCCGACGAGGGATACTGTATGGGTAGCGAGTGTCCGCCGCTGGGCGCACTACACACGTGCACGGCGACCGGCGAGCCATTATAATAAGTATTAATTATTTGTGCGCCCACTATCGTACCGCTTCCTGTCCGTTACGGTGTGAGATACGGCCCGCCGATTACATCGAAGCCGGCTAATTAGACTTATCGTAGACCAATTATTTATAAGCCGAGCTTATCGCGCCATTGTTTCAAGTGCGCCCGTGTCCGGTGACACACGCCAGCCAACAACTGCGAACATCCGCCGACACGCGCTTGGCCCCGCCGCCTGCGAGATAACGCACCGAGTCCCAGCTGTGGGATATAAAGCGCCGATTGATTATTATTATTTATAACATTTTAACTCTTCATCAATACCACATCTACCACCAGGTCAACTTAGTCGTGTTTACTGTGTATCAGTAAGGAGGTCGTTGTGGGTAGTAAAATTAATCAAATTATGGATATCTTACTTCGTTGGTATCTGGAGCTTTTTTTATTCCATGACGTGACGAAAGCGACGTTCACGTGATAGTAAGTGAGGCTGAATTTTATGTACCCTCATCGTGCAGAGGTTGAACTTAGTTTAATATATATACACGTTTTTTTACCCCTAGTCGAAAAGGGTTAAAATTAATATGTATGTTAAGTTATATAGCGCGTGTTCAGCGCTTGGTAAGTGTAATTAATAACCTCAACTTCATCATCATCATCAACCGATAGACTCCTGGACATAGGCCTAAACTTGAACCTTAACTTAAATATGAGTAATTTAGCTTTAACTTAGGATGTAAGGGTTCTCGCACAATAGCTCACGCTACCCCAGCCAACCTCACCTGCTCATGGTGCACCCTGATAGCCGAAATCCTCCCCAAATGAACCCCTACAAATGTAGAGATCTTTAAGTGAGACCTATATCCTGCAATAGACGTCTATGGACTGTTGATGAAACATTAATACAAATGTCCTTATTCCCACTGCTGGGACTCGGGCCTTTATCAAGGAGAAAGCTAAGGTTTTATATGTATCATGACAGCTAAGTGTATATCAAGAAATCAAGACAGCTGTTATACAAGGATCATGTTCCGTTTCCTTCAGCGGCGGGAATCGAACCAGAGCTTTATTGAGGCGTGTGTGTAAATTAGTATCACTGAGCCATCGCGGTGTATTATCTATTTCGACATACTGTTGTTATTATTTAGCAACAATCATTAACTTTTTTTTTTTAGTATTTTTCCCTCCGGTTTGTGTTGGGCCGGAGTATCTCTTTTCCTCTTTCATTTTCAGCTTTTAATCATTCTACGTCTTAAGTGGATGTATATCGGCTGATGATGATGATGAATCATTCAATGATATTTCAACAGATGATGACAATTCAATCATATTGCCGTCGTATATTATCATCGGCTAGCTCGACACTTGGAAGGGTTACCAGTCCAAACTTATTATACCAATCCTTAATGTACTCTAGGTCTTTCTTAATCTAGCCTATCACTAGAGAAGTGATATCCACCAGCCTGCGGATACAACTTAAAATCATCAGCACACAGATGAACCCAAGACCAAGGGTGGTGAGATTAATGAAAATCGAAAACAGCATTGGTGATAAAACACCGCCTTGAGGAACGCCAGTACAACGTTTTAACTTTACAAATGAATACGCAACGGTTTCCTATGTTAAATAAAATCATATATACACACATATATATAGATATATATATACACACGCATATATGTGCTTATGTATACATACGTATATATTCACGACAAGTGTATCGAGCAACAGTTAACTGGAATTTAACTTGCGCAGTTAGCGTAGATTGTGCCGTAAATAAATACAAACGGTTTTCCTTGAAGCGTTACGATTGCGACGCGGTTAAAGTTTGATTTGGTTAATTGTAAATTAACACGCGGTTAGTGTTAAACGTTAAAATTAACCGCTGATTGTTACATACATATGTTTAACTGAATGCGTGCTAAGTTAACTACAGTCTAATACAGTTGTTGCAGTCAGTCAGTGGCGATAGCTAACTGCCATCTATTGAGAACAGTTCAAACTGTTGTAGGAAGAAATGTTCGGATAGATAACTTACCATATAAGTAACTTCTAACACTCATTTTAAGGTGTTTAAGATGGTAGAGAGAAGAAGTAACCAACATACACTCGCCCATACCGTATGCGCCGATTTGCGCTCGTCGCCTGTGACATAAGACGTTGAGTCTCGTTACCCCATTAATAACATTAGCTACAGCCTTCAAACCGGAACAGAGTAATGCTGTTTGGCGGCAGATATAGGCGCTGCGGTGGTACCTGGATGATCTCCGACAACGGAGACCTACCACCAGTAAGTGTTCAGTAGCTCACCAGTTCGCGTTCAGAGTATCGCGATTCCAGTAATTTCACTAGCTACATCGTCCTTCAATCCCGAACACAATGTTTGCTCAATGCTTATCGAGTGCAATAGAAGCTGGGTTAGTACTTACCATCACAGTCTCCGGCATTAGTTCGTAGTATGAACGAGCTCTCTTCTACATTTATATCTTCACCACTGTATCAAATATCATCACCAGCTGATAGACGTCCACTGATGGGCATAGGCTTCCCACAAAGATCCCCACATCGGACCTTTTTCAGGAGTACATATGGGGGGGAGTTGGGCCAATATCCACCACGCTGGCCCAATTCTGGTTGGTGGGAGCCAGAGCCTTTGTCTATTAGCAAGTTGCACCACGACCAGGTTAGGTTGACCCTTACACCCTTCAGAAATAGATATAGTCGCAGATATAGAACACTCTGTATATAGTGTCGGTTAAAAGTAACAGCTTTATAATAGTGCCAGCATTATTGCCAAATAGGGTATGCGAATTGCATATATATCCTTCGTCTCCCAATAGTTGCAGTCTAATGGCTGCTTTAGTAGGAGACGTGTAGGGGGTGATTTGTTAGGGGGTAGGGGGTTGCATTAAGCTCATATACAAAGCGCCATCAATTGCCCGAAGTGGCGCTTAACAAAACATATAGCCCATAAATATGTTAATACCCTAATGCAACTGCACATTACTTATATGTAATTTGCCGCTTTTAAAAACGGAAAAATGCCGCCATTCACTTCCGGTCCAATGCTTGAGAGGAAGCGTCTTCAAAAAAAAATTTCGGCCATTTTTTAATTTCACATTTAATAGCGACCGCATAAATAAAACCAAATGAAAATGTAGATATAAAAGGATCTCTCTCTTTCTCTCCCTATCTCTCTCTCTCTCTTCCCAGCTATTATCCCGTGTGGTGATGGGGTCGCGTCAGCATTCCTCATTTTTCCTCTCCACTTCGCTCTAACCTCGACATCATCATCAGTCACTTGGTGCTCAAGCATGTCTCTTGACACTATATGAAGTATCTATTAAATTCGATCCTCACATTCATGTGGATTCGTTCACTCATTTTCAAGTGATCGACGAACAAAGGAAACCATTTTAATTATATATAAAGACAGATAAATATACTCTATATCCAAAAATACATTAACTTCGAAACTATTAGACGTAACACTCCAAATTTGGTAGAGACATTGCTTCTGCTATTTTGAGCTCAGCTAAGAATGGTTATTATAAAATTTCCTTTCCCGAAGATAGTTTCGGTCGATTCAGACAGATTTTGAGTCTCATTACCACCTGTATCTACAGCACCGTTTAAACCGGATCACAGTAATGCTTGCATAGAACTGAAATAGGCAGTGTCTACCACCAGTGAACTAAGATCGCTTTACCACAGACTACTATTAGTAAGAACAGGTGGCATCGTCGTCATGCCTGAACCTTTTTAATAAAAAAAAAAATTATAACGCTGTCGCTTGTCAGTTGTCCCGGCGCGCCGTTCGGTCGCGGTACACTTGAAAACGGCCGTTAAGGAAATGGTACATGTAAATGAAGGCATTGGCCGACAGGTCCGCAGTTCGATTCCGTGTAAGTACTTTCGCGGGTCTTGGACCTGGCTCCACGAGCCCGGTATCGGATGAGCTTTGAGGGTCAATGTGACCACCAGGCGCTCAGCATCATCAGAGAACAGCGGCAACCAAGGCAACCAAGGTTGCATTTATCAACAGGTTTTAATGAAGGCACTTCCGCTTACGGTTGGTCACTGTCGCCGGAGACCGTCTTGATACCACCGCAGCGTCTATTGCAGCCGTCACACTGCACTGTGTAAACATTACCCTGTTCCGGTTTGAAGGGCGCTGTGGCTAGTATAATCACATAACGATCTCCATCGTCTTTAGGCGACGAGTGGAATTATGTATCTTTGCGACGAGTACAAGATGGTGATGTATGCATCATATTAACTAGCTCTAACATCACTGTGATCCGGTTTGAAGGGCGCTTTAGCTTATATATTTACTGCGGCAATGAGACTCAATATTTGTCTCAAAGCGACGAGTGTGATGTGATGCTGCATCATAGCGTTACGTTGATATGGGATTGCGTATCACTTAAAATCAGGTGAACGTGCCGCTCGTCTTGTGTAATTCAAAAAGTACATGCGCACAGTATGAGGTCATGCGTACATCGGCGATGTCGTTGCCAAAACCCTTAGGTCGGGTGGGCGGTGCATCATACGAAGAGTTTCTGTGCCAAACGCCAAAGGATATTGTGCTGGTGAATTGTGCGATGCCGTGCAGCTTTATTCCAGCTGTATATATAGCTGGAACATATATATACAATCTGTTCCGCGCCCGCTTTGCTAGCCGTATATATTTAGACTTGAAATATTCCTCGAGAGCAACCGAGTTGAGTGACTTTCTATACCAAGCGTTACCATAGCAACCGCGTAAATAACACCGAATGAAAACGTTTACGGAAGTTCAATTGGTAATAAAACTATAAAAGATCTATGAAATTAAAAAAAATAAATATCCTACATTCAACTACAGATCATACCGCGTCGGATGCTCGTGTTGCCGTGTCGGTACGTTCACTGGTTTTCGCGTGATTGGTGAACAAAGGAAACCCATATTGTATGCTATTATATACATATATTTTTGTTGCTATTTTGTATGCTATTATATATATATATATATATATATATATATATATATATATATATATATATATATATATATTTATTGCTATTTTGTATGCTATATTGCATGTTATTTTAATAATGCAGAAATTACAACGAAAGAATAAACGACGACGCAAGCTTAACGTTCACCTGACGGTAAGCACTGCTCATAGCAACGTGGCGCTAGTTAGGATGGTATACACTGCACCGCATTGTGATGCTACGGACCGTGCTTTATTTTTTTTATTCTACACAGCGACGAGACGAGCTGGACGTTCACGTGATGGTAAGTGATACGCTTAGCTATAACAGCTTGGCGCTATTAGAATGTTATATACAGCACCACACTGCGCTCGACGCCTTGAGACAGAATATCTATATATATATATTCTAGTCACTCCATTAATTTCATTAGCTACAGCGCCTTTCAAACCGGAACACAGTAATGTTAACACGGCTTTTGATAGCTGAAATAACAGCCTACGTAGCTTACCTAGACGGTCTTCAGCAACAAAGATCTATTGGTAGTTGTGTTGTATTTGGAATAATTACATCAAAATGCTGTTTAGCAAAACACTCAAAATCTAGTGTTGATACGTTGGAGTGAGTGAGGAGATATCTGGAGCAATTACTGATGGTATGTCTCTGTTGCCGGAGACTGTATAGGTTAGCTCTAGCGCAACGATATTTCTGCCGGCAAACACTTCAGTGTTCCGGTTTGAAGGGCGCTGTAGCTTATGTAATTAATGGGGTGAAGAGACTTAACATGTGTCTCAAGGCGTCGACAGCAATGTGTTGTTGTATATAATGTCCTAATAGCGGCAGGTTGTTATGGTTAAGTGCGTCACTCAATATCAGGTGAACGTCGGGCTCGCTTCACCGCGAAGTAGCGACGGAGCCATTCATCCGAACCCGAGCCGCTCAGACAATTGTTAATAACGCACAAAAGAAATCAGATTTCAATCTGCTCGATCCGAGAGAACAATATTATCGGACGTATGAACACAAAAAAAAAAAAACAAAGTTGAACGAAAAAAAAAAAAAACGGTGACTGCCCCACAATGGTGTAACAAATGCCCCGCGACGGTGGTGCGTGATAAAGTGGTGACCACCGCCACCGCGCGGGACCACCGCCGCGCGGTCTCTCACATCGCGCTACTCGCACCAGCCGTCCCACTCGCGCGGCGCAGCGGTGGGATTGGATAGTGCTTCAGACGGTGGGATTGTAAACAATCGGGTTTGACAGTCGCGCGAGAGCTAATAGGATATTGTTCGTGTTGAGGAATGAAACGCGCACGCGGCTCATGTTTAATTTATTTCTACACGGACCGACTTGTGGGGTGCACTGTATAGCATATCCAGAGATTCATTGACTCGTCACGCGATCTCCGAAACTATAGCACGTGAACACTTAAAATTGAGTGAACATATTGTTTCTGCCATTTAGAGGTCAGCTAAGGATATATTATATAGCCGGCAAAGGGTGCGAGGAACAGCTCTAAAAAAAATTTTTTTTTTTTAATACAAGCGCCGAAAGCAACAGGTTATTAACCCGATGGTAAGTGATACGCCCGCCCACAACAACACGACGCTAGTTACGATAGTATACACTGCACTTTATTGTGCTCGCCGCGTTGAGACATAAGATGCTGAGTGTTACCATAGTAATTACACTCGCTATAACGTCCTTCATACCGGAACACAGTATTGTTTCCAGACTGACTACATGAGGCCGGGAACAGAGACACCACCAGAGTTTAATAGGTTAGAGCAAAGAGGGAAGTAGTAAAAAGGATATAAAAAAGGAGGATGTTGAAGGGTATATGAGGAGTATTCAACGAAGGATATATATCTCCTTCTCTCCTTTATCTCTTATAACTCCTTTTTTATACTGGATAATAAAAAAAGGACTTACAGAGCTTTTTTTATTACCCTTGACTTGTCGTCTCATAGTCTTGTAAACGCGGAATTATAACATTCAAACAATATAACTAAATAAATCATCATCATCAGGTGATAGACGTCTACAGCTGGACATAGGCCTCGCCCAAAGATGCCAACTTAATAAATACAAGTTGGTAATTGATATCTGTTTGTGATAGAGGAAAGAAATGTACATCCGTGACGAGCGGCCGTTCAGACGGAACAATGCCCGTGTACACACGTCACGCGGCGAGTGGGCAACACGATCCCCCCCTTAAATAAAGTCGCGCGGCGAGTGGGCAACACGATCCCCCCCTTTTAAATAAAGTCGCGCGCCTGCTTTGTCGTGAATAACAAATGTTTTAAACTGTTTAAACGTATAAAACACTAGCTCCGCCATTGTTACGGCGATCCGATCTCGGCCGCCGCACAAAGGGCGGGCGCGTATCGTGGTAGCGGGCCGCGCTTGACAAATGAGCCGGCCGCGCGCCCACCCATACGGCTCCCCGTACTATGATACCGCCTATCTGGACGCACCGATCGCTATAGATTGTTTTATAAAGTGTCACCTCCGTGAGGATAGATATCTTTCAATCTTATTGATGGTAGGTCTTAGTCATATAGATAGGTACTATGTCAGCCTTACACTCTCGGCTATTAAGAATAGGTCTAAGGTAAACTCTGACTGTTATAAAAGGCGACTAAGAGTCTTCAGATCTGATATGCATGCGAATGGTTATTTATATGCCGTAGCACAGCAGAAATGTGTCTCTGGTGAAGGTGTCGAAGCGCCTACAGAGGCACCAATGAATACCATCGAGATAGTTAAAATTAGTAGAAATCCCAATGAGTTATCTCTAGTGTCGCTAGAGAGAAATTAGAGTATCATTTGAAGGATTCTCACCGAAGAGAAATTAGATAACTACGTAAACGTCTAAATAAATTGATGTATTTATGAGCCATCTCATACTGATGATGATGATGCCGTATCACATTCTGAAGACTGAACCTGTATATTAATTCTAAGACTTTATTTTTTTTTAACAATTCACGTGGGCGTGTATATCATTTAACACCGGCGCAAGGTATATCGGTGAGCTGGCATCGTGTTCGGGCAACAGTATCGTCCGCCGATACACGGCGGCCATTTTTCTTCTACACAACAAAGGATGTAATCGGCCGTACACATGATCCGACTTCAGCGGTTGAAGTCATAAGATTGAGGCTATGTAAGGCAAACAGCAAATTCTGGACGAGACCTACATCTCAAGCTAATTCTCAAGACCATCATATTTCATGATGATAATCACAATTGAACAAATTTAATATAATTGAACTTACTATAGTATAGAGGGTACGTAGCTTTTTTTCGTCTCAGGTAGCGCAGTATCTGAAGACGAAAGTCTTCAACTTTTGCGTGTTGTCATACGGTACCGAGACGTCGTCCTTACCATCGGAATCATAAAAACCACCCAAAGGGCAATGGAGAGGGATATGCTCGCAGTTTCTCTGCGCGATCGAATCAGAAAAGTGGAGATCCGCAGAAGAACTAAGGTCACTGACATAGCCCAAAAGGTTGCTAGACTTGAGTGGCAGTGGGCACACTGCTCGAAGGACTGACAGCCAAAGGGGCAATAAGGACCTCCTGTGGCGGCCGCGTACCGGTAGACGTAGTGTTGGGAGGGCTCCCACAAGGTGGACCGACGATCTGGATCTGGATTCGAGCAACGCGGGACAATGTGAAGATCTTTGCTCGAAGCCTATGTCCAGCAATGGACGTCTATCGGCTGATGATGATGAGTTATACCACAGCAAAAAAAGTGGTAATATAAAAGAAATTCGTGTGATGATAAACGACGCATCCAACCCTCAACAAAGTGGAGTCAGTAAACATGTATACACATTATTGATATCAATCAATATTTTACTACATGGATTACTGCTGGACAGTGATTCTAGCTGAATTACAGAATAGTCGTCTCAATATACCTGCCAATATTCTATCTGAAGATGGTAACACTTTCCTTGATCTTACCGTCAAATTTTGATTTAAAGGATGCACCTCATGATAATGATGGCTACAGAGCTATTTTATCCATACACTGTGATATTTAAGGACTATGGATGTCCTTTATTAGACTGCAGAGTGGTAAAATATTATTTTTTAAATAAATATTAATTAATTAAATAATATTACCACAGATATATAAGAGTAGCGTTGCCATAAATATATAATCTGTTACATATACTTCGTATTATAGTGTATGATTGTTGCTACTCAAATTAATTAAAGTTTGTCGTTATATAGAATACTTTTAGAATTTATCAAATATTAAAGTGAAACTGAAAGGATTTGCTTCTTGATAAAACGGAAACGGATGTCAAATAATAAATATTAAAAGCTTAAATCGCTGTCAGCTTCTGGCTTCGGCTGTCGCGTGCCGGCGCGGCGGGCGACACGTCAGCCGCACCATCTATCGGCCGTTTAATGATTCACGAGGTGATTTCACGTCTCCGACGACGGTTACCAATTTTTAATATTCATCACCTTCAAACAATGTACTATGAGAGTATGTAACAGGTTTCTATTGAAAAGGGCACCTAGTGATGAAGTTTTTTTTCGCTAATATTAATATGCCTACCCGCAACGACAAAGAAAATCACTCCAAATAGGATGTCTCACCGGTGCTTGCGACCAGTAACTGTACAACTGTACTTTATATATATAATTATTATACTTTTAAGTACTTACATAATTACACTTATTTGTTCATGAGTATTTTGTTAGTATAATTTCTACAACTCTTTAAGTTGTGCATCCATATTGTTGAATTTCTAACTTCGGCCACCGTTCAATACTATTACCGATATTTGATTCCTTTCTTGCAGTTTGTATAAGATCAGCAGGACTCAGTGTGGTTTATGAAATCGCAATACATCACCGAACATTTATTACTAATTTTCTCCCTAGTTACTTTTAAAAATTTGCAATAATGAATACCCTTTGTCTAATTTATAACTCTTAGCCGTGACATGAATGGTATGACGAACACTCCACCGTTTCTTCCGTCACAACTACAAAAATGTTAACCGAATAATAAAACCATTTAACCAGACACTAAGCTGAAGCTGATGATGGAAAATAACAAACATTGACAAACTAAAATTTCTAAATTAAAGTAAACAGAAGTCGTGTTAAGTTTATGTTATGTTTTACCCATCGCATTAGCCATCCAAGCGACCGCGCCGAACGAGCGACAAGTTGTTCACGCAATAAATACCTTCGTAATGTCCCGCCCGGGGCTGGACAGCATCCGCAATGGAATTTAGAACTTCCATTAAAAGCAATAAAGTCTAATTTTGAATACATTAACAAGTACACAGATTTAAAGTTTAAGAATCGCAACGGCAGTGGGCGGGCCTCATACCGCGAAGTTCTAACGGTTGATGGCATAGATTCAAGAGTGGACTGCGTTTCGGCAAGCGCGTGGGAAGACCGCCCGCCTGGTGAAAGGACATGATAAAAGGTCACAGGAGATCCTTTGATACAATTAATACTTGAACGTGTTGAAAATCTTAAGGAACCTATACCCAGCAATGAGCATAAATCTGAAATGATACTGATACCTTAATTCCTGTTCCTGTAGTGTAAATTTTATATAAGACCTATTGCGTCAATGCTGTAGTGGTTTCTGTTGACGGATACCGTCTAGGTAGACACCAGCTCTTAGTTCTACTGTCATATAATACTATGCAAATATTATTAACTTCCAATTTCAAGAGCGCTGGAGCTAGTGAAATGACTGAGTAACGAGACTTAACAACTTATATTCGGAGAACTGCACCATATCGTCGATCCAGTTTGTGGGAACATATACACTACGTCTCTTCATACGTGGTCACCACTCTAAGACCTTAATATTCTATCAGCCCTTGTCACGTAAGTACAGCAATCCTCATTGTTATGTCGGTGATTTTAGCTCTACGGAACTCCTCATTCCTGATTCGATCACGCAAAGAAACTACGAACGTAACCCTCCTGACTGCATTCTGGGTGACTCAGAATCAAACAATAGGATATCCCAAACTTAGAAGAATACAGGTTTGTTGGGTAACAGCAAGGATGGTGATGATGTTGATGTTAGTATGAAGGATGAGAGATGAGAAGTTAGAGAGAAGAGCCGAGCATGCAAGATATGAGAGAATAAAATATGAGAATGAGTAGGAAATATAGAAAGTAAGAAAGTGATGGTAAATGTAAAACACCCTAGTGGCTCTGACCCACCATACGAAGAGAAACGAATTAAAAAAAAAAAAGATAGTTATACAGACCTTCGCCTATGAAACAGAAGAGAGAGTAAGCAATAGTTCGAACTAAGTAGAAGTGCTGCCAGAATTAGATCATGGTCCTCTTTTATATAAGAAAAGATATTATAGAAAAGGAGTGAACTTACACATTAATATTTTTTTATTAATATTATTTGGGAGTAGTTACTGGTCCGCTGGTCCGTACCCAGACTTTGAGACGTCCGGCTGGCGGGCAGACGTCCCGTGATAAGCCCTATCGCAGCGTTTCAGGGAATCAAGTGGAACTGAATAAAACCCGATCGGGATCGGCCAATTTCGCAAAAACTACACAACGCGATCCGTCGCTGCGATCGCTGATAGGGTTGGGACTGTAGCGACAGCAAAACAAATGGATTTTTTTTTTATTAATTATACTTGATGTTTTGTTAAGTAGAAGACATTTCATTTTCGTTCAGAATCATCTGGTATTATAGATTTCCATACATTAGGATACCTTTCTGTATAGATGTGGTCTTTGACGATAGATGTCGTAAAAACTCTTAAAGTTGGTCAGCGATTTATAGTTGTTCGGTGTGTTTCTACGTAATCAGTAATCAGGAAATCTGAAGAAGATCAAAGCTCGCTGACGTAGAACAGCAGATTAATAATCTGAATTGGCAATTGGACAGCCGAAGGAACAGAAAGGACCTATTGGAGATCAATAGCAAGTATATGCTTGAAGTTTGTAGTCAATCTTTATGTGCAAGAGGCTTCGAGCA
Source organism: Troides aeacus (assembly GCA_033220335.2). NCBI lineage: Eukaryota > Metazoa > Arthropoda > Insecta > Lepidoptera > Papilionidae > Troides > Troides aeacus. The sequence continues at coordinate 12,548,283 of CM067271.1, forward strand.
GGTGAAGCTGTAAATCAATTGGAAGGACCATATTGAATAGTGGAAGAGGAGTTTTCAATTGTTGCACCCTTTTTAATATAAAAGAAGAATAGACTTTATTAAGGCCGATTTCAAATCACGAAGGTTGATAGGAGGAGAGCTTATATTCGAGTTAATCTGTACTGTTATTTTTTTTATTTAAATGTTTACCTTATGTATTAACAGGTGTAAGGGTCAGCATGAATCTAAAATTGAATTAAACCCACGATCACCTGATGGTGGTTTCTGCTAACGGCACCAGACACACACGCGGCCTGAGCGCGTATCGTACCATCTAATATTATTCTGGGAACGACCTTAATAAGTCACTACAGAATGTTATCTATACCATTTTATCTGTTGGCCCTGATAACCATCTCCATCCAATTAGCCTCACAAAAGCAATATGGGCCGTCTGAGGCGCAGTTATGACGGGGTACCTACTCAGTCCCCGTTTTGTTCCGCGCGTGGGTAATGCCTTGGAAGTGTGACGTCACACAGCTCTATCACTCCTCGGCCGCGTGCAGAACATGATAGAAAATCAAACCCTGGTCAGTGCACAAAATCTGCAAGGTTTATTATGCTCAAGTTACATCATCATAATTCTGATACAGCATTTACTATAGCGCTATTCAAATCTTTCAGTTATATATGTATTGTTCTGGATGCTGACGTTTCATCTGTTTGTCTTCTGCTGTACACAATTGGCTCTTCGAGCTGAACAAAACAGTGCTTTATTTGCGAGTAATTATTTAAGTATTGCCAGTTCTAGTTTCCGGCAACAGTGTCCCAGTGGTGAAGTCAGTCGAAGAGCTACTGTGGCGCCATCAAGTGAAAAGGACCGGTCTCAGTACTTACCGTTTCGTTTAAAGTTTTATTATACAATACACCAACAATAGCTATTGGTTATTTAAAATCCTGAGGAATACTACTTGCTGCAAGGTTGACGTTATATTTACTAGTTTTTTTTTATATGATAATATGCGAATGCTTGGTTTCAACCCAAAACGGCAATCACATATAACTACAATGATTATTGAATTCTTTGAGATTTACTACAGTGTGTTTAACTTATTAAACAATATGGTTGTACACACTACCCATCATCATGAGCTCGCGGCCCGCTCGTGGGCTGATCCTCACTTAAGATACCGGCCACCCGACCACCTTCAGGTCCAAACACCGGCTATTGGAGATGTGATTCGATCAGCTGATACCGTGCTCAAGCGAATACCACATTTAAACGTCTTGATACGATTCTGTCTTGAATCGATTAATTTAATAATCGAATCTGTTATTCGAAAATAATCGATTTGTATGATAATTGATATCTTAATTGATTTTAAATAATCACAAATGCGTCATTTAAGAAAATTTATAACACGTTTAATATTTATTTACGATCATTAAATGGAGGTTAATGTAATGTTTATTTTCGATATATTTATTTAATTAACCCCATACATCTATAACTAGTATCTAGTGTGAGTACCCGTTTACGCAACTCTAAAGAGCTATATATACTTTAAATATCAAAGTGAGTTTGTATGGAAAAAGTCACGCGAAGTAATAGGGGGACCGGAAAGTAATGTCGTTTCTGCGCATGCCAATACTTGATTGTCATTTGTCAGCTCATTGTTTTGTTCAGAGGCGTACCAAAGACATTGTGAGGTTATAGTGATTTCTTTACTTATAGACAATTGAATTACAATTTTTTTTTGTAATTTTGGGTAAAATGGCCAGCCAAATACCAGAAGAGGTACACATCCGGCATTGCATGCTCTTTGAGTTTCGCAAGGGAAATAACGCAACAGTTGCTACCAAAAACATTTGCGATGTTTATCCAAATGCACTGGACATTCGTAAATGCCAAAGGTGGTTTTCCAAGTTCAAATCGGGTAATTTTGATCTTTCCGACTCGTATCGATCAGGAAGACCATCAGCGTTAGACAACGACGTGTTAAGGGCGGAAGTGGAAGCAAATCCGTGTCAGACGATCGAGGAATTGTCAAACAGTCTCAACAAACCTTGGTCGACCATCCAAGAACATTTGAAGCAGATTGGAAAAGTAAGCAGAGCAGGTGTTTGGGTCCCGCATAATCTGTCCGAACAGAATAAGGCTAACCGATCAATCACATGCAACTTATTGCTTCAACGACACAACACAGAAGCGTTTTTTGATCGCTTGATCACAGGAGATGAGAAATGGGTCCTGTATGATAACCCAAAACGCAAAAGGCAGTGGCTCTCTCCAAATGAAATCCCTCGGAGTACTGCTAAGCCAGGTTTACACCCCAAAAAAGCGCTTTTGTGTGTTTGGTGGAGTATTCGCGGCATTGTTCATTTTGAATTACTGAAACCTGGAGAAACTGTTACTGCAGACCTCTACAGCGAACAATTGCAGCGAGTCAATCAATCTTTAATTGAAAAGTGGCCAGCGATTGTCAACCGAAAAGGCGTCATTCTCCAACATGACAATGCAAGACCGCACTGCGCAAGGCGAACTCTAGAAAAAATTAATGAATTGGGGTGGGAGGTGCTGCCTCATCCACCATATTCGCCCGATGTTGCACCATCGGATTTCCACTTATTCCGAGCGCTGCAACACTTTTTAAGTGGCAAAACATTTGCAAATTTGGATGATATCCAAAATGCCATCTCTAGATATTTTGCCGAAAAACCAATTAATTTTTATCGATCAGGGATTGAAAATTTACTCACTAGATGGCAAAAGGTTATTGACAATGATGGGGAATACATCATTGATTAAAAATAAAGACTCGTTAAAAATGTATGTGTTTGTATTTAGCGTAAGAAAACGACATTACTTTCCGGTCCCCCTAATATCTCTTATCTTCGCTTTTAAATTTACCATGTTATAAATATTAACATTATAGTTAAGTCAATGATTATTTAATATAAATAACGTAGAGGATGTTTTCTATATATATTGTCTTGGTTGGCGCCATTTTGTTGTGTCTATCAGTTATCCGAAATCTCTTCAACGCAGAGCGTTGGATATGTAACCTTCTTGATGACGATTTATGAGTAATATAGACTTCAAAATAATATTTGTAAAAGCAGATATTAATGTGAAATGACCCGCTCGGCGCTCACCTGTAAGGGAGGCAGTACGGAGGGGAGGCTAGAGGGTGAGCGGAGCCCGATAGCGTATCTGCTAGCTCGCTATCACCCGATCAATGGAGCCGATTGTATCTCAAACTCAATTCCGCTCTGTTAATGTCAAAGAGACAGATACGGTTTTTTATCAGTATCTATAAATGTATAATATTATAAATTCCAAGATTCCTATAACCTTTAAATAAAACACTTTTTATAATGATAATGAACATCAGCTTTCTCAATTGTGAAGGTAATTGCTGAAATAACTATTGTAATTACCGAGCAAATTTGAAAAATACCATATCATACTCATCACTAGAAGATACAGGATTTTATTTAATTTCAAGATAAAACTAGCTACATTCATGCTGTCATTACATGAGGTTGTTCTAAGGAAGAACAGTTTACCATCATAGTATTTTAACATACAATTTATTGAAATTGAGGTCGACTGGTAGATTCTTAATACTCTAGAGATGCCTTCGGTCTACAGCTACAGAGCCCTGTCACCGGTAACATATAATAGAGACGTAGACTTGGATTAATATGCGAGCAGACAGGGTTGGCGCTGAGTACATCATCACGGTGCGCGAGTACAAAACTCGATAGATAAACTCGTATCGGTTCTTTCCAATATTTTTTTTCTCTCCCATCAAACAGTTGTCCGCCGTGGCTGCATTAAGAATCCATTAGGTCCGCGCGGGGCCTCACTGATTAATTCCCCCCTTATCAGCACTGCTTGTATTATCAACTGTTAAGTACTAACCGTGATTTATACGCGGCGTTATCGGGGGTAGATGTGAGATGGCGCCGGCGGTCAGCGTTATCTCGCCCCGGGCTTTCTTTCACGGGCCTCTCGGCACCGGACGACATTGGTGGGTGCGCCTCTGGTTTTACATTTATTTGGGTTCCCCAAATCAATATAACAATATATAGAAAATATCAGATAAACAAGTCTACAGCAAGAGGTATTTAATTTAGAAAATTCTTTCTGTCGGATGAATGCTCTTAACTTTCTTGACGACTGTTACAGCTTTATTGAAATTAATTATCGAAGATCCGTAATCAACCAGCCAAAAGACGTCATTAATACATATATATGTATTTAGCTTATAAATGGGAAGGAGAGAAAGATGAGAGCGAGTACAATTTGAGGAATGTAGAATTCAAAAGTTATATATTTGAATTTATTGTCTGAATGATTTCTACAGACTTATTAAAATGACTTGGGTATCTAAAGCAATATTTCTTATAACGACCACCAGAGTTGTATAAACTTGATTCAATAGTAGTCATTATAAAAAGGTGATAAATTTACCACAGCACTAACTTCCAACAGCTGACAAAGTATGTTAACTGCTGATCCAGTTTAAAACGGTATGAAAATGAGGATAGGAGGTGAGGCACTTTTGAAAAGAACATGCGTCATTTGAATAGGAATTGAAATTCCTGTTACATTTGTCCATAATCTGTCTGTAAAGGTTATGTTTACAATGTTAATCGCTTAACATTTTAAGTACTACAACATGTACTAAAAATACTCCAGAATGTCGCCATATTTAGTAACGTGTTTCACAAGTATAAAGAGTTAAGATAAGTAAACGTGTACTGAATTCGATGTGGTCACCCGTATCGCCGCTGACCATTCCCTTAATGATCCAAATTGGATATGTTTAAGTAGCCTAACATGGGGACGCCGGTAAACAACTAACTACGACTAATTCCGAGATGGTTATTTGTGGCTCAGTAATTAAAGCTAGTTTACTGGTCAGCTTCCTTGTATACGACCATATATTATCCCTGTCATACTTAATTTAGCTTTAAAAGTTAATTTTGTTCAATTGTCGAAGATTTCTTTGCTGTGTAATAATTGTGGTTTGGATGACATATGTTGACAGTCATCAGGACGGATGACAAACGTTGCTAAGGTAATATGTCAGATATAACCTATGAACAATGTAATATCACAACGTTATAGCAAATTATTAATATGTATTCAAACAATAGTTGTCAAACTGTTAATATAAATTAAACAAGTAGATTTAGGAGGCGAATTAATATACTACTCTATCCTCTATGAACTTTAAAGGAGGGGAAAGAATTCTAGGAAAACGAAATTAGTAATTCTTTTGATATACAGTAACCACCTCTAATGCCTAATGCTAATATACCTACCTCCCTGAATAGAGGTGTTCTAAATTCTATAATAAATGATGATATTGAACCCATGCAGCAGGTGTAAAAACAAGTCATAATGTCCCCACCTACTGATGCCTAACAACTCTACCAGCGATTCAACGGCGGATAGATAACGATCGGATCTCTCGTACGAAACAAACGGACAGGACGGATACAAATCACGATCACGAGGGAACCGAGCACCGAGCTCTTGCGACACGGTGATGTTTGCGACGGCTACATCGCAAGAAACTACACAAATCGCGAAACCAAATCCATAATAATAAATAAAATCTAAATGTTTGTTTATGATATCTACAAACTAGCATTCCACTTCAACCATATGAATGCTATTGCATCAAAGAACCAACGTTAATATTTTTGTCTTTGTTCAGGACGACTCCGAATTGGAGGTACTGTGACGGGACTTTCTCTGGAATGTAGCTGAAGGTACAAAGCATACGAATAACACAAAATAAGTTTTTAAGTTATACACAAATTCCTTTTTAATTGTTTGGAAAGTATTAGATTCGTTGAACACGCAGTGTTCTCTTCAGTTAAAATTTGCTCGTTCTTAATTTTCTACCTTGATATAATCATGTAATTTGTTCATGTGGTATCTTAATAACGTTATTAGTCACCTTTTTCAACATTTGAATGTATTAATATTCTGTTTACCACCATGAAGCAGTTTCCGTAACGGCATTCGCCCCGTGATAAGGTGCAACGAAACAGACAAACGAGCGAGTCATGCGCGTTCGCGATATGTGGAAATCTTGCGCCGACATCGCAACTCCGGCCTTGCTGGCTGAGCACCTGTCTCCTATCTGAGGATCATAACGTTCCACCGTATCGGGGACGACGATCTCAACCTAATCTCGTCGTTATTATTGTTCTTGATCTGGCCATCTGCCTTGCGCTAACGGATAAGTATTCCAGGGCACTTTAGCAACATCCTCCCATACATCTTCCTTTTTCCATTTATTGATTATGACCATTTGTAGATCGATGGCAATTGATGAATCGGGTTTTCTGTTTGTTATTTTATTTGACAACACTTTTGTATCGACAAACGTATTATGATAATTGTCGTCCAGGACTCTTGCTGATTTTGCTTTTAGATCACCGCACCTATATCGTTATTGCTTTATTCATATATAATGTGATATTCTAAACAAAGTGTTTAGAGGATTTCGTCATTTCTAATAATACGTACACGAAACTGTAATTATAGATCAGAGATCGATTATCAAGCGAATTTTTACATTTTTATTAGTAGAGGCCTCAAGTTAGTCAAAATTGAAAGTAAATCGTTATATTTATAGGATATATACAGATACAGAAAACATTAAAATCATACAATCTTTTATTATTCCAATTCTAAGACAAACTACTTAATTGTCATACGGTAACATTTACTCAGTTTTGGTTAGAAAAAGAAAAGTACATATCTCCGTCCCGCTTCATAATGACAAATTGTCTTTGTGTGTGGTATCACATTATCACAGTTAATTTGCGACGAAAAAAAATCACCTGATATAAAACAATATTTTTTTCTTTGTCTTCTTCGCAATAAGGAATGACTAAAAGTACTCATTTTCACATATCACCGGCAGATACGTGAATAATCTTAAGTAACCGACTAATGTATGAAGCGCATTACATTAAAACAAATTGTCCGGATGTGGGGAATAATGAGTAAACATGATTATAATCTAAACAGATTTATTTTCGCGCCTAAAATTCGTGATAATCGATTTCGGCTGTCAATTCGATTGTTGGAATCGATATATCACATTTCAACAAATACGTGTGACGTATCGCCGTTATTTATTGCCCCGTGAAAAGTTGGATATTTCAAAGTATCAAAAGTGAATTCTCACTGCTCGAGACCCTTTCGTTTTCTCTGCATTAATAGAGATAGCCATTGCTTTCCTCTGACACTTTATCGAAGCTTTCATTCGAACACAAGCTCCAATGGTACCAAATAATTCAACAGTCGAACTCATCAAAACAATAAATGATTAGGTATCTAAAAATTCTATTACCTTAGTGTTTGTTGCTTGAATAGAACTGGATTTTAGGCCGAGGAGTCAGTAGTCAGGGTCCGCAGATGCAGTTTAGGTTAGGCATGTTTACAACAAATCGATAATTAATTTATTTATACTTAACTACCTGTTTCCCGCTCGTTTTGTTAGCCGCACCACTAAACTGACCTCTAAATGGCAGAAACAAAGTCTCCACCCAATTTTGAGTGTTTACAACAGTTTGGGAAATCTCGGGATGACTCAATGAATCTCTATATATTTTTATATAGAGAAGATTAATAGTGGTATTGCCATAAACTTAGCTCTAATAAAGTGATAAATTTATTAAATGATTATAAGGTCTTACCAGCAATAAATAAGGTAATATAATATATATATTATCTGTAAATAATTGATTTTTAAAATTAAACATTAATGAGAATACAAAGAAGTAATGGACGTTGTAGTAAAGGGATAAATAAAACGGTATATTATGTGAGTGGAGATAGAAGAAGTGGTTAAAAATATTATACAACAGATATGTCAAAAGCTAAAGATGGGAAAGCAAAAGAATAAGAGCCTAGACCGGGGGTGAAAAAAAAAATTAAAAACAAAAGTACTGCAGAAGCTATATCAGTCTCGCAGTAATAAACATAGAGAATAGAATAAATGCTGCCTGCTTTTTTTGTTAAATCTTATTTAAATAAATGCTTCGGTCATCCATTAGCCTGTTTTAAATATTAAAATTATTTTCCGTTGACACTGTATAGGTCATAAAATTACCTCACCTTCGGTATTATAGGTAACGTTTAAACGTTAAGTCTTAATATAGGTTATACGTGTACATAAATAAAGAAAATTGGTTTTGTTTGTTCGAAAATCACGTGAAAACTAGTGAAAGTATCGACACGGGAACATGAGCAATCGACGCAGAAAGATTTGTAGATGGTTATAGGTTATTTATTTTTTTAATTTCATAGATCCTTCATCGTTTTATTTCTAATTAACTTTTGTAAGCATTTCCATTTGATATTACTTATGCGGTTGCTATAGTAACGGTTGGAATAGAAAACCATCCGCTGTTACGATTGCTCTCAATGAATATTTCAGATAAATTTCAAGTCTAATTATATACAGGTAGCAAAGCGAGCGGGGAACAACTTGTAGATATATATATAAAAATAGACGATTCTATGATCAAATGTAATATATTATCTATACTAAATAATCTTTAAAGTTTATGGCGCAAATATCGAGACGCCATTTTGAAATAAACAAAAAGCGCGTTAATTGTCGTACCTTTTTTAAAATTCGTATCTGTTAGCTAAATGAATATTTTATAAAGACAAAAACTTATAATTAGCTTTAATGTATTTAGTATTTCGCATAAATGAAGCCTAATGTGAAGATAAGATATAACTGCGAAGTTATTATTTAAATAATTAAATAAACAATATATGAATATGGCATTGAATCTTGGGATACAGTTTCTTATAAGGCCCGGTGTTAAGTCAAAAGCAAGAACAAGACCAAGAGTTGGAAAATATTGGTCTTGGTCTTGCATATTCAGTCTTATAATATGTTAAATATTTTTTTTACTCTTGCACATTTGGTCTAGGTCTTGGTCTTGCTCATGTAAAATTGATCAAGACCTTATACCCATAACAGCATTATACAGAACGTATGTACAATAATGAATATATAAGGTCTATAAAAAATATGATTAGTAAATTGAAATAAATTTCAAGCAGTATTAAGAGATTTTACAATAAAAAAAAGACTCAAAATCTGCTCATATTGTTTTTATAAAATTCGACAAGACATTTGTTTTTTAACGCGAAAATACTTATCTTTTCAACATCGCTCGTTTTTAGTGACAAGAGGAAAAAGTGCTTTAATTACGTTATCTATGGACTTTACTTAATATAGACTGTATAAATAATGCCTTCAGTCTGGATAATTCTGTAATTATCTGTGCATTGGATCTGTTATAATATTTCAGGTAAGAAAAAAAAAATTAATCTCAATACAATTAATGCAATGAATTTAAAAAATACGTGGTCAATGTCATAAACAAAAGTAGTTGAAATACATCAATTATGATAGAAGTTTTATGTGATTTTTATTATTGATCTATTACTTCCTCGTACTCGGTTTGAAGTATTTCCTTTTCGTCGAAAATATAGATCAAAGATAATTATGAAAAAATCTCACATATATGATAAGGGTGAAGGCTTGTACATTTACCCTGGACCTGAATAATAGTTGGTTTATATTTCGATTTCGTCATGCTCTTTGTTTTTTTTTTAATATTTGTGTAATGTGTTTATCTTAATAAACTTTTTACATATAGAGTGTAAAAGTACAAAGCGGTTTTTTTTATATTCTAACACATAATTAAAAAGGTTAGAGAAATGACATAATCTAATAGTATTCACTTGTAAAGCGATTATAATTTCGCGAGGCAAATACCGTCGGGAACAGCATTCCGCTATCGTGGCATCGCCCACCATAGATACGACTTTTATGGCGGGCGGCGTGTGTTTTTTTTCTTTTTTTTCATTTGACATTTTATACAAGTTTATTCAAACACAGCGATAGGATCGGTAACTTTATCTTTCAATGCAACGTTACCGCGAGCTCGGGCGCGATACCATCTCGGGCCAGCCATTGCTAGTTAAAGCAACGTGATAAGGGATCGGGCGCGCGTGTGTGCGTGCGGCGTGCGTACGCGGCGCGCGCGCGTGTGTGCGTGTCGCGGGGCGCCCCAACGCCGCCGCCGCGCACTCCGCCGCCGCGCGCTCCGCCGCCCGCTCCGACGCCCGCTCCGCCGACGCCAGCCAGTCACTCAATTTACGCGGCAAAAGAATGACGTCGCCGGCGAAAACGCGCGGCCCGCTCCCACATCCAGCCGGCCAATAGTGTTGTTGTGTGGTGAATCGACGCGCTGTGATGTTGTTCTGGCTGCGGTACCTCAAGCAGCTGGAGCTGGCGTGCGCCGGTGCCGCCGGCATGCCGCCAGTTGGCGCTGCGGACGTCAAAACAATCTGTAAGCCGACCTTGTTTACTAATCAACATTCGCCCCCTTTCGTTCCGATATAAGAAATTAAAAAAAAAAGTAAATAACACGACTCGTTTGCAGCCATTTTAAATCGCATCGATACAGTGTACCTGCTGCAGCTCTATCTTGAAACAAGCTGTAGATTTTAGATAATACAAACTTTACCAGCAACGGAGCGAGCTTATTAATACCACTTCAAAATTATATATGTAATAAAAATGTTATAATCGCATTATTTATACGATGTGCAGCTATGTATCCGATGGAAACGTGATAAGAGAGTCGTTAAATGTTGTTTTTTTTTTTTTATCTTATTTGCCCGTCTGATAGTCACAACTGTGGACCAAATGTAAACACTGGTTTCTTATAACGTTGATTCGTTATCGCTTAGGGGAAAATTATCGAGAGCTTTATATTATATTTAAAAATCAATACAAATGATGTGTACTTGTTTTAAGATTACAGTGATAATAATTATTAAAACTTTATTTAATACATCTCTATTAACACGTGCTTTTATAATTGTGTAGATGTATAAATAATCTAGATAATTTGTTATCAGTTGACGGCTGACCCCTAAGTTACAAGTTTCCTCGTAAGAATTTATTTCTGGGAAGTTACACCATATGTATACCTCGTGCTGCTTTTTTACGCACATACATTTCATAGCGTTAATTTTATACGGATATGTGATAGTCCATATATAATCTTGATGCTGGATGAGGCATAAGCCCGTTTACAGCTACGTATTAAAAAAAAAACATTTGATTGTCTGTGGTAGTGTGTTATGCTCTTTTTGTACGTCGCTCCATAACCGATACGCTGATGAACAGATAATGAACAGACTGCACAGTAAAAAATCCAGCTGCACGGGCCATAGACAACTGCAAATTGCGATCACCACTTCGGGCTCCTGTCGTGTGTGGCGGGTACTCTGTTTTGACAGCCGCTGTCACTGTCAGACGGGGTCCACTTGCTGGCGGGCGTATCGCGGCTGGAGATCTCCGTTCACCATCAATACTTTCACGGCTGCTTTTTAACACAACAGCACCATAACATACTTCGTTGTGTATTCAATAACACCTTGAATTACTTCTAACGTTTATCCTACGTTAAGTTTTTTTTTATTATTTACTTACGGTCAAGTTATTCGCTTTAACTTCCTTAATGTCTCTAATTGAATTCAATGTTTGTAATTATTAAACAAATAATATTAAAATTATAAAATTTTTAATATTTCTTTTGTTTATTTATGAATTAGTTCTCATTAAAGATTACTTGAAACGGAGATGTATAGTATAGTTTGTTGGTGAGGCTGAATGCTGCTTGAGATGGAACAGGTTCCTTTCTAACACTGAGTTATTGGTGAAAGAAATATCGAAGCCTATTCTAAGATTGTAATAGCTATCATAGACACGTGATATCCGTCAACTCGCACTTGTCCTTAATAAATAAATGTGTATGATTCTCTGTTCATGGCTAAGACGTTGCGAGTTTTAGCATTAGAAATTTCATATGAGCTATATATTACTATAATTACATTAAACATATTATCATAGTTTATTAACGTTTAAATGTTTTTAATTGTCGCTTCCGAATTCGTATCCGGATATCAAATATTTAAGCGGAGCCGCTAAACTCTGGCGGCTGTGATAAAAATGACACGAGAGAGTGAATGAGGGAACACGCGGGCGAGCGGCTCCCGATCCCGCCGATAAGAGGCTACGGGTGGTGGTGGTGGTGTGTCGGGGCGGTGACGGTGGTGGGGTGGAGGTGGAGGTGGTCGCTTATCTCCGCCGAGATTTCACGTTCATTATCAAGCGGCGGTTGTGCCGCAGATCGGCGCGCCCCGAGACGCACGCGATAAGGCGCCGCGCGACGCTCTTGTTTACCGTCTCGATCATATTCTTCGACTTTAACATACACTTTAAACACTACATATATAAACTACGAAACAAAGAAAACATATATTAACACACCCAATAATATATACACACATATAAAATTAACACACAACATAATATACAATAACACATAATTAAATCGCGATGTCTTCTATAGGACATGAAGGCTAGAAACATAACCTAACTTATTTAAAAGACATATATGTTTTAATATATAACATACTATATTAAAATACCAACCTTACTATATATGATTATATAATATCATTAATTCATAAATAATATACATGATATAATCAAAATCTTTATACTTATTAATAATCAAACTAAGTTGTTAACCAAATTGATTTACAATAGATCAGTGATCATTATATATATATATATATAGATTTTTTTAAATATTACTTTTACGTAGTATAGTATAATCTATAAGAAATCTTACTAAATAATACACTTAACTATATACTACATATATTATATATATCAGAATATTCATCAGAGTCCTAACTTCCTCTAGATTAATAGGTGTAAGTAAATCTGTGTTCTTATTTGATGAGTGTTAGAGATAATTACTGCGGTAACAGAACTCTACACAATCAACTCTCAGGGTCATCATAATCAGACGATACACGTCCACTGCTGGAGACTTCTTTCAAAGATCTCCACATCGATCGGTCTCGCGTTGCCCGCATCCAGACCTTCACCAGATCGTAAATGATACCTGACAACGTGGCGCTAGTTAAGATCATCACAGCATCACATTGTGCTCAACGCCTCCATCATCAGGTGCCCTCTTCAAACTGAAGTCCCGCGATCAGATTGAGAGAACCAATTCGATCGATTTTCTTTAACAGATATATATTCAGTCGCGTTACCTTAGTTAAAAGGAAACCTTTCAAACCGGAACACGGTGATATACACTGCACCATATCAAGCTCTACGCCTTGATATATGAGATGTTAAGTCATGTTACCTCAATAATTAGCGGTTGTAAGTAGTGAGCTACAGCGCCCTTCAAACCGGAACATAGTAATGCTTCCACACTACTGTTTATCGGCTGCAATTGGAGCTGCGCTGGTGACTGGACGGTCACCGGCAGCACCTACCATCATATAGAATAGATAAGAATCATTCATATACACTAGTATGGTGTGGAGGCGACGGAAGCTCTATTGTTTCCGTTGATGTACGGAATGTGGTTTTTTTTTTTGTTGTTATTCCCAAAACACAAATTTTATCTGAAGGTAAGATCGCGCAGCCGTGGAATCGAACCCGGCTATCGCTAGTTCACATCGGCGGCGCGCTGCCGAGGCCCTATCGCGCGGATCTCGACGGATTTTTGTTTTTTAGGTTAGTCGGCGCGTGAAAGATGACGTCCGAGACACAAATATTCGACGTCACTCAGTTCTGCGTGAGCACAACTGGTTGTAAACAATACAGTCACTTAAAACAAGCGGTGATGGTTAAGCTGGTGTACACAGCATAAGAGTGTAAGGAGTCCTGCACAACAACTAACGGAACTGAATCCAATCTCAACTGCTCGTGCTGCTGCTAATCAACTAACGAGGCTCTGGCTCCCACTACCCAGCAGTGGGCAAGCATGGTGGGCAATAACCCAAATCCTTCCATATGAACCGTTAAAACGACGGTCCCTAGTGTCCGACGATATCAGAGACCATGCTAACTGTTGAAAGTGCGGGAAGCAGCTGGATGAGTGCAGCGCATGGGCGATCGATGTGGAAATCTTTGGAGAAGACCTATGTCCAGCAGTGGGCGTCTATTGGCTTATGATGACAGCGTTGGTGCTGCGTTGATACCTAGTATCCGGCGACAGACTATCCAACCGTAAACTTCTTACGCAAGCACATAATCCATTAACCATCTACCAACTCGCACTTGACCAGCCCAACTGCATAACCTGCAAGGACATAAGATGGTATGTCTCTTCATCATCAGCCGATGGACATAGGCCTTCTCCAAAGATTTTCATATCAATCCAGGGATTCATATGGGGGAATTTGGGTCATCACCACGCTGGCCCAATGCGGGTTGGTGGGAGTCAAGTCTCGTTTGATGATTAGCAGGCTGCACCACGAGCGGGTCAGGTTGTATGCATATGTAATGAAAATGGGTTTCCTTTGTTCGCTAATCACGTAAAAATGAGTGAACATATCGACACGGAAACATGAGCTTTCGACGCGGAATTTATCTGTAGATACTCTATCATTTTATTTCCAATTAACTTTTGTATACATTTTCATTTGGTATTAATTACGCGGTTGCTATGGTAACGGTTGGTATGGTATGGTTGGCTTGGGTCCCGTGAGTTGTTGCGCGGAACTCCTTACACCTCTCACAACCAATGTATATATTAGGGGGACCGGAAAGTAATGTCGTTTTCTTACGCTAAATACAAACACATACATTTTTAACGAGTCTTTATTTTTAATCAATGATGTATTCCCCATCATTGTCAATAACCTTTTGCCATCTAGTGAGTAAATTTTCAATCCCTGATCGATAAAAATTAATTGGTTTTTCGGCAAAATATCTAGAGATGGCATTTTGGATATCATCCAAATTTGCAAATGTTTTGCCACTTAAAAAGTGTTGCAGCGCTCGGAATAAGTGGAAATCCGATGGTGCAACATCGGGCGAATATGGTGGATGAGGCAGCACCTCCCACCCCAATTCATTAATTTTTTCTAGAGTTCGCCTTGCGCAGTGCGGTCTTGCATTGTCATGTTGGAGAATGACGCCTTTTCGGTTGACAATCGCTGGCCACTTTTCAATTAAAGATTGATTGACTCGCTGCAATTGTTCGCTGTAGAGGTCTGCAGTAACAGTTTCTCCAGGTTTCAGTAATTCAAAATGAATAATGCCGCGAATACTCCACCAAACACACAAAAGCGCTTTTTTGGGGTGTAAACCTGGCTTAGCAGTACTCCGAGGGATTTCATTTGGAGAGAGCCACTGCCTTTTGCGTTTTGGGTTATCATACAGGACCCATTTCTCATCTCCTGTGATCAAGCGATCAAAAAACGCTTCTGTGTTGTGTCGTTGAAGCAATAAGTTGCATGTGATTGATCGGTTAGCCTTATTCTGTTCGGACAGATTATGCGGGACCCAAACACCTGCTCTGCTTACTTTTCCAATCTGCTTCAAATGTTCTTGGATGGTCGACCAAGGTTTGTTGAGACTGTTTGACAATTCCTCGATCGTCTGACACGGATTTGCTTCCACTTCCGCCCTTAACACGTCGTTGTCTAACGCTGATGGTCTTCCTGATCGATACGAGTCGGAAAGATCAAAATTACCCGATTTGAACTTGGAAAACCACCTTTGGCATTTACGAATGTCCAGTGCATTTGGATAAACATCGCAAATGTTTTTGGTAGCAACTGTTGCGTTATTTCCCTTGCGAAACTCAAAGAGCATGCAATGCCGGATGTGTACCTCTTCTGGTATTTGGCTGGCCATTTTACCCAAAATTACAAAAAAAAATTGTAATTCAATTGTCTATAAGTAAAGAAATCACTATAACCTCACAATGTCTTTGGTACGCCTCTGAACAAAACAATGAGCTGACAAATGACAATCAAGTATTGGCATGCGCAGAAACGACATTACTTTCCGGTCCCCCTATTATATATATATATGTATATGATATTTCATTGTAATTTCAATGCTTATTACCGAGGTAATAAAACTAAAGGCTTGTGTAATTTAGAGGGAAATATACGAAAGATCGTTATCTTAATTATTATATTGTATTATCGTGTGTTACGTAACGCGTCGTTACCGCCGCCGTGGTCGGTTACCAGCTGCACCGCTGGCCTTCTGCGGGTCGTGAGTTCGATCCGGAGCCGGACACGTTCACCTGAATATCAATTCACTGGTGGTAAGTCCGTATGCATAGTCCTATTTTTTTTTAATTCGTGGGGTTCTAAATCTTCGAAAGATACCCTGCTTCTGGAGGGAAGTCAGGGTTATGTGAGATTCTTACTCTCTAAAACCTCATCGGTGGTCTGCATCAGTGCAGAAGGCTCCGGGAACTCTTATAGAACGCACCGGTGTCCCTCTACACTTTGTGGAAGAGCCAAACCCTAGGCACCATCGCTTGTTGCGCGATAAGGGCTCCTACCCTCACGGCCCGCGGGACTCTTAGACACTTTCCGTCGCCTTCTAGGACAGCCAGATCTTACCTTAGTTGTATTCTTACTAGCCCGAGTCTACAGGGTTGGGCTACAAACTATCTAGGTACCACTGCAGCACCTATGGCTGCCGCTAAACAATACTCTGTTCCGGTTTGATGGGCGCTGTAGCTAGTGTAATTACTGGGGTAACGAGAGTAGACTTTCTCAACTCAATTGTGTATCACTTACCATCAGGTGAAGTCACGCTCGACTCGTCGTTTAATTGAATAAAAAAAAAGGTAATGCGACTCAACAATGTTTCAACGACCAGCTCAACGTGATGCAGTGTACATCACCCTAACTAGTATCACTTACAATCAAGTGAATACTCGCCTCAGTGTTTAATAGAACACCTAAAGCAAGTATCAAAAAAAAGTGCTGACAGCGTTCAAGCGGTTGAACTGATGTTTTTTTTGATAATTTTTGGAAATATATTTGATTAATCAAATTAAATCATGATTCGAGAGTACTGAACTGGCTGAAAATCGATACAGCCGTCTTCTAATTAAAAAAACAAAACATAAATTGTTTATGTTAAAGATATTAGTTGCTCTGTACGTTAGTGATGATGGAGTTTGTGTTGGCTGAACACCTCTTTTTTTCGCTGATGGTTAAATAATAGATATAACGGATAGAGCTCGCTATCCGCGTATCGTAATCTCGGCACCGACCGGCCCGCCTCACCGCCGCGCCGAGATATTGCTGCACAGCATCCATTTTAGTGAGATTTATAAGTCCGAAGGAGATAATGTTTAGACCCGGCATGAGACGTACGCACTGCGCATGTGCGACGTTAGAACTAAATTATAACTTTCATTTATTGAATGATTTTGACACGAGTGATACCATCACCTGATCACGAGTGACACGCCTGCCTAACGTGACGCCATTTAGAATGATATACACATCACCATGATATGCTCAACGCTGATCTAGGATATTAAGTGTCGTTACTTCTATTCTATGAAGCGACGAGACAGGACGGTCACCTGATAGCAAGTGACCTTCCCGTGGTATACACAGCATCATATTGTGCTCGTCGCCTTGAGTCATAACGTTAAGTCATCTTGATTGAACAGTTTCACTAGACACAACATCCTTCAAACCGGATCACTGTAATTACACACTAATGTTCAGCATAAATAGTAGCTGCAGGATAGAATTACTCGTATTAACAAAAAAATTATAGTTTTCATATTCTACTTTACAGGGCATAGCATTTCTCCATTCCAGTTCTCACTTTTTTCTGCCACATTTTCTTTCATCCCTTTCTTCTTTCATCCTTTACATCTCCTATCATTCCTTTCCTTCTACTCTTATTTCTGTACTCTTCTTCGCCTCTCATCCTTCACCACATTTCTTATTCTATTGCAGTTCTTTCCTTTCCCATTACATTTACATTTCTCACATATTGTTTTTAAATACTTTCTAATTACATTTACTTCTCTTCTCTTCTCTATTTCCTTCTCACTATATATATATATATATATACTGTGTATTAAGAGACTTCTTCCGAAATCGAAGACAGACGATAGTACTAATGACATCTTTGATGATGGGACGGGAAAAAAATCGATCGTGATTAAAAAAAAATATATTTACGCTACATCATATTAGTACAGCTAAATGATCGATAGTTTCATAAAAAATACATTGCTTTAGTAAAAAAAAGCAGCAATGAAACACAAAATCAAAAACAGCTGATGCTCGGCCGCGGCGGGAACTCGATATGTATTTGATTACAATTTGAACCTTATTCCATAGACACACGGAGCATTTATATTGGCGCGCCCGAGCGCTCGTTGATCCGAGCATCAGCTGTTTTTGATTTTGTGTTTCATTGCTGTTTTTTTTTTACTAAAGCAATGTATTTTTTATGAAACTATCGTTTTATTTAACTGTATTGACATGATGGAGCGTAAAAATGTTTTATTTTTAATCAGAATCGATTTTTTTTCGGTTTCATCGTCAAAGATGTCATTAGTACTGTCGTCTGTGTTCGTTTTCGGAAGCGGTCTCATAACACCCTGTATATATATACTACGTATTATACAGCGGGTATGTTGGTCGAACGTGTTACATTCGGTTTGGGCTGGTGCTCGCACGTTGGTAGGGGGCTGGTCGACTCACGCGCAGGCTAATTGATTCCTGGGTGGGAGGCGGGGCTGGCGGAAAGGTCGCCGGTTCGATTCCGCCGCGCGGGCCTCTCGCCTGAACACGGTTGACACACTTGCCGAAACCATCACCTCCACCAAACAGATCAATTGCTAATTTCCCTTGACAAATCATGATGACCTGATGGTAATTGTGATGAATGTAACTGTCACAGACCTCTGTTCTGAGGAGTTGAATAGAATGTTGATATTACGCGTATCATATTTTTTTTATAAAACAAAGCGATGCGATGAACGGGTAGTCCACCTGATGGTAAGTGATACCATATCACAACAACGTGGTACTAGCTAGAATGGTATACACTACACCACATTGCGCTCGTCATTCTGGGACGTAAGATGTTGAGTCTTGTCACCGCAGTAATTAATGTCTACACACTGCTGTTCGACAGCAGGAATAAGCGGTGGTAATAAGTAGCACATTACCGTGTTCCGGTTTGAAGGGTTCCCGCACAACAGCTCACGGGACTCAAGCCACCCTCACCTGCTCGTGGTCCACCCTGATAATCAACAAACGAGGCTCTGTCTCCGACCAACTCGCAATGGGCCGGCGTGGTGGGAAAAGGCTCATATCCCTCCATATGAACACCTACAAACGTAGACATCTTTGGGGGAGACCCATGTCCAGCAGTGGACGTCTATCGGCTGATGATGAAAAGTTGTTATTATTTTCTATGTTTATGCTGTACCTGTAGTTATTTTAAGGTTTCTGAAACTATAAATACGTCATTCCCTCTCTCCTGCACCCAGCTGTTGAGCACTATCTCTCTCTTTCTCTTTCTCCTCTCCATGACCCCGTCGCCTCTCGCGCCCACCTTCCATTTATTTGGGAGATCGCAATCGGCGCCGGAGAGCGGGCGCCCGATAGCGCTGCCGCCTCTACAACGCGAGCTCTTTAACCGCTCACCAAAAAAGAGGATCACCTTTATCTACGTGTTTAACACCTCCCCGTATTACCGATTCTCTAGCTAGAGAAAACGGCTGAACCGATTTTGATATTTTTAATTGTAATTTTTATTATATTAAATGTTTTATACTGTAATTAAGTAACAGTTGCTTAAAGGTCATTGACCCGTGTAGTATCAGACGATTATGTTTTTATTATATTATTTATATTTTACGTAGTAACCATGATTTACCAGGCAGAGGTCCAAGATTTGATTCTGCCTATCACCTTCATTTAAAATAGACCGAGTACTCCCGAGGAAGACGCTCTACATCCGTGTGAAAAGCATACAAATAATAAAGTTGTGTATGTAAAGATATTTGATATTAAATATATGAATTCATATAGGGATGGCGTTGTTGGGTGGGGGTGGCGGTGGTGGCGGCGGGTGCCGTTATCAACGAAACCGTCGGGAGATACGGCCGTCCGATAGCAGATCGCGCGGCGGCGATATCGCGCGCCTCCAGAATACACCCCCGCCCTTATCTTCGCCCAACTCTTTGTTTCTAATCGGCCGTCGAATCTACACTTTTTATACTTTCCTATTCAGCCCTTATATAAATACTTTATCCTTAAAGCTCTTACGATAGTGCGCGGATGATAAAGCAAAAAAAAAAATTATAACCGAACTTAGAACTGGTAAAAAAAAGTGTTGCATATTATACTTTTAACATCATCAGAAAAGAGAAAGATCTTTGACCTAATATAAACTATTAAAAACAAATTAAATATAAATCACCTTACGATTAGAGTAAACAACTGAATCATTATCATCTGGAAAATGCCCACTAGTGGGCATAGAGTTCCCAATAGGATTCTCGCGATCTTCACAGCGTAAATCTATACTAATAAACAGCAACAACGCAACATGTAAATAGTATTAGGGAAATATTATATTTTCCCACTGCTGGGACTTGTAGAGCGTAGACATCTAATGAAGGATTATTTTAAAGGATATTTCTTTAGTAATACATAAAAGTTATTATATAATTTTAAAACTGTTAACGTTGGCAACACTTGATGTGAGGGTATTATCATCACGATTAAACACTATATTTTGAGTGTCAGTACATCGTGTAAGGATTGATAAAAGCGTTCTCTTGAGTAAGGATTATTTAGAACCTAAGTTAAAGGATACAAAAATTATGTTATTGGACCTTAAGGGGCCCTTTAAGGTAACAAATGTAGGTATATAGATAAACACTGAACAGGTCGCGCTCATAAACCTTCAACTAGCCTAAATATTACGTATACCTTCGGGGGTCTGATGCGGGTGGTGCGATACCAAGCGTCTCCGCCCCTATACTGACGAATATTTATATTCATAATGAGGTTAAATTTAACTAACAAAAAAAAAATTAACAAAGATAAACGATTTGCTTATCAATGAAATATAACTGCTCTAATGGCGCAGCGGTTAGCTTTAACTGTAAAAGTTGTTGGTTCGATTTCGAGGGTCACAAGGGTGAAGGTGCTACAGGGTGGTAAAGCTGTCTCTATTACCATTATTACTGATAGTAGGTCTCAGTTTTCGAATATCGTCTAGGTAACACCGCAACTCCTATTCCTTATGCCTATCATGGTTCAATGGCTAACGGTCGTATTTTATATAGACTCCACATTGATGATGTGATAGGTATATCTTTTTTGTGATGAAATTCTTCATAGGATATCCTTCTGCTGTGGGGTTATGCAGGACTCTTACCCGCTAAACGCGTCCGCACATAACCATCACAGGGTGGATCTGTACCTCTCCACCCCATTTATCAGTGATAGGTTAAATGATCTTCAACAACAGATACTTTCTTTTTTGTTTGCCGAGAGGGAAATCTTCAAAAGATATCCTGCTGAATAAAGACAGGGTTGTGTGAGATTTAACACACTAAAACGACATTGGTGGTTATCATCAGTGATTTGCAAGAGACTTTGGAATCTCCAACTGAACACACCTCGTACTTGTCACCCACCCCGGGCCCGCTTCGTGGGCAATGAAACTCTCCGCCTTCAAAGCCCGAGAAACCGAAACCCCTTATAGTCGCCTTCTACGACAGGCAGCGCTTACCTTAGTCCTATTCTTATTAGCCCGAGACTATAAGTCAAGCTAAAAGAGACTTTTTCTTAATTGCAGAGATCTTAAAAGATAGCCTGCTTCAAGAGAAGAAAACAAGGTTTTCTACCCACTAAAACCACCTCGGTGGTCCCCTTCAGTGTAGTAGAAGAGGTTACAGGATCTTCTACGGAATACACTGGTACCCTAAGGCTACAGAGAATTTCTTGGTTTCGGCGTGAAGTACTCTGCTTTTGGAGAGAAGTCAGTGTTATGTGAAATTCTTACTCACTAAAACCCCCTCGATGGTCTGCATCAGTGCATTCGGAGAGTTGACACGTCTCTGAGGAGCCTAACCCTCTGAGACACCATCGCTCAGCCATGCGTTATCGCTTGTTAAGCGATAAGGGTCCCCACCCTCAAAGCCTGCGGAATTCCTAGACCCTTTTTAGTCGCCTTCTACAACAGGCAGGGCTAATCTTAGTCCTATTCTTAGAGACCGAGACTGCAGGGCTTAACGCAACAGAGACCTACCGACATCTTTGACATTCCTCCAACTCAAGAAAACGTCAATGTTGCCTGTTTCTCTTTAATGTACGTTGGTGACTTTAAGTCAGCTGTTGGAGTAAAAAAAAGCTCGTCTCTTATCATTCAAAACATTGCGACATGAAATATGTACTGCATCGGTATCATATCTCATCGGCCACGGAAGCGGCCATCGCTCGCCGGCGCCTTATCGCCGCCGCGCGCATGTGTGCGTCAGGCTGCGCTCCCGTGTGTGCGTGTGTGTGTGTGTGTGTGTCGTTTAATGTACACCTCCACTGTGTGCATACTCGACGAAATTATACACCCTTATACTTCGCAAAGTCGATGTAACGAATATATATATCTATATCTTCTATATATATAAGAGATTTACACTTATGTATAGACTCATCACGATATCTCTGGAACCGGTCTAGAGCTCTACTTTTTCCGAGTATAGATCAGCTAGAACCGGATTACACGAAATATTATACCCAAAATGGTTTGCGGGGGTGTTACGGCCAGCAAAGCAGGCGGGGAATATCTAATATATATAGAGGAGATATAGCGGAAACGAGGCGTGATATATATGTATGTATCGCGACATCCTTGACTTATCACAAGATCTTCGAAAAAATTAGACTTAAAATTGAAATTAAGTAGATATATTGCTTCAGTCATTTAGGGGTCAGCTGAGTATGGACTTTACAAAATTCCTTCCCCAAAGGGAGTTTTCGGGGGTGTCACGGCTAGCAAAGCAGGCGGAAAACAGATAGTATCGTATATGATGAATTCAGTTGAAAGACAGCGCTTCCACATACACACGCAAAACAAGTTGATAATTCGCTAATATTAATAAAAAAAAACAAAAATTTATTAATATGCTTATATATTCATTATTCATAACAAAAAAATATAATGCATTTCTAATGACAGCCTTAATGATGGATGACACACATCCATAATAAACACTTCAAATATTCTCCAAGTTCAAATTTTGACTCATATAGTCTTAATGTTCCCACAAGTGGGACTTGGTACTTTACAGAGTGTCGGAGTTATTTAGTCGTCATATTGACAAACGGGTTTGATGATGAAAGCTGCCGTTTTTCATCACCGGAAGTTTAAGCTTAGTGGGAATCGAATCCACTTGTGGACGAACGTAAATTTTTGTGCTATAACGGGTTCGTAATGCAATTCGTGTAGGTATAGGGGTTTTATTTATTGGTAAGTTTTGTTAGATGCTGGTACACATCCGCGCTCACAAATTACGGCCCACGCGGAGTCAGCCCGCGACGCGAGTCTCCGACCCCCGTTCCTCCACACGACACCTTCACGACCGTACGATTAATCGCACAGCTACCCTCTCGCTCGCGCGCCGGCGCACGGCCCCGATGATTTAGAGCGGCGGGCCGGGCGGTCACGACGCGACGCGACGACGCGTACATGCGACAATAAAATCGCAGCATCTCGGGGAGTTAACAAGCCGCGAGGCGTTGTCGCGATCCGATCGCGCGCCAATTTGTACGCGCGTCGCGGCCGCGATTTATTGGGCACGCGAGGCGCGTTTATTCAGCCGATAGCCGGCGGACGCATAGGTGGGCTCGTCGCGGACGTCCAACATACAACTCCTGCTGACCACATCCGTCTCTATCGCGGCCGTTCTAATCTCTAGTTCATTAAATGTCTGCCTTACTTCCTCATTAAGAAGTTCTGTTTATAAAACGTTTGCCTGCCTATCTGTTACTTCCTCTTAAAAAGATCGTGCTCAGTAACTTGGAGGTCCCACATGTAGTTTGAATGATAGAGACGGGTTTTAGACAGAAGAATGGCACGCTCGGGGAAGCAACGTGTTAGTGACGTCACGAGTCGAAATTCTGCCAAATAATGTCTAGCCCTGAAAAATAAATTTAGGGACGAAGACAAAGTATAAGAACTTGTGAGGAGTCCAGTTGAACGTAGGTAGAGTCGAACAGGGACTAGACGTATGCTCGTAGTGTGCTCTCAGGCGATTCAATCCGTTTCATATGTGGTTGGTGGGGACATAGAGGGTTGGAAGATAAGGTTTTTTTAACCCTCCTGATTGGATACAATCCTCATATACTTAGTCAGACTCTATAACAACACTACTGTTTCAGTTGTGAACTTAAACCGTAGTACTAGGCGAGAAAGCTTTGTCGTCGACAGCCTCGTGACGTAGCACTAATTGAAATCAGATGTTTACTACTATATAACCAATTCACAAAATGCCTGAAAATCCATTGTTTGTGGTATTTCTATTCCAACAACCGAGAATATTAAAACGTTCATCTGATAGTAAGGTGATAACGCTTACCTATAACTACATGGTGTATAGTTACGACTCTATATACTCCATGTAATACGTTGTCAATACAATGCCCTTCAAACCGGATCACAGTACTGTATGCACATTACTGTTTGGCGACGGAAATAGGAGCTGCGGTGTTACCTATCTAGACGGTCTCCGACTTTAGAGACCTGCGTCATTATTTTTGGATTTAATGATCACCTATTTACTTTAAAAATTATAAATATTTCTATTACTACCCTTTTAATTAGTAATAATAACCACTTAATTAGCCCACTATTGGGACTCTAGTTATCTTTCACAAGAAGAGAGTAAAGAACATGTTATATAGTTTTCGGAATATATCAACTGTCTCAAGTCACGTTGCTTTCGTTCACCTGAAGTTATAGCTCAGTGGGGATGGAAGCTCGTAGGTGCGCTTGAGAAACCAATAAAAAATTATTTTAGATGTTTTTATATCGTTTAAGGTAAGCTGATGTTTTAATAAAAAAAAATCTAGTGCCAATCTGGCCGGAAGGTCGGTAGTCACGATTCCCATTACTTGTCGGCGGTCTTTTGGATTGAGGTTTCACTTGAAATAAGCTTAGAATCCGTTATAAAGTTTATGCATGCGTTTTAAACGTCCTATTACTATCCTATCGGTTAAGACCTAACATTAAACATCTTAAGCTTCAAGGCGAGAAGCTTAATGTGGTGCTGGGAATCCATTTTAAAACTATTATTATTAAGCATACGAATGCAATGTACCACAAGGTATCTTGCTTTGCTCGTTGCTTATTTAAGAAGCTTTTTTTAAAAAAATTGACCGGAAGTTATTTAGTAATTCTAACTATAAATACTTAGTTTTTATATCTAGAAAAGTAGTGATTAGCAGAGAGTTAAAAACTTAAAGTACTTTATGAATAGACTATCCATTCCCTGCTCTGCTGCTTCTTTGGGGAATTTTTTTTATCAAATCCATTCTTAGTTGACCTTCAAACAGCAGAAACAGTGTTTCTATCAAAGTTTGAATAAACACTCAAAATTACGTACGTAACGTTAATACGTTCAGATGTGAGGATTTCGTGATGAGTAAACGGATCTCTGAAGTTCGAGTATACAGACGTAGAGAAGACAAAGGTAATACAAAAGTCTTTATTATACTAGACTCAATAACTAGCAAAGCCTAGGCAGGTTTCCCAGCACGAGCTGGCTCTCCAATTAAAAGCCGCCGACTGTAGACGGCGAGGTTGGATATAAATGTTGCGCAGGAGTGGATCTATCTTACGTACGCCGGCGCCGATACCGCACGACCCCGCGACCGGTAGGTCGGCCTAGCTATCCGTAAATATTACCAAGATACTATTCAAAGACAAGGGATGACTAGATCCTGTAAATAATTTAATAATTTTTTTTTATTTCACTAAGCGATATGACGAACTTTCAACTTATCCCGGCCAAACATTAATGTACACTATATCATATTGTGCTTGTGTTGTTAATTTTTTTTATATAGAAATAGTGGGGAAACGAACGAACAGTTCACCTAATGGAAAGTCCACCAGACAGGTCATCTTTATAAAAATCCGTTACATTAATATCACTACCCACAACGTCCTTCAGTAAAGCAGTAATGTTTGCACACTACTGTCGGCTGAAATTGGAACTGCGGTTGTAGTACCTACTTGAACGGTCTCCGGAAACAGAGATCTACCACCAGTAATGAAAACCAGTAGGCACAATGCTGGCAGGCCTACCACAAGGTGGACCGACGATCTGGTGATGTTCCCAGCAAACAATTGCGTGCAAGCAGCACTGAATATCGACGCGAAATTCTTTAGAGAGGCTTACATGCATAACAGTGGACATAAGTAAAAACGGGGATAATGATGTTATTTGCGTTTATTAATTACTCTACGTTAAGACCGCTTACTGACATCCATATATTAACAACTCATTTAAATCCAGATAAATGAATATCAACATATCTCTATTTAATTATGAAATCACAAATGAATCGTACGCCGCCATTGTCGGCGCAGTACTGACGTCCGCGCAACACAAGATGGCGGCTCTATTACCCACACGTCATATTGACAACTATACTCATACATAGATTAATACGAAATTAATAATATTAATCAATTAATAATTTAAAATAATACATATTATACGTTATTTTTCCTAGAATAAATAAATAAACTAAATTTAAATATAAGATTGATAACACAAACTGACTAGAATACCGACCTGACAGATATCTTTACGTCATAGTCATCATAGAGTATCTTCTGCTTGTTGTCTACATTCCGATCTACGCAGAAAGAACTGACTGCGTCTGGTTCCGTATCTGTAAATTTTAATAAATTTATAGAAAAATTATACTAGCACATATGCTGGTTTTATTTTAGAGGTTAGTACAAAATTATGTTTCTTTTTGTCATGTGTTAGGATATAATTAGAAAAGTAAATTGGCAATTTTAGCAGTTTAGTTGTGTCCGTAAACGGTGGTGTCGTGCTTGGAATTGATTTTGCCGTTCGCACTGGAGGAGCGGGAATATCGGCGCTGGTGATCGCGGCGCGCAATATCATTATTGTATCCGTTCGCCCCTCGCGGGCCGATAAAGGCTTAAAATGTAAATGAGACGTGCGAAAAAGTATGAGATTATCTCACTATTAGGTATAAATTAAGGCGAGGGAGCGCGGCGCGCGGCACAATTATATTGTCACGAAGGTGGTGCGCGCGCGGGGGCAATCGGCGCGCCGATCAGCGCGCGCGCACGCCAGCCGACCCGCTCTCGCATTACTTCATTGTATCGATCCTTACAATCGTTTCTTTTTTAAAACTTTAATTATTTCTTCTTTATCAATATCATCATCCGATAGACGTCTACTGCTGAACATAAGCCTCCAAGCCATTCCATCTTCCGTTGTCTGCATCCAACGGTTTCCTTTAATCACTCATTCTTACATATGTTCAGATTAGAACATTTTCACATATTTAATAGCCTAGTCCTTCAATATAATCCCATCTGATGATAAGCGGAGATGAGATAATCTAGAAGAAGCCAATTCACTCCATAACTGGACGGACACACCAACGCCGGCAGACTGTTCCTGTCCTGAATTTGCAATTTTGATGAGTGAGAACGTAAGTCGCCACGTATTCTTAGAATACTGTAGGGAAGTCATAAGTAAAATGACAGAGAGAAATAACACACAGAGCAATAGTAGAATAATAGCAAAATAAGGACCAAAATGTAAAACAGAATAAAAGATTAGAGTAAAGCAAAATAATTAAGAGGAGAATAAAAAATTGTGTAAGAATGTTGATTCTGCATACCTGTCGGTAAAGTATAGAGAAATATGGAATTTAACAGACTAATTCTGAAATCTAATGGAAAAAGGAAAGAGGAAAAAGATGAGAGACGATGAGTTGTAAAAAAAAGGGCAGACGGAAAAGGATTATAGAAAATGTGATGGAGAAAAGAGGAAAGGAGTAGAAGAAGGATATTACGGAAATAGGGTAAATTGGAATGCGCAGAAATATTAAATAAAAAAAAGAACTTGCAAATTTCTTTGATTAAACAAATGAATAGATACGCAAATGTTTAGTTTACGATTATGAACAAATGATATGTAAATAAATGAACACGTAGAAGGCGCCTCGTTAGAACATCGACAGGGCGCATCCCTGGCGCGGCGTGCAAGCGATACGGGCCGGCCGAGCGGACGGACGAACTCACATATTTTATTGTGTGCCAATTAAAATAATTTCCCTGCCTTATTGATTGTGGGAATAACTTTGTCTTCCAACTACCCTTATAAAATTATTCAATTATTTATATCCACGATTGTATCATTAATTCTATTGTCGTCATAGTTTTAAGTCGAAGTTAAAACGTCTCCATAGAACTTCTAGTTAGGAAACTCGAAGATATAAGACTGGAGAATATTCCAGATGAGATGGACGTATCTGGTGAACACAACCGTGATATAGAATAATTTAGTATCTATCAACTGTTCCATATGTGTCATGATAGACAAAATCCCGAATCTTAAAGCCAACCTTCAGTGGAGAGACATTTTGAGACGAAGAAGAATCTATTAGTTCTTGATGACGATCAAGAATTCATGAATAAATTATTGTTTTAACTATTCAATTAAACACTATCGTTGAAGCAATTGAAGTGGTACCTGGGTGAATAGCTTCTACGGAGACTAACCAGCAGAAGAGGTTCTTGAATAGTATAATCCATTTCTATAACAGATTTCCACCTTTGTAAGTCTTTGTAGCCGGACACCGTCTTAGTAGATACTCCGGTAGCACCCATTACAGCCGACACACAGTATTGTGCAACCATTACTGTATTCCGGTTTGAAGAGCGTTGTTTCTAGTGTAATTACTACGGTAACGAGACTCAGCAATCTTCTCAGCGACGAGCGCTATGTGGTGCAATGTATACCTTACTAACTAGCGCCACTTTGTTATGAGCAGGCGTTGTTATTATCAGGTGAACGTTCCGTTCGACTCGTTGCTTTAATTGAAAAAAAAAGATATCCACGGCTTCAGTACCATTTGCGGCCTACGACCATACCATGCGATATGAGCATACCAACACTATGTTTACCCAAGTCACCATCAGGCAAATTAATATAAACAATAATGTAATAAGTTACCCGAGGGCGCGTCGCGTGCGTTAATCGACCACCATTTCACGCTCGCTGCCCGACAGCTAATGACTGCGCGGCGATAACGCAGCGATAACGTAGCGATAACGCAGCGATAGCGCGCCGATAACGGTTCGTTGGTAGCGTGCCTTGCTCTGTTTACATTCTTTCTAATAACATTTCAGACGGTGATGGTAGACCCTCTCCACGTTCACCGCCACTGAACAGTAGCATGTAAATATTACCGGTGGTAGGTCTCTGTTGCTGGAGACTGTCTGCTTCTGTCTGATGATGCTTAGGAGGGTTCGGCTCCTCCCCAGAAACATGTAACACAAAGTGTAGAGGGGCACCGGAGCGTTCTGTAAGAGATCCCGGAGCCTCTGCGAATGCACTGATGCAGACCACCGAAGGGGTTTTAATGAATAAGAATCTCACATAGGTCTGACTTCTCCCCAGAAGCAGGGTATCTATCTATGATTTCCCTGTCGAAACAAAAAAAGTTATTATTAAGTCTCGTTACCTCAGTAATTTCAGTAGCTACAGCGCCATTCAAACCTGACAACAGTAATGTTTGCACGATACTGTTTTAAGGCTGCAATTAGAGATCCACTACTAGCAATTAGGTCATGAAGCCCAGATCAACGAGCCCAGTATCGGTCTTTTTCAGACCGGAAGACAAGTATGGGAGGACGGTCTTCGCTCGAGAGAGAGGAATGGCAGAAGGAATTGGAATGAAGAATGATAGAGATATGAAGATTGAAAGAGTAGAGGGAATGAAAGACGAGTATGAGTAAGAAATAGAGCTATAAAACAATGATGGTAAATGTAATGAACCCTACAGGCCCTGACTCACCACACGCAGAGGAACGATAAAAAAAGTATTCAACAAGCTAAGTTGATCAATGAGTAGTAAGCTATACATGATCAGAGAATAGAGTCCGTCTCCAACGCCAGTAGGCTTGCTCATACGCAGAATTCGAACCTCATCGCGCATGCGCCGTAGCCAGGAAAACGGACCGAACTTCTCCGTAAGGTGACTCACTGTCACAAGCTGACCGCGCAGCGATGCCGTTAGCGATCACCGATAGCTGATCAATCAAATTGTTCAGTCAGCACGCGTGCGGTTCCTTTCGCGGACCCTCGCACCGTCACCATCAGAACAACCCATCCTGCGCCTGGTACAAACCAATTTAAACCTTAAAACCACAGCTGTAACAGCAACATTGTTTTTCTTACATAAATCATTACTATATATATCACATAGTAAATTGAACTTTGTATTTAACGTTATAAAAACTATTTTCAACTGGTAAAGATTATATAGAATATTGCTTTAGAATTCTTTACCTTATTAGTACCTAAAGATAAGATTGTTTTTACTATGACACTACAAAGTATTATTTGTGCGAAAGCGGACTGTAGTCGCTTGAACTAGACACTGGTCAGACGATACGAAGCAAAGGTATGCGGGACATAAGGTCCGGTGGGTCACCTGATTTGTATGCATATACTATGTTATATGTGACCACACAAGATGTAGCGATCTTTGGTGGAGGCCTATGTCCAGCGGTGGACGTCTGGATGATAATGAAGATGACACAAGCATATATAATAAACACTGGTGATAGATCTCTGTTGCTACCGTCTATGTACTACTGCAACCGACAAACAGTACTAGGCAAAAATTATTGTGTTCTGGTTTGAAGGGCGCTGAAGGTAGTGTAATTGCTTATTTTATAACACATAGGTGGCAAACAGGCTTAAACAGGTAACTACAAGTGGGCGGATCGCCGACCCTGCAGAAAGCTTGTCACGCCATTATTGAAGAACTTGTGATGATATAAGTCCACTGCTGGACATAGACCTCCCACAAACATCTCTACGTTTGTGGGAGTTTATTTGAGGGATTTGGCCATTTACCACCACGCTAACCCAAGACGGGTTGGTGGGAGCCAAAGCTCCATTTGTTGATTAGCTGGGTTGCACCACGAGCAGGTGAGGTTGTGGGTATCAAAATGGGTTTCCTTCGTTCGCCAATCACGTGAAACTGAGTGACCGTATCGTCACGGGAATGATTTCTAGATGGTTATAGGATATTTAGTTTTTGAATATCACAGATTCATCATCATTTTATTTCAAATTAACTTATACAAACATTTTCATTGGGTATTATTCATACGGTTGCTATAGTAACGGTTGGTATAGAAAGCCATTCGCGGTTGCGGTTGCTCTCAAGTAATATTCTAAACAAATTTCAAGTCTAATTCCATATTATAGATATATGAATATATGTATATAAGTGTTGAATATAACATATTCAAAGTGCAAGATGTCGTCACGGAAGTCTTATCCCATTTACCAAGGCACACATTCGTATCATATCCGTGCTGTGGGGGTTACGGGGTTGGTCGGGGGACGACGGTGGCGAGAGGGTGCGGCGGGGTGCGGGCTTGAGGTCAGATATTTCAATTCTCGGTCGGATATTGGCGGCAGTCGTGACGACGCATACATCTCCGATCGGCCCGCTTTTCCGCGTGTCCGTCTCTTATCAATATATTAAAATCGGCCGCACCCCCGAGTTATGCGGGGTTGGTTTTATGGCGCTGATCTTGTATGTACACGCGGCGGTTTGTTACTTTAAACCTGTTTATCAAGGCGGATTAATGGTTGCACTAGATACTTCAGGAAACCAAGATGAGAACTGATATCTACTCTTTAACCATGTATCTAGTATTGAACTTTAATCTTTGTAGTATCAACCAGCAATGTTATTGTAAAGGGTTCATCGTCGCTATCAGCCGACAAATGTCCACTGCTGGACATAGGCGTCCCACAAAGACCTCCACATCGATCGGTCCTCCGCTGCCACCATATCGTCGGATCGCCTGGGGGGCCTGCCAACAATACGTCTTCCGGTACGCGGTCGCCATTCGAGGACCTTAGTGCCCTATGGGATGTCAATCCTTCGAACGATGTGTCCTGCCCATTGCCACATGAGGCTAACAATCGTTTGGACTATGCCGGTGACCTGTCAAGGGTTACTTTTTTATTCAATGAAATGACAGGATATACAGGATGTTCACCTGATGGTAAGGTTTTCACTGGTGGAAGATCTGTAGCCGAAGAACGTCTACGTAGATACCATAGCAAGCTTTTTTTCTGTCGACAATCGACAAACATTTCTGTGTCCTTGATTGAAGGACGTTAAAGTTAGTGAAATTGCTTGTATCTAGTTTTTATGTCACTCATTATCAAGTGAACGCCTTTCTTGTCTCGTCGAATAAAAAAGCCTGGGTGGACGACAACAGAAACCACCATTTTATATATGTTTCTAGTTTTTGTTTGGAGTTTTCTATTCCGATTTTAATTTACTAATAACTGGTAATATATTTTGGGGGATGTGGGGGGGGATATGAAATGTTGATTAGAATATCATTGAAATGTACTAAGAAATAATAAATATTCGCAATATTGAAATGACTTCGGGCACGAGCGTCAATCAAACAGGAACGGAGAGTGTCAGATGGAAATGTGTTCGGTATCGTCTTGCGGCCAGGGGACGGGCCCAGCGCCGCTATTTCCTCCAACTGTCACATCGCACCCCGCCTCAGTACCCAATTTTATTTACTGGCAACATTTACGTACATCACGGTACTGCCATGCTTCCACAAAAAAATGATTCCCATTTGAAACATCTACAAAGCTATATGAGTTCGTGAATTAGAAATATAAACTAACTAGTGCTAATAGCCTAAAACTTTATACTTTTTTTTATTCTAAAAAGCGACATGGCGAACGGGAAACTCACCTGATAATAAGTGATACGCATGTCCATAAAAAAGTAACACTCGTTAAGATGATTTACACAATCATATTGTGCTAAGATGTTGAGTAATGTTACACGAGTAATTTCACTACTTACAGCGCTTCAAACAGGACAACGGTAACGTTTACATAGTAAAATTTGTCGGCTGATATAGGCGTTGCGGTGGTGTACCTAGACAGTCTCCGGTAAAGGAGACCTGCCAACAGTAACATGAAGATTCATGATCGCTGATTTTGACTAATGCTGTGAACCAACAGCTTCTATATGGTCATTATAAGAATGTTCTTCTTCTTCTTCTTCCTCGTTACACTTTTGATTGAAAAGTCGTAATCATCGTATCAGTACCAGTGACGCTGGAGTGGAGCTTTCCATGTGCTCTCTTATTCCTTCCACTCTTCTCTGCATGAAATATCCCTCTATAGCCACCTTCTCATCGTATGATGTCTCCATAGATATTGAGAACACGACACTGGCCGATAG
The DNA here is from genome assembly GCA_033220335.2 of Troides aeacus. NCBI lineage: Eukaryota > Metazoa > Arthropoda > Insecta > Lepidoptera > Papilionidae > Troides > Troides aeacus. The sequence continues at coordinate 12,581,767 of CM067271.1, forward strand.
AAGAGAGACACTTAAATACCTAGTTCTTGCAAGATAAGAAATTAAAAATTAAAAACTACATCAAATTCTGTTTTTTTTTTTAATTCAACGAAACGACGAGACAAGGGCATTCAGTTGACGGTAAGCGATACTACTGGCTATAACATAGCGCTGGTTAATATGGTATTCATAGCACCACATTGCATTCATCACCCTTACCATAAGATTTTGAGTCTACTTAACCCATTAAGTACAGCTACAGCGTCTTTAAAACCGGAACACGGTAATGTTTCACAGCTGTAACAGGCGCTGCGGTGGTACCTACCTTTTTTCATTACGGCGGGAGAAATTATTAAAAGATACACTTCTTCTAGGTAGATGAAAGTATGTGGGATTTCTACCCAATAAAACATCCTCAGTGATCTCCGGCAAGTGACCCACCACCGGTAATTAAGTGATTGATATTATTAAGCTATGTTTGAATACAGCTGTTAATATGACGTGTGGGTGACAGCCGCCATCTTGTGAAGTGCACACGTCAGTACTAGACGTGTCTTATTCCAGGACAAACAATATCTGTTATTAAATAACAAGTGTTATTTTTTACAATTTGTATTATTCGGGTTATAATACTAGGTGCATCTCGTTCTATGAAATGGGTATGAGCGAGATAGATTAATCAATCAAATAACACGAACTTATTAAGAGTTCGCTTTTCAAAGAGTATTTCTTCTTATGAAACGACCTACTATAATTTTGGTTTATTTCAAAACAATAAATACTAGGTGTGTCTCGTTTCAGCTTATCACAATATGATACAAAAGACAGAGATAAGAATAGTTGTTTAATTTTTTATTGGCTGTTCTGTTTTCAAGCTGTTAATGACTGGCTGTTATCGAATACTGAAAATATTGATAGTGATCGAATAACATGAGTATGGTGAATTATAAATGATATATTTAACAGATATAATAACATCGCAAGAACAACTATTATCCGTTATCTTCGAATACTTGTGATTTATAAACGTTATTATAAATACGCCGCAGTCAGTATTGCGGCAGACATGGCGGCGTACGTTTCGTTTGTGATTTTACAATTGAAAATGGATAAGTTTGTGTTTATTTATGTGAGTACGGTGGGCGGGGGTGGCATATAATTAATAAAATAATCTCCGACTGTCGATAGTTAAATTCACCCCCGGCCCGATCGCTATGGAGACAAAGAGGTATCGTTCGTCGCGACAAAACAAATGAAAGGATAGATGGAGCGAACAATATCTTATTTTGCAATAGTCCCGCGGCGGAAGCTCTGCTAATTTCCTGAAAGCGATGAGGATACGCGGCGCTTAGCATTCAGCGTTACCAACTTTCCTTTTACATCATCCGATTTATGTTGGAGGAAATATATTTTTTTTAATTCAACGAGACGATCGGGTCGTTCACGTGATGGTATAACGTAGCGCTAGTTACGATGTTATACCCAGCACCACATTGCAGTCGTCGCTATAAGATGTTATCTCGTTACCCCAACAATTACACTAGTTACAGCGCCCTTCAAATGGGAACACAGTAATGTCTGAACAGTATAGACGAACACAGGTGGCAATGGAGACTTACCGTCAGTGAAAAAAAAATACTTCAGTCAGTTATATAATGGTTTTAATAATTAAGCACATGATTATGCTTACTTCAGAAACAAGTATTCTTTATATGATAGGTGACAGAACAGACTTCATCATCATCATCATCAGCCGATACGGCACACTTACTATATTACTAAGCTCTCGTCGCTCTGAGACAATTTGTCTCGTTACCACAGTAATTTGAAATTGCAACGCACTTCAAAGTTTAAACCGGTAATGATTGGACACTACTGTTCTAGACCTAGATTGTGTCTGCCCTATAGTCTTGGGCTATTAACAATAGGACTAAGGTAAGCCCTATAGACACTACCCGATAGATTGTATATTGAAAGACCTCATACAAGGTGGACCGACGATCTGGCGAGGATCGCGAGAACCCACTGAATACGAGCAACGCGGGACCGATCGATGTGGCGATCTTTGGGGGAGGCCTATGTCCAGCAGTGGTCTGTGAAGCCCTATTTGTAGAAGGCGACTAAAAGGATTTTCGGATCTGAAGGTGAGAGCGTTCAAGGCCTACTAAGGTAGCCGAGGGTGGATAAAGACGAAATAGTGCCGAGGAGGGTTGTGGTCTTCCCTGGAACGTCCCGTAAAATATCCCGGGGACACATCAACTTAATAATATAACTATCTGGTGGTAAGTCTCTGTTTTCGGAGACCGTCTAGGTACTGTGCGAATATTACTGTGTTCGGGTTTGAAATGCGTCGTAGCTAGTGTAACGGCGTAAAGACGAAAAAAAATATCTCCTCAGACTGTCCTCATCAGAGTATCCTTAGACGAGGTTAGAGATTTCCCCCGCGATACAAGATCTAGATGATCTGCGTTTATAAGTCTTATGTAGTTTTCACATTGTGATATATAAAGTCGTGTACGATTAATCGTGTAGCTGTAAAGTCGTCGTAGCACGCCGCAGTCGGACGGTGTAAAGGGCCCCGATGTGCTAAGTTGTTTGTGGAGCGTTACTACTTATTGTTTTATTCAATTCCCGACGGTGCCGCCATCCGCCTGATTACATTTGATTTGGTTCAGCGGCTGGCGTTTATCATTTTAATGCGAGCATTTGTTAACTTCGGCGCGAGCTGGTGGTGACGGTTCACTGGCTCATCAGCATAAGACATACTTTAATTAACATACGGCATACGGGAGCGATTAGTCGTTCCGACGTGAAACACGGCTCGAACGACCTCCAAGCGATTATACTTGGAACGGATATACACTGGCGTACTTATCTATATATCAATAGCTCACAGGATCCATGCCAACCTCATCCGCTCATGGTGCTGCTAGTCCACAAACGAGGCTCTGGCTCCCACCAACCCGCATTGGGCTGGTGTGATCAGAAATGGCTCAAATCCGCCGATATAAATCCCTACCCTATCGATGTGGGAATCTTTGGAGGAGGTCTATGTCGAGCTGTGGATGTCTATCGGCTGATGATGATGATGATTACCATCAGGTAAAAATCTCATTCATATTTTTTGTTCGTCGAATAACAAAAAAAATTATGTTAAGAGACGTTAGGTTAAACATGGTAACGCAGTCAGAATTACTTAGATCTTGTATATTGATGGCAGTAGGAGTGGTAGCCAAGCAGGTTCGAAATGACCACCATCCAAACTCAAACTAGGCGTCGGAATAGAAGGAGTACATCCTCGTTAAAAAGTAGTTTTACTGATGGTCAATTCCTCTTGTGATATCCGTGGTGGTATATCGGTGACCATTCCGTAACTTTTTTTTTTATTTCACCAAACAGCCAGAGGCGCGGGAGGTTAACCTTAAAAGTGAATACCTCACTTCATAACGTGGCGCTACTTAGGATGAAGACAGACAATTATCTTGTTACTGAAGTAATTTCACTGACTACAACGCCCTTCATACCGGAACACAATAACTGAATACTACGGTCTCCGGCAACAGAGACCTACCACCAGTAAAGTTCTGGCGTTACGACTGTATTAAGATAAATTAATGGTTATAAGTTAGTTAAGGCTGTAATGGTAATTTGTCGCAACAGTCGGCGTGGTCGCAAGAAACTGCGATTTCTTTGTCTGCCGCCGGTATCGCCTCCGCCGGGGGCCGCGCTTCATTTCCTGAGCTCGCCTCTTGTCGAACCCTCCCCTCTCTAATGCATAAGCGGTAGAGTTTTTGCTATTGTCATGGTACGATAAATTACAATAATTCATCATCACCATCATCAGCCGATAGAGTTCCACTGCTGTACATAATGAGACGTCGTTTGTTGGGGTTCGGATGGAGGGGATTTGGGCAATTAGACACCTCGCTGGCTCAGTGCGGGTTGGTGGAAACTAAAGCCTAGTTTGTTGATTAGCAGGGTGCACCACAAGCAGGTGAGGTCCCGTTAGTTGTTGTGCGGGATCCCCATTGTTTTCTATAATTCATCAACATCTTCATCAGTCGTCTGACGTCCACTGCTGGACATAGGCCGTCCCCAAAGATCTCCACGTCGTTTGTTGGTGTTCATCGAGGAGGATTGGGCCGCAACCCACCAAGCTGGCCCAGTGCCAGTTGGTGAGTGATCAGATCCTGGTCTATTATTCAGCAAGATTAGATGTTGGGTGGAACTCCTCACACCGTCGGGATCAGATTTTAGTTTTATTTTTTTTATTGATTGTTAGTCTTTTTTTAAAGTCTATTACTATGTTAGGGTCGGAAATGAAAGTTTTTTTATATGTAGGATCGGAAGCGTGTTTCCGCTTTACCGCTGCACCTTGCGCCGCACAATAAGCAGAACGCGAGAGGATAATCACATTGTTTTGTTTATGATTCATTGCTGTTGCTGTTGTGTAAACTTCGCCGTCGCCATATTTATTGTTGCGATCGAACACCCGCTTGCATATTTAACGTTTTGCTGATCTTATATATATATATAGATATACTATTTCATTAAACGTCGAGACGAGTAGGATGTTCACCTGATGGAAAGTGATACGTCCGCCCATAACAACGTGGCGCTAGTTAGAATGATGTATACAGCACCGCATTGCGCTCGCCGCCTTGAGGCATAAGATGTTGAGTCTGGTTACTTCAGTAATTCCACAAGCTACAGCGCCCTTCAAACCGTAACATACTAGTGTTTGGCTACGGGAATTAGTGCTACCGTGTTACCTAGACAGTCTTAGGCAACTGACACCTACCACTAGTATGAATATTTTTAAGGTCTTCGACAACAGAAACCTACGCCTAGTAAGAATATTTTTGAGTAATTTTTTTAATGAACTTAATTTTTTTTTCAGGTAAGTACTCCGACTTCCAGATAGTCACGAAGGTAGATAAATGCTGCAGCTTTTTTTAGGTCTCTGTTGCCGCAGACCGTCTAGGTAGGTACCACAGCAGCATATATTTCTACCGGTAAGCCTCCCGCCAACGTGCATTGGGCCAGCGTGGTGGGAAGTGACCCAAATCCTTCCATGTGAACCCTTGCAAACAACCCCTAGTGCCCGACCAGACACGGGAAGCCGCTGGTTGCTGGCAGCGCAGCACCGATCGATGTAGAGATTTTTTTGGGAGGCCTATGTCCAGCATTGAACATCAATCGACTGGTGATGATAGGTAAACTTTACAGTGTTCTGGATTAAAGGACGTTGAATCTGGTAAAATTACTGAGGCAGGGGAAACTTTCTGTGTATCAAAACGACGAGCACAATCTGGTGCTCTGTAGTTATCCTAACCACCCCAATGGTAACACATTCATTGTATATAAAAATCTTGTTTGAAGGGCGCTGTAATTAATTGTAACTTAGGAATAATTTCATATAATTTCACAATCCCATGTAGGCTTTCATCAGACCGTCACCATATCGTGACGCTGTCGCTTAGTAATAAGTATTATTGTAGGAGACCATCTAGGTAGGTATCACCGCAGCTTCCATTGCAATAGACAAACGGTACTATACAATCATTCGTTCATGTTCCGGTTTGAAGGGCGCTGTAGCTATTATAGTTGCGATTGGGGTAACGAGACAGCATCTGACATGTCAAGCGAAGAGTGGTAAGTGGTGCAGTTTATAACATCATCACACCACGTTGTTATGGGCGTGTCATCACTCACAATCAAGTGAACGTCTCGCTGGTATTGTCGATTATATTAAAAAAAAAAAAATCAAGTATTTGATATTGTAAGTTGCACGAAGCGTCGTGGGAATATCGCAGCCTTTACTAATCCCGTTAAGATCTAATGCGCGAGCGCAGTTAATGATTTACCTCTCAGATTAACTTCCATATCGATTTCTTAACCTACCCTCCCACATATAATCCGCTATGGAATATAAATACCTTCAAATCCTTGCCTCCTTCTCTATCAGAAGACGTAGAGGTTTTACGATCATCACCATAACCTTAGCCTCATTATTAAGAAATGGTTAGAGAATGTCATAGAAGCTGCTGTCCTTTTTTTTCAATGTAGCGACGAGAGGAACAGGTTCATGTCTTAGGATACACTGCACCACACCGCCCCTCATCGGCTTGAGACATATTATAAATTGTTAAGCCTCGTTACCACAGTTACAGTGGCTACAGCGCACTTCAAACCGGAACACAGTAATGTTTGTCGACTGCAACAGGGACGGTACTAATCTATACGATCTCCGACAACACAGAACTTACCACCAGTGCGTTGTCATATATGGATTAAAAAAAAAAACTTTGACAAGTTAAAACCTTTGAAAATGGCCGGAAGCTATATAATCATCATCATCCGATAGATGTCCAATGCTGGACTTAGGCATACTCCAAAGATCTACTGGCCTAAGATATATTACATGCTGATGTATGTATCAGGACACTATGTAGATGTGAATTAAACAAAACCTATCTGTGAGCTGGACGCCACAGCGAGCGTTAAACTCGTGATATACCACTTTTCGTACCTGATGGTAGTAAAAATAACACCAAGTATGACACGGTACCAAGCGTCAACGGTATCAGGAGCAGCAGTCGAGAAGTTTGTAACTACACGGGGCAGAGCAGCGAGCGACGGCTTAGCGCGGATGAGTACACGTCGCCACGTTCAGGTACACGCGAGGATATCTCCGGCCGCTTGCCGCCACCGCCTGCCGCCTGCCGCCCGCCGCCTGCCGCCACTCGATACGTCACTCATGTAAGTTTTCTTCGCATCCGAACGAATTATCTCGGTGCGAGCCAAGTTGGAAATGGATTTTTGCCGCTCCACTCCACCCTGACACGTTTCCGAACGCGGCCCGTTGACGTTTGACATTTCGCTTCAGTGTTGCCCGCCGTAATATTTCTGCGTAACATTGGAAAAATTTACATTTTTATTGCCATTTTTTTTATATACTTTTTTTTTGGAGACTGGTTATCATTATTCTACTCTACCCTCAACGTATTGTAAAGAGCTTTAAGTAAGTAATTTTCCTAGATTTTTTTGTGACCGACTGTATGACAAGTACAGCAGTAGACAACTCTTTCTTACACTTATCGATAAAAATAAAAAAAAGTCACCACAAATTAAAAGTAATGACAAATAAAATACTTAAGTTACGTATAACATTTAACAATATGCCTGGATGGCTGGTGCCTGTGGTACCCAAACTCGTGTTACAGGTCACCGTGTCTCCAGCTCTCGTACATTTAAAATTACAGCATAACAAAAAAAAAAGATAAATAACTCTATAAACTGAATCAGGATAAAATTACCAATTCTTGGTAATTTATCATCACCCTACTCCGTTTCTGGTTTAACTATGTAAAGGTGCAGGGTGGGCAACACGCCCAGTGATACCTCTGGTATTACTGGCGGTTAACCCAAGATACCAATACGATGAGGGTTCATACCTATCGATCTTCATTGAGAGTCATAATACTTCTAGTCTCGTTATCTTACTGTTACTAGTCACAGTGCAATTCAAACCGGAACACAGACTTGCACTGATGGAAAAAACGAACTGTTCGGGAAGTGATTATTACAAACGGTCTTATAAATGGATGCAGGTGTCTTTCAAGGATCTGATGCTGATCGTTCCTGCGCTGCCTGTTCCTCGCTGTGTTCGCGGCCTGCTCATCAGTACGCAACGGCTGAACTCAGCGACCGGTTGACATTTAATTTGCTGAATCGCCGCGGCTCGCACGGGCGATATAATAAGCGATGCGTCGATAATGTGCCGTCCGCTGGATGGACTTTCATTTCCGCGCGCACGCCGTGTGATAACAAAGAGCTGGTGACGTATTTAGAGCGGGCCTGGAACCGAGCTGGTGACGCGCCGCCCGACGCCCGACACCCGTCACGGGAGCCCGCCGGCTCCGGCGCGAGCTTTTAATCCATTTTCCAGCAATTTTCGAATCCATCCCGCGGCCGTCGCGTGTCCCGCGCCGCCGTTTCCCGCGCTTTTGTTGCAAACGTCAAATCCTCACCTCGATTGCTTCCAGCGCTGAGGAACGTCAACGTTTTTTTTTTCTCTCCCCTAAAACAGACGGGGTGGGTTGATTGACGCGCGGCGCTTGCAAGAGTTTTTTCTCAAATTGGCTGCCTGACTGAAATTGAAGTTTGATTGATTTCGTCTGAACTTCTGACGGGGTCTGTCTTCGTTTACACTTTAAGTGGAATTTAATGTATTAAATATTCCACAGCGACAGCGGCAGTGTGAACAAACACAACTGTTACCATAATTTGATGGAGATGAATTCGTGTTACCCCTTAAACAATGAATAATAATAATTTATTAGCAGCATTTACACATATGAATACACTGAAAACGGCGAATCTTGAACGCAGCTCTATGTATGTGTATTATATCTCGGGACTTTAACTCGCAAGTTCACAACTATTTATAACTACGACTTAAAACTAAACTAAAATAAGTTTTTGTAAAGGGTAGTAAATACACACAAAGGTTAGTAGTACAGTTAAAGATAGAAATACTTTGAACATGTATTATTCTTATTTATAAATACAACAAATATAATACTACAGTTACAAATATACAGATGTATCACCGTCTTTCTCACTACAACAGCATTCTCATTAATACAGCACTTAATAGCAAAAACCGGATTAAGGAAATGATAAAAGATGAGAAAGACGAATAGGAATAAACCTATTTTGAAGTCTATATCCTAAATTTGTATATGTCGAAAATATGAGTTCAGTTTTGAGTTGAGGCGTAGGTCTGCGAAGGCCGCCGTCCATCACTATCTTTTTTCTGCACGAACGCCCCCGATGCTCGCCTTCTCGATACGCCCACTCGATTGAAATAAGAATAGTGAAAGTACAACACTATTGTGAGCCGGCGGACCTTCCGAGAAGTGCTGCGGGCTGGTATCAAGTTTGAGAAGTGTGATGACACGCGCAACCGTTTTGTTTTGAACAAATAGCTAAACAATCCTTGAACTTAGTCAGGTTACATTTGAATAATTCCACTGCTGGCCCACTGGTGGTCGGTGACCATCTTAAGCTAGCGCCGTAGCTAGAGAAATTATTGCAGTAACGAGACCACAATGTCACGGCTGCAATGTGGTGCAGTGCATCCTTACCATCGCCAAGTTGTTATGGGCGATCGTCCCTTGCTTCATTCGTCGAATAAAAAAAAATCGCCTATTGCCAGTGGAGATATTCTATGACCGTAGAGGTAGGAATGGATATTGTAAGTGATAATATCAAAATCAAACAGTATTTTGTTAACTTCACTGTGATCCGGCTTAAAGGGCGTTGAGGCTAGTGTAATTGTTCCCCTCTGAAAGTCCTTCTCATCTCGAGTTATATCGGAAAACATCAATTTGGATAAAATCAAGGATATGATAGAAAAAACCACAAATATGGAGCAACAACCACAAGAGAAGTATAAGTTAATATCAACAACACCGAGCTGGTCATCAGTGCTATTATATTGTATAATTATAGCAGTAGCATCCGGAACCGCCTTATACAAACTCTGCTGGAAAAGAAGAACAGCGACACACGCAGCCTTACAGCAGCCTGCTGATGAAACTCATCATCAACTACAGCAGTCTTCGGTGCGCCTTTCTCTTAGAGGGGGAGGAGTTATATCGGCATAAGGTGGACACCGATATAAAACACCAGGGTCATTTAGATAACAGTGACCCATTACACGCTTATCATGGAAGACATTAGAGACTAAGTACCCATTATATACTGTATTAAATACTATCCTTATTATATCAATTAAGACAAGAAACCATGTAATCCTAGAGTATAAAATGTAATCTTAAAACTAAATAAATCAGTCTACAGTAGCTTCTCAAGCCGAGAACACCTCGTGTTCCTTTTTAAAAACCCTGCTACCGTCACCCGCAACCTAACTAGAGTCGCTTCGTTATTATAAAAATAGATAATGTTCTTTGTTTATATGAAGTTTAAACTATTTACAATTGATGTTGACATTATGTAACAGTGTAAATAATTGACTATGTTTATACCTATGCTAAAATCCTAACTATTTTTAGGTTTAAGTTTACTTATACACTACCGTTACTATTTATAACTACAAAACCGTACGTTGCGTTATGTATGGCGTGCATCGATAAGGAATCGTTTCATGGGTATGAATATAACGTTGAATATTCTCGCACAGCTCTAAACATTAATTGAAAACGTGAGTGATGTAGATAAAAAAAAAACAACTAAAACGAAAGCAGCCAACAGACTTAATCGAAATGGCGTCGCAATAATCCAATACGGCGTCTGCAATTCAAGTGCAGATGCAATTGTCACGGCCCGCTGAACCGCCGCCGGCTCCTTGTTTTTACCCGATTGCTCGATTATTCGATTATTCGATTCTCGTTTTTCGTCGTTCCCGCGCGATACTGGCCGTACACGGCGAGCTGTCATATCGGACGCTTTGTTTGGCGCGTGGGGAGAGAAAAAAAAAAACCGGCGCAAAGATAAAAAGTCTCCCGAGCAAATTGGGCGTCTCTGTTAAAAACAACGGAGGTGGAATGTTACGATAGCGGACAATAAACGTCAGATCGGTTTGCGCGATGCGCGCTCGTCGATTGTTTTTACTTTTGCCGCCTTTACGTGTTAGTTTCGCGCGCTTTTTGAACTGTCACTTTGACGTCCGCTTTAAGGCTTCTTTCGTACTCTGTGGTGTTGTGAGTTGTTTTGTTTGTTGTCGTTGTCTGCGTTCGGCCGTTTAGTTCATTGTTACCCGTCGGTGTTAACGTTGCAACTAAGTTAACTTGAACGTTATTTATGTGTGTTCGGAACACTGTTGCATCCTTAATAGGTATATCTGGACAACGTGCGGAGCGTTATCTGTGGGAGCCGAAGGGGGTCAGAGGGTGTTTGGGTGGGACTCGATATGAATCACGGGTAGTAATGGCTGCAATATCACGTAGTGCACTTTGTCAACTGCTTGTAGCCTTGCAGTAGCATAGATAATGCGGAGATTGTGGCTCTGGGGAGACGGTCGCGCGGCTTCGGGGCGCTGTATCAACCCCGGTTTACCAGAATATATGGAGCTAATATTTCTTAATTTTTATTAAGAGTAATTATTTAAAATAAGCCTTTTTAATACATTGCTTACGAATTTATAACCAAATATTTCTCTATTTATCAATTTACTTCGACATTAATATATAATATAACATATTATTGCCATTAACAAAAACTTATCGGCATTTCCATATAATATTGCATACATAAACTGTAATTTTTATTATCATTGCCATCGTCAGCCGGTAGACGTCCACTGCTGGACATAGGCTATCCCCAAAGATTTCAACGATTAAAATTTAATAATAAAAAAAATTATTTAGGAAATGTAAGAAATAACTGTCACATTATTCATTAGATCTATATATAAATAGTTTATAGATCTAATGTAAACTGTAATAGTAACCTTATGCTTTGTATAGAACAACTAGTAGACTTTTGTCTGATGGAATTAAAGTAAATATTGAAAAGAAAAAAAAAAACAACGTTGTACACTTGGCTCGTGCAAGTAGGACGTAGAAACGGCATTACAGCAAAAAATTCTCCCTTTAACAAGAGCTAAGATTTCTTCCACTCGTGGGCCGTATCAATAACCACTCGTGGCGGCCGGCCGCGGCGGAGAAAGCGCAACCCGCCGATAGCATCGCGCCGAGTGCTGTGGAGGAGGCCTAGGAGTGCCTGAGCGCGGCTAATCTGCCTCCGCAGCCCGATCGCCGCCTCTAGGGGAGGTTACTGAACAATTATTGGGATTGCCGACGATTCCGACACGAGTGGCCTTCCCATCGAGAACCATTGGGAGGTACGCCTCTTACAGATTCCTAATCAGAGTGAGGATTTGCGTTAAAATAACATCTCTTCAATTACTTACCAGTAATTTTTTTATTCAACGAAGAGACAAGACGAGCGGTACGTTCACCTGATGGTAAGTAACACGCCCTCCCATAACGCGACGCTGGTTAGGATGGTATACACATCATCATATTACGCTTGTAGCCTTGAGAGGTAGGATGTTGCCTCGTTACCCTAGTAATTTCATCAGTTACAACGGCTTTAATTATGGAACACAGTAATGTTTGCACACTGTTTGTCGGCTGCAATGGTGCTCCGGTGACAGAGGCTTACCACTAGTAAAAGTCCTATAAATTAACTAAAAAGTTTTTTTATTGTTACTAGCTCTTTCGCGGTCGCTTTGTTAGACGTAATATATAATTAGACTTGAAATTTATCTGAAATATTCATTGAGAGCAACCGCAAATGACTTTCTATAGCAACCGCATAAATAACACCAAATGTAAATATTTACAAAAATTAATTAGAAATAAAATGATTAAGGATCTATGAAATTCAATAATTAACGGTCTATATACATCAAATCAATAGGCGTTGAATGCTCATGTTCCCTCCCATAACGGTACGTTCACTAGTTTTCACGTGATATATTATATTAGGTTGGAGAAAAAGAAATCCATCATTTTTTCGGTAGATGGCTGTAGTGATAAATTTCTCGTAAAGTATCGATCAGTTTCAGATTTATGCTCGTTGGAAAGGTGACATTTCGCAGTAAAAAAATTCTTTTGCTGTTTTTTGTTTGGTGCATTCAATTGTGAGTTACAGGGTGTTAAAAATGGAAGTGAACAAAGAGAAAATTCGGTACATTTTACAGTTTTTCTTTGACAAAGGCGAAAATGCAAGCCAGGCGGCTAAAATTGTGAATGGTGTTTATGGACCCGATACTGTAACAGCCAATTATGTGCAATTTTGGTTTCGTAGATTCCGTTCAGGAATTTTTGATGTTAAAGATGCACCTCGCACAGGTAGGCCGGTCGCCGAAAATGTCGATAAAATCGGAGAAATTATCGAAGTTGACCGGCATGTTAGCAGTAGTAACATCGCCCACGAGCTAAAAATGGACCACAAAACAGTTTTAAACCATTTACACAAAGCTGGATTCAAAAAGAAGCTCGATGTTTGGGTGCCACACCAATTAACAGAAAAAAACATGATGGATCGAATTTCCATCTGCGAAGCCTTGGCCAAACGGAATGAGATAGACCCATTTCTTAAACGGATGGTTACTGGAGATGAGAAATGGATCACATACGATAACCCTGTGCGAAAACGATCATGGTCAAAGAGCGGTGAAGCACCTCAAACGGTGGCCAAACCAGGACTAACGGCCAGGAAGGTTCTGCTGTGCATTTGGTGGGACTGGAAGGGGATTATTTATTATGAATTGTTTCAATATGGCCAAGCACTAAATTCTGATCTCTACTGTCAACAACTGGACCGTTTGAAGATAGCAATTGACCAGAAACGTCAAGAATTGTCCAACAGGAGGGGTGTCGTGTTCCACCAGGACAACGCTAGGCCACACACGTCTACAGTGACTCGCCAGAAACTTCGGGAGCTTGGTTGGGAAGTTTTAATGCATCCGCCATACAGTCCGGACTTGGCACCAAGCGATTACCATCTTTTTCTTGCATTACAAAATTTTTTTAGTGATAAAAAATTGGCATCTAGGGAAGATTGTGAAAATCGGCTACTAGAGTTTTTTGCAAATAGGGACCAGCACTTCTACGAGAGAGGCATTATGAAGTTACCTTTAAAATGGCAACAAATCATAGAACAAAACGGTGCATGTTTGACCCAAATCGGACAATCCGAAGCATGTTAAATAAAGTCCTGAAGTTCATATAAAAATAATGGATTTCTTTTTCCCCAACCTATTATTAATAACAGACACCTTAACTATCAATTGTATGAAACGATAACATTTGAGCATCAGTTTTAAGAGACAATTCCGCTGCTCTAGGATTTTGTTGATAACAATTTAAAAAAAAAAACTGTACGTATACAACACCGTTGTTACTTCACAGATCCGGTAGCCTATCGGCGTTGATAAGAAATTAATATAATAATACAGTTTGCTTGTACACAATGTACCGATTGCTATCGCGTGTAATCCGCCGTGTCCATAGATAACGGCCAATCGTAAAAATCGCGCCTGATTAAAAGTTATCGGTTTTTTTTTACTGATAACCGCGCGCGGCGCTGGCGCGTAGAGCCGGCGCGCGGTGTTGGCGCGTTGTGTTGGCGTGCAGTGTTGGCGCGCGGTGTTGGCGCGCGGCGTTGGCGCGCGGTGTTGGCGCGCAGTATCGGCGCGCTTCACGGCTAGTGCTTGCCCGGCGGCGCGCGGAGTGCCGGTTATACGGTTTCACGTTGTGTTTACGTGGCGTAATGCGTGTGGCGATTCTATCGAGGTACGTCACTATTATATTGATTTTGATATGTCATTTTCGGCGGTTTGTTTCCGCCATATTAACTAATTTTATTATGTATAATCAAATGTATAAAAAATTCCAATAGTAGTGATATTCTAACAGATATAGTGTATTAGCAGTTTTTTTGGGATTTATTTAATATTTTTTTTTAATACATTAATACATAATTTTCATTACCGTCATCATCACACCGGCGTTTGGTCTCTTGCTAGAAACCGTCTATATAAAAGTAGTTTGCTAACATTATCGTGTTCCCGTTTGAAGGGCGCTGTAACTAGTGAAATTACTGAGGTAACGAGACTGAACATTTTTGTCGCAAGACCACGCTATGCTTTATATATATCATCCTCACTAGTACCATGTTATCAGCAGGATTGTTAGTATCAGGCTGCGTTGGTACCTACCTAGATGTTCTCCGGTAAAAGAGACTTACCACCTACGTTTCGGTTATGACTACATATAATATATATATGTATCTTATTCAATATACATAAATGAGATGATGAGTGAAGATCTGTCGGTCTACCCGTTGGAGTATTTGTAAACAATGAGCTAACCACTTCACAGCCAGCTGTTCGTTATTATCTAAAACGTAAAACGGTTTCAGGAGCCGGCGATAAGAGCCGTGCGGGCCGTTATCAGCGCCACACTCGCAAACTTTTGATCAAACGTTGGCCGTGCAGCCGAACATTTGGACGTTCGAGCTTTACTGTTCACATACGACATTTTTTTTAACCATCATTTAACTTTAAAAACCTTGGTCTCAATTAGGTTCAATACATCTATTAATGTGTTTAGTTAGTAAAAATTACTAACTGTATTAATTATATATCTATATACATATAATTAAAATGCGTCTAGTTTGTTTGTCAATCACGTAAAAACTAGTGAACGTATCGACATATAAACATGAGTATTCAACGCGGAATGATCTGTAGATGGTTATAGGATTTTTTTTAATTTCATAGATGTATCATTTCAATTCTAATTAACCTTTGTAAACATTTTCATTAGGTATTATTTACGCGGTTGCTATGGTAACGGTTGCAGTTGGTCTCAAGGAATATTTTAGATAAATTTCAAGTCTAATTATAATATATGTTACGGCGAGCGAAGCAGGTTGGCGTATATATATATATAATAACAATGTCCTTGGTGGTGGTGTCTCTGTTGCCGGAGACCGTCTGGGTACCACTGCAGCGACTATTGCCGCCCATAAACAGCAGTTCCCAAATGTTATGGTCTTCCGGTTTGAACGGTGTTGTAACTAGTGAATATATTGAAGTAACGAGATTTAACGTCTTACTTCTCAAAGCTAAGTGGACTTGTGTATATTATCCTAACCAGCGCCGCGTTGTTATGGAGGAGAGTATCACGTACAATCAGGTGAACGTCTTGCTCGTCCCGACACTGTATAGATTGTATATCTTCAGAACTCAGAGAAGTATGCTATAACATCTTTGTTGTATTATCTATTGAATATTTAAGTAATAAATAAACAAATGACAGTACATAACATATGGCGGTTCTATCGCCCATAGAGAACTAGCCTATAGAGATAGTAAGTGATACGCCTAATGCAACGTGGCGCTAGTTAAGATGGTATGCACTCCACCGCATTGCGCTCGTCGCTTGAGACGTAAGATGTTCAGTATCGTTACCCCAGTAATTACACTGGCTACAGCGCCCTTCAAACCGAAACACAGCAATGTATGACAGAAACAACCGCTGTGGTGGTACCTACCTAGACGATCTCTAGCAACAGAGAACTATATATATAATATATAAGTAGTTGTTATTTTAAGGTAACCATGTATTGATTGTTGAGGAACACCATCCAACGTTAGGTTCCAATGTTTGCACTAGACTCCCGCAGCGCTAATTTTTTTTCTCGAATTTCGCACAAAGCGATAAGCGGTATCGCTCAGTACCGCGAACAAACGGCAACAAATAGGTTGCACTGTGAAATGTACGATAATTTAGACACTATCTAATTATTTTAATTAGTAAGAGATATACTAACAAATAGCTCGCTGGCCTAACGGTTAGAGCGTGCGGCCTTCATTCCGCAGGTCGCGGGTTCGAATCTGGGCATGTACCGATGACTTAATATTTAAGTTATGTACATTTGTGAACTTTAGTTACAACAGCGAAATACAAACGGTGAAGGAAAACATCGTGAGGAAACCCGCACACGAATTAGAATTTATTGTAAGGTATGTGTGAAGCCATTCAAGACCATCATCCTCATATTGAAGGTAGGCCTGTACCCCAACAGTGGGGATGTAAATCGGATGGTAAAAGTCCACAAAAATGGTTTCATGTTAACCTCTTTATTAGAAATGACGGATTCACTTCATACGTAATATTCTTTTTAATATAATCACGCCTATTTCCCAGTAGGGGTAGGCATAGGTGAATAAACACCCACATTTCGCCAGATGTGGTCACATCAGGTCCCATGTAACAGGGGGCGAGCCTGTTGCCACTTTATTGAGGCCACCACACGAACACACACACAAAGACGATTTCAGTGTGCGGGTTTCCTCGCGATGGTTTCCTTCACCGTATGTATCTCGCCGTTGTAACTAAAGTTCACAAATGTACATAACTTAAATATTAAGTCATCGGTACATGCCGAGATTCGAACCCGCGACCTTCGCAATGAAAGCCGCACGCTCTAACCATTAGGCCAGCGAGCTACTATATAATATATTTTATATAATCTCATTATATTTGTTTTCTACTAACCTATTCTTCATATTAATAGACACTTTTAGTTTTACATGTATGAGAAGAACATTAATCGCTTTGACTCGTATGTGCATTAGTTCCTGTGAATCCGGATAACCGGCTCTTATGTAAACTTCCAGCTCTTCACCGGTCTTCCGCTACAAACTTGATTACTTCGCTGCTTGCCGTATTAATATCTACCAGATTCAGGCCGTGGATCCGGGTCCACGAGCCCAGTGTCAGATGAGCTGTAAGAGCCGCTGTGGCTTCCAGCCCGCTCAAAACAAGAATATAGATCTACCAGATTATACAGAATTTAATATTATTATATTCTATACCGTAACTATAAAACGGAAATATACACTTTTATTCAAAATTATTGGTCACATGTCAAAATAGGCGCGTATTTTTTTTTCTTGCAAATGGCGTCACTTCACCGCTTCATTTTAAAAATTATAGGAAAGGTGAGGCTGCATGGACTTTATCCCTTTGTCTTTTGTCAATTAGGGAAGTAAATTAAAAACAATTCTTTTAACTGTCATTAATGCTACGAATATGATAATGTACGTTATCGTTATTGATTACGAATGCATGTCGCGTAATCTATTGATAGTTATTACATGTAATAAAAATGTAATTACATTATAATCGTTCGATAGTTACATTTGATAACGCCATTTTTTTTCACTCCAATACGATCACAACACAATAGCTTTTAAACAACGAAGCAGATAGAGAAGGACGTATAATGGTAAGTCGTATTGGTGCATAACTATGCGCTAGTTAGGATGTTAGGTCTTGAGACATGCCGTTCAGTTCTAAGTTATTCTGTAAACCGGAAGTCAGTGATATTTCCATAATCAGCAATAGGTGCAGCAAACTTAATACTAGGTTCATTATACAATAACCTCCGCTTTTACAATGCTTTTAAATGACAATTTTTTTTTGTATTTATACGTAAAGGATGAATTAAAAAAATAAATAATTAAAAACGTTATAAAGTTAAAAAAAAATATTTATTTTAACGAAGAGAATTTTTAATAATAAATGCTCGTCTTAAATTAAATCATCATCAGCGGATGGACTTCCACAGCTATACCTTTGCCTCCACCAAACACGTCCGCGCCATTCGATCGCGCGCCTTTTAAAACTGCATTTGTGTTTACTTATAGCAACGAAACGTAAACTACAAATAAATTTATAATAAAATACATTGAAACGTATCGTTTCAGGTGGACGGTTCGTTTTTTTCTCTTAACGACGTAATTATGTTTATTGGTTAAAACATACAAATGACAGTGTAATAAGTGTACAGGTGTTAACGAGGCCGCAGTGTTCCCGGAGCGTTAGGTTGGCACCTCTTAAACAACATTAGCATTCAAACGATCTGTTATACTGTATACACAGATAATAAAATCCACTCGCTCCGCTCGATAACATCTCGCCCGGGCTTCTTTTTTTATTGCCTTTCAATCGATAGCCGTGTATTATGTTACCGATTCTGAATATTGATACACTTGGTAAACGATTATCGATTTAGAATCTATGAATAGTAAATAGTAAACATTTTTTCTATGTTTTTGTGTGGCTAAATGTAATTGTCTGATGATGTCTTTCTTTATTATTTTTAACAACCCCTTAAACCTCCACTGCTGGGATTCGGAGATTTCTCTTATAAAGAAAGAAGCTATTTATTCACTACTCACTCTGAACGCCGGTTGACAGATAGATTTTATTATTATAGTATTATAATTTTTTTTATATATACAGTAGTTCTCTTATGTGTTAACTGCCGAAACATGGTAATGTTTCAAGTCAACACATATTGAAAAAAAATCTAGCACAACGAAACTTATCATTAACGACTACGGATTCAAAGCCGCTTAATTATGGAGGAATTTATATCCTATCTGAAGAGAGAAGTCGTTTTCATAAGAACTGTTCTTTAAAATTATTTGTAAATATGATTATATTATAAAACATTATTATATCTATGAACATAAGAAAATTCTTTTGTAATATATTATCGAGACAGGGCATCCTAATCCTTTTTGTAATCGGGGGAATGCGATAGGCGCGCCCGCTAAGCGGCTTTCTAATGACCAATTTGTGACGGCCATTTTGTTCCAGCGCCCGCCGCACGGCGCCCACCCGAAATATATCAATCGTAATCGATCGAAAAAATCGATTTTCGAATGTGGAAATTCTATTAATATTTCAACCGATCTATCGACCGGATCTACTCCCGTTAGAGTTTAAGAAAGCTGCCGCCGTGATGTACTGCCACTCGATAATGTCGAATTATGTATTTACGCTCGTTATTTGTTTGTATCGATATTATTCGGAATGCGCTAATCGGGTACACGTTTAATTTAGATCGAGCCACACACGCGGCTCCCTGTTGTAATGGTATTTTAACATGTGATGCTGTAAACTAGAGATCGCTGCGAGATTATTTCGGAATAGGAATTTAGAGAGCACTCGTGTCGAGGAGGAAACGTTGGAGTGCCGGCGCGTGCGGCACCGACGCACTCCGCCGGCTTCGAGTGCTGGCTTCAATAACACATTTCCTGTCTACTGGCAACACATCGACACACGCGGTTGACATAACTAAGTATTATATGCGTACAGTTTAACATAATGTTTATCAGACTAGGTCAAGAGTACAGTACGTAGTAGAGTAGTACGAGTACGTTTTCCACATATTGTTTCTTATTTATTTTGTTGTTCGGAGTGAAGGGACGAGCGGGGCCTGTACCTGATAGTAAATGATACACTTGCCTATAAAAACGTAGCGGTAGTTAGGGTGGTATACATTGCACCATATTGCGCTCGTCGCATTGAGATATAAAATGTTGTCTTGTTGCACCAGTAATTTTACTAGTTTCAGGGACTTACAAACTGCGGCACAATAATGTTCGTGTTCTAGTGATTCTAAGATAGTAAACTATTTCCGATATGTGTAGTATTTTCGTTCAAGGTTATTATATTTATAATATCAATCAAACGCCATATATGTATTCTCCAGTAAGAGAATCTTAATGATCATCAATCACAAGAGGTCAAGAAAAACATCATCAACCGATAGGTATCCGCTGCTGGACACAGGCCTCCCACAAAGATCTCCATTTCGGTCCCGCGTTGCTCGCATCCAGTGGGTTCCCGCGACACTCACCAGATCGTCGGTCCACCTTGTGGGAGGCCTCCCATCACAAGAAAAATATTACTTACCACTAATTTACTTAGTGTTAAGAATGTTGAAGCTAATGAAATGAGACCTTATATTGGCTCTATCATCACATCACCACAACCCTCATCATTGTGGGCGCTGTGGACCAATGGTTGCTGTGTAAACAATCTAAATAGTCTCACAACACATTATTATATACACGTGGTTACTGTCTGTAGTTAGTTTTATAGATAAATAGTTTATTGCAGTAATCACACAAATATAAAAAAAAACAAAAGCATGACGAAAAATAAAAAAAACAACAATTATAAAATATTTCCATTCCGTGTGTAGTGCAGTACTGCGAAGGGTCCAGGTTCAGTGCACAAAAACCCCCATAGGGACAACACTGATTTTCAATCTCCACCATCCTGGAGGAGATCGCAGTAAATATAATATAAATATACATTAGAATTCGGATTGTTTGTGATATGTATAATCGACTGGATCAGTGATCTTGAACCTGTGGCACTTGTACTTCTGAGGGTGAATCTGGTGAGAATCGCAGGAACTCACTGGATGCGAACAACGCGGGACCGATCGGTGTGAAGATTTTTGGTGGAGACCTACGTCCAGCTGTGGACAGCTGTTTATCAGCTGATGATGATAGCACATAGTTTAAAATAATTTAATATGTTGGATAATTTAAAGAGAGGTAGAGAGTATATACCAAATTGTGTATGTCAGAGCTTAAGAGAAACCCTCTGAACAGTCTCCCGCCTTGCTATGGCAGTGGGGGTTAGCAGCTGTGGCCACCCAGGGTGTAGCTAAGAGGAACCTACCCGGTCAGGCTGAGGTAGTCGCTCCAGGTGAGCTCACTTAGCATGTGTGCCGGTGGACTGCGGGTGCAGGTTTTTTACTACCCTTCGCAACGGAGATGGAATCGCGGAGGAAGAGGAGTACGTGTAGAGTTATCGGTACTCATAAATATAGAGTTTTATTAAGGGAAAGTTTTTGTTGCGTTTGATCTTTAAATGAAGAACAGACAAGAATACTTCATTCGGAATGAATTTGTGTTGCAATAAATAATATTTGATATTTCTTTTGCAGGTAAGGCCGCCATCCCTTAAAGCTATCTTCGTGTGGAGTGGTAGTAGGGTGAGTTATGTCTGAACCCATTACCCTCTGCGACGATTGCCGCAAATAAGATGTATTGGGGGAGACGTTAGCATTTAAAATATCGTTATTCATTTGCCGCCAAATATACGTATGAGTTACGGCCATCTTGTTTCCTGTTAAAGAATATAATAGCATGTGTACTAAGGGGGTGTTAGGGGTCTCGCATAACAACTCAAAGGACCAAAGTAAATCTCGCCTACTCGTGTTACAACCCGCTAATCAACGACCGAGGCTCTGGCTATCGCCAACATATTGGGCCAGTGTGGTGGGAAATAGCCCAAAATCTCCTCATATGGGAATTTTTGGAAGAGGCTTATGTCCAACAATAAACGTCTATGGGCTGATGATGATAATGTGTACTATTACTACATTTGATTTTGGTGTTGAAAGGATATTTTTAAAAGATATCCTGCTTATAGAGGAAGTCATGATTATGTTAGATTTTTATTACCTGATACCTTAACTGTACAGACTTAAGGAGTTTCAGTGGTGGTAGATCTCTGCTGGAGAACATCTAGGTAGGTACCACAGCAGCGCTTATTTCTGTCGCTAAGCAGTAGTGTAGGTTGAAGGATGCTGTCGTCATCATCATCATCAGCCGATAGACGTCCACTGCTGGACAAAGGCCTCTCCCAAAGGATCTCCACATCGGTCCCACAATTCTTACCAGATCGTCGGTCCACTTTATGAGAGGCCTCTCAACACTACGTCTACCGGTACGCGGGCGCCACTCGAGGACTATACTACCCCATCGGCTGTCAGTCCTTCGAGCAATGCGCCCTGCCCACTGCCACTTATGTCTACCAATATTTTGGACTATGTCGGTGACCTTAGTTCTTCTTCGGATCTCCACATTTCTGATTCTATCGCGCAGACAAACTTCGAGCATAGCCTTCTCCATTGCCTTTTAAGTGACTTTGAGCCTTTTTAGAAGGCCGATAGTAAGGGGCCACGTCTCGGATCCGTATGCTGTACCTAGTGAGGCTGCCGTAGCTACTGGAGTTACTGGATTAACGAGGCTTCACATCTTATGTCTCAAAGCGACGAGCGCAATGTGGTGCTTTGTATATATATAATCTTAACTACCGCCACGTTGTTATAGGCAGGCGTATTACTTACCATCAGGTGAATGTTGTATATAAAGAAGAACAAAAATAGATAGACATCATCCTCTCCATCAGACGCGAGTCCATCCCTCAAGGCCCGAGGGCACCGACAAGTTTTTAACTCTAAACCGCGCTTAAACTCCGTTTAACGTATTAACCTCGTTTACCGTCGGGTGAGTTATCGCGCGACAATTTATCCGCTCGGTCGTCTGTAACTCGGGGATGCTGGAGAGAAAAACGCCTTGAAAAAAAAAAGTTTAATAAAGCCACCCCGCCGCGAGACATACGTAAGGAGCGGTGATTACGTCGAGCTTTTTAAGCAGTGCCCACAATCTCATTAACTCAATCTCGAAACTGAGCAGCTCACGAAACGCAGCTGTGTTTAATTCGCTTCATAACATCTGGTAGTATGATGCATACAATTATTATAATACTGAGAAATAAAACATAGTATTTATACTAGGTTCTGCTACGTATAACAAAGATATGTAAAGAATAATTATTATTTTTTACTCATCATCATTATCAGCCTTTGTTTATCCACTGCTGGATATAGGACCTACATGATGGCTTCCACAAAATACGATCCTCAGCTTCTCGCATTCTCCGACTTCCGACCGCCTTGATGATGTCGTCGGTCAATCTGTTCATCTCATTATTGATTTCTTGTCCCATCTTCTGATCATTCTTCTAAATCTATCTTTATTTTGGGTCATAGTTTCAGTCAATTTGTTATTCTTTAGATCTTTATTGATCATCGTCAACCAAGTAGTTATTGGTCTCCCAGAGTCTCCATTTTTAATTTCGAGATCCACCTCTACCCTAACCATATGCGTTGTTGGTCTTCGCATAACATGGCCGTACCAGCTCAGGCAGGGTATAATGTTTTCGTATACCTTTTAATTTTCCTTTACTTATACTTATACTTAAATTTGTTTATTTCAATTTGAAGATGAGATGAAAAATATTTTATACCACATTACACACCATCAGTTTGAAAGGAAAACTGAAGACCTCGTTAATTATTTCATCATAACTTCAGTTTTAAGAAGACACCTCATGATCCATAGAGGTCTTAATTGCTCGACTGTTTGAATGAACGAGATGGGCGAGACATTCATCTGATGGTTCATCTAATCTGGTGAAGATCAATGAAATTATTGACTCAGGTATAGTCGATTTAGAAATGTTTGAATTAGGTTTATTTTAGGACTCGCTTTGAAACATGTTAATTCACCAGCTACAACTCCTTTCAAACTGCAACACAGTAATGTTTGTCTGCAGAAACTTCAGCTGAGGTAACTTACTTAAAAGGCCTCTGGAAATTGACTAACTACCAGTAAAAGTGGTGTTGTTTGGAAGTCGGAAAAAAGCTTATTGTCCCGGAGAGCAATTACAAAAGTTGTCGGGGTATCGGGCCCGTGACAAATATCTGGTCCGCTTTAAACAAATACGCGGCGCGATCTCCTGCCGCCGCTGCGGAGGCTTTATCGCGCCGCTTCAGGGCACGGCGACCCTTGCTACACAATTTTTCAGGCCGACACACGCCCGGCCGCGCCAACTTGAGTCTTTAAAAAAGTTTATCGCCCGAAGTTCGCACACCTCGCCCACCGCGCCCACCTCGCCCACATCGCCCACCGCGCCCCGCCGCGAATGATATATCGGCCGGCATTAATCTTCGTTGCGTTGTTAAACGTTAGTTAGCCGCCGTCGGTGCCGCCCGCCCTCACCCCCGACCCCTGCGATAAGGGTGAAAAAAAGGAAACTTTTTAATCTGTCACATTATGTTATGAGAACAGCGCGTTAAGGCTTCAACCGCCCCCGCGGCGATTGACTTGTAAACACAAGGCCCCTGGTTCAAACTCGGGACCAGATATTGTAGAACTTTGACCTGACAATCTTCCACCATCATGACAGCATCGCCGTGTTGCAGCCGTCGAGATATAAGCAGATACGTGAACAGAGATTTCGAATAGGATATAAACAAATATAACTCACTGTTCTCCGCCAGTCCATCGCTTTAACACCCCCAACAACTCCCTTTGAGGAAGGATATTCGTAAAGTCCATTCTTAGCTGGCCTCTCAAAGGCAGAAGCAATAGTATCTACACCAAATTTTGAGTGTTCACGTCTAATAGTTTCGGAGGTCTCTTGATGATTCAATGAATCTCTGGACATCTATACATATAGAAATGATAAAATTTAAGTATATATTATTAAATAATCACTTCCTACTATTTTTGGCGATTTTCATGGATTTATTTTCAAAAAAAGTTTTTTTTGGTCTATTCTTCCTATACTATATTGCTCACTTAGTATACAGTGAGTTTAACCACATAAAGTACAAAATGTAATTTTTTATAAATCTAAAATTAAAAAAAGTCAGAATTGTCTATTAAAGTATTAGTTATGATTTATATCATCATCATCATCATCAGATTTAAATTGCCCCAAAGCGACCTGACGAGTTTGTCAGCTTTTTATAATCATCAAATTTTATAAAGAAAATAGTTCCTATAGGAAATTTATATATATATATAGTTACATATATAAAATATAATATATATATATATGTACAATGAACGTACAGAAAACCGGCATGAGCCGTTAGTTTTATTCGACCTTCGCGTAACAGCCGTGTCTGCTGAAACACCACCCTTCACCGTCACTAAAACCGTTCGTCCACACCCTCGGACCCCACCAGGCGGCCAGGTGGTGACCGCCGGACCGGGAACATGATGCGCCGGTGATAAATTTACAATATCCGGTACGATCCCGTCGTGGGCGTATCCCATTATCTTGAGTTCATTATCGTGTTGCTTTCATAACTTAGTCAAGCGGATAGCAGTTATGTAGTATATAAATAGGTCTTTTATGGCGTCTAGATATTCTAGTCCAAAACTATCTATAATATATGAAGTTACTGTAATATATAGAGAGACATGCAGTGTAATGGTTCCCTCACAACAAACTCATTCTGCTAATTAACAAACGAGGCTCTGGCTCCCATCAACCCGCAATGGGCCAGCATGGTGGGAAACGACCCAAATACCCCTCATATGTATCCCTACTGGATCGGTGAGAATTTTTAGGGACATATGTCCATGGGCCGTCTGTCAACTGGTGATGAAGAGACATGCCATCTTATGTTCTTCAAGGTTGGTATTGTAGAATTCCATGGGACAAGTAGACCCTACAATCTACCACCATAATGATTATGGGTTAACAATTGAAGTTAAAATAAGTCATTAAGCAAATATTGCCATAATGCTTAAGTACTAAGCGAACGACTACAAGACAGTATGGAGGAGAAGGACAAGGAAAGCTGTCACCATCAGAGAAAGTAAGATTGCTTACCAAGTTGTTAACGATGACATCCTGGTAGTCCTCTCAAAACTTATGAAGTAGCGGAGACGTTCTCGTGTTACCGGTAACAACAGAACTCGTGGAGAATGTTCATAACCGGCTCAGTTATTAAGACGATTGATTCAATTCGTCTTGAAGAGGCGCGGATTCGATTCCTTCTCAGCTTAAGCTTTAGGCCAACGGAAACCATCTTGAGGAAATTCGTGGATATGTGATATCCGCCTACCAGCATATGACAAGTGCAGTGGATGAAAAGCCTTGATTCTAAAGGAGAAAACCCCAAACCCCAGTAGAGAGAACTGGGAGGGCTGTTTATATATATATTTTTTTGGGGCGCTAGTTATGATGATATACACTACACCATAATGTGCTCATCGTCTGAGACATAAGAAGTTGATTCCCGTTACCCCAGTAATTAGATTAGTTAGAGCGCCCTTCAAACCGAAACACAGTAATGTTTGCACAGTACTGTTTAGCGGAGGAAATATGAGCTGCAGTGTTGCCTACCAGTAGACTATTTTAATTTGAGAGACATGCATCCGTTCCTGAAAATTTCCTACTGAAAATACTCCATCTCTGGTTACCCCAGCCGGTCTCCGATAAGGCGCCGCAAAGATCCATCTCTCGCATGCGTTATATCTCGCAATACATAAAGCTGCCAACACACCAGACCGGGCGCAGATAGCGCCGTCCAATTTCGGCATCGGAGCGATATAAATCTGACACCGTTTTTATATATTGTCTCGCTGATCTAGGCTCTTATAAATAACGCAAATCTGAGGATCTATCCGTCCTTATCGCCAGCCGCGACTCCTTTTATTTATTAGAAGAACGCCCACGGGTGGGACTAGCTTACAATATTCCCAATTCACTGACGAGTATGCTACGTTACTTTGTTGCAAATAATTGTGAGGCTTATATTTTTCTGGTGTCATGGGGAATCGTTTTAATATACCATGGTCTCGTGTTGAAGACAGGTTTACAGATTTTTATCTAATTAAACCTCGTCGACCAGCTCCTTTAGTGCATTAGGTGATAACCTGATTGGTGTTCTCCTACGCTTTAGCTTAGCATTTTAAGAAAGATCAAGCTCTCCTTAGAACCCTCAATGAACTACAGCAAGTACAACTTCTCTATCTTCAATATCTAGACACCCCTAGACCATATTATTCACATTATCCTTACAAGCTCGTGCTTACTGAGCTGATCTTATAACACCATAGTTATTTCTCGTTAGACTATTTCGGAAACTTTCCTAAAGTCTATCTTTAATACTAACTCTGACTAAAGTTCACGAATATTAATTAGATCTGTATTTACTTTCAAGTTGATACAGATCTATGCTCCTTGAAAAATTCTTCAGATTAAATATAATTCCACGTCCAGTTGCCAAATGCCAAGTATCAATTACGAGTTTCAAAGTGGTCGTGTGATAAAAATAATGTTCCCACAATTGTCGGTGATCACAAAAAGGGCGCGCGCGCGGCGCATAATGAGGTCGCGTCCGAAACGCGAATACTTCAGCTCAACGACAAGAAAGTATCAAATATTAACCACCGAACACACCTGAGGGTGGACGGCCCGGTATGCAGCCGGAGGAGACGGAAACGCGGCAACGTCACCGTGCACCGGCACGACGCACCCGCCGCGACCTTACCCGTTGCGCATACAGCGCAGAATCGCACGGTGTCGCAACTAGCTGGGTGCAGAGTGATGGTTGCGCGCGGGCGAGATGCTATCTGTCCGCATGTTAGCAAGAAACACATTTCAAGAGAAACATGGCCGACGGTGGGCCCGAAACGAAACAAAGCGTTGTGACAACGAGATAAAGATCGATTGGCTCGCGAAACGTCGCGCCCGAACCGACCGAACAAATTATCGATTCATAAAAACATCGATTTTAAAATATTGCCGCGCGCTTATCGCGTCGCCCTTTGCGTTCGTGTGAGGGTGGCCAACCCTGTTCGTGTCCGACGTGACTTGTCTCATTGAAACTTATTAATCAGTTTGACCGAAATAATTAAAATTAATTGAGTATATATTAAATCTTGTTCATCATCATCATTAGCCAATAGATAGCAACTGCTGGACATAGGTCTTTCCAAAGATTCCTAGATCTATAGGGATTCATATGGAGGCATTTAGGCCATTTCTCACCAAGCTGGCCCAATGCGGGTTGATGGGAGCCAGGGCGTTGTTTTTTGATTAACATGGTGTTCCAAAAGCAGGTTTGGGTACCGCGAATTGTTGGGCGGCAACCCATACACCCCTTTTTATTAAATCTTGTTACTAGAGAGAAAATAGATAAGAAAATATAGAGTAAAAAAAATACAGCAGTGGACATCTGTCAGCTGATGATGATGATACTAGTGTACATCGTAGTATAAGTTTAAGGAAGTTAAGACTTTTTTTTTTATTCAATTAAGGGTGGAGACGAGTGGGTTGTTCACCCGATGGTAAATGACTCGCTTGTCCTATAACAACATAAAGCTAGTTAATACAGTTTACATTGCACCACATCACTATCATCGCCTGAGATATCAGATGTCGAGACTCGTTACACCAGTAATATCACCAGCTACATCATTCGATATAGATCGATGTGGAGATCTTTGGGGGAGGCCTATTGCCAGCAGTGGACGCCTATCGGCTTATGATGATGATGATGATGACATCATTCTTAGAACGGAAACAGGGTTGACGGCTGTAATAGACGGACTCCAGCAAGAGACACCAACATAAAAGTGTTGTGTATCATCCTAACTAGTGTCGCATGTTTTAATCATCACTTGCTGTTAAGTGGTCGTCCTGTTAATGTTGTGGGTATGTCGAATTTATTTTTGTCCTGTATTAATATGAGTTTATGGTGACAGTGGTCCGGCGCGTCTGTATCGGCGGCCGTGCGTCATGCGATATCGCGCGACCGCCGCGAGGTGAGATCCCGTCGATACGGCGACGGGTACTACTAAGTCATTATGTCTCGCATACGATAAATTGTCATCCGCTTTTGTGGCCGTGTGACGTCACAGATGAAGGCTTTAATGACGTAACATTCCAGCCGACCCCTGGACGTGTAGTGTAAGGTGTGCAAATCACATCCGAGATAGGTACCACCGCAGCGCCGATTGCAGTCGACAAACAGTTTTATGCAAACATTACTGCGTTCTGGTTTGAAGTACGGTGTGGGTAACGAGACTCAACATCTTATGTCTCAAGGCGACGAGCTTAATATCGTGCAGTCTCATTCTAATTAGTGCCACGTTATTATAATCATGTCACTTACTATCAGGGGAACGCGTCGATCGTCTCTTTCCTTCGAAGAAGAAAAAAAAAATTGCCTATCTATTAGCCTTTGCTAGTTGTATCACTTTTACAGCACCTTTTAAAAAAGGAATTTTGTAAAAACCATTCTTAGATGACCTCTTCACGACAGCAGCAATATCTCTACCAAATTTTGAATGTGACTAATACTATCATCATCATCATCATCGGCTGGTAGACGACCACTGCTGCAGCTTCTCGCCATCATTTGTAAAGGTCCTTATGGGGGGATTTGGGCTGTTTCCCACCACGCTAGCCCAATGCGGGTTGGAGGGAGCCAGATTCTCGTTTGTTGATTAGCAGGTTGCACCACGTGCTGGACGTTGCCTTGGGTCCCGTGAATTCCCTTATCTTATTGTATTCAGTTACTCACCACCGCCATCGTTTGTCAGATACCAGCCATAAAGATTTGGTTTAAGTAATGCTGGACCGGCCCCAGGGTTCACTAACTTCGCAGTGAAGAGATAAAAATTAAAAAAAAAACCAACAGTTTTATTTTATCTTTATCTTACTTTATTGCCGTTTACATGTTTATGGTAATATATATGTGTATTATATATATATGTTAAATTAAATCTCTGTTATCGGTGGAGATATGAATGCTTTTAAAAATACGGAATTATTCATGACCTGTTTACAATATGGCCATTGCCTGTTTCGCGAAAAAAAATTTTTTTTTGTACAATTAATCGACGAGACGACCGGAACGTTCACCTGATGGTGAGTGGTAACCATGACAACGTGGCGCTAGTTAAGATGATATATGCCCTGTAGTCTCACGCTATTATGTACAGGACTGAGGTAAGCCCTGCTTCTAATAGAAGGCGACTAAAAGGATTTTCGGGCTCATGGACTTTGAAGGTGGAGGTCCTCATTGTCCACTAAGCACGAGATGAACGACAATGGAGTTGTCTAGTTCTTGTACCAAAGCGAGGATGTCACTCTTCGGAACGTGCTTTAGGCACGAGAGCTATCCGTAGGAGATCCTTGAGCCTGGAACACACTGAAGATAACTACTGAGGGTGTTTTAGTGAGTAAAAACATAACCTTGTCTTCCCCACCAGGACCAGGATATCTCTAGAACATTTCCCTCCGATAACAAAAAAAAAGGATAACGTATATATACTGCAATACAGCGCTCGTTGTTTGAGACGTAAGATGTCTAGTTATCTCAGTGATTTAACTAGCTACAGCGCCCTTCAAACCGGAACATAGTAATGTTCGCATAATACTACTTACCTAGACGGTCTTGTATAATCTCCATCTAGCTCTGTTGCATTTATGCAATATCTCCTTCTCGCTCTTGCTGATGTGATATTGGAAGTCCTCGAAGACTGTCTAGGTAGGTAGGTATTACTGCAGCCAGCAAACAGTACTGTGTTCCGGTTCGAAGGGATCTGTTGATAGTGAAATCATTGAGGTATCGGGACTTAACATCTTATGTCTCTCTAAGTGACGAGCACAATGTGATGCTGTGTATAACATCCTAAATAGGGTCAGGGTGAACGTCCCTCCAGTCTCGTTGCTTCGCCATATAAGAAAGGGGGGTGTGTGTTCGGAAAGATCTCATATCTTCCCAATGTCAGAGCTCTATGGTAATTTCTACCCACTGCCACTCAACTACAACTCCCACCAATCTATTATGCTTTAGTCTCTGAACCATCGATAGGGACGCAACCGTGACCTGTCCAGTTGCTACGACCGTCTAACCAACAACCGCACGGATGTATTCACGCAATTGGCGCGGACAAAGATATTTTGTAAGAGTTTAGCATTTACACGGACCGCTGTCCTTGTCTAAGGTCGCGCGGTGAGACCTCTAGGAAGACGGACAAATGAACGGTCACCTCCGCCGTCGCTTGCCGTCGTCCCAATAGAAACCTTACGGCTTCGATATTGAGTTCAATCTGAATGCATCACATGAAATATAGTGTTAGCAACGGCCGCCTGTTACACCGTGCAGGAATAAATATTGTTTTTTTTTTTTCAAAATAATTTTAGTTTATTTTAAACATAAATAGGTGGTTATTTAAGTATATATCACTACATCTAGTGATAAACGTACACTGCTAGACATAGGACTCCTTCAAAAATCTCGACGTCGATTGGTCTTGCGCTGCAGTCATCATGACCTCCGAGTGCTAGGACCTTCGTTTGTAAAGGTTCATCATATGGAGGGATTTGGGCCATTTCCTACCACGTTGGTTGGGGTTGGTAGGAGCCAGAACCTCGTTTGTTGATTGGCAGGGTGTACCACGAGCAGGTAAGGTTCGCTTGTATCTATGAGTTGTAGTGAGGGACCCCTTACACCTGATATATATCTATTTATTAATTCACAAAAATGTTACCAGTACTACGAAAAAAAAACAAATTATATAATTCAACCAAAAAAATAATAATTTTGATTGATTCGTTTGAAACTTAAGTATAAGTGTCTTATATTTTTGAGTTTATTTTTAAATAAAATTTCCAGTTACCGGTAACCAACGCCAGTTAAATATGATATTTATGATAGGTACTAACGTTTGACGTTTTTCAGTGAACTAACTAAAGCATAGTTAAATTATCGATATATTAAAAACTGAGGTTGAAATATTTCAAATTATAACTTTGACGGTCACTGATGCAGTTTGTGCATATATTGTCAATTTTGAAAATATTAAACAAATACATAAAAAAAAATCAGTTTCGTGTGTCCGTGTGTCCGTGTGTCCGTGTGATCGTGCGCGGTTACGCTTGCGTGTGACGCGGTGCCGGGTATCGCGGCATCGCGCGCGGGGTGGCCGAGCGTCGCGATTTCGAATCCTGATTGTGCACAGCATCTCCAGGGACCCCGTCGACGGACACGACCGTCCTCCGCGCGCCAGCTGTTCACGAGCCGGCATTTATGATTTTTTTATCCTTTTAAACAACAAAATAAACACACATGCTAATACTCCCACTGCTGGGACTTGTATCTTCTCGCTGAAACAGATAGTCGACGCATAATATTCGCTAAACCATTACAGAGTTGAAATCGTAAATACATCAGACATTTGAAATATTTCTTGTGATAATACAAAATACAAGATGGCGTCGCTTGCTAGTTCGCAGTCTGTACACGTCGAGTGTCTCAGTAATAAATAACAAATCATCTAAGCAATAGTGTTGATGTAGTCTAAACAAATCCGTTTAGCGGTGGATCAAACCGCCACAAATAACACGATATCCGTATCAATTGGTTCGCGTGCGGGGGTGGCTGCGGCTGTGGCGGCGGTGGTGGTGGTGGCGGTGGTGGCGGAGGGTGGGTTCCATTTTACGACGTTTATTTTATCGCGGCGTGGTGCAGGCCGGTGCAGGGCGGGCGGCGATATCTGCCCCCGCCAGGCGCGCTATCACGCCTGCGACGCCCGATATGCCTGTTTCAACTATAAGTGTTCGCAGCTCTTTGTTATACTGCCGCTTCTGTCTTATATCTTAATACAATATTTTTATACTGTGGCCAACTCTGTTTCGCGCGACGGGGGGATGTAGTTTAATTGAGTCCTTTATTCGATTATTGTTGTACTGCCACTTCGGTCGATTAATTAGATGTAATATTTTTATACTATGGCCACCTCTGTTTTGCGCGGCAAATGGATGTAGTTTTATTGATTCCTTTATTTGATTATTGTCTTACTGCCTCTCCGGTCTAGTAATTAGATGTAATATTTTTATACTGTGGCCACTTTTGATTCGCGCGGCAAATGAATGTAGTTTAGTTGAATCCTTTACTAGGTTATTGTCTTACTGCCACTTCGGTTGATTAATTAGATGTAATATTTTTATACTGTGGTTACCTCTGTTTCGCGCGGCAAATGGATGTAGTTTAATTGATTCCTTTATTTGATTATTGTCATACTGTCTCTTCGGTCTAGTAATTACATGTAATATTTTTATTCTGTGGCCACTTTTGATTCGCGCGGCAAATGAATGTAGTTTAATTGAATCCTTTACTAGGTTATTGTGTTACTGCTACTTCGGTTGATAAATTAGGTGAAATATTTTTATACTGTGGCCACCTCTGTTTCGCGCGGCAAATGGATGTAGTTTAATTGATTCCTTTATTTGATTATTGTCATACTGTCTCTTCGGTCTAGTAATTACATGTAATATTTTTATTCTGTGGCCACTTTTGATTCGCGCGGCAAATGAATGTAGTTTAATTGAATCCTTTACTAGGTTATTGTGTTACTGCTACTTCGGTTGATAAATTAGGTGAAATATTTTTATACTGTGGCCACCTCTGTTTCGCGCGACAAGTAAATGTAGTGTAATTGAGTTGTATGTTTAGTTATTGTCATACTGCCACTTTGGTACATGAATTTGTACGAATGTATTTATTCTATGCAATTTGTTTTACTACGTCTCTCATCTCTTGTTATCGTAGATCGACGATGTCTTACAATGTCTTCAATGTAAGATATATTACAATATTATTGACCGCAATTATACATTACAAGGTTATTACGATAATAATATCTTCATTATAAGATAACATCAATCTGTTAAAAAAAATATTTTATATATTTATTAAGTAAAATCTTTTCTTGCTTGCAGACTGAACTGCATACTGTGGGAAATGATTATAGAGTATACTTGCTATGAAAAATGATTGATACTCCGTCACCTATTGATCTTTACTTCGTCTTACTAGTATTCAAATAGTAGTTTACTACTATACTGAAGTTCGTGAACTCTCAATAATTTAAGCGACAACACTTTACAAACAAACATAATTTCGTATTTGTTATTAATATGGGATTATCGATGTAGTGAACCTGCCAATGAATACTCAGGTAACAGTTAGTACTTTAAAATCTTTGAATATGAGTTAAAATCAATTTTTAAGAATTTATGAGAAATTTTTCAATTACTGTGTTTTACATACACTGATAATTCATGGTAGGTCTTTGTTGACGAAGACCATCTGGGTTCCATTGCTGCTCTTATTCCTGTCGCCAAACATTAGTGATAAAGAGGCTTTACTTCTTACGCGACAAGGTAACGATCACGATGTGGTGGTGTTATCCTAACTAGTGATGGGTTATAGGCAGAAGTTTCACATACAAATCGTACAAAAAGAAGGGTTTTGTGTAAATCTTTAAAAGTATACCAGGTTGTAGTAAATCTTTACTAAACTTCAGTGATGTCTATAAGCTACGATGTTTGAGTTGGGCCGCTTTAAATCTATGGTCGTGCGATATGAGCCAAACGTATCACGGGATCGTGTCCTCCGGCCCCCGACGCTCGCGGCTCCGTGTTGTAATCTTCGCGGGCCGGCTATCAGGGCGGAGGCTGCGGGGCCCCGGAGATGGCGCTGCTCTCGGCGCGCGATAGCCCGGCCGCCTGTCCGCGCGCGATAAGCCCGCTGCGTCCCGATGCAGCGTCGCGACCCCGTCGGCTCACCACACATTCACGCATACTCCGGATATCCCACTCATTTTTTTTTATACTACGAACTAACGTAACGTGAGAGACGTTCATTTGAAAGTAAGTGACACGCCTCCTCATGATAACTTGGCGCCAGTAAAGATGATTGTAATTCTTCTTTCTTAAATAATTTAGTTACAGCGACCTTCAAACCGAAATGCAGTAATGTTTAGTATCAGAAATAGGTTCGTCTGTTGATTAGTAGGGTGCACCACGAGCAGGTGAAGTTAGTTTGGGTCCCGTGAGTTGTTGTGCGGAAACCTTTACACCCCTTTATACATATATAAGAAAACAATTAGACGAAGATATGAAGGCGCTCATGAAAGTGGAGGAAGCGAGAGAGGTGTGCCAGAGCCGTAGCAAGTGGGGAGAGGTGGTTTTTGCCTACCCCACCGGGAACGAGGCGTGATATATATGTATGTATGTATATTAGACGAATTTACTTCTATCTAGACCGGCTATTTACGTCCTCACTGTTGGGGCACAGGCCTACCTTCAATACGAGGGCGATGGGCCAAAGTCACCACGCGGGCTCAATGCGGGTTGGTGACTTCACCTTCACTTTCACCTTTTGTATTTCCCTGTTGTAACTAAAGTTCACAAATGTACCATACCGAGATTCGAACCCGCGACCTTAGAAATGCAGGTCGCACGCTCTAACCATTAGGCCAGCGAGCTACTCTTTTTACGAATTTACTTAACAATGGATAACTATATATATTTTAGCTTTAGTTTAATAAAATAAAGTCGGAAAGGTAAATTATTTAGGTTATGTCCCAAGTTTTGTGTGATGCCTGGCCACCATAGCCGGCGCTATCACGGGCTGGCAGTATCGCGCGGCGCAGCCTCTCAGCTTCACACCGATACGTGCGTGTGTGTGTGTGTTTCATTTAAACTGGCTGACTGTAGTAAATCAGCTTCAACAAGCTTCTTGAAAGAAAACCACACTGTTTTCACACTCCTTCACTCTTCTTCAATATCTTTCCGGACCAAGGAAAGCAGTTGAGTTAACGATCTGCTGAAGATCACCCGAAACAAAGATGTGATAGCACATACAGATCATTGTGAACTCCTCTCGGAAAGTCTACATCCAGCAGTGGACCTCAATCCGCTGATAAAGATTTAGACATTGATAAGATTTACTCTAAATCCCCAGATTATCGCTTCGTCTTCTATCTAGATCTTGTCCCATCTTTACTTGGGGTCGGCCCTGATGGTCATCGCCAGACTGTCTACCAAACTGATATTGCAAATATACCACCATAAAATTACGGATGTATGATGAACAGGCTTTACCACCATGAGGTCAAGTGACATCGTTATCCAAACAAACCCCAACGTCCACTGCCGTTAATCCAGATGTTAGTATAATCTAGATCTTAAAGAAAGAACATTATCTCCAATGGTGGTAGAATCACAGCTCGTATTTCTACTGCCAAACAGTTGCACATTACTGTGTTCTGGATTGAAGGGCGCTGTAGCTGGTGTAATTACTGAGATAACAAAAACTTTACTGGTGTTAGATCTCTGTTGCCGGAAATCGTCTAGGTGAGTATCACCGCAGCGCCTATTACTGCCGCTATGCAATAGTGGACAAACATTACTGTGTTCCGGTTTGTAGGGTGCTGTAGCTAGTGAAATTACTGGAGAACGAGAACATTACTGATGGTAGGTCTATGTTACCGAAGATCGTCTAGGTAGGTACTACCGCAGCGCCTATTTCTGCCTCCAAACAGTAATGTGTAAACAGTAATGTGTTCCGGTTTCAAGGGTGCTTTATAGTGAAATTAATGGGGTAACGAAACTAGACATCTTATGTGTCAAGTCGGTGCAGTGTATATTATCCTAACTAGCACCACATTGTTATAGTCCGGCGTATTGTTTACCATCAGGTAAACGTCCCCCTCGCCAAAAAAGACTTGACTGCTATGTTTACTACTTATCTAAGGTCTAAAATCCGTTACTCACTATACGTACTTAAGTCCTTTCGTGCATCAGTAAGTATTGAAGTCCTAAAAAGCCGATCGTTGATAGAGCAAGTATGAATGCCTATTGCAGCGCTAACTCGGCTTACATCTTAATCCTAAAACAATACAACAGCCTTCGAAACGGATAGCTCGTACAAAACGGCACCTTATCGTAATCCAGTAAGACGTGAACCACTCGGCGGTGCACCGTTCACCGCCCACGTGGAGCTGCACCGCCGCAATTAAATCAAGCCTGTATTGCTGATAAGTTAAGTTATGTTATCGCTTGACGACAGCGGCGAGTTGTTTATTGCCCGAGGTCCGCGCCGCCCCCGCAAGGACCTTACCGCTCTAACAGGATATCGGCTTCAGACTTACTGCAAACCTTACTACTTACTACCTCCTATTGTTTAGCGCAGTGCTTCTCAAACATTTTACAACATCTATCTCTATAACTCAACACATTTTACTGGTGGAGCTGCAGTGGTAAATGGACGGTACGACTACCGCGATCGAGATGAAAGAGACGGAGAATCCGGATAAAGAAGATGCAAGGAAATTCTTTCTCCAAAGGGAGTTGGTGAAGGTTGTTACATCCAGTAGAGCTGGCGGTAAACAGTTAGTACCTTATAGAATTAGATTTCTTTCGAACTGGCAGCCATCTTGATTTCAAACAACGTAACTTTTGGCTTGGAATTCCAAATTCAAATCTAGGCTTGTGCATGTTTATTTCGGATATAATGATCCGTTTGTTTTCGCGCCAATTTTTTTTTTCGATATTATTTTGTTTACAAAATGGCGCTATTTATTTATATTGTTTGTATATACTGGTAGTAGGTCCATGTTGACGGAGACCGTTTAGGTACCACCGCAGCGCCTATTGCAGCACACAAACAGTACTGTGTTCCGGATTAAAAGGCGCTGTAGCTAGTATTAATCATTGGGATAATTAAATTCAATATCTTATGTCTAAAACGATGAACGCAAAATTGTGTAGTGTGTATTATTCTAAGTAGCGTGCTAACTTTGGTATGGGTGGGACACGTCGCATGGAGGACTGATAGAGGATCGGAAATCAAGGTCCTCGAATGAAGGCCGCATACCGGAAGACCGGTGTTGGCAGACCCCTTATTAGATGGTTCGACGATCTGGTGAAGGCTACGAGCAGCGCAGGATCGATCGATGTCAGAATCTTTGGAAGAGGCTTCGTCCAGCAGTGGACTTCTATCGCCTCATGATGATGATGATGATATATATATATATAAGAATTATTTTGTTAAGAACCTCATACTTTTATAATTATTTTTGTTTTCTCTACAAAACGATATCGTTACACGAACACCCGCGCACGGTACCCAGGGGATGCGTTGACGGGGTCGTCAACTGTGCTATTGTGGAAGATAAGAAGTGCAGTGTCATTTGCGATAATGGTTCCACTTTAAGAACAATCTTATCAAAGGAACAGGTACTGAAGCTGTGAAAGCTCTTACTACAGTTAAAACTTTAAGGAATATTCTAGAAGATAGTTCTCTTTTGTTTCCAATCGCCACAAGAAATGTCTATATACCCTAACATGGAGATATATCGTACTTGTGGCTTATAATCGATGAGCGAAACTTTAACCTGATGGTAAGTGATACGGCACCCCATGAACAAGTTAGCATACACATAATATTATACACGTCACCCTAAGACGTAAAATATTAACCCTTCAAACCGGACAGTTAGTTTCTAAACCGTTTAATCCTATCACAGTTAAAATGAATATCACAACTGGTGGTAGGTCGGTGCCGGGGAACGTCTATATAACCACCACAGATACTATACCTGCCGACAAATAGTAGTGTGCTAGCATTAACGTGTTCCGGTTTGAAGGGCGCTCTAAATATTATAATTACTGGGGTGACGAGACTCAACATCTCTCAGGTGAAGAGCGCAATTTTGTGTATTGTATAACGTCCTAACTGGTGCAACGTTAAGGGCGGTCGTATCACTTACCATCAGTTGATCGTCTCTCCCGTCTCATCCCTTCGTCGAAACCATAAAATATTTAGATAGTATTTCTACAGCTATCTAATTGTTGTTTAAACATCTTAGGGTTTCTATCATCATCATCATCAGCCGATAGACGTCCACTGCTAGACATAGGCCTTTCCCAAAAATCTTCATATCGTTGGATCCTGTGCTGCCCGCACCCAGCTTACAGTCAGCATGACCTATACCACCGGGCACTAAGAGCTGTCGTTTGTAGGGATTCCTATGGGGAGGATTCGGGCTAGGGTTTCTATCACAAATAAAATATATAGTATAAATTATAATAGTTTCCTATGAGAAATATTCATTAAGTTATAATCTTAATTACTTTATAGTTTTCTCATACATCGTATCCCAGCGCTACAAATGTGCTACGATTTTCGTAGACAACAGAAGTTCTACGCCGTAGCGAAGTTCTGCATTTATTCGTTAGACCATTATTCAAGTATCGGAGTGCAGAAACATGTTGTCTCGTACACACGCGCGCGTGGACACGTGTGTGAGAGAGACAACACGACATCTAACTAATGTACGAAAAACGATAACTGTACTTCGGTTTGGCGTTAAGCGTCACTAGATTAGTAATATATCTAGTAGTTGAATAATTTTGCTTACGCTTGCGACTAACACCTAAATGTGAGTGATACCGACGAAGAAGAATGATTTATGTTATAAATTTTCAGCAGAGCAGTAGTTTGCAAACACTACTATCTTCCAGCTTGGAACGGCTTAACCTAACTAAAAAGACGTAGAGCTTTAAATGTCAAAAATATGGCTATTATGTGATAAAACATTTTTTTTTATGCTACAAGACGAGAGGGACGTTCACCTGATGTTAAGTGATACGGCCGTCCATAATAAATTGATACTAATTAGAATATATATTACACAACATTGCGTTCGTCACTTTGAGATAAGATATTGCGTGTCGTCACCCCAGTAATTTCACCATCTACAGCGCCCTTTAAACCGGAAGACTGAAATGATTGTGCAGTATTGTTTCATTCGATGCCAATCTTTTTTTCTTTTTCAATATGCGAACATTCGTTTATTGAACGTCAAAATTTAACAACCATTGACAAAAGAAGCTCAGTGGACTATACATATATGTATAACATCATCCTAATCATCAGCCGATAGATATCCACTGCTGGACATAGGCCTCCGCCATCGATCGATCTTGCGCTGACCGCATCTAACTGCTTCCCGCAGTCTTCATCAGATCGTCCGACCACCTGATGGGAGGTCTGACAACATTACGTCTACCGGTACGCAGTCGCCATTCGAGGTCCTTACTGACCCATCGGCTGTCAGTCCTTCGAGCGATGTGTCCCGCTCATTGCCACTTGAGGATAGCAATCTTTTTTATTTATTCAGCAATTGGCACACTGCTAGCAGTCATGAGTACCAATCTAAATTATTTAAAAATAAATAATAATTTTAATTCAGCAATTGGCACACTGCTAGCAGTCATGAGTACCAATCTAAATTATTTAAAAATAAATAATAATTTTAATTCAGCAATTGGCACACTGCTAGCAGTCATGAGTACCAATCTAAATTATTTAAAAATAAATAATAATTTTAATTCAGCAATTGGCACACTGCTAGCAGTCATGAGTACCAATCTAAATTATTTAAAAATAAATAATAATTTTAATTCAGCAATTGGCACACTGCTAGCAGTCATGAGTACCAATCTAAATTATTTAAAAATAAATAATAATTTTAATTCAGCAATTGGCACACTGCTAGCAGTCATGAGTACCGATCTAAATTATTTAAAAATAAATAATAATTTTAATTCAGCAATTGGCACACTGCTAGCAGTCATGAGTACCAATCTAAATTATTTAAAAATAAATAATAATTTTAATTCAGCAATTGGCACACTGCTAGCAGTCATGAGTACCAATCTAAATTATTTAAAAATAAATAATAATTTTAATTCAGCAATTGGCACACTGCTAGCAGTCATGAGTACCAATCTAAATTATTTAAAAATAAATAATAATTTTAATTCAGCAATTGGCACACTGCTAGCAGTCATGAGTACCAATCTAAATTATTTAAAAATAAATAATAATTTTAATTCAGCAATTGGCACATTGCTAGCAGTCATGAGTACCAATCTAAATTATTTAAAAATAAATAATAATTTTAATTCAGCAATTGGCACACTGCTAGCAGTCATGAGTACCAATCTAAATTATTTAAAAATAAATAATAATTTTAATTCAGCAATTGGCACACTGCTAGCAGTCATGAGTACCAATCTAAATTATTTAAAAATAAATAATAATTTTAATTCAGCAATTGGCACATTGCTAGCAGTCATGAGTACCAATCTAAATTATTTAAAAATAAATAATAATTTTAATTCAGCAATTGGCACACTGCTAGCAGTCATGAGTACCAATCTAAATTATTTAAAAATAAATAATAATTTTAATTCAGCAATTGGCACATTGCTAGCAGTCATGAGTACCAATCTAAATTATTTAAAAATAAATAATAATTTTAATTCAGCAATTGGCACACTGCTAGCAGTCATGAGTACCAATCTAAATTATTTAAAAATAAATAATAATTTTAATTCAGCAATTGGCACACTGCTAGCAGTCATGAGTACCAATCTAAATTATTTAAAAATAAATAATAATTTTA
Source organism: Troides aeacus (assembly GCA_033220335.2). Classification (NCBI taxonomy): domain Eukaryota; kingdom Metazoa; phylum Arthropoda; class Insecta; order Lepidoptera; family Papilionidae; genus Troides; species Troides aeacus. Next base: position 12,623,093 of record CM067271.1, read on the forward strand.
ATTCAGCAATTGGCACATTGCTAGCAGTCATGAGTACCAATCTAAATTATTTAAAAATAAATAATAATTTTAATTCAGCAATTGGCACACTGCTAGCAGTCATGAGTACCAATCTAAATTATTTAAAAATAAATAATAATTTTAATTCAGCAATTGGCACATTGCTAGCAGTCATGAGTACCAATCTAAATTATTTAAAAATAAATAATAATTTTAATTCAGCAATTGGCACATTGCTAGCAGTCATGAGTACCAATCTAAATTATTTAAAAATAAATAATAATTTTAATTCAGCAATTGGCACACTGCTAGCAGTCATGAGTACCAATCTAAATTATTTAAAAATAAATAATAATTTTAATTCAGCAATTGGCACACTGCTAGCAGTCATGAGTACCAATCTAAATTATTTAAAAATAAATAATAATTTTAATTCAGCAATTGGCACATTGCTAGCAGTCATGAGTACCAATCTAAATTATTTAAAAATAAATAATAATTTTAATTCAGCAATTGGCACATTGCTAGCAGTCATGAGTACCAATCTAAATTATTTAAAAATAAATAATAATTTTAATTCAGCAATTGGCACATTGCTAGCAGTCATGAGTACCAATCTAAATTATTTAAAAATAAATAATAATTTTAATTCAGCAATTGGCACACTGCTAGCAGTCATGAGTACCAATCTAAATTATTTAAAAATAAATAATAATTCTAATTCAGCAATTGGCACACTGCTAGCAGTCATGAGTACCAATCTAAATTATTTAAAAATAAATAATAATTTTAATTCAGCAATTGGCACATTGCTAGCAGTCATGAGTACCAATCTAAATTATTTAAAAATAAATAATAATTTTAATTCAGCAATTGGCACACTGCTAGCAGTCATGAGTACCAATCTAAATTATTTAAAAATAAATAATAATTTTAATTCAGCAATTGGCACACTGCTAGCAGTCATGAGTACCAATCTAAATTATTTAAAAATAAATAATAATTTTAATTCAGCAATTGGCACACTGCTAGCAGTCATGAGTACCAATCTAAATTATTTAAAAATAAATAATAATTTTAATTCAGCAATTGGCACACTGCTAGCAGTCATGAGTACCAATCTAAATTATTTAAAAATAAATAATAATTTTAATTCAGCAATTGGCACACTGCTAGCAGTCATGAGTACCAATCTAAATTATTTAAAAATAAATAATAATTTTAATTCAGCAATTGGCACACTGCTAGCAGTCATGAGTACCAATCTAAATTATTTAAAAATAAATAATAATTTTAATTCAGCAATTGGCACACTGCTAGCAGTCATGAGTACCAATCTAAATTATTTAAAAATAAATAATAATTTTAATTCAGCAATTGGCACACTGCTAGCAGTCATGAGTACCAATCTAAATTATTTAAAAATAAATAATAATTTTAATTCAGCAATTGGCACACTGCTAGCAGTCATGAGTACCAATCTAAATTATTTAAAAATAAATAATAATTTTAATTCAGCAATTGGCACACTGCTAGCAGTCATGAGTACCAATCTAAATTATTTAAAAATAAATAATAATTTTAATTCAGCAATTGGCACACTGCTAGCAGTCATGAGTACCAATCTAAATTATTTAAAAATAAATAATAATTTTAATTCAGCAATTGGCACACTGCTAGCAGTCATGAGTACCAATCTAAATTATTTAAAAATAAATAATAATTTTAATTCAGCAATTGGCACACTGCTAGCAGTCATGAGTACCGATCTAAATTATTTAAAAATAAATAATAATTTCGTTATAGACGCGCGTCACACGTCGGATGGGTAAGTCGTCGCTGGTAACGTGTCCCCCCGGCCCCGCGTCAGTGTCCCCCCGGCCCCGCCCCGCGGCTGCCCGGCGGTGCCTCTAATTGAATATATATCGAGTCAGGTGCGCTCACTAATGGCTGCTGATAGCGGCAACAATTTTATCTGCATTTTCTCTATAATTTTATATTTGTCTTACTGTTAATAGTTGTACATAGACAATTAAGTAGTATCATCTATTAGATTGTCTTTGATATCATTAAAAAGTTATTATTAATATTAATATCTTATAAAACGCACCGGTGCCCCCCTACACTTTGTGTTAACACGTCTCTGAAGATGAACCTACCCCTCCTAGGCACCATCGCTAAGCAATACGTTTTTCAAACTTGTTGAGCGATAAGGGCCCGTGTCGTCCAGATCCGCGAAACTCCTAGGCCTTTTAGTCGCCTTCTACGACAGGCGGGGCTTACCTTAGTCCTGTTGTTACCTTCTAATGAATGCAAACATCTACACGACAACTGCTTACACTGACTATAGCCTTGATCCTCTTTGTCCAAGGCCGCGAGTCCCAGCTGTGGGAATATAAAAAGGACTGTTTATTTATATATATTTTTAATTTTGCTTCTATATTTATAAATATACTTGTGGTACCTCTGTTGGCTATATCTGCCGAAAAACAATTGTGTTTGAAAGACGCTGTAGCTAGTGATAATACTAAGGTAACAAAGATTTAAATATTTCATGTATTTCGCAGTTGGTACCACCTTCTTCTTCTTAATGTGCCTCACCAACTAGTAAAGGTTGGCGATCAGCGTGGTAGCTTTCTGTCTCTGGTGCGGCGGAACAATACGGACGCCCCGGATGTGCCTGCCAGTGCTGCAGTGACTTTCATAATACAATATAAGAGTTTATAGCTTAGTACGTATTAGATGCTTAGGTTTATTTATTATTTAGTATATTTACGAGAGGGGTGCGACCGCGGGGGCGGGCGGCGTCGCGCGCAAGGGCGGACGGGAAGCGGCGCTCCTGTAACGGCGTCGTTACGGCCGCTAACGGCCGCTGCCGGCGTTATCGGCGATGCAGGGCGGGCGGAAGGCCACTGCGGCTAACGCGCCGCCCGCCCTAACGCTTCCGCACATATTTATTCAACACTTGCGCCGATATGTTTCCTGAGATCCTTATCCGGACGCGAAAGGGTCCGGCTCCCGGTGTTGTTCGGCCGAAAACCGGTCAACGCGCGCCCGCGGCCCCTCAGCGCAAACGGTTCCGTACGTTCCGGCGTTTTATTGGCGAACGACACTTGTTTAATGTTTTTATTCAATACAGATATAAAAAAAAGATAACAGGCGAAAATCATATTTTTAAGACAGTCTCTATATAACACTATTGCTTTTTTTGGAAAATATTTTAATTTTCATATTAGCCCTTACAACCCTCACTTCCCCGTCTCCAGTTAGTTATATATTAGAATGTCTCGAACAAGACGTACACGACTATCCATAACAAAGTGGCGATAGTTAATATAATATACACTGCATCACATTGCACCCGTCTCCTTGAGAGATAGTAGTCTCGTAATCGCAGTAATATCATTAGCTAAAGCGCCTTTCAAATAGGAACACAGTAACATTTGCACACTACTGTTTAGCGGCAAAAATAGCAGATGCGATGATTGGTAGCTACTTTTTTTATTTCGGTTTCGGAAGGGAAAACTTCGAAAGATGCCCTTCTTCTTGGGGGTTATTTGAGATTCTTACTAACTAATACCCCCTCGGTGGTCTGCATCAGTGCAGTCGGAGAGGCTCCGGGATCTCTTGTAGAACGCACCGCTGTCCCTTTTCAGTTTATTGTACACGTCTCTGAGGAGGAACCTCACCCTCCTAGGCACCATCGCTGAGCCATACGCTGTTCCCGTGTTGCCCCACCCTCAAGGCCTGCGAAACTCCTAGCCCCTTTCAGTTGCCTTCTACAACAGGCTGGGCTTACCTTATTCTTGTTCTTACTAGACCTTCTCCGACCAACGAGACCTACCACCAGCATATTGTGTGTAATAATGGTGTTTCTGCTGTCCACCTGAAAGCTCCCATCAGGATAATGATGCACATTAATCGTCTCCATTATCTTAAATCTCACCATCATCTGAATTAGACTGGAAGATTTTGTCAAAGGCCATCAAGTTACACCTGTTCTTGGTGCATCATCGTCAGCCCATAGACGTCCACTGCTGGACATAGGCCTCACCCAAAGATTACCACATCGATCAGGTAAGGATTCATACGGGGAGATTTGTGCCAGTTCCCAATGCGGGTTGGTGGGGATGGTGTTATTGATGAAGAAATAAAAAATGGGCATACTTATAAATTATTATCTTCTCTATAAATAGATCTCTTTGTGGTGCCATTCATCATCTAGGCCATCAGCTCTGACCCTTTCTGGTTGTATTTAACCTTTACTCCAGTTCAGTCGAGCTGGTGACCTAGAGCCGGCGGGTGCGACGACTTCGACTCCGTTTCCATTCGTTCAAAAGCTTCAAAGCCATTCAGTATTTAACGAGGTCACGAGGGTCACGGTATGTAGTATACACACATACGGAAGATATCGTCTGTTTACAACAACAAAGTAATGAGGATACAATCTGATGGTAAACTATGATCGTATAGATACGGGACCCAACCTCACCAGCTCGTGGTGTACCCTGCTAATCAACAAACGAAGCTCTGGCTGGTGTTGGGGAATCCCCTGAAATGAACCCATACAAACGAATGCCCATGGTCTTTTGTGTTGAGGGCAGCTTAGGACCGATCAATGTGGGGATCTGTGGAGGAGGCCCATGTCCAGCAGTGGACGTCTATCGGCTGATGATAATGAAGCATAGAGATTTCGGGTGTGGTTTGCATACCATATTTACTGGTGGTAGGTCTCTGTTGACGGAAACCACTACAGCGTCTACTTCTGCAGCCAAACAGTAGTGTGTAAACATTATTGTGTTCCGGTTTTAATGGCGCTGCAGCTAATTAAATTACGCACGGTAAAGTTCGTCTTGTTACTTCAATTATAACAACTGCACTTTATTATACTTATAGCATTGAGACATATGATGTTATACCTCATCACCACAGTAATTTCACTAGCTTCAGCGTCCTCTAAACCGGAACACAGTTACATTTGCTCAATACTGTTTTTCAGGTGCTTGCGTGGTAGCTACACGATATCTAATAACAGAGGATTACCACCAGTAATGATAATGGTACTTAGAACTTGATCAGGACTGTCACATCTTTACCATCACATTTTTAATATGCTTACCACCAGATTGTACCATAAGAACACAGTAAACTACTGTTAGAATGGCAGAAGTGGTACCTAGACGGTCACCGTCAAGACATCTATATATAACTTTACTAGCGAAATTATCATCACCATCAGCATTAACATATGTATACATCGTCTTCAAATATTCCTTGTTTTTTTTTTTAAATTGAAATTAAAAAAAAAAAGTTTCCGGCGATACATTATGAAGAGTTCCGGGAGGCTCTCTATCGCGATGCAGAGCTGCAGCAGCAAGTTTCGCGCGGAGCCGGCCGGCGCGATACAGCCGTGATATATTCAGCTGAGATACGCCGCTTCCGAACTTCGAGCGGGCGGCAGCTGGCAGCTGCACACCTACACCCTGTATACAGCACCAGCTGGTCCCCGCTCCGCTGGCCGTAACACCCCCGCAACCCCATCTGGGGGAGGAATTTCGTAAAATATCCGACACCTAGTGATAAATCAATGAATCTCTATATACCTCATATATATACATACATACAAAAGGCGAAGTTCCGCTGAAGAAGCAGGTTCTCCGAGCTCTACGACACACGAGGCTGAAGTGACGAACTAGAACTGATGGACGTTGCGGTCTTGAAGTGTTGGGAAGGCACAGCGTCACCAGACTCCCCACTTAATAGCCACTGGATTCAAACAGCGCCAGACCTTACTCTGTGGAACAAGAGACCCATGTCCAGTGGACTTCCATCAGTTGAAATGATGATGATGCGTACATAAACGGGGTTACAGATCTTCCTGGGACGTGTTTAAACATGGTACTGGTGTGTTCCCTAGGGGATCCCTGATCTCCAACTGATGACCACATGAAAGAATTTTATTGGGTAGTAAGTCTTCTCATAAGGTTATCTTTAGATTTCACCTTCAACACCAAAAAAGAAAAGAGCTTTGATCGAGGAACCCTTCCAGATACCACCGCAGCCGACAGACAGTAGTATGCATACATTACTGTGTTCCGGTTTTAAAGACGTTGACAAGTCTCTAGGCGGCATCACCTGATAAAGGATCTAACCTCTAGTTTAATAGACTCCCTATTCGAAGACTGTCAACCGCGAGGAGCTAACCTGACACAAGACTTTACTGATGATAGGTCTCTGTTGCTGGAGATCATCTAGGTAGGTACCATCGCAGCGCCTATATCTACCGCCAAATGATAGTGTGCAAGCATTACTGTGTTCTGGTTTGAAGGGTGCTGTATCTAGTATAATTACTGGGGTATCGAAACTTAACGTCTTATGTCTTAAGCGGCGAGCGTAATTTGGTGCAGTGCCTACCATCATAGCGCCATGTTATGGATAGGCGTATCACTTACCATCAGGTGAAGGTCCCGCTCGTCTGGTTGCTTTATTAAATAAAAAAAAACACAGTGTATCAGATCCTAAGTCTCATTACCAGAGTAATAACACATATTTCTTCTAAGCACTCATCTGGAGACACGTCAATAGATCCTATGTAACTTTAGCTGGAGATTTACATGAAGCGATTTTTTAAAAAAAAAGCCTCTCCCAAAGACCTCCATGTTTGTGAGGGTTCATATTATGGGATTTAGGTCATTTCCTATCACGCTGACCCCATGAGGGTTGGTGGGAGCCAGAGCCTCGTCTGTTGATTAGCAAGCTGCACCACAAGCTGGTGAGGCTGGCTTGGATCCTGTCAGTTGTATGCGGGAACCCTTACACATTTTTATTTATGGTCTATTGGAGACTGATCAGCTGATGCTGTCCGGTACAGCAAATCCATTAACGCTATTTTTCAGCATCCCCTGTAACAGGGGTAGTTTACTTATTAAATTTCACACTCTATATATATACTATTATACGGTTATAACAATAATATGGTAATTGTGTTAGTAATTTAAGTTCGCCGGATGCAAGTGCGCACCGGAAGTGAGACGAGCAGTGTAACTGCAGTACAATGGTGCAGCGATACGGCGCGATACAAACGAACTTCTCAAGATCAATACAAAGCAAACGCCGAAACTTGAACGCGTTCTGTAATGACAATTCATAAGCGGACAGCGATTTTGGTAATGAAAAAAAAACGCTTATCGCTTATTGTCTATACTTTGAACTATCCAATAGTACATTTTCAATAGTTTAATTTTTTTTTAAATCTCTTCTTTCTTGCTCTTTGTCTTTCTTTCACTTTTTATTCCCCATTCATAAATCCCCGTAGCCGGAAACCGTCTTTGTAGTTGCGTGCAAATATTACCTTGTTCCGGTGTGAAGGGCATTGTAGCTAGTCAAATTACTAGGGTACAAAATAGGTCATGTCTCAATGCGAGTCTTAACTAGTGCTACGTGCGGCAAGCGTATCACTTATAATCAGGTGAACGTCCCCTTCGTCTCGTAACTACGTAAAATAAAAAAAAAGGTTCAATCAATCGTGTCTTGTACTGAGCTTTCTCGATTGATTAAAGCGCCAATAGCTTTGTCCCAATTTACGTAACAACCTGCGGTCGCAGATTCGATTCCCGAATTTGTACTAAACTAAATATAAATATTTAAAGCCGTGTAAAAAATTATATTAACCATAATTAAAAAAAATAATTAAAAATAATAATCATGTTTCCTCTTCCACTTGAATCTGTAGTTCTCTTCACTTTTTACTGAAAGCTTCTATTAAAGGAGTGGGGTAGGAATAATATTTATTTAACTACCCACATAAATAATATTTCTATATAAGAAATTATTAATTTATCTCTTATTGTTAAATCTATAGACTTTTCCATTACTTGCAATATACAAAGGTTTAGGTTTAAATATGATTTTTAATATATAGATAAATAATTATAAAAAAATTACTTAATAAATAATCTTAATTTTAATAAATAAAGGAATTAAAAAAAAAACAATAAATGGCCCATGAGGGGATCGAACCCGCGACCTTCGCGTTATTAGCACGACGCTCTAACCAACTGAGCTAATGGGCCGGTTGGGGTACAGTGTAAATTTTTTTATTAAAATATAATATATATTAATGGACGATACGAGCGAGATGTTCACCTGAAAGTAAGTGTCTGCCTGTAACAACACGGCGTCATATAGTATGATATACACTGCACCACATTATACTGGTCGGCTTGAGACATAAGATGTTAAGTATCGTTACCCCAGTAACAACACTAAGAGTGAGACCTACTAGACATATTTATAAAAGATATTACATATGTAAATAGCGCCATTTTGTAAACAAAAGAATGTCGAAAAAAATTTGGCGCAAAAACAAACGGATCATTAAATTCGAAATAAAAATGCACAAGCTCAAATTTGAATTTGGAATTCCAAACTGAAAGTAACGTTGTTTGAAAACAAGATGGCCGCCAGTTCAAAAGAACTACAATTCTATAAGGTACTAACTGTTTACCGCCAGCTCTACTGGATGTAACAACCCACACCAACTCCCTTTGGAGAAAGAATTTCCTTACATCTTCTTCATCCGGATTCTTCGTCTCTTTCATATTAGTTGTGGACGAAGACCGTCTAAGTACCACCGCAGGTCCTTCTACCGCCTTATAGCAGTGTACCGTGTTCCGGTTTAAAGGGCTCGATATGTCTTAACAAAATGAGTGTAATGTGGTGGTATATCGATCCAATCAGCTGTTCTGTTATGGACGGGTGTATTACTTATCATCAGCTGAAATTCTCACTCGTGCATATAAATCGCTTTTGGTAAAATCGCTACCGCTTTTAAATTAACAACAGACTCCTTGCCAAACTAATACGGTTTAGATGCAGTTGTAATTAAACTGTTATGTTGGTTCGTTTGGCGCTAATGTTGAGCGAATATCGCGCGAATGTCGCACTAAAGTCGCGTTATGGCCCGCGCGTGCGATAACGCCGCCGGATCGCTGCGGCACCGCTGCGGCACCGCTGCGGGTCTCTCAAACCTGACACATTCCAATACTATGTAATTTTTTTTTTTTTAATACTACGTGACATTAGGACTTACATAATTCGCCTGCCTATTGCAACGTGGATCTAGGATGTTATATACAGCTATACATTGTGCTTGAGACATGTTCAGCGTCCTTCAAACCGGAGCATAGTAATGTTGGGACATTATTCGTCGCGTGAAAGATAAGATGTTAAATCCCGTTACTCCAGTTATTACACTAGCTACAGCGCCCTTCAAACCGGAGCATAGTAATGTTGGCACATTGTCCGTCGCCTGAAATATACATACATATATATATCACACCTCGTTCCCAGTGGGGTAGGCAGAGACCACCTCTCTCAACCTGCTACGATCCTGGCACACCTCTCTCGCTTCCTTCCTGAGACATAACATGTTAAATCTCGTAACCCCGAGAACTCGAACCTTGAACCGACCCTCGAACTAGCTACCGCGTCCGTCAAACCGGAACATAGTAATATTTGTACACTACTGTTATGCGGCTGAATCAGCCGTTGCGGTGCTAAGTAACGACTAAACGTCGTCCAGTTACAGAGATCTACCATCAGAACTATTTTAGCTTCTTTAAAAAAAAAATCGTCTCGGAATCGAACTGGGGACGCTTCAACATACTACAACTACAAGGCTAATATGACCGCCGGGTAGTGAACAACGCATCGGATCGCATCCGGCGCTGCGCACGCGCCGCGGCGGCCATCTTGCGACAACAACAGCGCGGCGGGTATTAGCTGAAAATTTTGATAAGTGCGCCGATACAGCGGTATTAATTACCGCGGCCCCACTCCCACTCCCACTCCCACTCGCACGCCGCTCCCGCGCCACACCTAATGGACTATCAGCTATCCGAGCAGATAGGTGGCCCAGCGACTGGGGGACATTTATTTCGTCTCCAACCATCGCTATCTGCGGATAAGCTTAAAACATTCGAATAGTCTTCAGACAAATGAATCACTTTGCCATTATGGGATAAAGGTGCCTGCACACTAGACTTATTATTATTAGACTCTTCTAATAATCGAAATAGACTCGCCAACCGGTGTAAAGGGTCCCGCACATAAATTCACCGGATCCAAGAAGCATTGGAACAGCGTGGTGGGAAATGGCCCAAATTGGATTGAGAAACTTTGGGGGAGGTTTATGTTAAGCTGTGGACGTCTATCGGCTGATGATGATGGTGACTTTCCAAGACTCCAGAAAAGAATCTGATGATGATGAAGATGCCTCATATTCCCATTGCTCCCACCAAACTGTACTGTTTAATTACTGGGGTAACGAGAATCAACATGTCTCAACGAGCACAACGCGGTGCTATATATAACAATTTTTTTTAAGCTTCACTTGATTATGAGTGATACTCCCGCCCATAAAACACTAGCGCTAGTTAAGACGGCATCGACTGCACCACATTGTACTAGTCGCTATCGACGTGAGATGTTGAACATCGTTACCGCAGTAATAACCCTAGCTGCAGCGCCCTTCAAACCGGAATACAGTAATGTTAGCACGCTACTGTTTGGCGGCTGAAATAGGCGCTGCGGTGGTCAACAGAGGCTTACCACCAGTAAACCAGCGCCACGTTATTAACGCGTATCACTCAATATCAGGTGATGTTCGCGTTCGTCTCATCGCTTCGATGAGTAAAGAACCACCATTCTTATTCACCATCAGCCGTCACATGCCCACTGCTGGGCATAGGTATTTCTCGTTCACACTCTCCACCTTACCATCAACTGAATGTATGGCTTCGTTCAAAGTCGTATACAAGATCTTTGCGGTTTCACTTTAAAGAGAAGATTGATAACACTTTTTTTCGAGTGTAATATGAGAACACTACCATTCAGTACGACTGACACTTAATATCACGTGATATTGTGGGCTTGTATAACAAGAAAATCTTATTTAGCAGCAAGATACTTGGTAATTTTAACTATATTCTTAAGCATGTTATTATTCGTTATAGTAAATTATTTTATTAGTGTTTGCCGCCATAACAATATTGCAGTGTTTCCGCTTACGTATACACGTGAACCAGTTCCGGTCGGCGCACGCTTGACCATTTCCGGTCATGTTAAAGATGGTTAAATTATTGAAGATTATCATAAGCAGTGGTTAAGCGTATCGTACGTACCCCATTACCGGACAGTTAGTATAACTAACATAAATATATATAGAATGTAGAATAAATATACATATATATATGTTAGTATATATATTCTTTATATATATATATATGTATTCTTTATATATAATATATATTTTTTTTTTTTCTTTATATATATAAATTTATATATAATAACATACAAACAAAAGTTTTCCTATATTCCATAAGCATGTTCTAAGAGTAGAGAGACTGGGTAACAGTTCTTAGTTTAGATAATCTCTCCAGCTTCAATAATATAAATAAAAATAAAAAAAATGATTAACATAAATAAAATATATTATATCTACTATTACTTACTGTTACATTGAAATTTTTTTATTTATTTATTTATTTATATTTTTAATATTCATCATAAGCTACATACATACATACTACGAATAGTTCAACTCTATATTACTTAGCTTTCTATATTTATTTTGTTATCACACGTTATTGTGTTAAATTAAATAAAAAAAAAAAGTAATTAATGTTCTACTGCTCACTAACATATCTCGACTATTAGCTGATGGTATTGAGTGGTGAATAATGAAGGGGGAGCGTGAACGGCAGACGGCAGCGCTGTGTAAATGAGCAGTTCGTCATGCGTTGTATCGGCCCACTTAAAGCAGTAGATACGGCCGGGTCTAGATCGCGCCGGGCCGTGTGCGGACACCCTTAGGACACGCGAGATTACGTGGCGCGGCGATAACACGGAGTGCTCTCGGAGATATTGGCGACTCGCTGAAGGGAATTGGTGTATGATTTAAATAGCTCGTGTGTGCTGCTTATCGGCCGCGTCAGCGCGCCGTGCGGACCCTGATGCACTGCACGGACCCAGCAGCCTCGGGTTCCGTCCTAGCAAAATAGAAAAACAATTAAAGACTGAAAAAAAAACTTAAGAAATACCGTACATGACAAAACTGATGGTAGGTCAGATACCATATATTAGGGGGACCGGAAAGTAATGTCGTTTTCTTACGCTAAATACAAACACATACATTTTTAACGAGTCTTTATTTTTAATCAATGATGTATTCCCCATCATTGTCAATAATCTTTTGCCATCTAGTGAGTAAATTTTCAATCTCTGATCGATAAAAATTAATTGGTTTTTCGGCAAAATATCTAGAGATGGCATTTTGGATATCATCCAAATTTGCAAATGTTTTGCCACTTAAAAAGTGTTGCAGCGCTCGGAATAAGTGGAAATCCGATGGTGCAACATCGGGCGAATATGGTGGATGAGGCAGCACCTCCCACCCCAATTCATTAATTTTTTCTAGAGTTCGCCTTGCGCAGTGCGGTCTTGCATTGTCATGTTGGAGAATGACGCCTTTTCGGTTGACAATCGCTGGCCACTTTTCAATTAAAGATTGATTGACTCGCTGCAATTGTTCGCTGTAGAGGTCTGCAGTAACAGTTTCTCCAGGTTTCAGTAATTCAAAATGAACAATGCCGCGAATACTCCACCAAACACACAAAAGCGCTTTTTTGGGGTGTAAACCTGGCTTAGCAGTACTCCGAGGGATTTCATTTGGAGAGAGCCACTGCCTTTTGCGTTTTGGGTTATCATACAGGACCCATTTCTCATCTCCTGTGATCAAGCGATCAAAAAACGCTTCTGTGTTGTGTCGTTGAAGCAATAAGTTGCATGTGATTGATCGGTTAGCCTTATTCTGTTCGGACAGATTATGCGGGACCCAAACACCTGCTCTGCTTACTTTTCCAATCTGCTTCAAATGTTCTTGGATGGTCGACCAAGGTTTGTTGAGACTGTTTGACAATTCCTCGATCGTCTGACACGGATTTGCTTCCACTTCCGCCCTTAACACGTCGTTGTCTAACGCTGATGGTCTTCCTGATCGATACGAGTCGGAAAGATCAAAATTACCCGATTTGAACTTGGAAAACCACCTTTGGCATTTACGAATGTCCAGTGCATTTGGATAAACATCGCAAATGTTTTTGGTAGCAACTGTTGCGTTATTTCCCTTGCGAAACTCAAAGAGCATGCAATGCCGGATGTGTACCTCTTCTGGTATTTGGCTGGCCATTTTACCCAAAATTACAAAAAAAAATTGTAATTCAATTGTCTATAAGTAAAGAAATCACTATAACCTCACAATGTCTTTGGTACGCCTCTGAACAAAACAATGAGCTGACAAATGACAATCAAGTATTGGCATGGGCAGAAACGACATTACTTCCCGGTCCCCCTATTAATAGGGGTGTAAGAGCTCCATCCAATCCAAGCCAACCTCACCTGCTCTTGGTGCACCCTGATATCCAACAAACGAGACTGTTGCTCCCACCAACCGACGTTGAGCCAGCATGGTGGGAAATGACCCAAATCCCCTTCATATGAATCACTTCTTGAATTGGTAATCTTTGGAGGAGGCCTATGTCCAACAGTGGACCACAATAGGCTGATGATGATGATGACCATCTAACATAAGCACCACCGCAGCGCCTATTGCAACCGACAAACAGTACTGTGCAATTACTGTGTTCCAGTTTGAAGGGCGCTGTAACTAGTGAAATTACTGAGAGTCAACATCTTATATGTCAAGACGACGAGCGCAATGTGGTGCAGTGTTTGTTATCCTAACTAGCGCTACGTTATGTGCTGGTGTATCTCAATCATCGTATATAAATATTTATGGGGAGACCATATAAATGTCCACTGCTGGACGTAGGCCTCCCGCAAAGATTCCCACACGATCAGGTGGGGTATTTATATAGGAGGATTTGGGCCATATCCCACCACGCTAGCCCAATGCCGGTTGGTGGAAGCTACAGCATCGTTTCTTGATTAGCAGGGTGCACCACGATCAGATGGGGTTGGCTTGGATCCCGTAAGTTGTTGTCTGGGAACCCTTACACCCTCTTCTATATGTATGTATACTCTGTGGTATGCAGCAGATATTATAAGGTGAGGAGTAATCAATCAGCAGCACGCGAGAGGCGAGCAGTAGCCGGCGGGCGTTTGTTTTATCTGTGGCACGCACGAGCGCGGACCTGCCCTCGCTGCAGCACTGGATGTAGAGCATCCTCACACTGCAAGATCTAACCACACTACTATATAGTATAGACGTGGTTCCTTACTATAGGTCTTAAATGAAGAGGGCTGTGCTTGGAGTGTCTCTGCGCGATGGAATCAGAATATGGAGATACGCAGAAGAATTAAGGTCACCGATATAGCCTAAAAGATTGCTAGAGTGGCAGTAAGATCCCCGAATGGCGCCCGCGTACTGATAGACATGCTGGGAGTCCCCACAAGTTGAACGCAGGAAGCAGCTGATCTATGTGAACTTGTTTGGAGGAAGCTTAAAGCCTGCAGTGGAAGTCTATCAGCTGATCATGATGACTGCACTTTTTTTTTTCTTTTGGTTTCCGGGGAGAAATCTTCGAAAAGATGCTCTGCCTTCTGGGGGGATGTCAGAGTTATGTGGAGATTTATTCCCACAAAAACCCCTTCAGTGGTCACCTCCGGCGTTTGGAGAGGTCTACCAGCCTCGTAAGTACTACTTCAATGACCGGAGACCAGGTCCAGCCATTGTCCTCCTCAGGATATGACGACTGCAGCTACGTCAACGTGATTACTTATACGTTAAGTGTATGCAGTTAGTCGGAAGTGCGTGATCGGGTTCCGCTGTCCGTGTGCTGTGTGCACGGCGTGGGGTGGGTGGGTAGGTTTGTCCACGTGGCCCGCAGCCGCCGCGGCGGGCTCGTGGCCGCGCGTTTAAGTCAAAAGGCTCGTTATCTCGGCGCAGCATCCATCACGGAGCGGGCCCGCTGCGTTATCGGCGCGCCGCACGCCTCCGCCTAGCCGACTTTTATTTCGCACTGTACAAACTCAGTTTAAAACGCGCCGAGGTTAACTCCATTCAGCTTAGACGGTTATTGTTACGTTATAACGTACATATACGTTATAACGTAGATATATATTATAACGAAGGTATACGTTATAACGAATCTATACATTATCACTAATGTATACATTATAACGTAGCAATATGTCATAACGAAACTATACGTTATAACGAGTCTATACGTTATAACGTTTTTTTTTTTTTCAATTATAGATAAGCATAGAGATTTCTGGTGGTAGTTCTGTTGCCGGTAACTATCTAGGTGGGTACCACGGCAGCGTTTCTGCCGCCAAACAGTAGTGTACAAACACTATTGTGCTCCGGTTTGAAGGGCGCTGTAGCTAGTGAAATTACTGGGTAACGAGAGTCAAGAACCCATCTCTCGTAGTGTATATCATCCTAAGCGCCACGTTGTTTGTCAGGTGTGTAATTTATGATCAGCTGATAGTCACGGTCGTCGATCCGACAGCGCGACGTTCACGTCCTTTCATCATCATCGTTACCATGATGCACCCAACACCACATTCCGCTGATCATCATGAGACGTATTTCGGGATGTATTTGAAAAATTGGTGTCTAACACATCAGCAACCGGACACGATTTTTTCCGGCCGGTCAATAAAAAACATTATAGAAACATCCGACAACCGGGTGCCGCGGGAGCGCAAGCCGTCGTTAAAACGCGAACAACCGGACGAGATTGACCGAGGACTTAGGCCGGGTGCACACTATGCGCACGCGCGAAAGAGTACACCAGATAAGTGAAGATTCTGATGATATATCAACACAGAAAATCTTCAAGTATACTGCTGCCGGAGACCGTCTAGACACCACCGTAGCCCTTATTCACGCTGTCAAAATGCACAGTGCAAAAATTAACATTATCCGGTTTGAAGGACGTTGTACCTACATAAATTCTTAAAGTAACGGGACGTAACATAAAAAATTGTATACAACATACACTACATTCTAGATAAGTTAAGCAAACTTTTAACTTGAACGATGCTTATATCAGAACTGGTACAGTCTGTCACCATCATGCTTTATGTAAACGGACCCTTAGAATCGCGCCAACTACATCAGCTGAAATAAATATGGCCGACCGGCTGAACGGCATAAGTAATAAATCGAAGGTATACAGATAATAAATTGCTAGATATTTGTATAAAAAAAAATCAACTCGAAGTGCGGATAGAAGAAATAGACACATTAATCATCGTCATCAAACAGTCCTGCTGGAGGTAGACTTCTAAACGTATGTGGAGATCTTTGGCGGAGACCTAGGTCCAGCAGCGGGCGTCTATCTGCTGACGATGATGATGACCTAATTCTTATATATAAAACAACCATGATATAACCGGGAAGTTGACCTGGTGGTGATTATAGTAATGTGATGGTATCTACCATTCCTCACCGTGTCTAGAAAACGATGGAACTTGCCCTTAAATAAAGCTTAACAGAAGACAGTTAAAAACAATACTTGCCAAGTACTGCTTGGTGATAATTAATGTTATCAGGGTCTATTTCAGCCGACGTACATTAGTGAACAGTCATTACTATGTTCCGGTTTGAAGGACGTTCTAGCTAGAAAAATTACAACGGTAAGGAGACAACATTTATATCTCAACACGACGAGCACAACATGGTGCATACTAACTAGCACTGTGTTAGGTAGGCGTATCACTTAACATCGGGTGACCGTCCAACTCGTCACGTCGTCGTTGGATTGGGATCACATAGCGCTCGTCGCTTTAAACGTGTTAGTTCTCATCACCTATGCAATTCCAGCTGCAGCGCCCTTCAAACCGGAACAGTGTAAATTTTGCACAGTACTGTTCGTCGGCGTGAGTAGGAGCTGTGACAGTACCGGTTATATCTCCGTCTCTTTCATATCGTGCGTTCAGCTTTATATTTATATTGGAGATAAGCGCGATCAGCTAATCGATGGATCTGTTCTGCCCGCTTATCAGCTTGAGTGATTCCTTCTCTCGGCAGCGGCCATCATCTCGATGCACCGCGATACTGCCGAGATATTGCTGATGATTTTAAAAGCTCCACTATCTGCAGACTCCATGTGGACTTCATTTAATAGCTGATCATTGACCTAATGGATTGCAAGCTGCAAGGTCACCGACCTGAGGGCTGCGCTCGGTATACATGAGCATAAGCGCTGCATACCATTTTTTTCGATATCGAGGGGGAGGGTGTTAAAAAGATTCCCTGATTTGGGGAGAGAACAGTAATAATTTCATTAGGTACAGCGCCCTTCAAACCGGAACACAGTACTGTTTAGCGGCAGAAATAGGGACTGCGGACTCTTTGACTACCGTTATATAACTATCGGTCACCCATCCATTCATACAGGAACATTTTCAAAAATCGAATTTACCGCCATTAGAGTTTTCTTTGTGAGGGTAGTAGGAAAAAATAAAATCTTAACTAAATAACAGATATCGGTGGAGAATCAGTAATTTGCTCTAACTGAACGTAACACTGCTATCGGCTAACAACATCGGCTGTCACGGCCGGGGAGACCAGACCTTACAGATGCATTTGGGGCTGTGGGGGTAGTAGAGGGTGTGAGGAGAGTAGGGAGCCAGATCCCGATCGCCTGTTGACCGATACAGCAGATTTATGGACCGCTATCCGTACACCGTCTTAATTTACTAGCAGAGGTGCTTATGAAAACAACCCCCTGCAGACACTTGGAATAATGTATAAGTAGTTAATATATTTACTTAGAATAACTTAATTATAAAGGGTTGTAAGGGGTCTCGCACAACAACTCACGGGACCCAAGTCACCCTGGTAATCAACAAATGAGGCTCTGGATTCCACCAACCCACATTGGGCCCTAATACCCAGCTGTACCAGAGGCCATGCTGACTGCAGCGCTGCATTGATCTATATGGAGATTTTTGGGAGAGGCCAATGCCCAGCAGTGGACGTCTGCTGGCTAATCATTATGAATTATAAAGTAACATAACTATTTAAAAAAAAACGGTAATCTCCATAACGCTCCGATCGATTCCAAGTAGACCTACTGACCCATACCTGATGGAATTACTGATGTATACCGGAAGCTCGTGCTTAATGGGGATCTAATCCGCATCCCTTTACAAACCGAACAGGAAATACACTGCTTATAAAGGAAACCAGAGCAACTCACGGGATCGAAGCCACTCTCACGAAGCTGTATTAGGCCAGCTTGGTTAAGCGATGGGCCCCTAGCCGGGCACGGTGTGATGGGGCGTTCGGGCCGTTGGGCGTGGCCCTTTGGGCCTTTTGTCGTGTTTCCCCTGGGGGTGCGTCCCCCGGGGGAGTCTTGGTTTTTGTCCCCCCCCTCCCACTTCGACGAGGGGGGGAGTCTGGAGGGAGGAGGCCGCCGCCCAATTCCTTCACGGGAGGGCGGCGGCCGAGCATGCGCTCCGTCGTGGGCGCGCGCGGTCGTCTGTGGGGTCGGGGGGCCCCAACGTGCCGGTCCCGCGAGGGGCCGGTACGGGACGGCAGGTGGGTGCCTTTGCTCCCCGCGGGTACCCACCAAGAGGAGTTTTATACGCGGAGGCGCCCGGAGAGTTGCTTGGCTGAAACCCGGGCGTCTCCAGTATGCGTGTGGCGGGACAAGCGGTGGTGGTTTTAGTGGGTATGGGGGTCACGCACAACATCTCAGTGGCCCCGAGCCCCACATAACCCGGCGTCCCCCCCCTCGAAAAGGACGCTGGGTATGCGTTAACAGCATTTCCACCACCGATATAAAAAAAAAAAAAAAAAAAAAAAGGCCAGCTTGGTGGGAAGTGGCCCAAATTCGTCCATATGATTCCCTATCTGAATTGGGGATCTTTGGGAGAGGTCTATGCCCAGCTGTGGACGTCTATCGGCTGATTACGAAGGCAGGTATGCGGAAGTATTTTTTGTAGGTAAAACAAAAAATGGAGTTGTCATTTCCGTTCGTGTAATTACTTTATTCCATAACGCACGCACACACGCACACACGCACACCCTCAGCAGGCCTTCCACGCATCGCGTCATTGTCTGCCGGGTCATTTGTTAGAGAGCGGCGCGGGGCGCGCGTGCTGCGTACAACGCGCACGCCACGCGTGACACGCGTGACACGCCGATGCCCCGATAACGCCGATAACGTGACAGCCCGTGTCACGCCACCGGTGACACGCTGCGCCCGAAAGTCGCTCTTCAGCGCCAAAAGCGAGGAACGCCGCGCCGTCGCTCCCACAAACAACACGACACTGGCCAAATTCTTTTAAGGGACGCCATTAAACATAAATAAAAAAAAAGAAGTACACTTCTTTCCGCATTCAAGCATGTACTGCTGTATCTATTTTTGGCGCGAACCAACGTGATGATTGCTTAAAACATATATGTAGGTCTATGGTTTCTGAATGAAAAAGAGTGTTAGATAAATAAGATTGAGATGCATGAACGACTGATTTGATAGAAGGAGATGGATGTATGAGGAGAAGAGAAGGATGGTTTTTAGTAGAAATACGACAAGACAATACGTGTACAAGTAATATTTATATTACGCGTCGTTCCCAGTGGGGTAGGCAGAGACCACCTCTCCCCACTTGGTACGGCCCTGGCACACCTCTCTCGCTTACTCCACTTTTATGAGCGTCTTCATGCATGCTCGTCGGTGCGAGTACTCTTGCCCGGCCTTTCTTTAGGACATCTGCTATACTTATATATACTTCTTTATCACTTTTATTAGTGATGTCTAGGTCACCGAACGCCCATCGTCAAGACCCCGTCACTGTTGTAGGGGATGACGTCTCACTTCTTTGCTTTATCAAAGCCATGGTCAGTGGAGGTTGTGGTTCAAGGTAGCTTTCTGCGAGGAGGTAAGTCAGCAGAAAGAGGCTGCAGATATAATACGAAAGGCATAAATAGTGCGTGCGGTACTTCCGCCTAACACTAAAACTGGTGGAGAGCGGTACCTCCATCCTTAGACGTAGTCTCATCAAGGTCTCGCTGTCTACAACACGGATTTGTGAGTAAGCGATCCCGTGGTTTTGGCCATATACGCCGAATGAGAAACTCTGGGCTTTTAGCCAGTAAGATCTAATAAGTCTTCTGCAGAAGGGTATTACATGTAGGACTACCCGCGAAAAAAAAGTTGGTACCACCGCAGCTATTGCAACTGACAAACAGTACTGTGCGAACATTATCGTGTTCCGGTTTGAAGGACGCTGTAGCTAGTGTAATTACTGGGGTAACGAGTTAAACGAGCGATGTTTTAACGATGACAGTTAAAAATTTTAGCATTTGTTTTTTTTTGAATTGCCTATATATATGTTCAAAACAAATTGTGCAGTTCCCTTCTATTGGGCACAGTATATATCGGCCGATAAAAAAAAGCGCATGGCAACACCGCGATAAGTTGGCAGTACGTTGGCCGGCTGCCGGGCAGCGCTATTAAAGTATAAAGCTGTCAGTTTTATGAGGATCACATCTAGTATCCTATCTATGCTTTATCCTGCAGTTTGGACTTCCAACTAGCCAACAAATATACCTTTAGAGGTATTATCATTTCTCTGACCAACAGACCCTCCTTATCTTGAGGTACAAGATTTTAAGACTCATCCTCAGACAAAAGACGTCGGGCACTAGGAGATTCATAAGGAGGGATTGGAGCCATTTCCCACCACTCTGGCTCAATGCGGGTCGATGGGAGCCAGAACCTCGTTTGTTGATTAGCAGGGTGCACCACGAGCTGGTGAGTTTGGCTTAGGTCTCCTGAGTTGTTGTGCTGAACCCCTTACACCCCAAGTCTCTTTAGCCTCCTTAAATTAACATATGTTTGGTTTGTCTTTATTGCTCAGCCCTGTTGTCTCGGACTAGTAAGAGTAAGACTAAGGTAAGTCCTGCCTGTCCTAGAAGGCGACTGAAAGGGGCTAGGAGTTTCGCGGGTCTTGAGGGTGGGGGCTCTTATCGCTCAACAAGCGAACCTGTGTGGGATAGCGTATGGCTCAATGATGCCTAGGAGGGTTAGGCTCCTCCTCAGAGACGTGTAACACAAAGTGTAGAGGGGTACCGGTGCGTTATATGAAAGATTCCGGAGCCTCTCCGATTGCACTGATGCAGAGCACCGAGGTGGTTTTAGTGAGTAAGAATCTCACATAACCCTGACTTCCCCCCGAAAGCAGGGTACTTTTCGAAGATTCCCGATGTGGACAATATTATTAAATCTTCAAAGATGCTCGGGTTCTTATTAAGAAATATTAAACAATTCAACAATTTATCTAGCAAAAAAAATCATATACAATAGTCTTGTGAAGAGTATTCTTGAATATTGTTCAACAGTTTGGCCTCCTCACTTCGCCATAGATAGCTTGAGGCTGGAGGGAATCCAAAAGAGGTATTTGGCATTGGCATCTTGCTATAAGCATCGGCAGAGCTGATAGAGGATTTTCATATACTGATAGACTTGACTACTTTAGGATAACATCTTTAGATAGTTGTAAAGATATTTTGGATTTAATATTCTTGTTTAAATTGATTAACAATATAATTAACAGCCTCTCACTTCTATCCAGATTCAATATTAGGGTATCTATTAGAATTCCTAGATGTGCGATTACTCCTCTGTCGATGCCACTGCGGAGATCTGTGCTTGGTTGCAAATTTCCAGATTTCAGGATTAGCAAGCTAATAGGTTTAGTTCAATGAACTGATGCAGGAAATTTGTGGACATCCATGCGGACTGATCATATACATTTCCTGGCACTTTTGTTGCTTTATGACTGCAATTACTTTCGTGGTTTTTTTTTTAGTTTTACGTGGGGGGAATGCCTACGCATACTCGTCCTCGCGGGGGCAAGGACGGGTTATGTCGGACTCGCACCGACTAAAACCCGCACGATGTTCCCGACTCATCGCCTGGTGGCAAAGGTTACGGGTACAGCTCGGTGCCTGCGTCCGCGACCCTCACCGACGCTGGCCCACCTCGGCACGGAGGGATAAATTACTTTCGTGGTTTGCCCTAACCTATCTTATCCATAAACAGTATAATCACTGAATGCTGTGTCTATCTACTTTTTAACAATCATGTAGTAAGATATTCTCGTTTAAATTCTTTGTATATTTTAGTGTATGTAATAGTGTATGGTTGATTGTAGACCTAATAAATAAATAAGATTTCCGCCCTGAAACTAAAAAAAAAAGAAAAGCAATGTGGTGCAGTGATCCTAACGCATTAGTTACCACCGGGTGAACAACCTGCCCCTTTCAACGCTTCGTGCAATAAAAACCAGTAGTTTATTTAGTAGTAAATATGTTACAACTGTGTGTGTGTGTATGCTTAATGCCATTTAATGTTGTTCCCAGGTAAGTCCTCACGCCGGCCCGGCTAGGCGCAGGCTATTATAAGGTAATATTTTGTGCACTCTCATTGTGCGGCGGTCGGCCGCCGTCTTGCATCCCTAACGACCGCGAAACGCGTTTTAAATTCCCTCTCACAAATAGCCCCCGGCCTGGCGGCGGAATGCCCCCATTAATCCCCATACAAAGCGACGCCGCCGAAAGGGGGGCCCGCGCTTCAGAACTCAACGCAACGCAATCGAACGGTAACATCGCGCGCGGAGCGGCGAGACGGCCGAAATAAATATCGATTCATAACACAATACAATCGAGAGGATCGAGAGGATCGAGTAAAAAGCGAGGGACGACCACACATCGTGTATCGCGACATCGCGCATCGCGACATCGCGCCCGCCCGCCCGCTGGTATCGCGCGAGGCGGTCGCGATGCGACCCGGAGACGATACCGACCCGGTGACGACACGACGCGAACCTAACAGACACTTCCGGACGCTACCAAATTTATTATTATCTATATATATATATATAGAATTCCTCCATATGAACCGCTAGAAGCAAAATCCTCTAGTAAGTAAGGTCGCGTGAAGCCGCTGGATACATACAGCGAAGGTTCGATCGACGTGGAGATCTTTGGTGGAGGCCTATGTCCAGCAGTGGACGTCTATTGCAAAGAGACTTAAAATCTTCTACCTCAAGATGAGGAAAGTCTGTTGATTAGAAAAATGATAATACATTTAGCCGTCTATTTGTTGGGGAGTTGGAAGTCCAGAGTGAACGTCTATCGTCTGATGATGATGATATATTAATTGTAAGGAAAAAGTCATGATTGAGGAACATCAGGGAATAGACTGGCATATCAAAGGCGTACGTGGTCCACCGAACCAGACTGATAGGAATGCACCACGCTGATCGCCTACCTTCACAAGTTGGAGAAGCACTTTAAGAAGAAGAACAGTAATTAAAACCAGGTATACATCTTCACGAATTCACGGTGAACTGAGTGATAAATATTTTATTACCTTTCTTTACCTACCCTACCTTTCGATAATTTTTTTTTAATAAAATACATTCCATATTCAGAGATTCGTTGACTCATCACGAGTACTCCGAAACTGTTAGACGTGAATACTCAAAATTTGGTAGAGAGGTATCTTCTGACGTTTAGAGGTCAGCTAAGAATGGATTTCACAAAATTCCTTCTCCAATAGGAATTGCGAGGGTGTTACGACCAGCAAAGCGGATGAAGAACAGCTAGCTGTTCAACAACTGCAACAGAAGCTAGCAACTGTTGGTAATTGTGTACGAAGCTAGTAAACCACCATCAGCCGACAGACGTCCACCGCTGGACATAGGCCTCCCTCAAAGACCCCCACATCGACCAGTGTTGTGCCGCCCGCTTCACTGAGCACAAGGGGCTGTTGTTTGTAGGATTTCATATGGGGGGATTTTGGGCCACTTCCCACCACGCTGAAGCTAGTAAGTACGAAAATGATGAGTGAGGACAGCAGTCGGCATGAGATACGGATAGGAAAGAAAGAAGGGTAAGAAGTATAAAATAAGAAGAAAGGAATGAGACTGTACAATTAAATAGAATTACCGAAGAAAAAGAAAAACAAGGCCTTAGCTCAATTTAACTAGGGGTGAACGCTTATTAAAAAAAGAAAAGAAAAGTAAGTACGATAAAAATACGTCCGTGTATTATTTCCAGTACGATATCGTTACACTATTAATCTATAATCGGAGGCAGCCTAATTGTCTCGCGAATTATTGTTGACATTTCTACGATCCAGTAAAACGAACACATCGTTATAGATCCGCTATACAATTTTGTACTTTGTCCACATCGTGTTAAGAGTCACAGTCCCGGAGCGGGGCGTCGTGGAGGAGGCGCCGGTACAGATTTACAAGACAGTGAGCGTTGGGCCCGTGCTAAGATATTTATGCAAGGTGCTCTCAGTTGCCGGAGGAGATTTGTGGGCGATTTGTTAACCTGCGTCTCGGTTTATTGGCACTACGCTGCCCGCTGAGAACCACTCCATACGGACAATACACACACATATATATTATATATATATGTAGCGCAAGATAAGACTCATTCACACGCAATTACATCATCAATGTACGCTTCATAACTTTGGATTAAAATATTCATTTTATTTTACGAAATGACGAGACGATCGGAACCTCCAGCTGATGATAAGTGACGCACTAATTAGGATGATATACACTGCACCACATAGTGCTCGTCATCTTGAGGCACTAACTACAGTACCTACAGCACCCTTCAAACTGGATGACTAATGTTTGCACAGTACTGTCCGTCGGCTGCAATACACACTACAATGGTACCTATCTAGCAGTATCCTGTTTAAATATCCTTGATACCTTCTCCAGGAGATTAGTGAAACCAGTAGTTAACAACCTGGATGCATCATTGGATGGAGTCCACATCCAGTTATCGTCGATCGATGCACCTTATTCCAATTCGCCGAGATAAGTGAAAACATGACGGCGAAGTAAAAATAGTGAAGATAATGCCGGAGATCGCATCTGTAAACAATGGCGGCCGTGTCCGCGCTCTCATTAGCCGGCCGCTCGTCCGATTCCGCGGGAATCGAACGAATCGATTCCGCGCACAAAAATATCGATTCGGTCCCCTCACTGCGTTCCCGCGTAATTGACCGCTCCGACTTACGTGTACTCCAACATATTTATCGATAAGTTTTTATCACATAAAATAAAATCCTTCCATCGTCGACAGAGCTTAATACGGTGCAGTGTATAACATCCTAACTACCGCCACGTTATATCACTTAACATCAGGTGAATCTCTTCTCATCGCTGTTTTATAAAAAAAATACAGAATTATCAAAGGTTTTAAGCTATCAAAAAACTGTGTAACGCTGATTTCGTCCCGGGCTATCTATCATCAGCCGATAGATATCCAGCGCTGGACATAGGACTCCCCCAAAGATCTCCACATACAGTCAGCATGAGCTACGGTACTGCTGTGCACTGGAGGCTGTCATATATAAGGGTTCATATGGGGGGGATGTGGGCTATTTCTCACTGCTGTTCCAATGCTGTCAGACCCTCGATTGTAGATTAGCAGGCTGTTCCACGAGCAGGTTTTCTCGAAAATTCCGATAAAAAAAAAGTGGTGGGGGTCAATTGTTTGCACGGTCCCGCGGTTTTCGTCACAATAGTGTTGTTACAGCCGGACGCGATGCGATATCGATACGGCGTCGCTCCGATCGCGAGATAATCGCGTTTTGATTGTTTTAACGGCGGCATTGTTATGCAAATGTTAATTTTTGATGATGCCACCGCGGTGTTGCCATCGCGCGATTAATTACCGGAGCCGGCGGAGGAACCCTCGGCGCAGTCCGCGCTGATTATTATTTATCAACGCATATGTTCATTAAGATAATCATTATGATTAAAACTTAATTATTATCAATTGTTTCAAGTTGATATTAAAGCTATTGTGAGCGAGCTTTTAAGTAACATAAATCTGAGGAGGTTGCTTACTTAGCTTACTTATACATTTAGACTCAATTGTCTCATTGGCGCTAAGGATAACCAATTATCAGATAACAAGGAGGGTTACCAGTTCGATTCTGGTTTTTTTCCTAAACCTTTACTGTTGTATTGTAATTTTAAAAACAGCATTGTATTTCCGGTTTACATTTTTTTTTAATCCTTAATATTTTGTACCATAGCACCGTGCCTATTAAAAAAAATTGGAAATAAAAACATGTGGTGGTAGATCTCCGATGCCGGAAACCGTCTAGGTCTTGAAGCCGGATACCACCGCAGATCTTGCAGCCGATAGACAGTAGTGTGTTCCGGTTCGAAGGGCGGTGTAGCTAGTGTAATTACTGGGGTAACGAAACTCAATATCGACGACGAGCGCCCCGTTGCTACGGACAGGTTTATCACTTAGCGTCACGTGGCCGTCTAGCTTTTCTAGTCGCTTCTGCCAATAAAAAAATAAATACTGTGATCCGGCAGCTAGTAAAATCAACATCTTATGGCGACGAGCGCTATGTGGTGCAGTGTATGTCATCCTAACTAGCGCTACCTTGTTATGGACTGACTTATCACTCACTATCAGGTGAACGTCCCAGAAAAATGTCTTTCAAATCCCTGTTTACACGACGCGTCGACACGCGCGTCACCGTGCCGACACGCGCGTCTAACGAACCGCGCATTGTATGCAAAATCGTGGCGGCGCTGCGTTTGTCTGGCGAGGCTTTAATAAATTATACGACCGCTTACATCTGAATCGCTTCATCACTAATTGAATTTTTTTTTTATTATTGGTGGTAGGTCTCTGTTGCCGTAAACCGTGTAAGTACTACCGCAGTTCCTATAGCAGCCGACAGACAGTACTGTGCAAATATTACTGTGTTCCGGTTTGAAGGACGCTGTAGCTAGTGTAAATATAGGAGAAACGAGACTCGACATTTTATCTCAAGGGACGAGCGCAATATGATGCAGCATATATCATCCTAGTTACCGCCACGATACGCATGCCTATAGAGGCATGCGTATCACTTACCATCACGTGAACGTCCCGATTTTCTAGTCGCTTCCTTGATTAAAAAAAAAATATTGTGTTGAGGTTTGAAGGGCGCTGTAGCTAGTGATATTACTGTTATAACAAGACTTTACATCTTATGTCTTAGAGAAGCGTAATCTGGCGCAGTCTATGTCATCCTAACTAGCGCAACATTATTATTATTATGGACAAGCATATCACTTACCATCAGGTGTACCTCGTGTTCATCTTATGGCAACATCGAACAATTTTTTTTTAATAAATTTACATAGGTTAGGTATATTAGTATTACCCGCCTAAATTAGAAAGGCTTAACGAGCAGTTGAGATGTATAGTTCCTTCTCTAGATGTCAAGACCGAAAAGCTTCTAACGGGGGCAGTGTTGAACGACTTCCGGATAAAAAGCTAGATTGAAAATTTAAATCTAGATTTGATTTTAGTGGCGGAAAATTATATCGAATATGGCCATCGGCTGATGTGGAAACGAAAGTATTACCCCAAAGTACCTTTTTCATACCAATTCTCCACAATCGTCTCCATTATAAGTTCCATTGTAGCGCGATAGCCTGAAGCATTGGCTTAGACTGATCCATTCCAGAACCACCTCGTCTTCCCCCCGTAGAACGCGACGCATTTCCTACCTTATACGTAGAGACATTAGGTTGTAAATAAAGCGGCTATACGTTGTCGTTTATGACGTTACGTCGCTACAGCTGTTGACCGTGTTGCACGTATAAGCATGTCGCGTGTATTTGAATTTGAACTGTATGCCGTCGCGTTTAAGTCGGTTTCGTTTCGACGCCGGCGGGTGGATGTACGCCGTCCGCGGCGGCCGGGGCGCCGGCGCTATCGGAATCACCTTAATGATGCCTCGATGGCGGATAGCCATTGTGTTGGATGTAAATTTGTAGCCGTCGGCGCGGGTAATGATGTGAGAACAAACTGAGATGCTGATAGCTCGATCCGGATCGCTCTCGGGTACGGCGAAGGGGGGTGCGGCCGCGGAGAAGGTGGGGCGCCGCTGCATGTTCTTATTTTAAACGCATTGTTCCTCAAATTTTTCGTATGTATTCATGCAATCATTTTTTTTTTAAATGTCACAGAATTTGCAAGACATTACATCGATTTTTTTTTTTAATTGCGCATTTTGTAATGCATCATATATGGTGTACTCCGGTTCTCGTGTGCTAACAGCCGGCATAGCACATGCGGCCCTGGAATCAAACCATCTCTAGAATCGGGTCTCAGCGCTTTAAAGCAGACAGCGGGCGCCGCCGATGCCGTTATAAATAGAAAAATGTGTAATCTATGTTAATAAATCTTTTCTCCGATCATTACATATCAGTGGCATTTATGGACATGCGGGTATGTTACAAAATTAGAAGCGATGTTCATGTTTGTAATATGGATGATAGATTATATCTCCACACTCTTGCTTCACAACTACGACATTCATCGTCATTCATTATCAGTCGATAGACGTCCACTAGTGGACATTGGCCTCCCCCAAAGGTCTTCTTGTTAGAGTTAATTGAGAGGAATTAGGCTTTAGCTCACCACACTGGCCCAGTGCGGGTTCGTGGGTGGTCAGAGCTCCGTATTTTATTCAGCAGGGTACACCACATGTAGGTGAGGTTGACAAACCCTTACACCCCTTATCCCAACTACGACAAATATCTGTTTTTATATAAAGATTATCAATTAATATTTTACATCGTCGAAAGGTTTATTCATATGTTAGTTTTGACGTTTTATTAAACGATCAGCGTAGATTTAAATAGGGTACAAAGAAAGCGCTGAGCTGTCGTGACCCTTACACGGAGCCCCGATGGGTCATAACGACCTTAACTGTAACGGGCTAGTGCGTACACAACTTTATCTCGGCCATTAACGAATCGTTTTCGCTAAACGCCCGACAAAAACTTAAACGGTGTTGACATTTTAAACATAATCAAATAGAGACCCCAAAGCGCTCGCCCGCGGCAGCACGCGAGCCGCCGAACAAAACGCCACAACAAAATGGCTGTTTACAAAATGGCGGCCGCGATGGCGTCATTAGGCCCTTTATCGCACTATTTTGTCGAATAGACAAAATTTTCAGTCTTTCAACTCCCGCCAACGTAATGAATGCGCTTGGAGCGACGCTTTACGTGATAAATAACGATGGGAGTGACGATCGGCTGGCGGCGTACACCGCGCCACACATTCACCGACACGGAGGCTAATTATTATTACACATTTCTAAATTAAATTAGCTTAAATTATCTTAATTGTAATATTTAATGAAACCGTTAACTGCTTACAACATTACTCGAAGATTCCCTAGTTAATCTATCTATATCATCATCAACTCATAGACGTCCACTGCTGAATATAGACTTTCCACCAATCTCCACATCGATCAGACCTACGCTGCCCCCATCCAGCGACTTCCTTTGACCTTCACCAGATCGTCGGTCTACCTTGTGGACGGCCTCCTAACGCTACGTCTATCGGTCGCCACTACCCAATCCATCTATATATCATGGACTCAATGGAATGATGAACTGTAACAACATTCGAATTTAGAATTAAAATATATTGACATTCCAATGCTCATTATCAGTCGATAGACATCCGTTGCTAGAAGTCTCTTCTCTCCTCCTCTAGCTTACCAATATATAGTGAGCTTCGGCATTGCTGTGAGCACAAGGAACCCCAATATAACCTGCATCTATCTCCTGTCACTCAGCTTGCAGCTTTCTTAGGTCGTTCCTTCGCCTAGGAAGATTTAATTCTTCCTTTGAGACGTGCTAAAGTAAATTGCAGAGAGGCATCGATGAGTTCTGTAAGTGGTCCCGCAGCCTCGCCGAATGAACTGATGTAGACTACAAGTGGGGGTTGTTAGTGAATGAGAATCTTATAACCTTGACTAGCATCCAGAAGTATAGCACCTTTCGAAGATTTCAACCGAACCTAAGAAAAGTCGTTTCCTTCAGGATTTGTCTTATGTATAGCTTTCTTGATATTGTACAGTCTAACCCGAGTAGGTGCCCCGTCCAGAGCAGTCTGTGGACTTTGTCTAATCTCATTCATATGCAGCTTAAGTGCGTCAGTTTCATGCCAATAGGTTATTGGTTTGTCGTAACAGTGCCAGCCGATACAGTGAAGTTGCCAAGGGATTCAAATAGTCCATATACACTGATAATTTGTATTAGTAGACACTTTTGCATAGATAATCTTAATCACAATTAACAATATATAGAACAGCAGTCAATACTGTTGACTGCCGGGCTTTTACTAGTTTTTTTTTTATAAACAAATGTACTATCAACATTTTATATCAATTTAACAAAGTCCAAATCAATGGAGTGTCCAAAATAAGTTGAGATTCGCACCGCACAAGAAGTGTGCAATGGTGATTACGAACAAACTCAAGTACGATACTCCACGGCTGAACATGGGGGGAACCTGCATTGGCATGTCCTGGAAATCATCCGATCCATCTACGTATCTGCGGTCGAGCTGATTGTGCTATACGCGGCTGCAGCATGGGCACCAGCAGGCAAGACTATAGGGATTCAGAGGCAACTAAACACCATACAGAGAGGATTTGCGATGAAACTCTGTAGATCGTACCGCACGGTCTCTCTACATTCGGCCCTGTTGCTGTCGGGATACTACCACTAGATCTAAGAATTCAGGAGGTGCTCGACCTGTATGAGACTAGGAGAGGGTTGTCCCAGACACTTCTAGGCGATAGAGAAGTAGAACAGGTCGTAGGATTTGCAGAGAATCCTCACCCTGCTTCGCAAATGAATCTTAAATATATATGTTTGGTTGACCAAAACTCTGTCCATGAGCACAACTCGCAGGCGGTGAATATATACACCGACGGAAGTAAGCTTGAGGGGAAGGTTGGAGCCTCACTTTCCATATGGAAAGGCGAGGCCGAGATCTAAAACTGGAAGCTATGTCTGTCCGCGTACTGCACAGTCTACCAGGCCGAACTCCTGGCTATATATGTGAGGCAACTAAAACAGTTATCAGGAGGACAGAGGCGAGCTATGGTTTGTAAAGTGACTGTAAAGCCGCGCTCGATGCTGTTACGAATCATGGCTCGCTCCATCCTCTTGCCGTAGTGACCAGGGAGAATCTGCAGAGAGCTTGTTGTGGGCTTCTACCCAGAGCAAAGACGTGTCTTTGTTCTGGGTCAAAGCCCACGCGGGCATTCCTGGTAATAAGCGTGCTGATGAATTAGCCAAGCTGGCCGCTCTTAACAGCCGAAGGAAGCCAGATTACGATCAGTGCCCGGTATCGTATGTTAAACGTTTGCTTCGAGATGCCTCAGTTGCGAGATGGAGCGCCCGATGTAGCGAGGGTAGCACCGCGTCCGTCACTAAGTTTTTTTTCCCGAACGCAGCAGAGCCATATCAGTTAATAAGGAAGGTCCGGCCAACGGGGCAGTTAACCCAGATATTCACTGGTCACGGTGGATTCTACCAATACTTGAACCGTTCCAAGTGTCGGGAGAGCCCGTGGTGCAAATGCAATGACGCCGTGGAAGAAACGGTTCTTCATTTGCTGACGGAGTGTCCTATACATAGATGCCTGAGCTATGACTTTGAGCAGGAGACAAAAAAACAAAGACTAAATATAATATATACAGTGTGCGTTACAACACAGTATATTGCAGATACAATAAAGATAATTTATATAGGTATATAATTTATTCCATTATTTTATGTCTTCGATACTCGAAGCCCGTGGTACCTGAACTCCTAGTTCAGGTACCACGGGCATTTTTTTCTCCTTTATCTCAGGAGACAGTGCCCCTTCCATTTTCATCATTACGTAAATGGAATATGTTAAAATTATAGAAATTACAATATTACCAAAATTTAAACAAAAAAAAAACATTAGAAAAGTTGTATGCGTTTGTCTGTATGTTTTAGTGGTGTTTGGTGTCGTCGATGTGTATGTTATGTATACTTACGGGCGTGCGTGCGTGTGTATGTAAGTGTACGGACTGAAAAGAGGAGTATGAGAAGGAAAGAGAATAACATAAAAAAATCCTAATTAAATTATACAAGAGGCAGCAATAAGTCCTCCATTTGTTTATAGTCCAAGATAGTTCTCAATTTTTCCCTACGCTTACGATAACAGTAAGTTATATAATAAAAGCTCTTCCATTATACTTACCATCGTTATTATTAGAATGTAATTATAGTAATATTTATTACATACAGACGTTAAATAAACAAACTATATTTGTTATAATAAATGTAATATTATGTTCACGTAGAACATTTCATCACCGCGACGTACATCACACAGGAATCCACAATTAAGACGCTTAGGGACGGGACGGTACGCCGTGACATCGTTATCGGAGGTGAATCGATTCTTTTTGTTTTATATATCGAGCGAGTATAATCGGAATCGAGCGTGGCGCCAACCGATCTCGCGTTATCAGCGCATTATCGGAGACTAATGCACCGGGCGCGATAACGCGGACATAAGAGCGGGGGCAGATAAACCCAGTGTGGCCATGTTAAAAATAGTCTACACGCATAGTTTGTTGTGCTCAGGGTCATGTGGAATGTTCACCGGAGATACACGAGGGTAGAAGGTCTTTACCTTCGGACGACCGCTCGCCTGGTGACAGCCCTCGTTAAAAATGTAAATCACTATATTTTGCTTACTGTTGGGACACAGGCCTAACCTCAATATGAAGATGATGGACATTGGTGGCTTCACAGACCTTAGAATAAATCCTCATTCACTTGCAGGTTTCCTCACGACGTTCTCCTTCACCGTTTGCATTTCGCTGTTGTTGCTAAAGTACACAAATGTACGTAACTTTGTTACAAACCCGTGACCTTCGGATTGAAAGCCGACGCTCTAATCATTAGGCCAGCGAGGTACTCATACATCACTACATACTAGAACGGTTTTTAAGACTTGTGCAGTTACCACACAATACACAAAAATGGCACATCTTCCGCCAGAACAGCTTACGAATGCTTCTAGGGTAACAAGCTTAATTATCTTCCGTCTATTATAAATAAAAAAAAAAGCTTTAAAAAAGGTATTACATATACTGATGATAGGTCTTGCCGGAGACCGTCTAGCTAGGTACCACAACAGCGCCTAATGCAACGGATAATTAATACTGTGCAAACATTACTATGCTCCGGTTTAAAAGGCGTTATAGCTAGTAATTACTAGGGTTACGAGACTCAACATCTTATATTTCGTGATGCAGTATACATTATCCTAACTAGTGCCACGTGGTTACAATCAGATGAATCTCCCATCATTCAAAGTATAAGTATTTCTTGTAACATTCTTTACAGAACTAAGCTAAAAGACCATCAGAATTACCTGATGGTGTCATATACCCTACTCATAGCATTTGGTACTAGTGAAGACGTTAACAGGTGATTGATTTAATTTCTTTCACAGTAAAATATTTAAAATATAGTAAATGTATAAATATTAATTTACATATAATCTGTATAGATAAACCCTGAAAGAGCGTCTGTCCTCAAAAGTAATTTTCTCCAAAAAGCTCTCGAGTTCTATAAAAAAAAAAAAATTAGTTCAGTGTAAACAAAGTATACGAGTTGTTGTTTAAGTAGTAATTGATATGTACTTATTAACAGATAATGTTAATGCACCACGCTCTCGACTAATTAACCTCGTTTCGATTTCAGAAAAAAAAAAAAAAAAAAAACAAATTGTAAAGAACCGACTGCAGACGATAACCGATTAAAAGCCACTGGCGCATCCCTAGTAATATCGAAAACCGGAATTCCTCACAAGAATTCCTTTTAAATTCAAATCCCAAACTTATCGACAGCCGAAAGGAATACATCTTCCTTATTTAAATCGTCATTAGAACTCTTTCGTTCGGCTATCGGGCGCGGCCGGCTCCGGGGAGATGGCAATAATAAAAATTATCTATACAAATGGGCCCGGATTACTCGGCGACATAAATTCGGCTCTGGCCCAATGAGCGGGAACTGTTGGAGTGGAGATAAAGGGTCAACGGTTTTTAGAACTGGAACGCTTCGCTTTTGCTAGTTTTTTGATTGGCTCGCTCCTCGTGCTATTAATCTAAGCCTAAACCGTATTAACGGCGCTGTTTTAAAAATGGAACGCCCTTTTTTTCTTTCGTACACCCGACCCGTTGTCCATAGACAATTTATGTGTATAATTTAAGATAGCACAGACAAAACACAAAACAAATTAACACAATTAGCCATGGACGAACAACACTATGTTTTAAATAATAATATATATAATAGATATAACAGCTTCGGAAGGATGTCTTTGTAAATATTGCTTTAAACTTGGTGTCCAGAAACATGATCATTACTCAAGGTCTTCACATCCTGATACTACACTTCAGTATTATCACTTACACACAATGTTTAAATTTACAGAATTTTATGGTTTAGTCTCACTATTCTATTAGTTAATATATTTTATAGTTGACCTAAAAAAAATATCTTGGAAGTTGCGTTGAGAAATTTATCGAAAAATCTAAAACAACTAAAACTTTAAATTCTATAAATTAGGTATATCATCCACCTCATATTGCATTGTTGATGAATTCTGAAAAAGAATAAATCCAAATATCGTCTGGCAAATGCTACTAATTTTAGATCACATATAGATGTCAATATCAAAATTAGAAAAAAACAATGTTGTAATAGGTGGACCGGAAAGTAATGTCGTTTCTGCGCATGCCAATACTTGATTGTCATTTGTCAGCTCATTGTTTTGTTCAGAGGCGTACCAAAGACATTGTGAGGTTATAGTGATTTCTTTACTTATAGACAATTGAATTACAATTTTTTTTTGTAATTTTGGGTAAAATGGCCAGCCAAATACCAGAAGAGGTACACATCCGGCATTGCATGCTCTTTGAGTTTCGCAAGGGAAATAACGCAACAGTTGCTACCAAAAACATTTGCGATGTTTATCCAAATGCACTGGACATTCGTAAATGCCAAAGGTGGTTTTCCAAGTTCAAATCGGGTAATTTTGATCTTTCCGACTCGTATCGATCAGGAAGACCATCAGCGTTAGACAACGACGTGTTAAGGGCGGAAGTGGAAGCAAATCCGTGTCAGACGATCGAGGAATTGTCAAACAGTCTCAACAAACCTTGGTCGACCATCCAAGAACATTTGAAGCAGATTGGAAAAGTAAGCAGAGCAGGTGTTTGGGTCCCGCATAATCTGTCCGAACAGAATAAGGCTAACCGATCAATCACATGCAACTTATTGCTTCAACGACACAACACAGAAGCGTTTTTTGATCGCTTGATCACAGGAGATGAGAAATGGGTCCTGTATGATAACCCAAAACGCAAAAGGCAGTGGCTCTCTCCAAATGAAATCCCTCGGAGTACTGCTAAGCCAGGTTTACACCCCAAAAAAGCGCTTTTGTGTGTTTGGTGGAGTATTCGCGGCATTGTTCATTTTGAATTACTGAAACCTGGAGAAACTGTTACTGCAGACCTCTACAGCGAACAATTGCAGCGAGTCAATCAATCTTTAATTGAAAAGTGGCCAGCGATTGTCAACCGAAAAGGCGTCATTCTCCAACATGACAATGCAAGACCGCACTGCGCAAGGCGAACTCTAGAAAAAATTAATGAATTGGGGTGGGAGGTGCTGCCTCATCCACCATATTCGCCCGATGTTGCACCATCGGATTTCCACTTATTCCGAGCGCTGCAACACTTTTTAAGTGGCAAAACATTTGCAAATTTGGATGATATCCAAAATGCCATCTCTAGATATTTTGCCGAAAAACCAATTAATTTTTATCGATCAGGGATTGAAAATTTACTCACTAGATGGCAAAAGGTTATTGACAATGATGGGGAAAACATCATTGATTAAAAATAAAGACTCGTTAAAAATGTATGTGTTTGTATTTAGCGTAAGAAAACGACATTACTTTCCGGTCCCCCTAATAGCATTTGCTACAACAAAACTAATCTTAGTTTTTACTCATCATCATAATTAAAAGACAAATAGAAAATACTTATTAAAAAAAAAATATTTAACACATGGCCGCATAGACTTCATACCTTTGCCTTTATCTTTACGGCTAGAAGAATACAAAATGTCAGATGTCAATTTGACGTATAAACAAAACAAGCATCCATTCGAGTGGAGCTGTTAATAGAATAAAAACATATGAGGTTATAAACAAAACAAAGTGTTTCCTATACACGAACGTTATCATAGCGATGTTTAATAAATTCTTTTATACTTTAGAAGGATATGTTTGTTTATGTCATTTTTAAGGCTTAAGTTACAACTTGAACTTGTTTAAGATATTCTTAGTTTTCTTATGTTTTCGTTGTATATATTTAGTCTGTTGTTAATTATACGGAAAACGTTGATTGAAAGAAGTTTGTTCATCAATATATGAGAAGTGTGTGTTTGAGAAAAGATGTCTCTTCAGAATTTATGAAGTTTATTAAATAAGGATTATTTATCTTTATAAAGTAAAACACTAGGTCTTATAGTTTTTAAATCTCATATAAAATCTTCATAAACTAAACAATTATTATTTAAACGTTTGTAGTAGTTACTCTTGATAGGTCTCTTGCCGGATACCGTCTAGGTAGACACCACCACAGTTTCTATTGCATTCGACAAACATCACTGTGTTCCGATTTGAAGGGCGCTGTAGCTAATGTAATTACTTGTTATATTACTGGAGTTATCTACTTTTTTTTTAATTTTTGACACAATACATTGAAATGTTAGTCTTATACAAAAACTCTGTCGTTTTTGTATTGCTCTGGTAAAAAAACTTAAGGGGGAGAGTCGATGATGATGTTGAACTGGATTCAGTTGGACAAGGTCCTCAACTATAGAGAGGCGATCTCTGTTGAGCCACGGTGGAGCCGTTGGATGCTGCAGCATCTAAAAATATCAACTGCGGATTTGAAATAATTGTTAGTATGTATATCATTGTAACTAGCCACGATATTATAAGCGTTTGTATCACTTATACGATAAAGGTCCTACTCGTGTCGTCGCTTAATTGAATAAAAAAAAAGACGTCACTATGAGCATGCTTCTCCCGCCAAAGTTCCAACGCGATACGCTACGTAGCCTGTCATTGTATTCATGTTAATTTCCATAGACAAAGAGAAAGGATACGGGGATATTTTAAAGTCCAATCCGGAAACAAAACGCTGTAAAAAAGGCGCGGTATCGGCCGCTCAGCGAGACACCGTCGCAGAGTTATTCGACAAAAATGCTAATTCTCAAATCTCTCCCAGCTTCCCGGACGCAAGCGGGACGCATCTTTTTATGCAAAAAAAAAAAAAAAACCGATGCTTATCCGTCTCCTGCTCCTCTACTGCACCGGCGCTTTCATATCCGAACAGATTAACTGACTAATGGCTAAATCTGACTGAGACCAATGCAACTGCTATTTCTACGTTCCGGTATGACAGGCGCTGTTGCTAGTGAAATTACTGCGGTAACGAGACCACATCTCATGTCTCAGGCGACGGACACAAGGCGCTGTGTAAATCATATCAACTTGCGCCATGTTCTTACAACTATATATATCTCCCACCAATCTGTATTGGGCCAGCGTGATGGGGAATGACCCAATTCCCCCATACGAACTCTTATAAACGAATGATATGAAACGATGCTGGCTGTGCTGGTCTGCTCGATGTGGAGATCTTTGGTGGAGGGCTATGCCCAGCTGTGGACGTCTATGAGCTGATGATGATGATGATATATATTACTGTATAGTCATTGATTGTGTATTAAACTTTATAGTTTCTACTACTTTATCTTGGGGAAGGCCTATACCCAGCAGTTGATAAACAAGGCCTGATGATGATGATGATGATGCGTTATCTTATTACAAACGATAAATTAATTACTACATTTATCTCTAATTATTAACTAGTATTAGTAATAATAGTTGATGTTTCGTAACTACTTTTTTTTTATATTCAATTAAGCGACGAAACGAGCTGGACATTCAGTTGATGGTAAGTGTTACTCGCGCTCATAACATGGCTCTAGTTAGGATGATATACACTGCACCAGATTGCGCTCGTCGTTGTGATATAAGATATTCAGTTACCCCAGTATACATTAGATATAGCGCCATTCAAACCGGAAGACGAGTAGTGTCTGTTAGCTGCTGTAGCCGCTGCGGTGGTACCTACTTAGACCGTCTGCGGCAACAAGGATTTTTATTTGTTTTAAGAGGGGATGAGGGTTGGATTTTCTAAAAAAAATATTCCGTTTCTGGGGGGAAGACAAGGTTATATGTAGCAGTAGTAGTAATAGCAGCAGCAGTATTATTAGAAAGATTTTTGCTCATTAAAATCCTCAGTCTTCCTCAGTGCGCCGCGGGAGGTCCCGGGATCTGGCAACACAGACCTACTCATCAGTTAACTGCTCGTCAATTGATTTACTTATCAACGTTTAATAAAAAAAAAATAACGTATAAACTTAACGTCAATTCGTACTCTTGTTTCGCGAGCGATAAATAATCGTTCGGAAGCGATACAATCGCGAAGTCGCTGCCCGATCGCGATCCGTTCAATTTTCTTTAATTATACAAATTACATTGCGAAAGGGCCCCGCTATCGGCGCCATCTCGCGCACCGCGCTGCCAATTTTCCCGATCGCGATCGCCGATCGGCGATTAAATGAGAATTTATTAAAAAAAAAAATTTAAACACACGCCCGTGTCGCCCGAACGGATATTTCCGTTTGCAGTTGGGAAATAAAAAAAAAAAAACTTTTATGTCGCCGTGATAACGGCTCGCGACGAGTTTACGCGATATATTCATGAATTCAATCCTCTCCCCACTCCTCCATCCTCTCCTCTCGCCTCTCTCCCTCAACTCTCCTCTCAGATGTATCAAGACAATCGGTTATTGTTGCATACACAACTTCTCCTTTTCGGTCCGCCTTTAAAGGGCTCTCAGTTAATAATAAGCGATCCGGCGGTGTTATTACGTAGCGGCGCGTCGTTTATTAACGACGATTTATGTCGTTTAAAAATTTTTCTTACATAAAACAACTCGCACTTGGTGGTCGGTCTCTGTTGCCGGAGACCGTTGTTGTAACATGAACGTAATCCGGTTTGAAGGGCGTTGTAGCTGCTGTAATTGCTGGGGTAATGCGACTTAATATTTTATGTCTTAGACGACGAGCGCAATATGATGCAGTATATTTCACCTTGACTAACGCCACGTTGTTATAAGCAGGCGTATCACTTACCATCAGGTGAATAAGTTACTTCTCCCATAGTTTAATTAAAAAAAAAATTACAGCTATGGCAACATTAGTAAGTTTTTATTTATTCAACAAGCGACGAAACTTTCACCTGATGGTAACTGATACGACCTACGTATAACAATATGGCGCTAGTTAAGATAGTATACACAACACCACATTGTACTCATCGCCTTCAAACATAAGATGTTAGGTGTACTAGTTATAGCACCCTTCAATCCGGAACACAATGATGTTTGCAGTAACATTAAGCGGTTGCGATAGCTACTGATAGTTTGGTATTTTTTTTTAATTTTTTGGTAACGGGGGTCAAATCTTCGTTACCCTGTTTCTAGGGGGAAGTCAGGGTTATATGAGATTCTTACTAAAACCTCCTCGGTGGTCTGATCCGAGCAGACCGAGTCCGGTACCCCTACTAGCACGTCTCCCATGAGGAGCCTAACCCTCCTAGACACCATCGCTGAGTCGCTGTCGAACTTAGGCATCTGAAACTTCTAGATCCTTTTAGTCGCCTCCTTCTACAGGGTCTACCTTAGTCCT
The DNA here is from genome assembly GCA_033220335.2 of Troides aeacus. NCBI lineage: Eukaryota > Metazoa > Arthropoda > Insecta > Lepidoptera > Papilionidae > Troides > Troides aeacus. The sequence continues at coordinate 12,662,891 of CM067271.1, forward strand.
GTTCTTACTAGCGGGAGACTTCAGGTCTGGCTGGTTGGTGCCCACACAGTCTCAGAGTATAGTTATTCATAAGATACATTAAACATCATAAGAAATTATTCGTTAACCGTTTCGGGCCTGAACAAAAAGCTGCATTAACCCCTTACGCGATCACTGTATACATCAGTGCCTTATAAAGTGGCAACACCATGCTTAATTGACAGTTGACAGCAATAACTATTTGTCGTGGCGGCGTTGTGACGTTGTAAGGTGCACAGTATAAAATTGTAGCTCGATCCATCAAAGGCTCGTTAACGCGGTCACATGGCCGCATGCCGACGCCTCGCTTTTTTTTTTAATCCCCCCCCCCCCCTCACTGCCACCAGACCAGTTAGTGTTACGACGTTTTTGTGCCCGTAACAAACTTGAGACGACGCGGGCGGACGTCAGGGTTGCCATGTAGCCGGCAGCGTTTTTACTACTATTCAACAAGTATTAACTGATTTTGTTTTTGGTATTTTTTTTTTTGTACAGATTCCATTTGATAGTAGTCATAGAGGTTTAATATTTTTTTTTTTTTGTATATAATCATCAATTTTTTTTTCTACAAAATAATTACTAACTAGTAGGATTTTTAGGATTATTAAATTTATTCGGATAATAACGCAATGTAGGGCAGTACCTGCTAGTATGCGTAGTTTTTTATCTTTCATCATCATCATCCGATGTCCACTGCTGGACATAGACCTCTAAAGATCTCCACATCGATCGGCCCCGCATCATCATCTTTATGTAATAAAATTTGTGGTCTAATTTTTTTTTTTAATTTCTTAAAGATTGATTGAGATGCACATATAATATATTGTCTTTTAAAAACTGGTGGCAGGTGTAGATAAGTGCCGCCGCAGCTTATTTCTCTCGCCTGACAGTAGTGTGCAAACATTGCTGTGTTCCGGTTTGAAGGGCGCTGTATCTGGTGAAATTACTGGATTATCATAACAATATCCTGTCGTTTACATAGAGCCCGATGTGATGCTGTGTATATCGTCGTTAATAGGGCCAGGTTCATCAGGTGAAAATCTCGCTCGTTTCTGGCTTCATTAAATTAAAAAAGGAAATAGGTAGGAAATGTTTTTCTAAATTAGAATGCGGTAGGTGTGAGTTAGAGGATGGCAACCCTGCGCGGCAGCAATCGGTAGGGGAGTAGCCGATGTTCGACACGATGTTAGCCGGTGACTCGAGTTAATTATTTTCGTGTTGCAGCGCGCTGGAGATGCTATCCGGCATCGAGATCCTGGCTCCGACAAAAACTGGATGGATCATTCTGACGCGCCCGCCGCGCCCGCCGCGCCCGCCGCGCCGAGCCCGTACGCGTGTTGCTTTCCAATCGATTTTTAATCATTCCTATTTGTTTTACTAATATGGCAACACCGTGTACGGACCCGGCGCCATTTTGTAATGACACTTTGAAGTTGTCATCTTTTTATGTACATATATATACAATGTTTATACCGATGGGTGTTGTGTTAACACGTTTACGGATTAATATTAATTCTATTTTTTTTTCACTTTATTGTAAGTGATACTCTGGATGCTCATGACAAAGCGATAGGGTGGTAAACATTGCACCACATTGAACTCGCCCTGGGTCATACTATGTTAAGTCTCGTTATCTCAATAATATAACTAGCTACAACACCCTTCAAATCGTACCACAGTAATTTATCACGGTATTGTATGTCGACTGCAATAGGCGCTGCGCTCGGACTGAACTGATGTTTGAAGGGGGAATCGATCAGTTTGAAAAAACCAATTCGATCCTCAGCTATTCTTTTCGACTGATGCTATTTAGTCCCGGTCCATTACGTCTTTACGTTATCAAATTCTTTCTCTGTCTACCTGGTGCTCGTTCACACACTCCAGGGTCAACCTGCTTACACTACACTGAAACAGTACAATCTGTAGTCAGTTTAACTCCTTACTTTAACAAGGAAAACTTATGAGATCCTTCACACCCACCCTCTACCTCTTCTCTGAAATAAGAAAATCCATTTCAAGATTACTTGCCTCAAATGGAAATTGGCAGGACACATCGCTCAAAGGACTGACAGCTAATGGAGCACTAAGGTCCTCGAATGGCGACCGCGTACCGGTAGACGTAGTGTTGACAGGCCCCCACCTGGTGGTCCGACGATCTGGTGTAGGCTGCGGGAAGCAGCTGAATGCGGGCAGTGCACAATCGATCGATGTGGAGATCATTGGAGGAGGCCTATGTCCAGCAGTGGACGTCTATCAGCTGATAATGATCATGATGATTTCAAGCTTTTTCAAGGTCATTCTAAGGATTCCAAGGTCCTGGGAGCAGTTTTCTTGATGCAAAGGATTGTACATCGGAAAGGTGTAATAATCGTCGTCGGCAGTTGAGGAGTTGATTGTCACAACAACTCACGGAACCCAAGCCAACCTCACCAGCTCGTGATGCAGCCTGCTGATCAACAGACAAGGCGCTGGCTCCCATCAACCCGCATTTGACCAGTGTGGTGGGGAATGACTCAAATCCCCCCATAAGGACTCTTACAAACGACGGCTCCTAGTACCCGGTGAGAACGGAAGCCATGCTGCCTGCAGCGCAGGACCGACCTATGTAGAGATTGTTGGAGGTGGCCTATGTCCAGCGGTTATTTATCCTAAGGAGTATACTCCCGAAAATAATCCAAGTGGGCACCCATATCCTTCCATACCAGTGAGCAAGCCGCTTCTAGTTCTCCAAAAGAAGAAGACCAGGGTATTAGAGTTATTACTCGTCGCAAGTGATTAGCGTAAAATCATTAAGAACATATCGATAAGGAGTCACGACTGTCAGCATTTAAGAACCGACTTAAAGAGAGTGAGATGTCCAGCAGTGGACGTCTGTCGGCTGATGATGATATTTCCTTCCAGAATATTGGGTTGTTTTTATTTTAAAAGGTCTCTTCCAGTAGTGGGCGGGGCACTACCTACCAGGTTGCGCCGACACTCAGAAACTGGTAAACGCGCCGGTCACTCGCTTTGCATGACTATCGACTTTTTAAATCTATGCAAAAATGCGCGATACGACTCTCACGAATCAACCCCTTCGTATGAGGGGCTGTGAAAAAAAACGCAATCACACAACTGCCTTTGTGTTGAACGTGATTTCTGAAAACTGTTCCTACTTACACTGCGGTGGTATATTTATTTAAACAATAGCTGTTATTGTTGATAAAGTATATCTAGCAACCAAACTTTACTGGTGGTAAATCTCTGTTGCTGGTATCTGCAGCCAAATAGTCATGTGCAAAAATCACTGTGCTCCAGTTTGAAGGGCGCTGTAGTTAGTGTAATGTCTGAGATAACGAGAGTCAACGTCTCATGATTCAAGCGACGAGCGCAATGTGGTGCAGTATATATCGTCCTGACTAGCGATACGTTGTTATGGGCAGGCGTTTTACTTACCATCAGACGAACCTTCTGTTAATTGAAATAATAAAAAAAAACTTAACCACAATCGTATGGCCGACTACACGGCGCCGTGTACAGAGACTGCAAAGAGTATGTTTACTTATAATGCTCTATATTTTTTCATACAATTAAACGACGAAACGAAACGCTAATTAGGATGTTATACACAGCACCACATTGCGCTCGTCGCCTGAGACAAGATGTCGCGTCTCTTTACCGCAGTAATTACACTAGCCACAACGTCCTACAAACCGGAACGCAGTAATGTTTGCATACTCATTTGGGGGTATAAAGGGGTCCTGCACAACAACTGATGGGACCCAAGCCAACTTCACCCGTTAGCGCTCCCTGATACTCAACAAACGAGGATCTGGTTCCCACCAACGCGCGTTCCCAGAGGTCGTGCTAGGTAGCGCAGGACTAATCGATGTGAAGACCTTTGGGGGTAGCCTATGTCCATCAGTGGACAGCGGTGGCATGATGATGATGACTCATTTAATTTTTAATAAAGATAATATAACCCTTCAAGACAGAAGCTGTGAACGAGCCACCGGTACATGGCTAGTATACGACGCGTCGATGACGGACGGCGGCCATTTTCTAGATCGAATTTTAATATGGCGATTGCGAACTGGCAGATAGCGCGCCTCTTTGATTCGCTCGCCGCTCGAATTTCGAATTTGGAATGCATAATTTGATTTGCGGAATTCGCGGGCATTCCGCGAAATAGATACCGGCCGGTGGCGGCGCAAGGGCAAGCGATCGGCGATAACGACAAAAATGGCCGACTTATTGGTCGCTCCAACGGTTTATTGTTAGTTCACCACCAGAAATTTTTTACCACCAGAAATACTGACATCGCAGGCATCCATCCCTATGTCATCCACATCCCACACATCAAGGATCATGAAAGTCTGCCGGCCTCATTATTTCCGTTCAGGTATGACCTGGGAATCTTCAAGAGAAGAAAACTTACGCACTAAAGACACCGCTTACCATCAGTAGTTATCATATTCAAACGCTAGTCTTTATAATTAAAAAAAAAGTGAATTTGTACACTAGACTGGTGTACTCAATTTAAATTTATAGAAAACTCACTTCACATCACGCATCACCATCATCATGCTGTAAAAAGAGTCCAGCTCCTCATACTGGATACCTGCAAAGGTGTGGGACTTCACACTGGTGGTAAGTCTATTATCGGAAACCATCCAGGCAGGTACTACAACTCATATTGCTGCCAACACATAATAGTGTGCAAAGATTACTGTCATTGACTCCACTCCTCCTCGTCCTCTCGTCTTCCCACCGAAAAAAAGGTCTCTGTTGTTGGAAGTAAAGATACCACCAGTAGAGGTACCATCGCAGCCCCTATTTTAGCTACCAAACAGTTCTCGTCTTCAGATTTGAATGGCACCGTAACTAGTGTTGTTACTAGGGTAATGAGGTTCAACATCGACAAGGCAACGAGCGGAGCGTGGTGAAGTGTTTACCTTCGTAATCACCGCGTAGTCGTTTACCATCAGGTGAACTTCTCGCTCGTCTCTCCGCTTCTACGAATAAAAATGTATATATCCGCTTACATCATAGTTATATCACTATTAAAACATTGCAGTGTAATTACATTTAATTAATTTGATACACAAGGTTAGCTCGGTAAGTGGTTATTAAAAATCTGGGTCGCCTCGGTACCTATGAAAAGGTTTTCGTTTTTTTTTTTTTTGTGCTGGTCATAACGCGCCGTATGTAAATTTGCGGCGCGCCTCGCTGTGCGACCGCGCTGACATGCTCCGCGATGTACAATAATAACTATATAATTAAATCAGTTCATTTAATATAGTATAATTATACAAAATTTCCGCCTACCCGCCTCGCTAGCAGGGACACCCCCGCAACCATATTTTTGGGAAGGAATTTAGTAAAATTCATTCTTCATCTCTCATCCGTTTTTACTGGTGGGTCTCTATTGCCGGACGTCGTCTGTGCAAACGTTACTGTGTTCTGGTTTGAAAGGCGCTGTAGCTACTGAAATTACTGGGGTAACGAGACTCAACATCTTATTACTCAATGTGGTATTATGTATCACATCCTAACTAGCGCCTCGTAGTTATGGGCGTATAACTTACCACTAAAAGTCTACCGTCCCGTCGCTTCGTAGTATAAAAAAAAGCTTACCTCTAAATAAAATATGCTATATCTATATCAAAGAAATGCTCGTCTAGAATTTTTCCCTATTTGTGATAAAAATTCCCCCAAAACGGAAAAATACCTTTACGTTGGCAACACAGTGTCTTGCTGGTGTTTGTGCGGCGTGTGTGTGCGCGGGAGTAAGTATTCATGTACGTACAAGACGTTCAGCCAATTGGTTGATATCAAGAGAGCTGTTTCATCGGTTTCATTATAACGCTTCACCGGAAACTCGAGCTGGTGGGAATCGAAGCTTCGCCTCTTCGATACTTGGTCTATTAAATAACAGCTTCAATCTTTACTAGACTAGATTACTGGTGGTAGGTCTCTGATGCCGGGGATTGTCTAAGTAGGTACCACCGCAGCGCCTAATGCAGATGACAAACAGTACCGTGTATACATTATACTGTACAGTATTACCGAGGTAAATAATAAATAAATATATATTTCTAAAAGATTTCCATCATCATCGTCAGTAGATAGTCCACTGCTGGACATACGCCTCCCTCAAAGATGTTCACATCGATCGGTCCTGAGCTGAGCTGATCCAGCAGCTTCACGCAACTTTAAGTCGATTGTAAGTGTTGAAATAGAAGGACTTGAGCCATTTACCACCACGCTGGCTCAAAGCGGGTTGGTGGGAGCCAGAGCCTCGTTCATTGATCAGCAGGATGCACCACCAGTAGACAGACAATAGTCATGAATATACGTCTGTGCTCCGACTTCAAAGGTCTTGGAGCTGGTGGAAAAGTCTGAACGGAAACCGGTGAAGGCAGACCTACAGAGACAATCCCAACACCGCTGAAGATCATCAGATATAAACGACTCCACAGCGAGTAATATAAGTGTAATTACTGCGGTAATGTATCATCTGTTATCGCGAAACACCGACTGCGATTTTGTACCGAACAAAAAGCATAAGCAATTTTATTTATATGGCAACACCACAAACATTCTTTTAGTTTAATGATATTTAAACAATACAATTATTTTTAATATCAATATCCTACATTCGTCAAATGAAGAATTTAATTAACTTAGCCACATACTTCTGTGGGGGGTTTTTTTTTTCTTTCCGCTCGCATCTTGACACAAATTACATGTGGTAACACTTCATGAATATTAACCTGAACTCGACATCAATCATACACGCGGAGGTGGAGGTAGATCGTGGGGCGCGATTGCCGGCACTCGTTTGTTAAAGAAAAGGCTTAACGTTGATTTTATATTTCAGACGGCAACCAGGAAAACTAGGTTAGGCCTTAATGGACACAGCGAAAACAATTAACAGCGTTTATAATTGTTTTAATTACTTGCGAGTTGCTTTTTTTATAATTAATAACAATATATTCATAACAATAAAGTTTGTAATGCAATGCGAGCTTTCGTTTCCACCGTACTGCTTCTAAATCACAAACAATGTTAGTCACACACGAACACTGTGAAGGTACGAATTAATTTATTTAATTAATAAATATTTTCACACAAAATATATATTGCTGTACGCCTGCTCCCTAACCTGGACCCTGTTAAATAACACGAGGATCTGATCATCCATCAACCCGCACTAGGTCAGCATGGTGGATAACGCTCTGCCCCCTTCAATGAACAACAAAAAACGTGGAGGTCTTTAGAGGAGGCCTATATCCCCTATATATGCCTATAGGTGTGGACTTCTATCAGCTGTTGATGATGTGGGGTTTAAGGGGTCTCGCACAAGAACTCACAAGACCCAAGCCAACGACACCTACTCGTGTACCCTGGTAATCATTGAAGAGGCCGTGGCTCCTACCAACCTGCATCGGACCAGCATAGTGTGATCGATATGGGAGTATTTGGTTAAGACCTATGTCCAGCTGTGGACGTCTGTCAGCTGATGATGATGATGAAATATTTATTAAGTAAAAAATTAACCAAGTCGTCTTTCGACCAGTTAACTAATTAGTTTTAATTAACAAACGCTTTTAACCATTAAATTCTATTCAGTTCTACTGATTATTCGTATCATTTTCCTTGTTTTCCAGCTTAAATAACTGTATAGTCAGTTTTATAAATTATCTTTGAGCTTATTTAAAAGTATTTAATTTGGGCAACACAGACACATGGATATCGCAACACCGAGGTAACATTCAATCACCTAATAATACGTTGTCATGCCATTAATATGCAGATATTTATTTTGATAGATGACTTAATAAAGACCTTCAGTGGTATAGCTACCTTATTGAATACATTATTTGAATTATCTAATATATGAAGAAAAACATCGTCAATGACATTTAAAATATTAAGTACACAAAATAGAAAAAATATTTTCATAGACTAAGAAATAATTATCTGTTAATCCATTTATGATAAAGAATAGGCAGCATGGCACAAACCGATGCCTTTAAATTGAAAAAAAATATATATAAATATTCTTACATTATCTGTGAGTCGTAAGTTGCGTGGAGACGTTGATAAAAATGTGCAAAAAGCATAAACAATAATGTACATTTTTAATAAAGATGGCGGATAACGCAGCTGCCTGTGTTGCCAGGTCGGTGCGCCGTTATCGCCGGCGCGAAGACATCAAGATTTATTCGTGGGGACAGGACGTGGCCGGCGCGGGGAAATGTTTATCTAGCTCCTCGCGAGTCAATGTTTTTGCTGGCGCTCCGACCGCCGCGAGACCTGACCTGACGGCTTTTTGCACCAACGGACAGATAATAAATTTAATCCACCGATTTTAATGTATATACATATATATATATACATATATATTAGTTTGGCAAATATCTCCCTTCCGCTTTTTTGCTCTTTATTCAATGCTTTATAAAAACTGTTACAGTGATCGGATTTAGTTCAAATATGCGCCGTTTTGTTCGATAATCTGTTTCCATCTAGACGGCAACTTCATAATACCTCCCTCGTAGAAGCCCCCCTCCTTATTTGCGAAGAACTCGGACAGCCACTTTTCACAAGCCTCTTTTGAGTTCAACTTTACACCACCAAGGGCGTTCACCATGGACAGGAACAGGTGGTAATCACTTGGCGCTATGTCCGGGCTATATGGTGGATGCGATAAAACCTACCATCCGAGCTCCCGTAGCTTCTGACGAGTCATCAACGAAGTGTGTGGTCTGGCGTTGTCCTGGTGGAACACTACACCCTTCCTGTTGGCCAATTCTGGACGCTTCTGGTCGATCGCCTGCTTCAAGCGGTCCAGTTTTTCGCAGTAGATGGTAGAATTAAGCGTCTGGCCATATGGGAGCAGCTCATAGTGGATGATTCCCTTCCAATCCCACCAAACACACAGCAAAACCTTCCTGGCCGTCAATCCCGGCTTGGCCACTGTTTGGGACGATTCACCGGCCTTCGACCACGACCGTTTTCGCTTGATATTGTCGTATGTGATCCATTTTTGGTCGCCAGTCACCATCCGCTTCAAGAATGGGTCGAGTTCGTTCCGTTTCAGCAGCATATCGCAGGCGTTGATTCGGTCCAGAAGGTTTTTTTGCGTCAAATCATGCGGCACCCAAACATAAAGCTTTTTTTTGTATCCAGCCTTCTGCGGATGGTTTAAAATGGTTTGGTGACTAACTCCCATCTCCTGGGCGATGTCACGAGATGCCACATGCCGGTCTAACTCGATGTAGTCCATGATTTGATCGGTATTTGTCGTCACAGGTCTTCCGCCGGCTGGCTTATCCATGGTGTCGTTTTCACCGGCTCTGAATCGTCGAAACCATTCCTCCGCGGTTCGAAGTGATAGAGTACCATCCCCCAAAACACCATTAATCTCACGGAACGTTTCTCTAGCGGATTTGCCTTTAACGAAGGAAAACTTTAAAATAGCGCGAATTTCGGCGTTAGTGAACTATATGTTTACACGTCTATAACTGTTGAACGCAATATCCAAACTAATTATGCATAGCGTCGTTTTGTAGGTTATGTCAAGACCTTTCAAATTATGTATAGTATTGCCAGATACGAGCTCTGTAGCGCTTTGTACATAGCCGCGAAATTCAAAAGACAAAAAGGCGGAAGGGAGATATTTGCCAAACTATTATATCTAACGATTGTGTTCCTGAAGGAAACATTCTACTGTACAATATTGTAAATCTAGATCTACTACAGGTTTCTAACTTACAATCTATTTTTTAAAAAAATTATAGTAAATTGGTGATCGATATAACAATATTGATGTTATATATATAATAAATACAAAACAACTCACAGGTCCTGAGTCTAACCTCACCTGATCGTGGACTCTGCTAATCAACAGACGAGACTTTGGCTCCCACCAACACGCATTGGGCCAGAGTTGTTTGAAATGGCCCAAATCCCCATACGAACCCCTATAAACAACGGCTCTTAATACCCGGGAAACGCTGGATAGATCGATGTGATCTTTGAAGATCTATGTCCAGCTGTGGACGTCTATCGGCCGATAATAATATATATATTAGGGGGACCGGAAAGTAATGTCGTTTTCTTACGCTAAATACAAACACATACATTTTTAACGAGTCTTTATTTTTAATCAATGATGTATTCCCCATCATTGTCAATAACCTTTTGCCATCTAGTGAGTAAATTTTCAATCCCTGATCGATAAAAATTAATTGGTTTTTCGGCAAAATATCTAGAGATGGCATTTTGGATATCATCCAAATTTGCAAATGTTTTGCCACTTAAAAAGTGTTGCAGCGCTCGGAATAAGTGGAAATCCGATGGTGCAACATCGGGCGAATATGGTGGATGAGGCAGCACCTCCCACCCCAATTCATTAATTTTTTCTAGAGTTCGCCTTGCGCAGTGCGGTCTTGCATTGTCATGTTGGAGAATGACGCCTTTTCGGTTGACAATCGCTGGCCACTTTTCAATTAAAGATTGATTGACTCGCTGCAATTGTTCGCTGTAGAGGTCTGCAGTAACAGTTTCTCCAGGTTTCAGTAATTCAAAATGAACAATGCCGCGAATACTCCACCAAACACACAAAAGCGCTTTTTTGGGGTGTAAACCTGGCTTAGCAGTACTCCGAGGGATTTCATTTGGAGAGAGCCACTGCCTTTTGCGTTTTGGGTTATCATACAGGACCCATTTCTCATCTCCTGTGATCAAGCGATCAAAAAACGCTTCTGTGTTGTGTCGTTGAAGCAATAAGTTGCATGTGATTGATCGGTTAGCCTTATTCTGTTCGGACAGATTATGCGGGACCCAAACACCTGCTCTGCTTACTTTTCCAATCTGCTTCAAATGTTCTTGGATGGTCGACCAAGGTTTGTTGAGACTGTTTGACAATTCCTCGATCGTCTGACACGGATTTGCTTCCACTTCCGCCCTTAACACGTCGTTGTCTAACGCTGATGGTCTTCCTGATCGATACGAGTCGGAAAGATCAAAATTACCCGATTTGAACTTGGAAAACCACCTTTGGCATTTACGAATGTCCAGTGCATTTGGATAAACATCGCAAATGTTTTTGGTAGCAACTGTTGCGTTATTTCCCTTGCGAAACTCAAAGAGCATGCAATGCCGGATGTGTACCTCTTCTGGTATTTGGCTGGCCATTTTACCCAAAATTACAAAAAAAAATTGTAATTCAATTGTCTATAAGTAAAGAAATCACTATAACCTCACAATGTCTTTGGTACGCCTCTGAACAAAACAATGAGCTGACAAATGACAATCAAGTATTGGCATGCGCAGAAACGACATTACTTTCCGGTCCCCCTATTACTACGTAATAAAAAAGCCCTATAAATAGTTTTAATTACGCATTTAAACGGTTAAAATACTAGGTGCAATATACTAGCAGTGACGGCCGACGGTAGTGCCCGCGATATGTTAATGCGCGTCCGATCGTGACGCACGACGCACGACGCGCGTCCGACGCGGACACGCCGCCGATCGCCGCGCGATACACCCGCGTCGCGGTTCCGTCCGGCGTCCCGCGAGCCGGCCGTCGGTGTTGCCATGTTCACATCAACACAAATACAATCTTCATATGCGCGGCACATGGTGGCACTGGTGGCTGCTCTCTGTTGTACTTCAGTCTCGGGCTATTGGGCATAGAATAAAAGGGTTTTCGGGTTTGATGTTTTTTTTTTAGGCTTTGGAGGAACTCGGGAAGTACGACAAGCACTAGGTGGTCTAGTGCTTGTTGTACTGAAGGAAGGTCTATAAGACTTGCTTCATCCCTAAGACTTGCTTTAGGCGTAGAAAGAAAGTAAAAATACCACATAAACTTGTGTTCTAAAGTCTCTGTTGCCGGAGACCGTCTAGGTAAATACTACTGCAGCGCCTATTTCAACTGTCAAGCAGTAGTGTGCAAACATGACTGTGTTCCAGTTTAAAGGACGCTATAGCTAGTGAAATTACAGAGGCAACGAGACTTAACACCCTTCAGGCTCAAGTCGACGAGCGCAATGCAATGTTTCTTTTCTTACCCGTTTCTCGTAGTTTCGTCGAATTTAAAAAAAAAACATTGCGCTCGTCACTGTTAGACATAAAATGTTATCACAATAGTCCAGTAGTTATACTAGCTACAACTCCCTTCGAACCGGATGACTTTTGTCGACTGCAATAGACGCTGCGGTGCTACCTCGAAACTCTCCGGAAACAGTGAAGCTATTTAAATAAACATGAATGTTTGTCTATGGATTAATTTAAAACTTTTTTTTTTTAAAAAATTGTTAGAATGTTAAAATGGATGTGCGGTGTGACGAGGATGGATGAAATTAAGAATGAGTATATTAGAGGAAATCTGACAGTTGTTCCAGTGACAGAGGAATTGAGGAGCGAGAGGTTAGCGTGGTGCGGGCATGTTGTGCTAAGGGATGAAGGACATATAACAAAGAAAGTAATGAGAATGAACGTGGATGTTTATGAGGGTAGAGGAAGACCGAAAGTGTGGATGGATTGTGTGAAAGATGACATGTGTAAGAAGAGTATGACTTCCGACATGACGGGTGATAGGATATGGAAGAGAAGTACATACTACGCCGACCCTACGTAGCTAGGAAAAGGGCAGGTGGAAGAAGAAGAACGTTCTATCCGGCGTCGGGCTCGGTGTTTATGATTAACAGAGCCACAATGCACGTAACAATAATAACATGAGAATAATTGTCTGTTTGTCCGTTTGTCCGTCCGCGTGCTCCTATTAAACACCTAGTGCGATAGTATCGCGCGTAACGCCTCTCCACGCCCGTATGATAGATGAACGCAACATCCTTACACAACGCATTCAAATAAATCAAGATGGCCGCCGCGATAATCTATGTCGCCTTTGTCACTCAACCCTTTGTGAAGTCGTTTTTTTTTTTTTTCAATTTCTTTCTCTGGCAACACTGTACTAATGGCGGCGTAACATTCGTATTGACGTTAAGTCGACAGCGCTGTAGATATTCTTTTGTCTCTGCCGATACGGAATCTACTGTTCGAGTGGGCCCTTAAGGCGTTTTTTATTTTTAAGGCACTTTGAATACATACTCGTGTATGATATTATGTGGAGATAATGCTGTTGCATACATTGTAGCCAGTAGCTTACATGCGTTTAAACTGTCACCATTATCAGCCAATAGACGTCCACAGCTGCATATAGGCCTCTCCCAAAGATCTCATCATCGATCGCTGCTGCGCTGCTCGCATACAGCAGCTTCTCGCGACTTTCAGTCGTTTGTAAGAGTTCAAATGAGACATTTTTGCAGTTTCCCACTACGCAGGCCCTATGCGGGTTCGTGGGAGCCAGGGCTTTATTTGCTGATTAGAAACCCCTTACACCACCATCAAAACTGCAGAAAACATTCAACTCAATCCTCATTAACTTCCTCTGGGTCAACCTATTAATAAAAGAACCAGTCTGGTTCCCACCAACCCGCATTGGCCTGCAACAAATCCCTGCAAACGGCAGTCTAGTTAGTGCCCAGCGACACCGGAAGAAGCCATGCTGATTGTCGCGGGAAACCACTGGATACGGACAAAGTAGGACCAATCGAAGTGGAGATCTTTGAGGAAGGCCTGTGTCCAGCTGTGGAGTGAATATAATTAAAAAATCCATAGAAATATGTCATTAAGATAAGATTAATATAAGCTAACCGTCAACAGATGAATAAAGGCATCCCCTTAGACCTCCACACCAATCCTGCGTTATCGTATCTAGCAGCTTCATGTGCAGCTGATTGTCAGTCCATCCTGAAGAAGGTCTTCCAGATATACTTCTACCATTGCCTTTATAGGGACTCAGTACAATATCTCAGGAACGATAAGGGCTGGAGACTTGAAATTAGGTATGAATACTCCTTTTGCCCAGTATAGCTCAGCTAAGAACGCATTTTACGGAATGTCACCCCCAAAGGGAATTACAGGGGTGTTGCGGGGAACAACTAGTATAATATAGGTTTCCCATGAAGATTATTTAAACTACTTAAACTAAACTAACATAAATACTAATTTAAACACGTCCATGGTTTGATGGTGAAATGTCCGTCTAGAATAGTTCAGGTCTCATTTTGAAGGTGGATCTCAACGATGCTGTGATAGATGTGGATGGTTACTGCTGAGGTTGATTTGAAGAAACCCTAGCACACTTTGCAGCTACGTATTTGTTTCTACGTCCTATTTCTGCCGCCAAACGGAAATGTGCAGTTACTGTATTCCGGTTTGAAGGATGTTCTTCTTAGGGAAATTCATTTGGGGAATTAACAACATCATATGTGAACTAGAATTCGAATCGGACTTCTGTGTTGCAATCACTTAGCTGTAACGCCTGAAGGTCAATCGATATGTCAAACATATAAATATTTGCTATAGGCTATCATCAATCGATTTGATCACTATCACGCTGTTATCACGTTAGGTATTTGGATAAGTGAGGAGTGGCTCCGGGCAGTTGGTGATCGGTCAGCGGGCGTCACAGCTGCTGATGCTAATCGCCGCGATAGTGACGGGAGCGATGCACGACTATTTTAATTGGGTCCGGATCTTCCATCTGATAACGGCAAGGACAAGATGGCGGCGGTGTTTTTTTTTTTAATTGTGTGTAGGCACGTGTTCGAATCATGCGGAATGTTATGTATATATGAATGTGATATCATCTGTTGCTACATAAGTTTCTGCTTCCTGTAGAATAATTAAATGTTTTTGGTGGTAGGTCTCTGTTGCCGGAAATCGTCTAAAAGGTACCATCGCTTGCCCTGTAGTCTCAAGCTATTAAGAATAGGTCTAAAATAAGCTCTATCTATCGCAGAAGGTGACTAAAAGGAATTTCGGGTTAGTGGGCTTTAAAGGTGGGTGCCATCATTGTCTACTGAAATGAACAGTGTGGTTCTTGTCGTATCAAAGCGAGGGTATCGAAGAGGGCTCTAACCCACTCTGGGATTTGATATAGCCGTAGTGTTAGAAGGCACAGATTCGTTCCGTACGAGATCCCATGGCTTTTCGCAATGCACTGAAGATGATCACCGAGGAGATTTCAGTAAAAACTCACATAACCTTGTCTTCCCCCAGAAGTAGGATATCTTTTAGCTCCTAACCGTGCCGACAAACTGCAGTGTGCAAATATTACTGTGTTCCGATTTGAAGGTCGCTGTAGCTAGTGAAATGATTGGGAACTAATAATACAATATAAATCTCAAATCGACAAGCACAATGTGGTGCAGAGTATACCACCATAACTAGCTCCACGTTGTTATGGGACTCGTCTCCTCGCTGAAACACAGAATGGTTGTTATGGAAACAGATTTTATTATACCTTACCATAACCAATTGTAATTATATTTTTATAAATATGCCACAGACGATCTCATTCTTAACAGTCCCACTGCTGGGAGTTGAAGTCACGTAATTAAGCTTTATAAACTGCAACGTTAATGCGAAGTCAATGAGGTGAATATATATATATATATATATATATGTAGTGTGTTTTTACATTGATGCAAAAATGTAATATGATAACTGACCATTAGTCAATCATCAGCCAGTAGACGTCCACTGCTGGACATAGGCCTCCCCAAGGATCTCCACATTGATCGGTCCTGCGCCGCCCGCATCTAGGAGCCGTCGTTTCTAGGGGTTCATAGGGGGGGATTTGGGCCACTTCACACCACGCTGGCCCAATCAATCAAAAATGAGACTCGTTGGTTGATTAGCAGGGTGTACCATGAGGTGGTGAGGTTGGCTTGGATCCCGTGAGTTGTTGTGCGGGAACCCTTACACCCCTGAACCCTACAACTGACCATACACCTCAGTATATGTCGGCGAGTGTAACAGTCACTGTGATATATAAATATATTAAAATGCAATGGGTCTATAACCATTATCCGGCTCGGCGTACGCGCGTTAAGCCGCCATTAAAACCAATTACGCTTTACCGACCATAGCCATTACCACGTAGACTTATAATGATAATTTAAAATACATTATCATTTGATGCTTTGTTGTAATGTTATGTAAATCATTATGGTCACCATGGGTCACACCTTCGGACCCCAAACAGATCGATATTAATATCTGTTCGGTCATCACAGATTTGTTAACGACAGCTTCTTGTCGTAGATTCTGATTTCCAGACAAACTTGGATCTTGATAAATCTTTTGTGAATATTATATATTTAAGTAAAACAGGCTATAGTAACGGTTCCTCTCAAGGAATGTTTCTGACAAATTTCAAGTCCAATTTTATGTTAGTAGTAATATATATAATGCTAGGATACCGTCATTGATTGATGTTTGCATAAAATTATATCTTCATACTAACAAAGTAAAGTATTGTAGAACTTCACTAAGGTGGCAGGAAAGTTCCTTTTGAGTGCATAGAGCAACATTATCGCTGTGCAGTCTGGGAGCATGCGGGTGCTTGAAGCTTTAAAGGAAACGATCTGTGTAGTTGCGTGCGCGCCCTCATGCCGCGGCCGTCGCGCGCCGCTCCTATTTGACATGTTTATAAAGACAAAAGCACTCAGATGAATATCATTTAACGAATCGACGTTCGGTTTCGCAAGTATCGCTTAAACGACACCGAGTCACGCCATCCATCTGATTGGGCGTTCGACTTCTCGCGGCGATCACGGGTTATGACTTATTTAGCGAATAACAGGAGCCAAATCGCTGGTGCGGGTGCGGGTGCAGCGCGGGCGCAGCGGCGTGGCGTGACCCGGCCGCGATCCGATTCCGCTCGCATTCGTTACCGCGAGATGGCGGTCGGCGCGCGCCAATCGTCGCGTCCATCTCCCTGTCGTGCCCATATAATGATCTTCACAGGGGCAGCAGAATGAAGTTGAGCCTCTCATTAATTGGCGTTTTGAGTTGAGATCGTTGCGCGAAAGATAGGTTAATTCCTCGCCCGCTCGAGATCGTTGTCGCTCAAAAAGGAAGGTGAGGGAACGTTTTCTGGAAATCAGATCCAATTACACGAGGACCCGTTAAGTTTTTGTTTCTGTTTTGGCGCGGGGCTCACGCCCGCCGTATCGGTCGGACAACAATGTTGCGCCCGGCCTGATTGATCGGATGACGTTGGAATTGCTCGCGAAAACGCTCCGTGCTCCCATAACTTGCATTTCCGCAGGGACTGGAGGCCGGGGCCCCACCCACGCCGCCGCATTTACATAGCGCGCGCACGTCTCAATTAGGAGCGCTAATGTATGCCTCGACTTCGCCAGCCCGAGATCTGACTGACGTCGATAGATAGCGGCGGAAACGTGACGTGTGACGGCTATCGCGGGGGAACCGCTGCCAGAGTAACATCACTAGGCTATTAACAACTCTAATAGGACCCGATACGGCAGGATCTTTTTGTTTTAGTACTCAGGATTCCATTTGCACCTAGAGATACAGCTAAGTTATTCAACGTTTCAAGATATTGTTATTTATTCACAGGTGAGGACGAGGAATGGGGAAACGAGAGCGAGGCGATGCCTGGAGAACCTCGTACGCCGAGCTCTGGAGGAGGAAAGGCGGCATCAAGCGGCGGCGCCTCCCCCGCATCGGGGAGTTCTCCTGCCGCTTCCCCTCCACGTCTGCGTCTGAATGCCAGCCTGGCGACGGACCCAGCTCTCGCGCCGCAAGCGACTTCGCTGAAACGCGAACCACCCTCGCCGTCGCCTCCACCACCGCCGAGTTTACAAGCTAGGGATTACCTTGCTTTGACTGCGGCCGCTTTCCCTGCTCTTATGCCAGCAACGACGCCTCCTATATACATGTGCAAGCCGTGTGGTATTCGATACTCCTCGTTAAGCACTCTTCAAGCCCACCAGGAGCACTATTGTTCTAACAGACGAGGTAAACCAGCAGACGGTACGGAAACACCGACGGACGCTGCGGCAGATGAATCTAGCAGTGATGCGAAGACGCCGCGACCTCCTGGGAAGCAATACGCCTGTACGTATTGCTCGTACAGCGCTGACAAAAAAGTTAGCTTAAATCGCCACATGCGCATGCATTCGTCTTCGCCTGTTAATAGTTGCACGCCTGCACCACCACCCGTCTCCAACGGAGAAACTGCTGAAGGTCCTCCAGCGCCGGATCGCTACTGTGTCGACTGTGATATCCGTTTTAGCTCGATTAAAACTTATCGAGCGCACAAAGCTAACTACTGTAGCACCAGACAAGTAGTTAAGCAAGTTTTAGCTGCAGCGAGAGGAGGCTCGGCGACCTCAGGCTCGGCTCCACCTTCGCCGAGGGCAACGCCGCCTGCTCAAAACCAATATGCCCTAGCGTTACCAACGAATCCAATTCTTATAGTGCCGTATTCACTTTTAAGAAGCGCAAGCACCCTACCCGGAGCGACCCTGCCGGACCCAGATACACCGTGTTTTTTGTTACCAAACGGAACATTTCAACCACTAAGTCGAGCATTACCAAATATGAGCGCTGATGGAAAAGAATCTGAGGTGCTGAAATCAGCTAACCGGCCTCGCGAGCCGTCGAGAGACGGCGCCACGCCGCTCGACCTTAGCGTGAGGCGATCTCCAGAATCTGTAACAACCGATGAACAGGAAAAAGAGAACAGAATACGATCTACCACTCCCGAGCAAATCGTATGTGCGCCGTCTTTACCAGGATCGCCAGGGACTCCTTCTCCTTTCAGACGCTCCTCTTCACCCAGCGGCGAGAGCTCGCCGAAACGTCGCCGCAGAAATTCCGGCGGACCCACACCAAAACCGCCAAACGTATCATCCTCACCCGAAGACAAATTCAGCTCTGTAGTTCAACCCGGTTTCCTCCCTCCTACTTTAGCGTTGCGTCTCGCAACAGAACTTCCGGTAAAGGCGCCACCTCCTCAAGTGTTAGTCAAACAAGGCGTCTCGAAATGCAAAGAATGCAACATAGTCTTTTGTAAATACGAAAACTACCGGATACACAAGGAGCACTACTGTTCCGCCGGTGGCGGTGACGAGAGAGCTAGCCCAGCTCCTCCGGAGTCAGGTCCGCCTCCTCAATATCGGCAACTGATATGCCTGGCGTGCGGCATACACTTCAGCTCGTTGGACAATTTGACTACGCACCAATCGTACTACTGCACAAAAAGGGAGACGCGGTCGCCGCGCGGCGCGCCGGAAGTAACTCGTCCCGCGTCGGGTCCGGAAGGTGGTTGGAAGTGTCCGTGCTGTGAGGTGGTGTCGCCGACGGCGGTGGCCGCTCAACGCCACATGGAAGCCCACGCCGGGGTCAAAGCGTTCCGCTGCACGATTTGCCGGTACAGGGGCAACACACTACGGGGGATGCGCACGCATATACGAATGCACTTCCGCGAGAAGCCCTCCGATCTTCAGGTGAGATAAACATTTGTTTTATTAAAGCCTGTTCATCTGATTTTAAATGACCATATGCTCGTAACAATATGGCTCTAGTTAGGGTACACAGCACCACATTATGCTCCGATATAAGATTTTAAAGAATATATATAAACATAGTAGCTGTGCTATGAAGTCATACTTAAATGTTATTAGCTTTATCGGAC
The DNA here is from genome assembly GCA_033220335.2 of Troides aeacus. NCBI lineage: Eukaryota > Metazoa > Arthropoda > Insecta > Lepidoptera > Papilionidae > Troides > Troides aeacus. The sequence goes on from CM067271.1 coordinate 12,682,479, forward strand.
TAAAACATCTTTTGTTAATAGACTGCGTATTTATTGTACAGGAGGAAAGTTTTATATCTTGCGTCCTCGAGGAGGAGAACCGCGAGGCGACCTCTCCAAGTCCAGCGGCGGGAGGGGAGCGGGTCCACCGGTGTAGCAGCTGCGCGTACACCTCCACGTACCGCGGCAACGTGGTGCGGCACGCGCGCCTCGTGCACTCCGCAGATGAACCGGAACCAGAAGAGCAGACTTCACCTCTACCAGCCGTCGACATAAAGAAGGAGCCGGAGACGGAAGCGGAGGAGACGCCCAACTACTGCAAGTCGTGCGATATATCCTTCAAATACGTGAACACTTACAAGGCGCACAAGCAGTACTACTGCACCGCGGCCAGCCAGGACGCGGCGGCGAACAACAACGTGCCGGCGCCCCCACCGCGCGTCAACACCCCCGTCTTGTAAACACCCCTACCTTACAAAGTTCAAAATAATATTTAAAAAAAAAATCCTAACCTAACTTAACCTAACCTTAAATTTACCGCTTCCACTGCTAAACTATACTAACAAATACTTCAAATGAACCGTTTGCTTCACAATCTAACGCAACGTTTATCTACGATTCAGTCTCTTCTCGATAATGTTGCCAGCTGAAAATAATCAAAATCACCTATTTAGCTTATTTAATCGTTTTTTTTTTAATTAACAAAGCTACCACGGTGAGAATACCGGATATATAGACCGCGTGCATATCGAAGCCAAATTGAAACTTTGACATTGAATGTAGACGTAGGGGGTTGCACGCGCACGACGGATGGGTGGGCGAGCGAATGGACGGTTAAAATCTCGGCCGCTGTACATAGAGGGCCACATTAATGTTATGTTAGTTGTTGTGTAAATTACTTAAAATATATACACCCGCTTTATTTCTCTGTGTTAGTGTATACGTTGAAACACCAAACTGTAAATACATGTGTAAAGATATTATCTGAACGTAATTATATTTTATTACCATTCGTTCTAAGTGATTGTTCTTTCTTGTTTGTTAATTTTTGTTTAATTATAGAATTGAAAAAATAATTAATTAATTAAACTAGTGTTAACTCGGATGTTATCTACGCGCGCCGTCGACTCTCACTCACTGACGATTGAAACGAAAACTTAGTTTTCTCAATGGCGACAGGAAATAACGCGTTTCTAGTGATGTACAACGTTTCCGTTATAATTTATCGTGGTTTTAATTCGCATCGTTAACGGCTTAATCGTCCCACCGCTGGGACTCGCGGCCCGCTCTCGCGCGGAGCGAGTCAGCGCTTTGCATGTGTGTGGGTGCGGGTGCGGGTCGGTGGGTTTGCATCGTTGTTATAATGAAAACCTCTTAATATTAATAGATTTAAAAAAATAATTGTTCTTAATATATAAAAGTTGAAGTCGCTTATAAGTTAATTACATTCGGATGCAGTTCTCTTCATAGATAATATAAATATTAACCAATTGAATTTGTCGCATTGTATTTGTGAACGCGCCCCGCGTCTCTTAGAACTTTATCGAATTGATAATGAATAAATAAATATAAAGTACCATGTTTTGTCTATGCCAAAGCATCGCTAGAGTTATTGTAATTTGCATTTATAGGTATCTCACTAATTATAATTCTAGATGTTAAGTGATTACAAGACTTATTCCGTAGTATGTATACATGTAAATCTTGTGCTTCGTCTGTCCGTTAACGTTTCGGAATAAGTCTCGAATTTATTGTTTCTTCGTTTTTTTTTTGTTTTCATGTCGCGACACGACAAAGGGTACAAAAGTTATTCGTCGACCGTTCAGGCAGCAGCGAGCTGGACGTGGACGCGGTGCCGTCGCTGATTTCCGATTTCAATCTCATGTAGAAGTTTTTCTAGTTGGAGAGCGTTAGGTTATTGTACCGCGGGAACTGCTCAGCTGCTACACCGCGTGTCGCTGGACGTAAACCATCATGACATTAATGTTAAAGCCTTCAAAGCGAAATAAAGCATCTGATGTGATGTGCCATAGCGCTGTCTTTAAATTTAGTTTTAAACAAAACTCGAATAGAACGTTAGCGATACATACGTCTTAATATATTCTAGTGAATCAACATCCCTATAATAAAGCAACGGGTGGTTATGTCTACGGAAATATCATTCAATTGTATGTAATACTAATTCACTGTATTATTAAACAAAAAACAATAAATCGAGTTGCCATGTTAAAAAAAAGAAAACTTGTTATAATACAACAGAAATAAATATTATGTATCGTTTAAAACAAAATATTAAAAACATTGGGGATATATAACCCAACCACCCTGTAACCACCTTTCGTTTTTTTTTCACATGTAGCAACATTCCCCCCTGCGACAGATAATAAATAATCGTAAGACGCTGGGTAAAGTGATAATACACGTAAACTGATGTAGACGTACATTGATATTGTAAAATACGCCAGACAATAAATTATTTATCACATATTAACAACGCCCTTTGTTTATTTCAAACCAACCCCTATTTATTAATAACTAAAAAAAAAGCTATGATTATGTTGAATAAATTACTACTAATTCGTTGATCTACCCCAGCGGGTTAGTAAGTTGAAGTGGTAATTGATCGGATGGTAATAGGGGTGATAATTGGAAATCACCATGTATCTTTGGACTGACGACCTGATGAAGATCACAGAATCAATGGTAAAATGGTGATTGGATATTAATTCGTTAATAATCAAAAATGTATAAGTAGTGATTACACCCCCTGCCTTTGGGGGTAACATTTTGTAAAATCCTTTCTTACCTGACCTATGCTCGGCAAAAGGAATATTTCTACCAATTTTCAAGTCTGCAGGTCTTATGGTGCCAGAGATATCGTGATGTGTCTCTGTAGAGGTGGAAATCTCTTATATAAAAAGAATATATGAAAGTAGAAATTAAGTCTTGAAGAGTAGTACGCTCTCCATCCAGATGGAGCGACGACACCATCAGGGCGATCGGAAGCGAGTGGATGCGAAAAACTGAAGTCTTGTTGAGAAGATTTGTTGGATGACATTAGAGGTCTATATCCAACAGTGGATTAACAAAGCCTGAGGATCGTGATGATGAGAATTTTTAAGACTATACAGATACTATATATATATATTTTTAATGTACGCTATAAGTAGTTACATTTACATACACTTAATCACGTGTGAGGGGTTCCGCACATCATCTTACGGAGTCCAAATCGACTTCACCTGCACGCGGTGCACCCTGCTGAATAACAGACGAGACTCCAACCAGTGGGCTGAGCTAAGGCACAATTCCTCTCAATAAACTCTAATAAGGAGATCCTTGTGGAAGGCGTATGTCCAGCTGTAAGTAAGTTAATTAAGGAAGTAAACGGACAAAACAATTTTTCGCATTTAGTTATAAATAATAAACATTGTAAGAGAAAATAGACGTTAATGTTTGACAGAGGCACGGCTGGTGGTTAAAAGGTAGACCTCGCTATTGTTACTGCATACTTTGTTAAGTTAATTACTGACTCTAACGGTGTGTGAGCGTAGTCTGCAGCGGCACGAGGTGTAAATGAAACGTGATGAAGACGGAACCCACGGGATGAGATTGAAATGTTCAATTAACTAAGCAATCGTCATGATATTAGACAAGATTTAATAAAAACACTGTATCAGTTATATGACGTCGAGTAACGGCGAAGACTTGATTAGTTTTCCAATCTGATCACCAAAATGGGGTTTGAATAGGACACTATGATGATGATGATGACGTCGAATAAATAATTGAAGAATAAGGAGACATACACAAAGATCCGTAGCTTATATTTGGTAGTGTATGCATATATATATAATCACGCCTTTTTCCCAGTAGGGGTAGGCAGAGGTGAATAACACCCACATTTCGCCAGATGTGGTCAGATTAGGTCCCATGTAACAGGGGGCAAGCCTGTTGTCACTATTGGGGCCACCACACGCACACACACACACAAAGATGATTTCAGTGTGCGGGTTTCCTCGCGATGTTTTCCTCCACCGTTTGTATCTCTCTGTTGTAACTAAAGTTCAAAAATGTACATAACTTATATATTAAGTGATCGGTACATGCCGAGATTCGAACCCGCGACCTTCGTTATGGAAGCCGCGCGCCCGCCGTGCGGATTTTTGCCAAAGTATATTGCTTCATGGCTACGAGCACAATTTGGTGTTTTACGTGTCATCCAACGCTACATTTTTGTAGGAAGGTCTCATAAAAGGATAAAAAAGCGGACTTGATCTTATGTTATGAAGAAAACGACTTTGTATTAAAAAAATAATTATAGTATTTGTTATACACATTTCTATTGTTTCTTATTCTTGGTATTAACCAGTAATGTCACAAGAACGCGCAAGAAACAATAGTATAGATTAGTAACAATAGTTAGTCAAATGGAATTTATATTTAGTGACAACTAGCGCCATCTGTTTTATATTTTTCGTGCTGTATTGAAATAAATTGTGTGAATTGACAATAGATGTCACTGTAATAAATGACAGCAACGATTTCCAATCCAATCCAATCAGCCGGAAGACGTCCACTGCTGGACAAAAGCCTCCCCCAAAGTATTCCACTCAGATCGGTCCTGAGCCACCCGCATCCAATGGTTGCCAGCGACCTTGACCAGGTCGTCGGTCCACCTTGTGGGGGGTCTGCCCACGCTACGTCTTCCGGTACGTGGCCGCCATTCGAGAACCTTTCTGCCCCAACGGCCGTCGGTTCTGCGAGCTATGTGCCCTGCTTATTGCCACTTTGCGACGGCGACCCTTCGAGCTATGTCGGTGACCTTGGTTCTCCTGCGGATCTCCTCATTTCTGATTCGATCTCGCAGGGAAACTCCGAGCATAGCTCGCTCCATCGCCCTCTCAGCTATCTTAAGCTTGCGGACAAGGCCCACAGTAAGCGGCCACGTCTCTGCTCCGTATGTCATCACTGGCAACACACACTGGTCAAAGATTTTTGTCTTGAGACACTGCGGTATTTTGGACGAGAAGATATGTCTCAGCTTCCCGAATGCTGCCCATCCGAGTTGGATTCGACGAGAGATCTCTTTCTTGAAGTTGGACCTACCTAGTTGGATAGTATGTCCGAGGTAGACATATCTGTCAACAACTTCAAGTGTAGAGCTTCCAACTGTTACTGGAGTGGGTACAATATGGACATTTGCTATGATTTTGGTCTTGTCCATATTCATTTTAAGACCCACTCGTTGTGAAACTCTACAAAGATCATCGAGCATTGTGTTGAGGTCCTCCATGGTCTCAAGCAAAACCACGATATCGTCGGCAAATCTAAGGTGCGTGATGTACTCACCGTTGATATTGATACCAAATCCTCCCCAATCCAGAAGCTTGAAGACATCTTCCAATGCAGCGGTGAACAGTTTCGGAGATATGATGTCTCCCTGTCTTACTCCACGCTGCAATCGTATCGGTTTCGAGCTCTGGTCTTCGAGGCGGACTGACATGGTGGCGTTCTCGTACAAGCACCTTAGAACATCGACGTACCGGTGGTCTATTTGGCACCGTTGGAGGGCCTGCAACACGGCCCATATCTCAATCGAATCGAAGGCTTTCTCATAGTCCACAAACGCTAAGCATAGGGGCTGGTTATACTCATGGGACTTCTGTATAACCTGCCGCAGCGTATGAATGTGGTCTATGGTGCTGTAGCCTTTACGGAATCCAGCTTGTTCGGGAGGCTGGAAGTCGTCGAGCCTGTGAGACGATTTGTGATGACTCTGGAAAACAACTTGTAGACATGACTCAAAAGTGAGATGGGTCTATAATTCTTCAACTGTGTTTTATCTCCCTTCTTGAAGAAAAGCACCACCACACCTCCGTGCCATGCCCGAGGCGATCGGCCTTCTAGTATGACGAAATTGAACAAATTCTACAGGACTTCGAGGATCGGCTTTTCACCAGCTCTCAGAAGTTCATCTGTTATTTCGTCATCACCAGGTGCCCTGTTGCCTTTAAGCTGATTCAGAGCCACACTAATCTCGTGTAGGCTGACAACCGGGATATCTTCAGAGTAGTGTCGGGCTAGACCAGCTTTTGGATCTGATGCTAGTTCACCAGGAGAATATGTAGTCGTGTACAGCTGTCCATAGAACCGCTCAATCTCCTCCAGAACCTCGGCCCTTGACGATATGATTCTGCCGTCCTCTGTCTTCAGCCACGTCAACCGGCTTTGCCCGATAGACAGATCTCGTGCGAACACTTTAGAGCCTTTGTTCCGCTCTATTGCCTTTTTAACACTGTCAGTATTAAATCGGCGTATGTCGCGAGTCAGAGACTTAGAGACCTGCCTATTCAGCTGCCGATATTTGGTGGCATCTTCAGGAGACTTCAGGACCAGTTCTCGTCTTTCGGTCATGAGGTTTAATGTGTGGTCAGAGATCGGCTTCTTCTTCTTTCTGGTACGGGGGACTTTAAAAATCTTAAGTCCTGCCGTACGGACAGTATCTACGAATCTGGTGTTGTAATCGTCCACATCAATGCACTCGCCTAAGGATGCAAAGCGATTTCGTAGTCCAAGCTTAGAGCTCTCGGGGTTTTGGAGTTGATATTCAAGATGCCTCTCACGATTCGGTGATCGCTGCCCATTTTTAGAGCATTGATCACTGAGACATCCTTGAATATCTGCCTCTTCGTCGACATGATGAAGTCTATCTCATTTTTAGTGGCTCCATCAGGACTAATCCACATCCACTTATGGCTGGCCCGCTTCTTGAAAGAGTTCATTATATAGAGACCCTCCTTCTCCATGTAGTCGGTGAGCATTTGGCCTCGTGGATTTCTCTGTCCATATCCAAATTGCCCCACTTTCAGTTCTCCACTACTTCGCTGCCCTAGTTTTGCATTAAAGTCTCACATGACAACGGTGTACTGAGTTTTGGAACTGTATATGGCTTTGGAAATATCCTCATACACAGTTACCACCTCGTCATCAGAGTGTGCCGTAGTTGGTGCGTATACCTGTATGACCTTCAGCGAGTAACGCTTGGTAACTCTGAGTATCAGGTACGCTACCCTTGCTGACACACTAACGATGTCGACAACATTATTCACAAGAGACTTGCGGACGATAAACCCGACGCCACCCTGGGACCGCTGGTCGGCCTCCCGGAAATAGATCAGGTTGCCGGATTTAAGAGTTATCGTGTCCTCCCCCTCTCTTCGGACTTCGGATAACCTTACTATATCCCATCTTAACCTGCTCAATTCCTCCTCCAGCTCAATTATCTTCTCGTCGGTCCGCAGTGTACGCGTATTGAGTGTTGCCAGGGCCAAATGTCGTTGGTTTTGGTAGCCTGGCCGCTTCCGGAGATTCTTTGCACCCCTTGCCCCGCCGTTACCGTGCCCGCCACCGTAGCCTGGAACAGCGGGGCCGCCGGGGACTAGGGGCCGGTTTTTATTTTGTGATATGATCATAAGGGGGGAATTGCCATAATCGCCACGCTTGGCAGGCAGCTTGGCGATCGCAGTTTCGGAGGCCCTATCGTGAAACGCTGCTGCCCGTCCCACGTCCGGGATTTCCCTCCGCTTCCTGGGATGGATATACCGCCATCGTTCGGTTGACTGATTGCATTTGATGAAGTGTAAATGTACTCAATAGTCATATACACTTCAGCAAATGGGCGGTGGGGTCATCACTTCCTGACGCCAAATACCAGCAAAGATTTATGAAACATTTTATAGCATGTCAAAAATTTAAAAAATCTAGTTTAACGGTTATTTTATTTGAAATCCTAGTAAAATAACATTATCAATAGGAAAATAAGAAATATATAATTTATACCACTTTCAAAATCAAAGGCTCATATTATGTTCTCTGATTTTTCACAATTACAGACGTACTTATAAATATAAATTTATTATTATCACCATCAGCTGATAAACGTCCACTGCTAGACATAGGCCTCCACCCAAGATGCAAATCGATCGGTTCCGCGTTGCTCACATCCAATAGGTTCTCGCGATTCTCACCAGATTGTCGGTCCACCTTGTAGGCTTCCTAAAACAATGTCTACCGGTATGCGGTTTTTCCTCAAAGAAATTATCTTATATTAATTAAAACATACAAATTAAGAGAAAATATCATTTATTAGAGTATATAACACATAAAATTTTGACATGGCTTAAAATATGTTCTAGTTATTTATCAATTATTATATCAAGTAATATATTCAATCTGGACTATATTCATCTGAAGAATCATGAGCATACTGCTCTCGGAACTGTTCAGAGTCCTCTTCCTGTCCATAATAGAATCCATCATCACTGTCCTCTTTGTAGCCTTCTATGGACTCTTCATCTAAATCTTTAACTCTTGAACAATAGATAAGATTTTTGCTCTCTTGTTGAGTCGCGTCTTCAGACATGACCCTAGCTTTGTATTTTGCGTATGCAGCACCATAGCGTTTTACATCCTCATTAAAAATATCTGGTGGATCATCATAGATTTTATCTTCGCCTGTATCACTGGATAATTCATCTTCTGAAAAAAGTTATAAACAAATAAAATTATGTACCTGCAATACCATAACCTATGAATTCACAAAATTTGTAACAATTTAAATAGCAAGTATATCTTAAACAGTTACCTATGTCAAATTTTTCCATAGCTTTTATCATATCCTCTTCGTCAATACTGCTCGACTCTGAATCGGGATACTCATTCCTCCAGTTATTCTCGTTATTAGAATCATCATCATCATCTGCCTCGTCATCTGATGGTAACTGACCATTGTCTCTGTATGAGCCAAAGATTAAATCCGTTTCATAGTTTTCAATACTGAAAATGCATGACACCATTTAATAAATACTTGACAAAGTGATGAGACAATTAAGAAATTTTTTCTAGAATAAAAAGATGTACCTCACTAGGTTTTCTAACATAGTTACATCAAAATCGGTCTTGTAAGATGTATATAAGTCATATATATATTCAACATCTTCTTCCTTATCACTTGATTTTGCTAGATCAACCAAATTGAAGATGTCTACATTATCATCAGTGTTGTCATCCTTCAGCTCTCTGCTACAATTTACAATCTCATAACGGTTCTCAATAGCAATATCTTTTCTTTCCTTCCTCATTTTTTGTATAATATCTGTGACATTAGGTATAGATTTTTGTTTTGGGTCATCTTTGTGGACAAAATTTTTTACAAGTAATGGTTCCAGCTGTAAAATTATTTAAAAAACATCATGAAGAACCAAGGGAAACAAACATTATTTTTCATTTAAGGGTATGTAATATTTAAAACCACTATGAGGAGTGATTAATTACATATTTTAAAATAGCATAAAATTTTGAAATTAAATGTTTAAAATATTTATTTTTTTAGTTAGTTGAATATCTTCACTATATGCACAAGTACTGGAAAAGGTTTATTCTGTATAATAAATAAATTATGACACGTTAACACCCAAATACATAATAATTTGAATGATTACGTTTTACTTTTTGTTTACTGTAATTACTACGAGTAAAAAAAATTTTTATTGTTAATAATTATTTTATGACATATATACCTGGTTTTCTACAGTTCCTCTGAAAACGAACAATGAAGGTGAAATTTCCTCAGTGTCGGTTTTAACACGTTTGCACAGAAGCACTAAAGCGTCTTGAGGATTTTCTTCTAGTCTTCTTTTTACTCGCAAAACCGTCGATCCTGACATTGTCAAATTATTATGAAGCAACAATTCGATCTGATTAGCAGCAATTTAATATGTGTTATGATTCAAAGCCCGCTTAGATTACAATACAATCACATAAACATGCCGCCGGCATACTTTGACAATTAATGACAATCATGATAATGTTGTTTAATTCGAGGTAAAGTTCAGAAACCGTACAGCCTTTTGTGAAATAATTACAATATCGTATGATTGATTGTTGGTTTCTGGAGAATCTTATTCAGACTTTGAAAAACTTAAAATTATTATTAAAACATAGGTTATAAAAGTGAGCCTACCCAAATTTTTGTACTATAACAGGGTTAATTTAAAACAAAAATATTATTAGAATAATAAAATTAATAGTAATAAATTTTACCATTTGAATAATATTTTATTTTAAATTATATTTTTAGTATTAAAGCTTTTTTCATTTGTTTATATTTATAGAGGGTTGGGTATTAAAGCTTCAAGTTCAAAATGAACAACATGATTCGTACTTATGACCTTATGTTAAAATAATAACGTTTTAATAATGGCAATTAATGATGTTAACATAATTATGGTAACATTATTGTTACATTCGTTCAATAATTAAAGAGTAACAGAGACAATGATAGGTTAAATGAGTGATGGGTGACGCATGAAGCTAGTAATTAAAGGATTTCTTATATTTTATGTGCGTATTTGTTTTGTTATGCTAATAAAAAAAGTGTTTATTTATTGAATTTAAATTGAATTATAAACAAAAAATAACGTGATGGATAATCTCAAACAATTTAACACAATGGGATCCGACGAGAATTGGAGAACATCAAACTTTAGGCAAAGCGTTGTATCAAAAATGTAAGTATCGGCTTTAATATTATTATTAATCAATTGATTTAAGCGAAAATAATAATATAAAAACCTTTTATGGTAACCAAAACCACAAAGATATGACATTTTGTTTTACCAAGTAATCAAAGTTTTCATTATTGTTTATAACTATTTATTATTAATTTTAAAATAAACCTTAGAAATATTTTATTTTTTACATCATTCTTAATGCTTCCTTTTTATAAAATGTACCTTAACTGTTTGACAAATTTAAATTCCTTGTATATTAAAAGGAGTATCTTCTTAAAATTAAACATTCAATAAGAATTATGGGAAAAAACACAACTACAAATAATAAATACAAAATTTCGGATAGATTTATTCCAATTAACATCTTTGTAATTTGAGGTAAATACATATAGAAATAAGGTAATTATGTGAAAATTGTGTTGAACTGGCACTAGGGAAAACCCCTTGTATATTTTGTTACTATGTTGATAACCTCTAACCAGACTTTAATAATAGTTAAAGTTGCATTAAATATTAAAAACAATATTCATGAACAATGTCAGACATGAAGTAATTACAGCTGTTATTATGAAATATCAACATAATAGCCAATACTTTATTATCATATATTGTTTACCCTGGAGTTCATCTGCAGTTTCTTCAGTCTCACAAGTTTTATATCAAACTACTTTTAATCTTAATTTGTTATAAAGTTTAAAATGGTTTAGATGTAGAAATTTCATATTGCAATAAGATAGAAATTTTAAAACTTAATTTTTAAATATTTTATGTAAGGATTGACTTACTTTACATTATGCTATTTTTAGTTCTGAACAGCAAAGCAAAGATTAATTTCAACATTAATCATAACATTTTAACTTATAAGTTTTAGAAGACTTGAAGAATAAGCATTCATGTTATATTTTGGATTAATTAGTCAAACTTTTTATTTCATATAGTATTTATAACTTTTCAGTGAAGAAGTGATTCAACGGTCAGGAATGCAAGTGGCTCGTAACAGCAGTGAGATGGAGAACCATGTATATATGAAGGCCAAGACAAGGGAAGAATATATGAACATGGTGGCCAAACTAATATTGCATGTCAGGGAAATGTGTAAGTATATATAATATATATATATATATAATACACAAAATAATACTACCATGTAAATACAATGGTAAAGGCATGAGTATTTTCAATTATCTTCATTAGTTACAGTGGTAACTTGTGGTAGGTCTCTGTTGCTGGAGATCATCTACTTAGATACCATGCAGCGCCTATTTCTATAGCCAAACAGTAGTGTGCAAACTTCCTGCTCATCTAATCAATTATATAAAAAAATGACTTGTGTAAATATTATAAAATAAGGTCGAGCAGTGGTCTTTTTGAATAGGAAAGATTGTCCACATTAACTGGTTTGGGAGCTTCCACCACTACATCACTATTCAATCAAATTTCAGCACAACCAAAACAAAACCAAGCAGGTGCGACTATGCAAGGACCCAATCAGAGCCAAACTGCGCAAAACCAACAAGTCCAAGCCCAACAAGCTCAAGCACAACAGGGACCAAATAGTCAACCTGGACTAGCACCGGATCCTATAAATGCTTTACAGAATCTAGCCTCGCAAGGAACTAGAAACCAGATGATGAATATGGGCCAAGGACAGATGCAGCAGCAAGGAGTACTTGGACCAAATCCAGGCATGGCTGGACTACAAGGCCAAATAGGCCAGCAAGGGCCAATAGTGTCACAAGGTGGACCACAGTCACAAACAGCCACTAATCTTCTTCAAACACTGAATCAGAGGCCTCAACTTAACATGCAGTTGCAAAACAAATTGGGAATGAGTATGGTACCAAATCAAAATCAAATGAGTAACAATATGGTTTCCATGAGTGGAATGGGGAATCCGATGGGCAGCCAGTTGCAAAGTCAACTGGCCGGTCCAGGAATGCAGGGGCAGATGATGCCTAACATGTCAATGTCTAACAATATGCAAGTGCCTCTCACCGGATCCAATACAATGGTGGGACAGATGCAATGTAATCAAGTAGTTGGTGGTATGGGAGGACAGATGGCGCCAAATTCCATGCAAGGCCAGATGCCGAGACAAATGGGTAAGGTCTTTTACTTGACCATATTTAATTCACACTATAATGTTATCAACATAAATGTATTTTTTATCTGAACACCTTTCAGTCGGTGCCATGAGCAACAACCAGATGGTCAACATGAACATGCTACACCTGCAAGGTAGAGTCGGCAACAAACCGGAAGTGGTTGGCGGTATGCTGAGCGCCGGATACCCGCCGTCAGGTGCACCGCCACCGAACCAGTTCCTGCGACAGAGCCCATCACCGTCAGCCTCCTCGCCCAATATGGGTGGCCCCAGTCCAGTTTCCATGGGTAATATATAATGCCACTGTAGCTAGTAAAATTATTGAGATAATGAGACTTCATATCTTATTGAGAATCGCTACCACTATAGTGTATCGGAATATATTGTTAATATTTAGTTATAGACCTATTCACAATGAAATGAAGTGGAATGCTTTTGTCTGAGAGATTGTATTCTTCTACTTGAGACTCCATGTCCAAATACTGATTGGCACTATTGATTATTAATTCTAGAATTAAATACTAAAATTGTCTTAAAGCTATAAAAAATTATAAGTAGGAATAAATCCAAATCTTTTAATCATTATCATCATCAGCTGATAGATGTCCACTGCTGGACATAGGCCTTCTCCAAATATCTCTACATACAGTCAGCATGGTTTTCCATATCACTGGGTACTAGAATTCATACAGGGGGATTTGGGCCATTTACCACCATGCAGGCCCAATGCAGGTTGGTGGCAGGTTTTAATAACACAAGATCATATTGGTTATTCAGGCGGTAGTGTGCTTGGTGGTGCCCTGTCCTCTCCCATGTCGTCGCTCGGTGCTATGGGTGCTTGTGGAGGGGTTGGGAGCCCCTCACCCTCAGCGCCGACCCATCTGACCCATCATGCCCCACAGCAACAGCGGTAAGTAAAAACAATGTACTCTAGATATACAAAATAATAGAGCATCATCATCATTAATATCATCATCATATTTCAATGCTAAAGATAAGATGACTCTTGACCACATTATTATACACTCTTGCTTGTAATGCTGATGGTGTATGGTGGTGAGGATGTATATACAACAGCACATTGTTGTAATTGAACATAAAATGATTAATGGTACGCAGCAGTGTGGGCATGGGTATGGCTGCGTCCCCGTCGTCGTCGCTGAACACGCCAGTGGGTGGCGGTGTAGCATCTCCTGGTGGGGAGGAGGCAGTCTACCGCGAGAAAGTGCGACAGCTCTCCAAGTACATCGAGCCGTTGCGGCGCATGGTGCAGCGCATGGTCAACGAGGGCGAAAGTGAGTTGTTGATGTTAATTAAATTATAATTATATTACGTTTCCATAAGGAAATGTTTTCTAATAGTAAACCAAGGGATCTGTGGCAATATTTATATCATGATCATCAGCCGATAGATGTTTACTGCTAGACATAGACATCCCCCAAAGATCTCCAAATAGTCAGCATGGCCTCCGGTACCGCTAAGCAGTAGGTGCTGTCGTATATAGGGAGGATTTGGGCCATTTCGCATCATGCTAGCCCCATGTGGGATGGCGGGAGCATGAGCCTGGTTTGTTGATTAGCAGGTGAGGTTTTTTTTTTATTAACGTGTGTAACAAAATGCTAACGGAACGCACTCCCCGGAACCAATGGGCCGGTAACGGGATAGTGTCGGACTCCAACCGACTAAAATGCTTCACACGGTATTCCAACCTCGTCCACATGCACGAGGGTCGTGGTATAACATGTTATAGTTCCTCCGCGACCCCCGGCCGGCGCCCGGATGAACGGGTCTATCTCGGGGAGGGATGTGAAGCACCCGTCCCGATAAAATACCTACGTGGCGACGCGTCGGAATACGAGACGCGTCGTCATGTACACCCCAGGAATCCTTTCCAAGGAACGCTCCGGCTCGACGGCCCATGTCGGTCGCGGCGCCAGGTTCCTCTACCTAAGGAGCCAATCGGCGGTCGTGCGCTCGGCCCCGCCTTTCGGCGGTGAGCTGTCTTCACGCTCCGACCGCGTCCTGCCCCCTCGGCGCCCGTTTTCGAAGACGTTCGGTCTCCCGTTTCTGCGTCATGACAGAATCGCAGAATCGGGATACCGCATTCCATGAGGCCTTGCTTCCGACCATGGTCCGGACCACAGACGGTAGCGAGAGATCACTCCTTATCGCCGCTACGATCGCGGCCCTATTACCCCTTCCCATCGCGGGCAATCGTCCAAGGTGTGGGACGATGTGTCCACCGGGTGGTCACACTCGTCGCACGTCTCGTCCGTCCTACCTTTACAGTTCCACTGATGCAGATATCTCCCGAAGCAACCGTGCCCCGTGAGTATCTGCACCAAGCGGAAACTGAGGACTCCGAATTCACTGTCCAGCCAGTCACCGATGATCGGCCGGACGGCCTCAACGGTGAGGCGACCGGACGACGGTTCAAGGAGTCGCCTCTCCCATCGCCGAAGAACTCTCATCGCGTCTTTCGGCGCTACCTCTCCACTTTATCCGGCGTTGGAAGCGCGCCCTCCCGCTCGAGGTCTCTCTTCTGCCGTCAGTAGAGGCATGGCAGTGACTCCGCTTCAAGTTCCCACGGCGGCGTCCCGGCGAGGACGCGCGCCGCCTCGAAGGAGATGGTACGGTAACCACGTACGACCCGTATGGGCATGACGTGCTGCGGCGAGCGCAGCAGCGTCTGGCTACGGGCCGACAGGTGTTGCGCCCGTATGGGCGCACCGTATTACGCCATAAAGCGCACCACTCCGGTGTAGTCGCCGGCATCCGACGCTCGGCCGCTCGAATGAGCGTCCGCGTCCAGGACTCTAGGGGACCCATAACTAGAGCCCACGCGCGGCTGGGTACACCATCGGGCCCAGGACCGGTGTCCCTGACACGCATCCTTTTGACGGCAGCCAACAGTTGCCCTTCGTTGACACCCGGGGCGTTGTCCGGGTCGAAGGAGTCTTCCTCCTCCCCCCCGCGAGACCGAATCGCTGTTGGTGAGGACCCCTCGTCGTCCCGTCGTGGGAACAGTGTGCGAACCGTCCGATCGAGAAGCTGCGGTGGAAGGCTACGAGTCAATGGGGGTCGCCATGGGCGCAGCTTTTGCCGCGCCCCTGTATACGGCTTCCCGAAAGGGTCGCCGTGCAATGAATTGAGCATCTCACTTTCGACGGCCTTCTTCGCCTCGGATATCGCGTCCACCAGTTGCGCCATGTTAACCCTATGCGCCGCATACAGCCGCTCCTGCTCGGCCGTATCGCGCTTCCGTCGACGTCGGCACCACGTGCGACTCACCACGCACGCGCTGCAAAGCCGCGTGAGGTCCGCCGACCACCAGTACGCACCGCGCCGAGGAGGCAGGGAGCACACTCGCGACTTTGCCGCATCGCACACGTGCGACACGGGCTCCACGAGCCTCTCCGCTTCCTCCTATACGTCGACCGCCACCTCCTCGATGGAGAGGCCCGCCGCTTTAGCCCTGTCCTCGCGGACCAAGGCCTCGACTATGGCCGCTTCCTCGAGGAGGTCTCGGTCGAGATGCTTCAGCGCCCACCGAGGGCTGTCCTCGATCAAGTGACGACAAGGATCGCACAGAGTCGCCGAGGTCGCGGACACACTGAATCGGATATATAAATGATCCGACAGAGTCTCCACGCCCACGAGCACCTCCCAATCTCCAATACGGCGAGCCACGGTGACCCCCGCGAACGTTACATCCACTATGGAGCGGCCGTTTTTCCGCACGCACATGTCCGTCGTCCCCCGATTGAGCACGACCAACCCCGCCCCGATCGCGAACTCCTCGAGCGCCGCACCGCGCGCGCTCGTCGCTGGGCATCCCCACGCCTCCGAGTTGGCGTTCAAATCTCCGGCGAAGAGAATGTGACCCGACCCTAACCGGCCGATGAGAGCACCGATCTCGTCGAGTAGCCGCTCGAACTCGGCCAAGCAGCAATTCGGCGAGAAGTATCCTCCTACGACCAGCATGTCTCCCACCCGCCCGGCGACGTAACCCCGACCGCGCTCCACCAACTCTAGGTCGGGGGAGCCGTTCGAGGTCACCGTGCCTATGGCCACCGTTCTGTCCAGGTTCCCCGCTCAGCTCTCCCACGGTGGGACGTAGTACGGCTCGGTGACCACCGACACGTTTATCGACCGCTCCGCCATGCTCTGGAACAAAAGGTTCTGAGCTCTGGCGCAGCGGTTGATGTTCGCCTGGAGGAACTTCAGGTCCATCGTCACTCGGCGGAAATTTGAACCTCCTCCCGCGCGGCTCCTATGCTCGCACCAAGCGTCTGCGGTCGAGTGACCCTCGAGCCCCTACCACTACGCTTTCCTCCCTGTGTCGCCTTAGCGACGCGCGCCTTGTCGCAGGCGCTACCGCCGGACCTATGGTCTTCCTGTTTACCGGCCGCGCTGCAGCGGTTGCAGTGCGGCTTGGCGGAGCAGGTGGCCGCCCTGTGGCTGCAATAGCACTCATTGCTGCGGTTGGAGTCGGACTTACACAGCGCTCACACGTGCTCCTTCTCGAGGCACCGGAAGCAGCGTTGCGGTCTGCTGAGCCGTGTGACCTGCGCAGACAGCCAGCCAACCAGGAGTCTGCCGCCGTCCACCACTCACTGAGCCGCAACCACGGGGCAGCGAAACCACGCCGTTCCGAGGCTGGATGCGCCGACCGAGATGCTGTCCGACTGAACCTGATCGGCCGGACAGCCACCCGCTCGCGCTACCGCAGCGACTACGTCGGCGCTCGTGACCGAGTCATCCAGTCCTGAGACCTTCAGCTCGGCGCACTTCTACGGCCTCGAGATGCGCACGACCTCCTCGCCGAGAGACTCGCGGAGCCTCTTTGCGAGGTTGTTGGCTTTTTCGCCGTTACCCACCTCAGGCACTTGCAGGATGCGCGCTCCGGTCGCCGCCGTCTTGCATCGCACCTCGGCAATGCCGAGGTCGGCCTGGTTGATCATTTCCTTAGCCTGGGCGATGACTTGGGCGTACGTGACGCCCTTCGCGATCGCCTGAGTCGCCAGGGTAATGACGACTGCCACGGACCGCAGGGCCCGCAGCTCTCGTGGCCGGTTCTGCCTGCCAGCTTTGCGCTTCGCGCTCTTGCGCTGTTGTTGCTGCGGTTTCGGCTGCGACTGCTGTCCAATGGAGGTGAGGCAGGTGCGGGTACGAACTTGCCTGCAGACGGAGGCTTCGGCAGCTTTCCCGCCGCCTTCTGTGGCCTCTGTTTCCCTTTCCCCTTTAGCGTCGGGGACTTTGGGGGCGAGGTTCGCGGAGGCCACGGCCGCTTTCGGCGCTGGGCCGGCATTCTTGGCGGCCGATGCAGGTTGCCTCGCCGCAGCTAGCGGTGGCCGGACAAGCTTCTCTGGGAGTAGCCTGTCCTCCAGTGATGCCAGGCGGGTCGACACCATCGTCCCCACCTGCACCGTTACGGTGCGACAGATGTCCTCGACCGACGTAGTCGTCGGTAATTAGGGAGGTTGTCTTCCTCTTGACTCCGGTCGCAATGACCGCAGTCCCCGCTCCCGCTCGGGGTGTGCTATGAGCGGGCTACGGGTGCGCCCGACGTGGCTGAAGCCAACAGCCGCCCTAGGGGCGGACTTGCCGCGCGACTTGACTGATTGCACCGAAGAGAAAACTGCACCCGCAAGGGATAATCAGTTTTCGCCTCAGCGGGCGATGGGGTCGTCACTTCCCGACGCCAATGCTGTCGGATTATTAGCCGCCAGTTGCCACAGGGCAACTGGCGGCCCAAAAGCATAAAACAGCTGCTGTTGCCCAGGGTACACCAGTCCCAAGAGATGCCCTTACATCCGTAATATACAACATTAGTTATATCTATATAATTTTTTTTCAAGATGTGGAGAAACTGACGAAAATGAAAAACCTACTTGATATCCTCTCAAATCCGAACAAACGTATGCCGTTGGAGACGCTGATAAAATGTGAAGTTGTGCTGGAGAAGTTGGATTTCAAGCGGAGCGAGAGCGTGGGGCTGGGTTTGCCTGCCGCCGCAGCCACTGGGAAGGTGATAGTTTTTGAATTAAAGAGAAATTGTCTTTCTCACTCTACCTGGTTGGTCATATACATACATTATTTATTAACATACATATTACACAACATAATATTATTTATTTATTTTTAATATCAGTAAATATTTGTACAGCAGGAGCAAATCTTCAATCCCCTACTGGAGGTGGTGAACAACTGTCTGCAGTCGCCGCTCGCTAACCACACCCTCAAACGCACATTCGGATCGACATTGGACGCGTTGAATGGACCAGAGATAAAGTATGTTTTGCTTTTTAATACATAAACCTCCATGAACCTACTCGACGATCAACACGAACAGGGGCTGGGTTTCATGTAGACTCCACATGTGGTGTATATAAATAGAATGAGTCCTTAGTTAGTCTCCGAGACCTACCAGCTACATAGCTCTGAAGTCTCCGGGAACATTCACTGTCTTCCTGGAGCAAGCTTGGTGATCCTGTTTGTGCTCTTTAGTCTACGGCAACCTTACATTCTGGGACTCCGTGGCCCGCTCAATCAAGCTCAATTTCTTTGGAGTCTTATTCAATCTTTGAGGAATTCCTAAACCATTTTTTTAATTGTATTTTATACAAAATATACTAAGTAATGCAAATGTTCAATCTGATTCAGAGAACGAGAACTTTTTTTACAATGGTTATGTATTTTACTTCTAGAAATTTACCTCCACCGCAGAAGATGCCTAAATTAGAAGAGACAACTATGGAGATTCCTGATGTCCTGCAAGGGGAAATAGCGAGACTCGATTCTAGGTTTAAGGTATGTCAGATATTTTAATGAGTAAAAGTGTAATCAATATTTATCAATTATATTTTAATTAGGTGTTTATGGTTCAGTATCTATGATTGACGATAAGCAAGTGTAAAATTTACCATCAAGTAAACGTTTTGCTTGTATTGATGGTATCTAGAATAAAAACAAAATTCAAAGCTATGAAGGTAAGACATGGTGTGTGACACATACTTTTTGGATAATTGTTGGCCAAGGAATATTTGGTGTAGTGAATTTTAAATCCTTAACAGTTCAATCATTAAGCATATTTGGAAGCGTCAAGTTTAGGATCCTTATCATCATTAGCCATTAGACGTTCACTGCTAGACACAGGTCTCCGCCAAAGATCCCCCATTGATCGGCCCTGCGCTGCGTTTCTAGGGGCTCATATGGGGGATTTGGGTCATTTCCCACAACGCTGGCGCAATGCGGGTTGGTCAGCGCCAGAGCCTCATTTGTTGATTAGCAGGGTACACCACGTGCAGGTAAGGTTGGATTGGGTCCCGTGAGTTGTTGTGCGGGAATCCTTACACCCTTAGGATGTGAAGGGTTAATAAGTGTATGTTACAGGTGTCGCTGGAGACTATGCAGCTGTCGGGCGGTAGCGGTGCGATTTCGCTGGTTGCGCAGCTGGACGACGTGCGGCTGCCGTGCGTGCCCGCTGTTCACGTGGCGGTGCCGCGCGACTACCCAGCCCACGCGCCGGCGCGCCTGCGCACGCGCGCGCCTCGTCCCGACGCGCACCGCGCCTTCCTCGCCCGCGTCGACCGCGCGATGGACGCACGCTGCGCAAGGTTCGCGCCGTCAGAATCCACTGCCGATTTCATTATACGACAAAGCTAATTGAGATATTTACACAGCATCTCATCATCGAACAATATTATGTCTGTCTTTTATCGTTCAATGTTAGGAACAAACTCTTCGATTTGTTACAAATAGTATATTTCTTTTGTAGAAGAGTAGATTCTTTTTCTACCGACAAACAGTAGTGTGTAAATGTTACAATGTTCCGGGCTTTGTAGCAGATAAAATAACAAGAAGTGTAACATCTTATATATTGAATTTGTAAGTCATTAATAATAGGTTGGAGAAAAAGAAATCCATTATTTTTATATGAACTTCAGGACTTTATTTAACATGCTTCGGATTGTCCGATTTGGGTCAAATATGCACCGTTTTGTTCTATGATTTGTTGCCATTTTAAAGGTAACTTCATAATGCCTCTCTCGTAGAAGTCCTGGTCTCTATTTCCAAAAAACTCTAGTAGCCGATTTTCACAATCTTCCCTAGATGCCAATTTTTTATCACTAAAGAAATTTTGTAATGCAAGAAAAAGATGGTAATCGCTTGGTGCCAAGTCCGGACTGTATGGCGGATGCATTAAAACTTCCCAACCAAGCTCCCGAAGTTTCTGGCGAGTCACTGTAGACGTGTGTGGATTAGCGTTGTCCTGGTGGAACACGACACCTCTCCTGTTGGCCAATTCTGGCCGTTTCTGGTCAATTGCTATCTTCAAACGGTCCAGTTGTTGACAGTAGAGATCAGAATTTAGTGCTTGGCCATATGGAAACAACTCATAATAAATAATCCCCTTCCAGTCCCACCAAATGCACAGCAGAACCTTCCTGGCCGTTAGTCCTGGTTTGGCCACCGTTTGAGGTGCTTCACCGCTCTTTGACCATGATCGTTTTCGCACAGGGTTCTCGTATGTGATCCATTTCTCATCTCCAGTCACCATCCGTTTAAGAAATGGGTCTATCTCATTCCGTTTGGCCAAGGCTTCGCAGATGGAAATTCGATCCATCATGTTTTTTTCTGTTAATTGGTGTGGCACCCAAACATCGAGCTTCTTTTTGAATCCAGCTTTGTGTAAATGGTTTAAAACTGTTTTGTGGTCCATCTTTAGCTCCTGGGCGATGTTACGACTGCTAACATGCCGGTCAACTTCGATCATTTCTCCGATTTTATCGACATTTTCGGCGACCGGCCTACCTGTGCGAGGTGCATCTTTAACATCAAAAATTCCTGAACGGAATCTACGAAACCAAAATTGCACATAATTGGCTGTTACAGTATCGGGTCCATAAACACCATTCACAATTTTAGCCGCCTGGCTTGCATTTTCGCCTTTGTCAAAGAAAAACTGTAAAATGTACCGAATTTTCTCTTTGTTCACTTCCATTTTTAACACCCTGTAACTCACAATTGAATGCACCAAACAAAAAACAGCAAAAGAATTTTTTACTGCGAAATGTCACCTTTCCAACGAGCATAAATCTGAAACTGTTTGATCGATACTTACGAGAAATTTATCACTACAGCCATCTACCGAAAAAATAATGGATTTCTTTTTCCCCAACCTAATATATTCATGAAGAGACCAGAGACCGTTTAGGTGACCACCAGCGCAGCTGCTATTACCGCCAGACAGTAATGCGCAAACATTAATGTTTCAGTTCGGGCATTGTAGGTAGTGAAATAACTGGGGTAATGAAAAAGATTTATTTATTGATTTATGTATTTATAATATAGATAGGCGATTAAAATGTATTACTCCGACTGTAGATTACCAAAGAGCTGTTCAGTGGGTCAGCTGCTGGACGCGTGGGAGATGAGCGTGCGGCAGGCTTGCGCGCCCAGCCCCGCTGCGTACGCGCCGGTGCCCGCGCTCGGACTGTGAGCGCGACACGCCGCCGAGCGGAAACATGAACACCACATCCGCTGTGCACACATCCGGAATTCCATCGGACACTACTATTTAAGTGAAGCTAGTGAATATGTTTAATTATTTACATTGTAACAATCGATTTTACTTTTCTACGTATTTACATATGAAAGAGTTTTTACATATGAGAAAAGTTTGAACAGGCGGTTAACTTAAGTTAATATTTTTTACAACCGAAGACCACATCATCACTTAAAACTAGGTGATATCGAGGTCGAGTACCAATCTATTTCATTAAAATGAAAACATTATGATTATGAAATGTTTACATTTAGAATGAGACAAACATATCAATGTACCACTCCACTATTACTGCCGCCAAATAGTAGTATGCAGATATTGCTTTGTCCGGTTTGAAAGGCGGTGTAGTTAATGAAATTATTCAGGTAACGGGACAACATATATCTCAAAGCGACGAGCAAAATGTTGTGCAGTATATAACATTAACTAGCACCAACATTGTTATAGACAGACATGCCAGGTCATGGACATCCTAATATGAACTGATAAATGAAACCATTTTAATGTGAAATTAAAAAAAGCTATATTTTTAAATTTGAAGTAATGAATGCGTAATGTATTGTTGTATATTAGATAAACTATAAGATTATTTTCTCCCTTGTGAGACTAAGCCTCGGGGTCACGCTCTGAATGCACTGATGCAGAGAACTGAGGCGTTTTAGTGAGATTTTATCTCACATAACCCTGACTTCCTCTGAGAAGCAGAGGGCAAAAAGCCTTCGGGTCCCATCTGTGGGAATGTTAAATGGGCTATTATTATAAAATACAACGAAACATGTAATAATTATATATTAGGCTAGATTAATTATATTGTATATATATATATAAAACTATAATTATACATTTAAACATGATAGTGGTGGGCTTCGTTTCTATAATGTATACGTCTATGGAACGTCTACGGTATACGTGTAGAGGAGGCGCGGATTCGATCCCCAATGAGCTCGAACTTCCGTTCAAGGGAAACGTCGTGAGCAAACAGACATGATACAAGTACAACAGCTTTCATGGACATCCACTAACCCGAACTTGGCCATTTTTAGTGAATAAACCATCGTCATCATCAGCCAAAAGATCCCCCAAAGATCTCCACACACAGTCAGCACGGCCTCTGGTAACGCTGGCCACTAGAGGCTGTTGTATGTAGAGGTTCATATATGGCGATTTGGGCCATTTCCCACCATTCCGGCCCAATGCGAGTTTGTGGAAGCCTCGTTTGTTGATTGGCTGGGTGCACCACGAGCAGGTGAGGTTAGTTTGGACCCCGTAAGTTAATGTGCGGGAACCCTTACTCCCCTAGTATATTAGTATCCTTGATTAAGACCATGTGAGAGGATGTCAATAACCCCAGATGGGATGGGAACATTGTAATGGTTGTCTATCTAATTTTATTTATATATATATCTTCGGTAATTCCAAAAGCAATGCACTATTTTGTTTGTCATGATAAATAGACAGCGGAGTATGAGATTGGTATTCCAAGAGAAGTCTTCTATTTTGTTTGTGATGATAAATAGACAGCGGAGTATGGGATTGGTATTGTTTGAAAGAAATTAATAGTGCGATGCGTTTTAATATTGCACACAACATACCTGTTAGCCGTTAAGTGTGGAATGTGAACAGACTGCCTTGTAACACGGAGCTTCCTGGTTCAATTCCAGAGCATTACTGACCATTAATACACCATATAATACATTGATAGTTATGGTTTACGACTGTAGTATGAAATGTAATATTTTTAATTTTATAATTAATGTAGCTAGTATTAATATTTAGAAAAGAGAAAGTAATTCAGCGCCCACGAACAATGTTCAGTTTTCGTTGTGTTTACGTTGTATACGCAGATGTGATATATTGTCTGTGATAATTTGAAGAAATTTTCTGTTTAAATATTTTTTTTTTTTGTTACACAACTTAACAAATGGACTATTCAAATATCAACTTTATGAATATATTCATTTCTATCGATTTGGCTGTAAACAAATTTTTATTTTGTTATTGTAGTTTTTAAAATAACCGTTGCTATGGTTATGTTGAATGTTTACTGACTGTGCTGCCTTTGAACAGAAATAGATCTTTAACATAAGACGCGAACTTGAGGACCATGTAACATGTATACGTAACGCTGTAGTGTATGGCAACAATTTTTTTATATGTGTTAGCAAATTATATTGTGCAGTCAACACAGCGTATGTGCACGGGCAACACAGAGAACCTTACTTAACAAGATATACATTTTATTTTCAATATAATGACGTTTGATAAGGCACTTGGGATATTTACACAGCACCTGACTACATTCGTAATATTACATAGAGGATATTTGTAGGTCGATCGACCGATGTGGAGATCTTTGGAGGAGGCCTATGACCAGCAGTGGACGTCTATGGGCTGGTGATGATGATGATAATTATGATCCAGAATTGCAAATTTTACTGACAAAAAAATAATTCAGTTTAATTACATTTAATTCATGATATGTTTAACTATTAGGGGGACCGGAAAGTAATGTCGTTTTCTTACGCTAAATACAAACACATACATTTTTAACGAGTCTTTATTTTTAATCAATGATGTATTCCCCATCATTGTCAATAACCTTTTGCCATCTAGTGAGTAAATTTTCAATCCCTGATCGATAAAAATTAATTGGTTTTTCGGCAAAATATCTAGAGATGGCATTTTGGATATCATCCAAATTTGCAAATGTTTTGCCACTTAAAAAGTGTTGCAGCGCTCGGAATAAGTGGAAATCCGATGGTGCAACATCGGGCGAATATGGTGGATGAGGCAGCACCTCCCACCCCAATTCATTAATTTTTTCTAGAGTTCGCCTTGCGCAGTGCGGTCTTGCATTGTCATGTTGGAGAATGACGCCTTTTCGGTTGACAATCGCTGGCCACTTTTCAATTAAAGATTGATTGACTCGCTGCAATTGTTCGCTGTAGAGGTCTGCAGTAACAGTTTCTCCAGGTTTCAGTAATTCAAAATGAACAATGCCGCGAATACTCCACCAAACACACAAAAGCGCTTTTTTGGGGTGTAAACCTGGCTTAGCAGTACTCCGAGGGATTTCATTTGGAGAGAGCCACTGCCTTTTGCGTTTTGGGTTATCATACAGGACCCATTTCTCATCTCCTGTGATCAAGCGATCAAAAAACGCTTCTGTGTTGTGTCGTTGAAGCAATAAGTTGCATGTGATTGATCGGTTAGCCTTATTCTGTTCGGACAGATTATGCGGGACCCAAACACCTGCTCTGCTTACTTTTCCAATCTGCTTCAAATGTTCTTGGA
Organism: Troides aeacus; assembly: GCA_033220335.2. Lineage (NCBI taxonomy): Eukaryota > Metazoa > Arthropoda > Insecta > Lepidoptera > Papilionidae > Troides > Troides aeacus. The sequence continues at coordinate 12,708,001 of CM067271.1, forward strand.
TGGTCGACCAAGGTTTGTTGAGACTGTTTGACAATTCCTCGATCGTCTGACACGGATTTGCTTCCACTTCCGCCCTTAACACGTCGTTGTCTAACGCTGATGGTCTTCCTGATCGATACGAGTCGGAAAGATCAAAATTACCCGATTTGAACTTGGAAAACCACCTTTGGCATTTACGAATGTCCAGTGCATTTGGATAAACATCGCAAATGTTTTTGGTAGCAACTGTTGCGTTATTTCCCTTGCGAAACTCAAAGAGCATGCAATGCCGGATGTGTACCTCTTCTGGTATTTGGCTGGCCATTTTACCCGAAATTACAAAAAAAAATTGTAATTCAATTGTCTATAAGTAAAGAAATCACTATAACCTCACAATGTTTTTGGTACGCCTCTGAACAAAACAATGAGCTGACAAATGACAATCAAGTATTGGCATGCGCAGAAACGACATTACTTTCCGGTCCCCCTATTACAAATTTTCATACTGTCTTAAATTATTTTGTACATTCTACTAATATTGTCCGATTATTTTATTAATATAAGGCTCAATATGGATTATCCATCACTGGTGGTAGGTCTCTGATGCCGGAGACCCTCGAAGTAGGTACTACCACACCGACTATTGCAGCCGACAAACAGTAATGTGTTCTAGTTTGAACGGCACTGTAGTTAGTGTAATTACTGGGGTAATAAGAATCGTGTATCGAAGCGACGAGATTTATATGGTGCTGTGTATATCATCCTAACTAGTGCCACGTTCTTATGGGCGGACGTATCGCTTACCATCACGTGAACGTCACGTCGGTTCGTAGAATAAAAAAAAATCCATGAAGTTTTTTATTTATTGATTCATAGCTTTCGCTATATAATATAACCCACCAACCCGTATTGGGCCAGCGTGGTGGGGTTCGGTCCAAATCCTTCCCTAGTGCCCAGCGATACTGCAGGCCATGCCATGTTAAAGGTGGATCCACCCACATCGCTGGATGTGGGTGGCGCAGGACCGATCGATGTGGAGAACTTTGAAAGAAGCCTCCGTCCAACAGTGGACGTCTATAGGCTGATGAGGAATACAATATAAATTAAAAGTTAAAGGCGATTAAATGATAGGATCACTTGAAACGTCTGCCATTTTGTAATTGCTGTGACGTCATCGCAAAGGTTAGCGTCCCTACTAAGCTATTGGGGTGGCCTGTTTAAGGTGGTAAATCAGTTATGTGGGATTATTACTCGCAAAATTCAGCCGCTCCTGCCTTTTACTTCCGCTCCGACAAACAGCAGTTATTGTGAGATTTATTTATAAATATATATATTTATTATAATAGATTTGATGGAGAAGCTTACCAAATAAAATTTCATGTGACGCTCTGTTCACGGGAAACGGAACAAGTTAATACCATCATGGATTCTTATAATGTATGTTGTATTAGGGGGAATGGTGAATTAAGCAATAATTATTTGTAATTGAAATAAACTTTAATTTTAACTAATGCGTTTCATTGTCTCTTGTTTTTTTCAAAGAAACGACAAGATGGGCGAGTTGTTCGATGGAAAGTGATACTCTTGCCCATAAAGACTTGTCTATACACTGCACCACAATGCACTCGTCACTTTGAGACCAAATCATCTTAACTAGCTCCAAGTTGTTATAGACAATAGTATCACTTCCCATCGAACGTTTTGCTCGTCTCGTCATATAAAAAAACCTTACCATTACTATCATATGTTTGTGGCTCCTATGATGGAAGGGTCGAGTGCCTCTGTATTAGATGGTACATCTCATTGTTTCAGAAATATAAATAGCTAATTTATCTATTAATTCTGTAAAATGTTTATGTACACAAAGATAAATAAAGTTCACATTTATATGTATTTATTTATTATAAAATATATCGGTGGGCGACATGTTCTTCACATCTTACAATGTTTCGTAATGTATAGTCGACTCTAATGGTAGCCTGATCGCCAATCTTCACTAATTGGAGAGGCACTTTAAGATGAAGAATGGTACATTAAAAGTTTTCGAACATATATGTATGACGTATGACTGGGGAAGTGTTTCATGGTAAATGTAGTCAATAGACATGAACCTTGTCCAGTAAGCTACAATTAATTTTAATGTCTACACTACAAATAAAAATTGCAGAAATAGTGTCTACGCTAAGAGTATACATATGCATACATCCACTTTTTTATCGCAATCGATACAGTTTTCATGTATTAGTGAATGTCATCAGATGGTTGTTACGCCAGGGCAGTGGTCGTGATGGTTATTTATAGTGAGAACTGGTAGTGGCGGTGCGATGGTAGCGGCTGGTTGACGCAGTGTCCGTGCGCGCGCGTGCTGCCGCAGCACGACCAGTGCCGCGCGCCCGGCCAGCCCGCGTGCCCGTGCCCACAGCCTGCAAGCCAAAGTTTATTTAACCTATATCAAAGTTACGGCAAAGATATACACCGCTTGTTACCGAATAAAAAAAATATCAGTCCTTTTTGTTACAACTATTCAGACTCTAGGTCTCTTTCAAGGAGACTGAAGACCGTTCATAGGTCAGAATAATCTAGTCACAGCTGAACCTCAGTATTGATTGTTCCACTGCTTGACAAGAGAATCAACTTGAAAAATACAATGAGACCTTGGGAGTGGTTATATATTTCTTTATAGAGTTAGACTCACTACCGACTCACTCATAGTGAAAGTTATTATTAATATTTTATTGATAGCAGAATATGTCCTACATCAACCGGAAAGCTAATATTAGAGTTATAACAGTACGACGCAGGTATTTCCTCAAGGTCTGATCCAGGTCTTAAAATTTCAAAATGTTACTAACAATTTATTATATTGGCAACACTGCATTGATTGTCTATCTCTTTTTATTATCAATAGCAGATATGGAGGCGATTTAGTAATGCCGTCCAGGGCGCTAACTAGACGTTCTGCTGCGAGGAAGGTCTGTATTCGAGGGTTCAGTGTGTTTGGGTGTTGACCTTTGTACCCGCCGGGCATGGTGCCGCCGCAGCCGCAGGTCGCGTCGCGCCGCCCGCCGCTCGAGCAGAACGCGCAGCAGTGGAACCGGCCCGCGTGCGAGCGCAGCGCGCGCGCACCGCACGCGAACGGGCTGTCCTGCGCCACGCGACGGTACATCATCAACGGAACTTGATCAGAGTACACACTACCACATAACCTTTCTTACTATCATCATACTAATGCCTCATACTATGCTTTACTGGTAGATCTCTGTTGCCGGAGACCGTCTAGATACCACCGCCGCTCCGATTTCTGGTGCCAAAAAGTAGTGTGCTAACATTACTGTGTTCCTTTTTAAGACAGCTGTAGCTAGTGAAATTACTGTAGTAACGAGATTTGACAACGCTTTGATACATATATCAAATCAAAGATTTCACGGTGCAGTGTAGGTCATCCTAACATATACATACATATATATCACGCCTCGTTCCCAGTGGGGTAGGCAGAGACCACCTCTACCTAACACCACGTTATAAAATAGTCCTCCGTTGCCGGAAACCGTCTAGGTACCACCGTGCCTATGAGGGTTTGAATCTTTCTTTGTGTTGTGCTATTACAAAGTAAGGTAGTAGTAATATGGGCACCGGTACCTTATGTAGGAGTTTCCGGGTCCTCCCTGAATACATTGATGTAGTTCATCGAGGGGTGTTAGTGAATAAGATTCTGACATAACCCTAATTCCGAGATGAAAGTAGGTCCCACCGCAGTTGCTAGTTCTGCCGCGAAACAGTAGTATGCAAACATTGTTGTGGTCTTGTTTAAAGGACGCTATAGCCGATGTAATTACTGAAGTATCGATACGTAACCTCTCCAGTCTCAACACGAGGAGCACAATATGGTGGTCTGTATATCGTTCAAACTAGCGACACTATGTAATGATGAAATCAGGTGAACGTCCAGCTCGTTTCTTTGCTACGTTAAATAACAAAAACCGCAATCAGTTCGTGAGCTAAACGTGCAACAGAACGCGACAGCTGTTTGAGGAGGTAACTGCTGCGTTACTGCTGCACCGTATAGAAGTTTAAAGTGACACCTTTATGGGTGTGCTGTTGACGGTGACCGCCAGCAGGTAGGCGCCGGGTGCTGGCGGGGTCACCCTCAGCGCGTAGGTGCCGTCGTTGCGGTCGGACACGCGCGCACTCTGCGGCCGCTCGCTGGAGTCGCGCCGCCGGAAGTATCCAGCTACCTGCGGGGCAACTATTTATTATTTGTCCGATAAGTATAAAGAAGGTACACGAATGCTATAGACTATCCTCTGTTAGTCTAATTTTAATTAAGGGGAAATGCCTTTGAATATCTACAGGTAAGTACTGACCTGCTCCCCGCCGCACCAGATCCGTTCACCTCTGCTATCTCGCAGTTCTAGGATCGTCTCGTGCTCACATTCTACGTGCAGGTCTTGAAGACCTGAAAGAGCATGACTGTGTAAAGATTATCCATGTGAATGGTACCAGGAAGTGATTTGACGAGGAGGATGGTAAGTTCGACTAGAAATATGGTGTTCGTTAGGATACTCTTTATCATCCCTTTCGAAGAATGCGCAAAATATATATATTTAACTATCATATGATTATCGTTCATCATCATCATCATTCATTATATTACTCGCGCTATCTGATTGATTATAAAGAAATTAAATAACACATAAATTGCTAGGATCGTGAATTCATTCATGATTGGGGTAAGTGTATTCAAAAAATGGCGGAAGACCAAATAGTTTTATCCTTGAGATAAGTATGTGGTAGGCGCTAGTAGTTGCATTACCATCGGTGACCAGGACACAGGTGTCTGGATCCGGTGCGTGTGTGACCAGCCGACCGCACAGCGCGGATCCTGGCGCGGCGCGTGCTTCCGGAGAGAAGCGCAGCGCCAGAGGCGGCGGCTCCCCTAGCGCCTGCAGCTCCGTCAACCGCTCCAACCGGCGCAGCACCGGCCCGCTCAACGAGAGCACCTCTTCCTCCCTTCCATCGGACAGCAACTAACGAGGAGAGTACGTAACATTTATTCATAGGAACGTCCATAATAGAAAGAAGCAGACGTGAAGAATATAATGAGAATGAAATGTCGAAGACTGGTTGCTGACCTAGGACCATCTGAAGGATCAGGTAATATCTCTTGATGCAAGTAGCTGCAGAGGCTACTTGCATCAAGAGTCACCCGTCACCCGCGTTGTTACTAACACTACGAGGAATTATAACCTCTGCAGGTCTTCTACGACAAACTGGAAATGGATCCATGATTGCTAGAGTATTGCGAAATATACATCAATGTTAAAATTGTTACCTTGGCGGACATGTTCTGATCAAATCGAAGATGTGAAGCGAGAGAGGTGTGCCAGGATCGTAGCAAGTGAAGAGAGGTGATCTCTGCCTACCCCACTGGGAACGAGGCGTGATATATATGTATGTACGTTAGAAATGCAGTCGTACTTCCTCGGTGAATCGCACCGCTTGCTGCGCGTGCTGCACCCGCTCCTGCAGCAGGTCGTGCGCGCGCTCGGTGCGCATGCGCTGGCGTGCGCGTGCGCGAGCTGCTGCCGAGGCCAGCGCGCGCACGTGCGCATCCACCGCGCGCCGGTACTGCTCCGCCCACGCGCGCACTTCCGCTTCTACACGGCACGCCTGCTTCTGCACAGATTTATCGTTGAATATATATAAAGGGAAATTATTTACATTCCTGAAGGAATGCTGTAAGCATATAGTAACCGTGATACAATGGTTCTGTATACTTTACCATTATGATGTTAAAGTAATACGTCTCGTGAACATCATTATTATCAGCCGATAGAAGTCCACTGCTGGACATAGGCCACCCTCAAAGGTATCGTCGTCATGGCCGGTACCGCTGGGCCATACGGGCCGTCGTATGTAGGTGTTCACATGGGGAGATTTGAGCCATTTCCCACAACGCTGATTTAATGCGGGTTGGTGGGAAACAGAGCCTCGTTTGTTGACTAGCAGCACCACGAGCAGGTAAGGTTGGCTTGAAACCTTTACACCTGTCTTGTGAACACAATCTTATAATAAGAATAATCTACGTGTTTTTGACAATCTCTACCAGTCCACAGATTATTAATAATTTATTTATTTATACAATTAATTATGTACTATAATAATTATAGTACTATTAATCAAAGATATAACAATTGTAACTAATAGTAAATATATAAGCGAGGTTAGATTTCAATGTACGGAGCGGTTGATTCAGGATGATGCTCACGTCGGTCTCGTGCGCGTGCGCAGTGAGGGTCCTCGCGGCGCGCTCCACGTGCTCGGGCACATGCCTGGCGCGGTCGCACGCGTCGCGCAGCAGCCGGGCGCGCTCGGCGGCGGCGCGCGCGGCGCTCGCGAGCGCGTGCCCGGCGTGCGACACCACGCTGCAGTCGCGGCAGATCACCTGATACATACAGTCACTGTTGCCACAGCCCTGTAGTCCCGGGCTAGTGAGAATAGGACTTAGGTAAGCCCTGCCTGTCGTAGAAACAGACTGAAAGGGTCTACGGGATTGGCGAAGCTTGAGGGTCCTTATTGTTCAAGAAACGAATCCGTGTGGGATGACGCGTGCAGTAGCTCAGCGATGGTGCTTAGAGGGCTTGGTCGTTCCATTCGAAACGTGCTAACACAAAGTATACACTAATACCGGTGCGTTCTGTAATATATCCACCGAGGATGTTGTAGTGAGTAAGAATCTCACATGACTTCCCCCCAGAATCAGGGTATCTTTCAAAGATTTCCCATCCGAAATCAAGAAAAAGGTCTTTGTTGCCGGAGACCGTCTAGGCAGATACCATCGCAACACCTATTAGCAGTCGGCAAAAAGTAGTGTGCTAACATTATCCTGTTCCGGTGTGAAGTGCGCTGTATCAAGTGTAATTACTGGGGTAACGAGAGCCAACATCTTATTATTCAAAACGACGAGCTCAATGTGGTTGTATGTGTAAAATTGTAACTAACGCCACATTGTTATGGGTAGGTGTATCATTTACCATTAGGGGGACGATCCGCTCATCTTGTGGCTTCGCAGTAAAACAAGAAACTTTACTAGTTATAACGAACTAACTAGCTACAGCGCCCTTTTAACTGGAGCTGCGGTGTTATCTACTCAGAATAATTTGGTTTGTCATATACCATTAACCATAAACAATATTTTAAATAAAAAAGACAAAGATAACGAAATTGATACCTCCTTGTGGCCACCACTACTGCACAGCAATCGAAACGTAAATTAATCATATACAAGCTGTAAAATCTGTAAAATCTTAGTTTATTCAATATAAAAAGGTGTAAAAAAATTATTTACTTATTTTCAGTTAAATAAGATAACAATAAAGTGTCACATTTTCAAAGATTTACCTGTTGACATGTTGCGCAGTAAATGCAGAGTTCAGAAGCGGGATGCTGTGCGCAGTACTTGGCGGGCGACTCGAGCGGCTCGAGGCAGTGCCTGGAGGTGGCCTTATGCTTCCCGTGAGCCTTGCCACACGACGAGCACACGCTCACCAGGCACTGCTTGCAGCGGCTCTCGGCCTGCGGACATGAGTTACAGAAAAATTAAGTAAAGTAACCGGAAAGAGAAGGATCTGAAGCAGAAAGAAATTATGGCTATGAGCAAAATAAAAAGCGCGCAACTGATCCACCGAGCGCGCAACACGTCCGCAGAACTGTTGCCCAATCTTCGCTAAATAGAGGGGCACAAGAAGAAGAATGCGCATTTTGTACACTCCTTATGTAAGGATAGAAGTTCCGTATAAATTAATAGGGATGTAAGGGGTCCCGTGCAACAACGGAACCCAAGCCAACCTCACTTGCTCGTGGTGCATCCTGCTAATCAACAAACGAGCCGACAAACGACCGACTCACATTGGACCAGCGTGGTGGGAAATAGCCCACATCCTCCCATATGAACTCCTCCTACAAACGACAGCTGACTGTGGCCCGATCGATGTCGAGATCCTTGGGAGAGGCCTATATCCAGCTGTGGACGTCTATCAGCTGATGATGATAAATTAATGACAACTCACCTCAATTCAATTCATCTCACTCTTATCAATATCATCAATCGACTGTAATTCAGTTAAATGAACACATTTTTTTATTATTGAATATCGATTTTTACAAAATTAATACCATAGATTACTCAATTAATAAATAGACCAAAATCGATTAAATAAAATAAATCTAAATATAATTTACGGCAAGGTTGCTGAGAATGGAGACCAAGATTGTTTAAACGTAGTGGTGGACTGCCACGGGCTGTGGATTATGGTATTATATACCATTATCATTTATCAATTAACGTAGCCTAGTATCAATAACTGAGTTTACAAAGGTACACCAGGTAGACAGAGGAAGAAATGGTATGATGACATGAAGGAGTGGACAGGGTTTAAATAGCATCAATGAAGAACGGCTAAGAATCGAATTGTTTTCACAATCCGGTCGCCAAACTTCCGTTCGAAGAAGGCATCGAATATGATGATGAGTTTACAAAGATACAAATGGAACTTTAAAAAGTCTTAGACATTTAGTTGTTTTTAATTCATTTGTAATAAATAATGAAATCGATGGATCGAAATATTTATAAAAAGTAAAGATCACCGACAGAGTTATTCACAAACATCTACAAAGGGCGAACTTAAAAGGTAAATGTGGCGTCGCGTAACTAATGGAATTTTTCGGAAACAGATCGTGGATGGGATGCCGCACCCTGTCACACACATGTGGAGTAACTGTCGGGAATATCTAAAAACTATTGTCGTTTACAAATGTCTCTAACTAGTAATGATAACCTTTGATGTGCACACCCCTCCAGCGGAAGTATCGGGGATAGGTAACAAAGGTGACGTGAAGGATTAAAAAGAAATAGCCGACGGCAGCTTTTCAATTAAAATTTATGCTCTTCTTGAGAAACGAGAAAGTCTACATTCACTCATGAGCAGTTTAGAACCACAAATATTAATAGAAGATTGTGTAACGTACAATAAATAGGTTAAACCTTTTCCAGAGCCATCACATTGAGGATCAGATATATTTACCAGTGTCTCTGTGTTTATGATGAAATTTTCTCTGTCTCAAGATCACAAGTGTCTTTTCTAAACTTCTATAGAACCAGCCTTCGTTGACTTCATACATTTTTTTTATTTTATTTCTTACCTTATTATCGGTGTCGCACAGATCGCAAAGCACTCCGACGTCTTCCTCGTTGTCGGCGAGGGTCATCTTCCTCAGCAGCACGTAGTTGAGCGGCAGGTCGGTTATACCGCCGGCGAGGAGCGGGGTCTCGTGGCCGCAAGTCGGACAGAGCATGAACTGGACATTGCTACCTGACACCTAACAGATTAGTTTTTAAAAAGTAAGAACCTCATCAAGGATTTTCATTATTAATGTAAAGAGTTTGAGAGGTCAGATGTGTGTTTCAATCATCAGATTAGGTTATTGTCCACCACCGGACATAAATCTAGCTTTTTTTCCATCAACAACGATCTTGATCTTTTTGTAGCTCTTCTTAGGATTTGCCTAGTTTTGACAAGTATTTATCGGCTATTGTTCGTAGATCCAATGTATACTTATTTTCAGGTGTCCTACATTATATACACCTGTCTTGAAGCTTCACTTACGATCTATTGATTATTTCAAAGTATTGGTAAATTTCATCATCATCACCATCATCAACCGATAGACATCCACTACTGGACATAGGCTTCCCCGAAAGATCCTCCACGTTTGTAGGGGTTCATAGGGATATGAGCCATTTCTCAGCACGCTTGTCCAATGCCGATTGGTGGGAGCCAGAGCATGGTTTGTTGCTTAGCAGGGTGTACCACGAGGTGGTGAGATTGGTTTGGGTCCTGTAAACCGTTATGCGGGACCCCGTACACTCCCTTGTAAGTTTCCTTCCCAAAAACATTTCCGCATCATATATTCATACTTGTTTCACTATGATGCCACACTTCTGTGGCTTGATGTTCAAGCTGCCGTCAGAGCCCGAGTTCTGAACATCACTCTCATATCCAGAGCCTGCTGAGCCGGCAGAGCCAGCTCCTGACGCTGACCTGGATTCCGCTTGATCCAATTGCACAGATTCTGTAAATGTTTGACCATTTAGTTAAAATAACATCTTTCGAATGATCTACTATTTTAATCTACTTTATTCAACTGTATCACAAAACCTCAAGTTTATCTGAATTTGAAGCGATTGTTAGGATGCTTACACTGTATTAAACTACAGTTTCGTTGTGTAACAAAAAATTATCTAATTACTCCAATAATATTAGCTGGAGGTGTGTTCAAATCACTAATGTATAAATACTATGGTTTGTGATACATATCAGTTTTGTGCTCTTACTAAACAAAACCTAACTTACCACCATTATATTGTTAATGACTTATACATTTATCTATTCTAGTAAATCATCCTTGCCTGAAACATTCTAGCACTAAATATAGTATCAATTCAAGTGGATCCTTAAATATCTTTTTTCCATTTACCTGATCCTGACTTGGAACTAAAGACATATTACATAGCAAGCGAATAGTGACGATATTAAGAAAGCTAGCAGTGGATAGTTATGCTACCTAATCGTATAAGTCTGTTGTTCGGGTATTAAAAAAAAAATCTATGTCGGAATCGAAGCCAAAGCCCCAGAAACACAGTTGTCCGGCGAGGCTGCCCGCGTGAGTCAGTGGGCCGAGGTCGGAGTATTTAAGGCGGGTAATGAGTAAGCCACACTGGTGGCTTCCGTCGCCGTAAATAAATGAGAGTAGTTGCCAATTGCTTGGCATCGCCCAAACATCCACATCCAACGCGCTGATTGAAGATTACCACAGTATTGTGTACTGAATCGACATCCCCAGCCATGAGAACACATAGCTTGTAACTAGTGTAGACTTTCATTACAACAAGCTAGCACCACTCCTGTCACAGTTACTATCATACTGCGGTCACAAACCCTAATGCTAAGGGTAGCTAATCCCAATCCCACCTTTTTGGGGAAGTTGTTTCATCATCATCATAATCAGTCGATAGACGTCCACAGTTGGATATTAATGAATCGTATACTTACTACCAGGTCTTGGATTTTAATCATTATCATTAAGATCTTGGTTGTGTTTTCGGTGTTATTTTTTTTTTGCAATTTGTAAATGTATTATAGTTTTAATTATTGTTACATTTAAATACAACATATATATATGTGTGAATGTGTGTGTTTTACAATTGGAAAGGGGGATGTAAAAGGTCCGGCTTCACAACTCACGGAACCCTTTTTTTGTTGTTTCAGGTAGGAAATCTTCGAAAAAATACTCTGCCTTATGAGTGAAGTTACGTTGAGATTTTTATTCATTAAAAACCCCTCGGGGGTCACGTTCGAGGTATATATACCTCGAATGTGTAATACGTCACCGGATCTACGCTAACGCTATGCTGGAATAGCCCGTCCCGGGGTCTGTTTGCATGCTGACTACCAGCCTAGCTATTGTCCTGCTCAGAGTCGTTTAGAAGGCGATGAGAACCCCCTTCCTGATCGCCAACGACCCCAAAGGCCCCGTTAAGGTAGTGGAACACCATTCACCGGAGCGATGTGTTGAGGCGCATTAGCACCACGACGGCTACGTCTCCGAGCGGGAACTCACAGGACCCAAGCCAACCTCACCTGCTTGGGTTGCTCGCTACTAATCAATAAACGAGGCTCAGGCTCCTACCACCCCGCATTGGGCCAACGTGGTGGGAAATAGCCCAAATCTCCCCAAATGAACTCCACAAACATAAAGATCTTTGGGGGAGGCCTATGTCCACCAGTGGATGTATATCGGCTGATGATGTTGAATGAAATATCGATTGAAATGAAACGAATTGTGCTCATAAATATTTGTCGACACGATTCAGATCCGGACTTTGTATTTGTAAACAGTTTTTTATGAGATTACAAAAGCGGTTTAGTTACAATATAAACATCGTCTATCCAAACGATTACATCTGGATATTTTCCCGGACTCCCCTTGAACTGTAACAATAACAAGAATGATATAAACCAGAAACCTCCCCCACACATTATAACAGCGATCACGCTGCTATATTAAACACACGTACTGTATATCATTACACAAATATAAATATATATAAAGCAAAAATATACAAGAGACACGCACTCCCACCAACTCACATTGGGCCAGCGCGGTGAGAAATGGCCCAATTCCCCCCTCTAAGGACCCCTACAAATAACAGCCACCAATGCCCGACGGTACCGGACGACATATAGACTGTATGCAGATATCCTTGTCCAACAGTGGACGTCTATCCGATGACGATGATGATGAAAGCAAAGACAAGAACGAAGTATCTAAAGACATTTTGTAACATAAAAAACCTTTTTTTTTAAAAAACGAACGAGCAAACGAATGAACAGTTCACCCGGTGGAAAGTGATCACTAACGCCCATGGACAGTAGCAACACCAGAAGGGTTGCGGCTGCGTTGCCGACCTTTGAGGAAATACACACGCTTCTTGAAGGTCCCCAAGTCGTATTGATTCGATCAAATATGAAAAACAGCACAAAATACTGTTTTTCATAAGTGGTTAAAACTAACGAGTGAAATAAAATTTAACCTTAATTTGGAAGAAAATTTTAACCATAGTCAATTTGTAATTAAAATATTAGTGTTATTCTTTTGTGTATCAATAAAAACAATCCAATTAAGTCCACGCGAATGAGGCTGGGTGGTCACACTGAAATCTGGATTGCAGAACGGAGCGCCAGGGTTGCGGACGTGGCCTCCGAAGTCCTACAAGCGGCAAGCCGAGACTACTCAGCGATGGCCTATCTGAGCCGGATTACGGGCAACGCACGGACAAACAATAATACCCTCGGAGTAACCCAATTTGATTAAATAAGTCGCTTTTATTGTTATTAAACTAACACTCATCGTCATCAGTCGATAGACGTCCACTGCTGGACATAGGCCTCCCTTAAAGACCTCCACATACTGTCAGCATTGGCTCCGGTACCGCTGGGCTCTAAGGGCTTACATAGGTAGTGGTTCATATGGGGGATTTGAACCATTTCCCACCACGTTGGCTCAATGGGGGTTGGCGGCAGCCAGAGCCTCGTCTTTTTATTAGCAGGGTACACTACGAGCAGGTGCACTCCCTACTAACTAACAATAGTAAATGGCGGTGGCGATTAAAATAATGAAGGACAAAGAAATATCTCCATTCTCAAGTGGCACCCGCGTACCGGTAGACGTAGTGTTGGAAGGCCTCCCACAAGGTGGACTGAGGTGAGAATCGCGGGAACCTACTGGATTTGAGCAACGCGGGACCGACAGATGTGATCTTTAGGTCAGGCCTATGTCCATCAGTCTCACGTCTATCGGCTGATGATGATGAAAGAAAAATATCACTATGTACATACTCCCATGTTTAACGGAAAAACTCTTATTTGAGATCATTCTGCCAAAATATTCTGGAAAGAAATGTAGAAAGAGTTAAAAAGGGCGATAGATTCAATTTAGATAAATTGAAATATATAACGAAATTTAAAAACGTAGAAACAGTTACCAAAAAGCTACAATGGCTCTGGACAGGTTATTACGAGAAACAAGAGAATAATAGACAGAAATTATTACTAAATGGTATTCAAAAGACAGTAGATGGAGCAAAAGTGATTAGACGATGATAAAATTGATGTTCCATAGTGGATTCGAAAAGCCAAGCAGAGAGACGCGTGGAAATCTTTAGAGGAGACATATATCGAAAGACAAAGTATTAAGAGTATTTAAACATTCAAGTTTTATTGTCTTAATAAAGGCTAAATAAATGAAGATTTTGAACTGCAGCAATAATAATGCGTGGCCTGATACATAACCATAGAGTAGTATATTGGTACATATCAAAGGATAAGCTGCTGACTCCTAAAGTTGTCGGTGACGGTAGAGTGGCGAAAGGGAATATTATCATTCCAACATAAAGCATTAAAATGGTAGGAAGCTAAAAAATAGCCGAGGCTATATAACATATAATAGTGTCGGTTGTTTTATGACGAATGCTAGAGTGCTTCATAACGCGTATGTTAGACAGCGGGGCTCCAAAGTTTACGTTCTTTGTTTTGTTTTAATTAGTATAAGACACTAATTAAGTTACTCAAAATCCTCGTGTCCCTATTAAGTAACAAGAAACTGATTTAACATTTGCCGTAACTATAAAACTTGATACAAACAGAAAGTAGGTAGCCTGTTTCTGTGATACAAAAATATATGTATATGCTTACACTCTCCTGACGTGTGACCGAAATTTAAATTGGAACAATCAGATGGTGACCTAATTTATGTAGAGTAAAAAAAATCTGTTAATAAAATTAAAGAAAAAAAGGCAAGCGTGAAACGTCAATAAATCATTGCGGCTCAGTAGTTAATTTAGCGTGATATTGAGAAGCCGCCGGAACATAGCTAATGTGTTTCTATATATAGACTTGCCACCGGGGAAGCCGCGGACAAAACGCTACAAACAAACACACGGCATTAATGCTCACTGTAGTGAGTTATTGTTGTCCAATCGCAGTTGCGTGTAATGTTTAGGGATCCTTCCTCGTTTAGGAGGAAGTAACAACTTACTATCACAACATCGACCACAATGTCATGTACAGTTTATCATTGTAACTAGCGCCACATAATGACAGGCGACAAATGTTGGTAATTCTTTAAATATTGATAAACTGTCAATGATGACTATCAGAGTATATATATGAGATCTGTTGCTGGTGAAGAATGTGGGGAATACACCAAACTTCATTCCGAACCCTCAAATCAATCAGTCAAATAACATTAGTCCCTTATTGTTCGAGTTCGCGGACTCGTGTACTTCGGTTATAGAATTATGTATCCATGAACGGAGAGAAGAATGAAAAGGTCGCTTATGATGTAAAAAGAGTGAAGGCGCGGTGCACGTCCAAGAATATTTTGCCCAAATGTACGAGAAAATCAGTACTTATGGAGAAATGAGGACAGTTAATCAACGGATCACCACTATTATTTGATGACCACCACCAGTGTGTCAACATTAAAATGATAGACCAGTACATATATACATATGTATCACGCCTCGTTCCCAGTGGGGTAGGCAGAGACCACCTCTCTCCACCTGCTGCGATCCTGGCACACCTCTCTCGCTTCCTCCACTTTCATGAGAGTCTTCATGCATGTTCGTCGGTTGCGAGTACTCTTGACCCGGCCTAAAAACTGTTCTTATATGTTGACAATTAAACTACTATAATTTAAAATACCGTACTAATGTAAGAAGTTTCCAAAGGCAGTTTTTTCTTTTATTTCCATTCGAAACATTGCAACTAGATCTATATCCTGTTTTCTCATCCACAGTCCGCACATAAACGCCTTTACAGGATCTTCTTTATTTTTTTAAACGTTATACGACGCATCGGAACATTAAAAGATCATAATATCCATTTTATATCTTACACAGATGCTGTTTAGACAGACCATTTACTCATTTTTTTTATTGTAATCGATTGACCCCATTCGTAGGCGGTTGAATACTGTTTTAATGTCTACATTTTGTAAGAGGATTTATTCATCGATGGCTAGTTAACGGGTTTTGATCTAATTGTTACGTAAACACTTTAAAATAAGATGGAATTACAGTCGGCTAGTTATAAACAGTTTTTTATATCAAGGAATGGACAAAGATTGTACATGGACTAAGCTAACATAAAAAATACAGTGAGAGACAATTATTTCCAAAAAACAATGAGTATCATCATCATTGTAGCCTACTCTGATTCATCGCGTATATGTGGACGATAAATTAGCAATGGATATATTCTTACCTGTCTCCTAATTAGGCAATATTACAACATTACAAATATAACAGTAACATACAATATTGTAATAATAATAATAAAAGATAACGCGATGCATAATCGATAAAGTATTGGCAGATCGTTAGGGTTTGAACGTGTTGTTATAATATTATTATATTGAAAAAATAAAAATTTCGTTGGTTAGTAATTTGGTGGTAAATTGGATCAACTAAACTAATGAATGTATTTTGAATAATGAGATAGACAGACGAATTATAGCCCGAAGTTCGCTTTAAAGATTAATAAGCGATAAAATTGGGCACTATGCATGATAACACTTTAATTTAAATCTTCGGAAAATTTCCAATCTGCGTTATATATGACATTTGTTGTATTGTAAACACGTTTTCATTTTTATTTTTTACATACCATGGAAGTTAAAGATTCTTGCATTACGAGTACAATTCTTTAATTTTGCATCTCCTGTCATTTCTTTATATTAAAAAGTCATTTCATATATGGTTAATATATATTCAATTTCCACAGCTCATGGAGCGAAAAGTAATTTACTAAAGAAAATAAAACAGTATTTTATCGAATTTCCTGATTTATCGACTTGAACCAGCATTCGTGTTTTAAAATGATAAATTAGAAAGCACCAAAGTTATATATATTTGAACTTGAAAAGTAAGAAACTCAAAATCGCTAACCGTTATTAATTTCATTCCAAGCTACATCTTCTTCTCGTTGTAGGTTCTGCAGGCATCTGGAGCAGAAGCTGTGCAAGCATCCCAGCAGCCGCGGCTCGACTAACTCTCTCTTGCACAGTGAGCACTCCCAATCCTTAACCCTGCTCTTTCTGCCATCATTACACGTAGATGTCCGCAAACCAACACACAAGCTTTGGCTAGCCGGTCTCGTAATCTTCTGATGCAATGGACTGTTACCAGCACTTATTGACGACTGTTCTAAAGATTTTCTTCTATCTTGCCTTTTACGGGTGAAACTTCCGAAAATATACATAATTCTGTATATTTTCATTTCATTTTAAAAATAAAAAATTATAGATAACTTTCAAGGAAAAACCTTTTAAAATAATTAAATAAATAAAAACTATTATCAAATGAATAAGAAAAATTTATTACAATTAATGTTGATAATTATTTAAAAAAAAAAACGATAGTCACGAACAGGCATTACGGTGTTTCACTTTTGTTCTAGCGTCTGTTTAAAAATAAACGTCCTCTCGCGCTCAAGTGCTGAGGTCGACTGTTCAAAGAAGAACCACTCAACGGTAGGATGCATCCCTAGAAATTATTTCTAATTACTTTGAAGTGATTTTAATTGATTTTTTTTTCTTAATGCATCTACATAAGATGCATTAAATACCTGCGTTCTAAAAGGTTGGATTACATTACGTTTTATATTTAAAAATAAAATAAATAAGATATTTAAAATTAATTTGTATATCTGAGAAAACTTGTAGAATTTCACTTACTTTAATGGAACTTAATAATATTATTTTTTGATTTATTTATTTATTAACATGTGCATTTATATGTATATAACTATTTGTATATATACATTTATGCGGCACACTCGAAAATTCTTTCAATCATTTCTACTTACTAGTTGTCTTGATAAAAATAATTTTATGCTGTGTTCATATAAATATTATATTAATGTTGTTGTGATATGACATAAGTGAATTAATTGATCCACAAATTGTAAAAAAAATTTTGCTAATAAACATCCTACTACGAACGCTTAAAAAATTTGGAACCTTGTGATTTTTTGTTAAACGTATACAGGCTTTAAATAATCATCTTAAACAGTAAAGTGACAATTGTGTGATATTTTGGTTACGTTTAAAATAAATCAATGTCGCCGTCGATCCCCTAAACTGATGGGTAATGTGTGACGCCTAACTAGTAATTATCAAGGTTCTATATTCGTTGCGATCCCCAGTCATTCATTATTTTCTTTAAGTCCTTGAATAGTAATCATTACAAATGTACACGGAGATGACGGTTTTTAAAATACTGTGGGCAAACGTGATAATTTTTTTCATTAGATAATTTTTTTAATATATTTAGTCTATTCTGCAATAACAAAATTTTACTAGTTTTTTATTTTCATAACGGACGTATAAAAGGATTTAACTCATTTGTGTTAATTTTCACACTCCAAAAGGCGCAGCTATTGAAGCCATGTTGAAAACTGACTGATCGGATGGGATTTACCTTGAAATTAGAATAGTAATGTCTGCTTCATTCTATTTGTAGCATATTTGAATCAATGTAACTTTATAAAGGGGATTAGTCTATCGATATAAAGAAATGAAGTAAAAACAAAGTGTAACTATTAAATATATTATATTAGGTGACTCTATTCATAATTTAAATATTTATTGTAATTAATCATTATACCTATTACATCGTTCTGTTTTGGGAACTCTAAACAGCTAAACGTTTATAATAATAATTTTTTTACTGTATTAGGATGGATAAAATTAAGATTGAGTATATTCTAATACACCGCAGCAACTTCCAGATTTCCTCTAGAAAGTCTGAAAGTTGTTCCAGTGACAGAGAATGTTGTGCGGAGAGATGAAAGACGAGTAACAAAGAAAGTAATGAGAATGATGGTTATAAGGGTAGAGGAAGACCGAAGAAATTGTGGATGGATTGTGTGAAAGATGACATGTGTAAGAAGAGTGTGAATTCAGATATGACAGCTGATCAAGGGATATGGAAGAGAAGTACATACAGTGCCGACCCCACATAGCAGGAGGAAGAAGACTGTGTTTGTTTTACATTATTATAATTATTTGCGAATTCCATCTTTTTATTAGCTCGTTAATCGATAAATTAATAATTGAAAGGGATTGATCAGCAAAAGTACTGTCTGCTGATCAAAAATAAATTTCACAATATATATTTTTTTCATAATTTATAATGTGTTACGTTAACTATTAGATTGAATTTTATGTAGTATTAATTTCAAAAAACATGTATTAAAATAAAATAAATCGTTATAACTCAATTTTTTTGGATAATTAAATTTTTTAAAATTTGCATAATTGAAAATTAAGTATAAAATCAATTAATAGAAGTAATTTAGCATAAATGAAACAATATATTTGTCTTATTACTTCGCATACGCACATTTGTATTATGCATAATCATAACGCCATGTCATTGTGACAACTATAGTGATGTACAAGAAATATTTTTTGCGCCGTTTACCTTAAAAAAATCGATTAAAATCATCTTTTCATTTATCATATTTAAATAACTGAATGGATTATATAAAAGTTTATTTTAAAATTCATATTTTCAAATTTATTAAATGACGATTACCAAAGTCAAATTGTATTATGTTTTTAATTTAACATAAAACATCAATTTTGCGCGGTAAACGGCACTAAAATTGTTATGCTACAAAATGACTGTGAATGACATTGATGGTCACTTGAGAATGTTTTCGTACATAAATTCCAGTTCTATTTTCTAGTGTAGGTGTGGAAAGCGTTTATATTTATAATGAACCTTATAAAATTATGTCATTGCTGAATTTAGCGTAAAACGCGTCCCGTAAAATAAAACGCTATGTTGAACTTATATAAACTTTGGTTATTATCATGTCTTGGTGCTATTGTTATGATTATTTTATACTTCCAATCAGAAATTACTCGTTTAGAAGAAAATTATCGTAAGCTGGGTGAGTAAAATCATATGTCTTTAATAAAAGAACGATTTATATTTTATAATGTCTGTTTACTATTTCAGAATATAAATTAGCGCAAAGTCAATCAACATCGCGTCAGTTTTTTCCGAAACCGATAGAAAAAGATGAGGATGACTTGATTGTTATATACAATCGGGTGCCGAAGACGGGATCCACTAGTTTTGTGGGTGTAGCCTACAATTTGTGCAAAAAGAACCATTTTAAAGTGTTACACATCAATATTACGGCAAACATGCATGTAATGTCATTGAGCAACCAGTATAAGTTTGCACAGAATGTGACAAAGTGGCAGGAAGTGAAGCCAGCTCTCTACCATGGGCATATGGCATTTTTAAACTTTGAAAGGTGATTTGTTTTTGTTTTTTATACACAATATTCTCTAGCAACATTTATTTTTCCCACTAAGGTTTATTCTACATAATTAAAAACTGCATAGTTTTAAACACATATAGACCCTCTTATAATAGAATTTAAACGTTGATTGATAAATTGTTAATAATGTCCGTAAAAGATTATTATATTTTTGTATTACAGATTAGGTACATCCTCAAAACCAGTGTTCATAAACTTAATAAGAAAACCTCTAGATCGACTTGTGTCATACTATTATTTCTTAAGAAATGGGGATAATTTTCGTCCTCATTTGGTAAGAAAAAAACATGGTGACAAAATGGTAAGTCAAATATATCTTATTCTATTAAAAACTAATTTGATTGAACAGTTAAACTTTAAAAATTAAACAACTATAAAAAATCATGCTTTATTATATTTTCTCTGCAGACATTTGATGAATGTGTAGAAAAGAGTCAACCAGATTGTGATCCAAATTCAATGTGGCTTCAGGTGCCATTCTTCTGTGGGCATTCAGCTCAGTGTTGGTTAGTATTTGTAATGGCTTTAATATAAAATATTAAAAACGGATTAGCCTGCAGATGTGTTATTTGCAAATGAAATAGAGCATTTTAACTGGCTTAAGTACATCCACTGTTAAGTATAAGCCTTACTTAAGGGTCTAATTGGAAGTACCATGTTGACTGACTGCTGCTCCATTAAGCAGCTTTCCATAACATTTAAAAAGTTATCTATGTTGTTTTAGGAAACCTGGCAACCAGTGGGCTTTAGACCAAGCTAAGCATAATCTAGTCAACCACTATCTTCTAGTGGGCATCACTGAAGAGATGCTAGATTTTATATCTGTTCTGGAGGCTGTTTTGCCACGCATCTTCAAGGGTGCAACTGAACATTATCTAAACAGCAATAAGTCTCATCTCAGGCAGACTAGTGCTAAAATTGATCCAGCACAGAAAACCATTGAGAAGATTCAACAGTCAACAGTGTGGAAGATGGAGAATGAGTTATACGAGTTTGCATTGGAACATTTTAAATATGTTAAACGGAAAGTCTTAATGAGAGAAGCAGTGAGTGTGCCTCAAACATTCTTTTATGAGAAGATTCGACCAAAATGAAACAATAATGTATTGGAATTTGAAATATTCATTCCATGTTTTAGTAAATTGTTCATATTTCAGCTATAATTATTGATTTAATTAACTGTTACAATGAGTAGAATATAATAAAAGACATTGTCATTTTACTGAGTGGATCCATCAAACAAAAGACATCGGATAAAAGTTTTTAATATACAATGACTATATCATATGTACCTTGCATTGGCCTAATTAGTCAATTTACTTGTTAATATTTGAATTGTTTTAAGTGTTCAGTATTTATTTAAGTATAACAATAAACCTAGATATCCACTGGCAAGTCTCTGTTGCCGGAGACTGTCTAGGTAAGTACCATATCATTGACTATTTCTATTGTGAAACAGTTGTGTGCAATAAAATTATGTGTAGTGTTTCAATTTGACAAATATGATCTGGTGAATTGTGTATCATTCTAACTGCCGCCACATTATGTGCAAGTTTATCACTCACCATCAGGTGAATGTCATCTGCTTTTCACATCGCTTTGTCGAATAAAAGAAACATTGAACGAGTTGCAAACTATACAAATAATAAAATAAAATTGAAACCTATTATAATCTTTTACCGAGCACAATTTGTTGAGTTAAATATAGTATCAATTAATTTGTTTTTTTCTTTTATTCAACTCAGCGCCAAGATGACCGGGCTGTTTCCCTGATGTTGTTAGGTCCACCTATATATTATAATATGGCGCTAGTTAGGATGTTATATACTGCACCACATTTCGCTCGTCGCCTTGTGACAAGGTGTTAAGCTTCTTTACCCCAGTAATTTCACTAGCTACAACGCCCTTTAAACCGGAACACAGTTACTTTTGTACACAGTAGTTTGGCAACAGAAAAAGGTGCTGCGGCGGTACCTACCTAGACGGTGTACCCAATAATTATATTCCATTCATTTTATTATGAAAGCATTATTTGTGATATTATTTTTACTGAAGCAACGAATTGTCAACGCTATGATTTGATTGTTTTACCGCCATTTTGTGTCTGTTTTTTTAAAGACAAAGTTACGATGTTCCATTATTGTTGTGTTTTAACTAAGCTTTAATTTGTGAGTGTCTCTAACGAATTTAATATTTCCTGTGCTGTTTGGGTATGGGTGTTTATTTTCGTGATAATCTATATATATAAACGTTTGTACTTTCATTAACTAATTATTGCAAGAAAACCGGCCTAGTTTTATAGACGTCGTATTTTATAAAGAAATAAAAGAAAAATGAATAACGGAAGTTACTGTGTAATTATAAACGTTATTTATTATGAAATTTTTATTTCACCCACTGGATGATCTTGTTAAAGAAATAATAATTATACGTAATAAAAGAGCAATGACTTTAATAACTTTGTTATGAAAATATCAATATAACATCGATAATTTTAATCGTTACATTTGTTTTTTCAAACTTCACATTTTCAGCAACATGAAGCGGGTCTCGCGGCATTGTAAATATTCATTTGATTAGACCGTAAGTGAAATTGTTCTTCCAATCGATCTAAATACATTTAAGTGATTCAATACTGTATACATCTTATTAAATGAATTGTATAATGATTTGACCCTGTATATATATTATATTGTTATTGGAAATATGTTATAATTATGTATCTTAATTGATTCACGGTTTTTTTAATAATTTAGTTTATCGATTCAATTAAACATTCATCATATTCGTTTTTATAAAATGGCGAATTTTATTTCAGTAGTTGCCGATTGATTTTACAACAGTCAATGCCTTTTCAAATGTATAAGTACTTTGCAGTTATTAATCGAATCGGTAAATATATAACAGTAATAATCATTAATTTTTGTCTTTCAAATGTTAAAAAAAACTATTCTATTTTACAATACATTTTAAATTGATATAAACTTTTCGACTTAACAATGAGAAAGTATTGATAATGCAAATATGATTATTTTAATCTACTGTTTATTTTTATTGTAAATTAGTAGGTTAATAATGTTCGTATAATATTGTACAACAAAAAAAAAATTTGCTGTCAAATTCAAAGATCGGTTGTGCACATTTTTATACTTAATATTTTAACTTAATAGCTTTACCATCTAAATAATTTAGCAATTGGCAGTTTACAACTTTATTCTGTTTTGTCGTTTCATAGTCCAGGAAAAATTTTATGATATTCGCGAAACTTTTTACGCTGTTTAAACCCAGCTCCGTAAAAATGTACTTTTTTCTGGCTTAACGTAAGAATCTATGTCTTGAGGAAAACAATTCAAACGTGACCTTATTATTCGTCAACATTCACAGAGGCTGTATATTGTTTGTATATATCGTAGCTGTACTAGAAGCTGAATAGATATATACATGAGTATTTATAAATAGGATAAAAATCTCTAAGGATATGTTTCTTTTTTAATTGTACTTAATAGGAAAATTTACAATTGGTTATTTTAATATTCTAACGGCACAATAAAGAATGAAAGTCTAATATTTATTTTAAAAGTAGTTTGAATTGTACATTTGTACTTATCGGAATGGCTGGTAAACAAAATCTGAGCACGAAATAGTTGTTAAAAGTTTGTTAATAAAAATGACATTTTATTATATAAGACTGTTATTTCGTCCTTCGAGCCTGTCTATTTTTACATAACTTGGGTCTTTAAAAAACTGGGAAATTTTCATGAAACAGTTTTCTTTTTTAAATCACTCAAAGTTTAAGAAGCGAGTTCAAGACACAAACAAACAGCTCTTAGTGTTTCCACCCCTGGAACACGAAACCTCTGTCAAGAGAGTTCTCTGTAGCAGTATAAGTATTTTTTAAATTTTATGATAACATCAGATATAAAATGGTTTGATGACTCATATCTTAGTTTTACGAATAAGTATTGATTGGCTTCGGTAAAGTGAAATTTCTTCAAACATATCAATTACTGAATCGATTGAATAATTTACTTTCGTCCTCAGGCGTGACGTGCGTTAGAAAAATTGTGTATTAAGAGCTCTAATAACTTTATGAGTCAACTGCGGTGTTCCAAGCAAACACTATTAATCAGAAATGTCTTGCACGGGCCATGCATTTGTTACAATAATTGCCTACGCAGTAGATTCATTCAGGGGGTTGCCTCTTTAAATATTCAATCGACTCTCCATCCCTTTCGTGTGTCGATTATCACGTAAGTCAGAATGGGACATACGTGTGTTTATTACTTACATATATTAAAAGTTAGGTTGCTCGTTCAGTCGTACGTTAGAATCAAAAGAGTGCGGTCGCCCCGCAATGCTAACGCGATCACAACCGTTAGCAGAAATGCTATCGCGACGTCACAACTTCCGAATAATCAGAGGTCTATTAGCAAGTTGCAAATCATTGAAGATGAGTTAATTTATATTGGATTTATCGAGTTTTCTGTTTAGTTTGTTACGAAGCCCGGACGAAGGTCGCGTCCTTAAATCGATGAACAATTAAACGTGACAGCGTGTGACTACCCGCTTGTTTACAGACAGTTTTTTATAATTATATATTTATTCTAAATAAGTGCCAACACAAAACCTAGCTAAGTTTACAGGGACTGTTTCATTATTTATCGAAGGGCACTGTTAATAAATTGTATATTCATGGAATATGGGCATCTGTTTAGACACTGGTAAGTAGCAATTAAAAAGACGCACGTTTGTCATTGTTTATTATAACTTCCGAAAATACCGTGCAGATTAGGCGTTATTGTTATTCTTAATATTTTTTTGTAAGTAATTAAATTAGGCACCGCATAATATTTAAAAAGGTTACATTGGCGCCAATTATTAAAAGTAACATTTATAATTAAAAAGTATTATTGTGTACTCTATTAAGATGTTTAGTCTTGAGTTTCGGAATAGGGTTAATATTCTAACATAATAAATAAATATATATAACATAAATAATAAATGGTATTAATGACTCCAAAATTTCTAAATTTTTTGTGGGGATCTTCGGTACATGTTTAAAGTTTTTTAATTATCTTTTATTTATAGAAATTATTTTAATTACCTTTTAATGAACTAAATTTAATAATTAATTTCTTAGAAGTTTATAAAAATTTTCACCTACACTATTGTAGAGAACAAAAATATTATCCTCATTTAGTTTCAACACTGGCAGAAAATGTTCGTTCTCCTTACCGGAAAAATATTAATAACATAGTGCGATTGGCGGGAACGTAACTGACAGACAGCAATACACAACGTTAAAAATTTTATGTTTTTGAATTTAAATGTAAAATATTCAAAACATAAAAAAAGTTAAAAGTAAACGTTGTGTAAAAATGTGACTACAAATGTTAAATACCGATGAATTCCAAAATCTTACTTGTTGTTATGTTGATGAATATACGCTGTGGAATTCAGGTAAATTTTACGATTCCATTTATTAATAATGTTGATGATTGTTTCCCTTATAATATCAGTTGTATCCTATGAAATAAATGTGTAATTTATTGAAATTGATATGACTATAAATGCATGCAAAATACGTCGTCGTTATTGCACATCACATATATCACCAGTCTAGAAGTTATAATCTTTCTGTATGAGTGTGCAAATAAAAACTTTAGTAAATGAACGGTACATTATTTGTGAAGAACAAAACAATGAGGAGCTGGAAACGACTGGTGGTGAACGCAGCCGTCGCGAGAGCGCCTGGGCGGGTCGCGCTACGCCACCCGCCGCTTCTTTCCCCATGCAGAACTCCAGCCACGTCAAGTTCGAGCCGCCCCGCGTACCGGTCATATTTGTGCTGGGTAAGAGAACTTCCTGTCAAGTTTCAATAATACCAATTTTCTGTTTAATTCTCTCTAATAGGAGTATCAATGATTTCGAATATCAGTGTTCAAAGTTCGATAAACCAACAAAAAAATCGGACTGGTTTAAAACGTTATAATAAACACCAAACATTACGACGGACTCAATGGAGCAGTTAAAGATTTTTATCATTGAAGATCAAGTATCTCCAACTGTCGTTCAATAATTATCCTATGTAACTGTTTATGGGTAGTTCTCAAGGGAAATATCAAACTTTTCACGGTAAAACAACAGTACAGCTATAACATATCGTCATAGTGTTATTAGATACCGCAGAAATTTCTAAAAAATGGATGACTGTTTGCTCTTTCTTTTATAAGTACAACTTATCTATCTTCAGGGTGTAGCGGCTATTCACTTGCCAAGACTGAGGTTCCTGGTTAGATTCTTGAGTAAGATGTTGTGATATTTGGTAGGTGATAAAGATATTTGGACACCTCTAAGTTAGCTGTCATTTTTAGACTGTTAATTGGCTTATATGTTTTGCTGTAACCCAATATCAACATATAAGAGTCGGAATATTTTAGATGATCACGCTTCACCGTCTTCGGATGTTGAGTTGACGTTAAGCTCGAGTCCATTTTAGTAAAAAAAATTATGAAAAGGAATGTCCTCCCGTGAGAAGTTCAAGGTGACTACTAGTGTTGTTTTGGTCCAGGAGGACCGGGCAGCGGTAAGGTGACGCACTGCGACAACCTGATGGAGGAGCGTCGCGGGCTCGTCCACATCAATATGACCGACCTGCTGCAGCAGTACGCGATCGGGAACGGTGCGTTCAGAACATCATCTAACATCATCATCACTTATAATATATTTATACTACTGTAATATATTATTATGCTCCTGGTATGTTTCTGTTACCGAAGACTGTCTAGGTACCACCGCAGCTCAGTCTACTGCACTCAACAAAGAGTATTATGCAATTACTGTGTTCCGGTTTGAAGTGCGTTGTAGCTTATTAAATTATTCCGATAACGCGACTTAACCTATCATGTCTCAAAGCGATGGGCACAATATGGTGCCTTCACCCTTGAAGGCACCATATTGTGCCCATATACGCACCCCTGTGCGTATAATCAAAAGGGAAACAATTTTTTCCACCTCTTCACCCTGTAACAACTAAACACATATGATATAGTATACCATATGAGTTATTCTAAATAATGTTACATTGATACAATCACTCTTTTTTTAGATCGCTTCACATCAACACCACGCCATAGCAGCACGAGAAAAAGTCGATTACATATATTAACACCACAAGTTTTTTTTAGGCAAGCTTACTGGTGCTAGGTCTCTTGCCGGAGACCATTTAGGTAGATACGACCGCAGCGCCTATTGCAGCCGACAAACAATACTATGCAAATATTACTGTGTTCCGGTTTGAAGGGCGCTGTGGCTAGTGTACTGGGGTAATGAGATTAAACATCTCATATCTGAAGGTTACGAGCGCAATGAGGTGCAGTGTATACCATTCTAACTAGCGCCACGATATTATGGACAGGCGTATCACTTGCCATCAGGCAAACATCCCGCTCGTCAACTGTTTCGCTTCATCATCAGCCTCTGGATGTCTACTGCTGGACATATGCCTCCACCCAACATCTTCACATCCATTGATCTTGTGATGCCCGCAAAACCGCCTAGCACTAGGGGACGTCGTTTGTAAAGGTTATATTGGGTGGATTTGGGTCTTTTCTCACCACGCTGGCCCAATGGGGGTTGGCGAGAGCCATAGCCTCATTTGTCGATTAGCAGGATGCACCATGAGTAGAGGTTGGCTTGGGTCTCTTGAAATGTTATGACTCCTTACATCCACTGTTTCGCTTGAAGCCAAAATCCTTAAGAACACTTGTAAAGCACACAATGATTCTATTACAAACAACACTGTTTTGATATGTGAAGGTATATATAGATTTTTTTTATGAGAAGAATCGACCATATTTAAAAACGGTTGTTGTTGGAACTTCTTGCTTTCACGATGCTTTTCTTCACCAGAATATCAATAGCAGTGGTAATGAAACTGCACGTGATCATTTCATATATTAAATTAGCTATTCCTCGTCCGCTTTGCCCTAATGTAGAATTGGATTTGATATTTGTGTGGAACATCCTCGCCCGGTAGCTACCCGCCAATCCCTTTTGGCCTTTTCTCCCAACTGTCCTTTTGGGGGGACCATTGCGTAGACTCAATTCTTAGCTCACCTTAAATCGGTAAAAGGAATATTCCTCGCATATTTATATATATATTCTACATAGAGACTGATCAATGTGGAGATATTTGGGGGA
Source organism: Troides aeacus (assembly GCA_033220335.2). NCBI lineage: Eukaryota > Metazoa > Arthropoda > Insecta > Lepidoptera > Papilionidae > Troides > Troides aeacus. The sequence goes on from CM067271.1 coordinate 12,736,161, forward strand.
GGCCTAGATATGCTGTTGATGATAATGACACTACATAGGTGAAAATCTATATCACCATCATCATCATCAGTTGTTAAGGATCGAACCCGCGCCACTTCAAGATTTGACCTGTCACAGCTTCAGTCTTCAGTAGACGAGATTACTGGTGGTAGATCTCTGTTGTCTGGGTAGGTACCACCGCAGCACCTAATTCAGCCGACAGACAGTACCGTGCAAACATTAACGTGTTCCGGTTTGACGGGCCTTGTAGCTAGTAAATTACTGAGGTAACGACAATTAATGTCTCATGTGCTGGCGACGACCACAGTGAAGAGTTGTATATATCATCCAAGTAGTAAATAATAAATAAATATATATTTCTAAAAGATTTCAATCATTATCATCAGTAGATAGTCCACTGCTGGACAGAGGTCTCCCTTAAAGATTTCCACATCAATCGGTCCCGCATTACTCGCGACCAGTGGCTTCAAGCGATTCTCACCAGATCGTCAGTTCACCCTGTGGGAGGCTTCCCAACATTACGATATATAATATATAATTTCATTACTTACATACATACATAATATCCACATCAGAGTCAATAAGCACTGATCACATTACTTCCGTTCAATCACACGAGCATGCATTTACACTGTAAAACCATGTTTCCGGCAGTCCCGTAGATTTAGGCTAGTATGAATAGGACTAAGGTAAGCCCTGCCTGTCGTAGTAGCCGATTGAAACTGTTTTTGATTACGTGAGCTTTGAAGGTGGATGAACGACAAGTACGAGTTGGTCTAGTTCTTGTTCCACCAAAGCGAGCATGTAGAAGAGACCTACAGCCTTCTTTAGGTCGTGCCTTATATCCGGGGGCGTAACGCACTGAAGGTGGCCACCGAGGGTTTTAGTGGGTAAAAAGATAAATTCGTCTTTCCCCTCCGAAAGAACGGTATCTTTATTAGAAGATTTCCTCCCGGATAAAAAAAAAGTCTTAATTCTGATGACGTAGCAGCTCGAAAGCCATATCGACTTTAACAGTTCATCTGACACGGCTCGAGGATCTGGTCGCAGCGTTGGCACTACCCTCCACCGGGTGGTCCGGCGAACTGGTGAAGGTTGAACGGGAAGCAGCTGAATGCGGGAAGCGTCGGTTCGATTGACGTAGAGATCTTTGCGGGAGGCCTATGTCCAGCAGTGGACACCTCTCGGCTGATAATGATGATGATGACACTGCGTTATATTATATTCGTCATAAGGCATACGCTATTAATTTTTGTAACCCCCCAGTAATTTCCGTAGTTATAACGTCCTTCAAACGAGACAACTGTAATGCTTTAATAATAATTTAGACGGTCTCCGGCAACGGAGTCCTACCATCCATTATATGGTAATAACATATGATTTTGGTATTATTAAGAGTTGTGTATTACGTGTGGTCACCGTTGTGGGGGGTAGTGGTGGTCATTGCCAATGCCAATGCCGCACGGGCGGCGGATCGATCTACCCCGTCCCTCGGCAAACATCGGCGGCCTGCATTTGTATTATGTGACGTTGAACTAATTCGTGTTTGCAGTTTCCCACGCGTGGGGTTTGTTTTCAGTTTCATTTGTTTGTTTGTATGTATTTGAATGAGGTAATTTCACATTGTTTGTATGTTGGACTGATTTAATGAGTTTTCAAATAATTATTAGGTTGATAAGATGCTATCAGTACATTTCCTTTACCAGGATTTTTTCATTATCTGTGTCATCATCATCAGTCGATAGACGTCCACTGCTGGACACAGGCTTCCCTTAAAGATCACGACTCCAGCGCTGTGTGCTTCCAGCGACTTTACAGTCAGCATAGCTTCCGTTACCGCTGGATACCAGGGACCGTCGTTGATAGAATACATATGAGGGGGATTTGGACCATTTCCCACCATGCTGACCCAACGCGGGTTAATGGGAGATATATATTGTATACTCAAACACTCCATCTTTCTGTATGTGTTCGTATATATATAAGTGTCCCAAGCCAACCTCACCTTCTCGTGGTGCAACCTGTTAATCTACACGAGGCACTTACTCTCACTAACTCGCTTTGGGCTAGCGTGGTAGGAAATGGCTCAAATTCCTCCACATGAATCCCTACAACCGATGGCCCCTGGTGACCAGCGGTATCGGAGGCTATGCCAACTGTGTAGAGAGATCTTTTGGGCAGGCGTATGTCCAGCAGTGGACATCTATCGGTTGATGATGATGATATATATATATCAGCAGTGGATGTCTATCGTTTGATGATGATGACATGTATACATATAATATATATAAACATTCAGAGATTCATTGATTCATCAGGAGTACTCCAAAACTATTAGACGTAAACACTGAAAATTTCGTAGAGATATTGCTTCTACCGTTAAGAAGTCAGGTAAGAATGGATTTTACAATACTCCTAACCCCACCATTCCTTTGTTCACCAATCACTTGAAAACTAGTGAACGTATCGACACGGTAGCATCAGCAATCGACGCGGAATGATTTGTAGATTTTTTTTTAATTCATCGATCCTTCATAATTTTGTCCCTAATTAGCTTTTGTAAACATTTTCATTTGGTTTTGTTTAAGCGGTTGCTATGGTAACGGTTGGTATAGAAAGTCATTAGCGGTCGCGGTTGGTCCCAAGGAATATATCAGACATATTTCAAGTCTAATTATATACTATGGCTTACGAAGTGGTGGGTGGGAAGGAGTGAGTGGAATACCTATATCTAGTGCTTTCATAAACTGATAAACGAAGTACTTAGCATTATCTTCCTTATCAGAAAGAGGATATTCTCATGGTGCTTGGTGCCGCTTTCCTTTTGTCGGTTAGATAATAACATTAATCGTACTGATCGGCCATTGGATAACTGGTGATTAGGTATGAGCTGAATGCAGTAATAGTAGCCTTTTAACGTTCAATTCCGCAATTAACTTGGTAGTGGTCTCCTGGGAAGGTGGCCGGTGTTCCTATTGGCTGATGTTAAGTGTCGCTATTTACACACGTGGTGTTTTTTCTACACGACCGTAATATTTTACTGGTACCAGGTCTCTGTTGGTATACTGTCTAGGTACCACCGCAGTTTTTTTTTTATATCACCTGATGGTGAGTGATACGCTCAGAACAACGTGACGTTGGTTACGAAGTTATACACAGCGCCACATCGCGTTTGTTGCCTGAGACATTAGATGTTGAGTCTAGATACTCCAACAATTGCATTAGCTACAACGCCCTTCGAACCGGAACACAGTAATATTTGCACACTACAGTTTGTCGGTAGGGAAAGTATCATGTGTGTAAATAACGGTCCTTATCGTGTGCCAAGCAGTAATGTGCAAACATTTTTGTTATCCGGTTTGTAAGGCTTTGTAGCTAGTGTGCTGGGGTAAGGAGAATTAACATCTTACGTCATCCGAGCACATATCATCAAATGAATCTTCAAAGAAATTTAGATGGAACGACTTTGGTCTAGATATTTTTTACGTTGCAGTTCTAGACATAGTTTTCAGCTTTCATTATGAAAAACAGCTGACATGTAGAACTTTTGGCAGATATGCAAGACTTCGGCACGTTGTCCAGCAAGACGGTGACTGAGGTGCTGATGCTGGAGATGAAGATGGCTCCGGCTGCGAAGACTTACTTAGTGTCGGGCTACCCTCGCTCGATGCGCGACGTGGCGGAGTACACAGAAAAGGTAAATATTGTTAGTAATGTCATATGTATGAACGTTTCTCTATTACCCAGTAATCACAGCGTCTTTCAAACCGGACCTCAGAACTATTTGCACGCTGTTGTTTGCTAACTTTTCTTTAATATATTTAGTACGTTGTAATTAAGAGGTCTGGTTTGGTCGAGCTGGTGACTGGTGACATGGCAGTTCAGTTCAGGGCAGCAAGTAATAACTTTACAGCATCGCCGTGTTCCAGCTGTTGACATACGAGGGTCATCATATCCTCATAGTATTCTGAAATGTACTGACACTCAAGTTGTTCAGCTTTTTTTCAATTTTTTTTTAAAAATATTTCCTAAGATATAATAATATCAGCAGCAACCCCGTGACTTGCTTTTCGCTGGTGGTAAGTCCTTGTCTCCGGACATCATCACCGTAGGCACCACCGCAGCGTGTTTTGCATCAGACAGTCAGTACTGTGCAAATATTACAATGTCCCGGTTTGAAGAGCTCTATAGCTAGTGTAATTACTGAGGTAACGAGACTTAACATCTTATGTCTCAAGGCGATCAGCACCATAGGATGCAGTATATATTATCCTAACTAGCGCCACGTTCCATCAGGTGAATGTCTCGGTGGTCTCGTCGCTTTGTAGAAAAAATTATCACTATAATATGTTACTCATCAACATGTCCTGGGCTAAGACCTAATTCCCTCGCATGATCCTTGACAGCGACCTATGCCCAGCAGCGGGAGTTATCAGAGAAATAAGATAATAGCATGATATTTGTCTTCTAAAGTATATCCGAACGTTGTCCACACCAGTGAGTGTTGCCATCAATCAAATTATACCCTGAATTTCGCATAAGCAGTTTTTTTTTTAATCATAAAATAAATGTTATTCCTTTTATATCTGATCAGTCAAATAACGCTTACTAATTTGCTTTTCATGGATGGACTGGATGTGGATGTATCAATGGAAGTTTCTTGGTACGCCGGCGGGTACATTAATTCTGTCAGTCTGAATAGCTGTCGACCCTTTGTGCGCCGCCGCTAATATATCCTTGGAAGAGCTGACAAAAATCGGTCGGCAGTGTGTCAAGGATACGAGGAGGAGCAGCCCGAGGATATGACAGTTGATGAATAATATTGATGTCTTCGCGTGTCCAATTGTCTTGTTTTATTTCGGCTATGGCGACGGATGTTAATAATTGATGCTCAGACATACTTGAGTTCGTTATTAAATTACAATAAGGAGGAAGCTGGTGTTATACACTTGTCCATAGCAGTGTGATGCTGGTTAGGAGATATACAATGCACCATTTTGTGCCCGTCGCGTCTATCCTGGTAATTTCATTGGCTACAACGCCCTATAAACAGGAACATCAAAGTTTGCACAGTACTGTCTATGGGCTGCAATAGACGCTAAGGTGGTAACTACTTGGTCTTCAGCAACTGAGACCTACCAGCAGTAAAGTTCTGCACCAAAAAAGTATACTAATGTTGGTGTTAATGTCACGAGGATGTGAACGTATTCATGATGTAATGGTAGATCCAGACGGTGAGCGGCGCAGTGGTGGTGAGCTGGAGGCAGCGGATACTGGAGCGTCAGATCGAGTACGGGGCGCGGCTGGGGCACGTGGTGCTGAGCCTGGCGCGCATGGAGCTCGCCAACTTCTACCGGAGTGTGCTGCCTGTAGCCGACTACTACGACCACGCCGGGATGCTTGTAGTCGTGAGTCGATGCACTTTTTAATCACCAGTAGCAAGGGAGACCCCGGAGCCTCTCCGACTGCACTGATGCAGACCACCGATGAGGTTTTAATGAGTAAGAATCTCTCATAACCCTGACTTCCCTCCAGAAGCAGAGTATCTTTCGAAGATATCCTCCTCGAAACTAAAAAAAAATTTAAAAGGTGAATACCACCGTAGCGCCTATGGCAGCTGACAAACAGTAGTATCCTAACATTACTGTGTTCCGGTTTAAAGGGCGCTGCAGCTACTGGAATTACTGCCACAACGAGACTTCAATATTATGTCTTAAGACGACGAGCGCAATGTGGTGCTTTGTGTATCATCCTATCTAGCGCCATATTGTTATCAGCAGGCTTCTCCATCTCTTACCATCAGGTGAACGACTGATTCGTCTCGTCGCTTCCTTGAAAAAAAAAAATCAGCTCCGTCTAAAGCTCTATTGTCTTCTCTCTTTCCTTTCCATCATCATCCTTAAACCTCATCATACCGAACTTGATATCTATAAGAAAAAATTATAAGTACATTGGTACGTCTGTCTTTTTTGGTCGTCGAATAGTAGCAGTTTGTAAATATTACCGTGATCCGGTTTGCATGGCGTTGAAAGCTAGTGATGTTACTGAGATACCGAGAGTTAACATTAATGTCTTAAGGCGACGAGGAGAATGTGGTGCAGTGTACATTTATCATGAATTATCTGGTGACATAGCGGGTGCTTTGTGGATATCATAAGAGACCTATGCCCAGCAGTGGGCGTTCTTCGGTTGAAATGATGATGATGTAGCGGGAGTCAAACCTTTGGTACCAAAGTATATTATTACGCTCTTAGATCTGTATCCGCTTATGTAATTAATCACCTGATGATAAGTGATACTCCCGCCTGCACTGCACCACATTGCGCTCGTCGCCTGATACATAACATGTTGAAACCTTACCCCAGTAATTACATTAGTCACAGCGGCCTTCAAACCGGAACACAGTAATATTTGTACACTACTGTGTCAGCTAGACGGTCTCCGGCCACAGACCTACTAGCAGACCAGTATAAAATAATAAAATAGCAAACATCAGTCCGGTTCCTATTGAACTGTTTCTTGATATCTATATATAAGGTTGCCAAATATCTCCCTTCCGCTTTTTTGCTCTTTATTCAATGCTTTATAAAAAGTGTTACAGTGATCGGATTTAGTTCAAATATGCGCCGTTTTGTTCGATAATCTGTTTCCATCTAGACGGCAACTTCATAATACCTCCCTCGTAGAAGCCCCCCTCCTTATTTGCGAAGAACTCGGACAGCCACTTTTCACAAGCCTCTTTTGAGTTCAACTTTACACCACCAAGGGCGTTCACCATGGACAGGAACAGGTGGTAATCACTAGGCGCTATGTCCGTGCTATATGGTGGATGCGATAAAACCTCCCATCCGAGCTCCCGTAGCTTCTGACGAGTCATCAACGTAGTGTGTAGTCTGGCGTTGTCCTGGTGGAACACACACCCTTCCTGTTGGCCAATTCTGGACGCTTCTGGTCGATCGCCTGCTTCAAGCGGTCCAGTTGTTCGCAGTAGATGGTAGAATTAAGCGTCTGGCCATATGGGAGCAGCTCATAGTGGATGATTCCCTTCCAATCCCACCAAACACACAGCAAAACCTTCCTGGCCGTCAATCCCGGCTTGGCCACTGTTTGGGAAGATTCACCGGCCTTTGACCACGACCGTTTTCGCTTGATATTGTCGTATGTGATTCATTTTTGGTCGCCAGTCACCATCCGCTTCAAGAATGGGTCGAGTTCGTTCCGTTTCAGCAGCATATCGCAGGCGTTGATTCGGTCCAGAAGGTTTTTTTGCGTCAAATCATGCGGCACCCAAACATCAAGCTTTTTTTTGTATCCAGCCTTCTGCAGATGGTTTAAAATGGTTTGGTGACTAACTCCCATCTCCTGGGCGATGTCACGAGATGCCACATGCCGGTCTAACTCGATGTAGTTCATGATTTGATCGGTATTTGTCGTCACAGGTCTTCCGCCGGCTGGCTTATCCATGGTGTCGTTTTCACCGGCTCTGAATCGTCGAAACCATTCCTCCGCGGTTCGAAGTGATAGAGTACCATCCCCCAAAACACCATTAATCTCACGGAACGTTTCTCTAGCGGATTTGCCTTTAACGAAGGAAAACTTTAAAATAGCGCAAATTCGGCGTTAGTGAACTCGCATGTTTACACGTCTATAACTGTTGAACGCAATATCCAAACTAATTATGCATAGCGTCGTTTTGTAGGTTATGTCAAGACCTTTCAAATTATGTATAGTATTGCCAGATACGTGCTCTGTAGCGCTTTGTACATAGCCGCGAAATTCAAAAGACAAAAAGGCGGAAGGGAGATATTTGCTAACCTATTATATGTATCATTTATTATATCTTTATTATTTTACAACTGTGTGACGTCATCATGATATGGATTTATATGCTTTATCTATATATGTATATATATTAAATGTAAGACAGTCAATATATATATTATCATGAGTTCGCTGGTAGTAGGTCTATATTGCCGGAGATCGCCAAGGTAGGAACCACCACAGCGCCTGTCTGCCGCCAGACAGTACTGTGCAAGGTTTACTGTTATCCGCTTTGAAGGGCCCTGTAGCTGAAGTAATTACTAGCGTAAGATTTCTTAGGTCTCAGGCGACGACCTCATTGTAGTTCTGTGTTTATCATCGTTATGTTGTTATAGGCAGGCGTATCACTTACCATCAGGTGAACGTCCGGCTCGTCTCGTTGTTTAATTGTATAAAAGAAAATAATAAGATAAAGCTGTGATAGTTCAAATTGTAAGGTGATCGTATGGGATGTGTTTCAAGAGGCGCGGGTTCGGTTCCCACCGAGCTTCAGCTTCCGGTGAACGAAAACATCGTGAACCAACTTACTCTACATGAATATAATAACAATCACCAATTCGTATTTGACTTTCTACTTGCTAGTAAAGGCCACGATGCCCAATAGTGGGAGAGAGTTTTTTTTTTATAGTTTACAAAGTGGTTAATACGTATACGATACTTCAGAGTATTTTTTCAACCGGCCCATTAGCTCAGTTGGTTAGAGCGTCGTGCTAATAACGCGAAGGTCGCGGGTTCGATCCCCTCATGGGCCATATTGATTTTTTTTTTGATTATCACACTTTTAAATCTTTTATTTAAAAGGTTAATTTATTGTTAATTTTAAAATATATTATTGCATATATAATCACGTCAAATAGTAATCTTAGCTGATGGAGAAAGTAATATGAAGTGAATTTCTTATTACTTAATATGAAGTTATCAGGCAGTCTTATTACTTAAGGTATAAGTTACTTTTGTAATGCTTGATGCCATCGGCGATAACAACTACTCAGCTGTTGGTGGACTGGTGTCCTGATCATCATCTGAAATTCTCATGGGTTTTCAGCTGTCCTACTATGTAGTCATCACTTATAACATACTAGCTGTTCTTGGCAGCCGTAATATAGAATTAGACTTGAGGTTAGTCTGAAATATTCCTTGAGAGCAACCGCAAATTCAAACGACTTTCTATACCAACCGTTACCATAGCAACCATATAAATAATACCCATAAAACGATCAAGGATGTATGAAATACAAAAGATAAATATCCTGTAACCATCTACAGATTATTCCGCGTCGAATGCTCATGTTCAGGTGTCGATACGTTCACTCATATTCACGTGATTGGTGAATAAAGGAAACCGGTTTTCATTATATATATAAAAATACAAAAAAAATATTTCTCTAATTCACTCTTAATTAATATATTTTCATAAGTCGAGGTTAATACTAAATTTTCTTTATTATTTTCATTACTCTATGTATATGGCCCATTAGCTCAGTTGGTTAGAGCGTCGTGCTAATAACGCGAAGGTCGCGGGTTCGATCCCCTCATGGGCCACATACTTCTTTTGATTATTTTTATAATTTTAATAGTAGGTCTCAGTTCCCGGAGATAGTCTGCCAACGAGCTTAATACTAGTGACACTCTTTTATACGTGAAAATATTATAAAAAAAGGTTGGATCCTGTAGAAGATGAAGTCATATCTGCTGGTAATTAAACAGCGTTTAAGCGTGATCGCAGTAATTGGGTAAAAATGTCGATGTAACCCTGACTTCGATCCAGAAGGCAGGTTACCTTTCTGAAGATTTCCTATATCATCATCAGCCGATCGACGTCCACTGCTGGACATAAACATGCCCCACAGATCTGGACTTTGATCGGTCCACAGTCAGCAAGACTTTCGACTTCCCTAGGACCCGTCGTTTTCTGGGGTCCTTATTTGGTCCTTACTTGGGTCATTTGCCACCATGCTGGCCTAATGCTGGTTTGTTGATTAGGAGAGTCAGGTTGATTTGGGCTCCGTGAGTTGTTCTGCGGTAGCTTTACACCTTCTATATACCAAAATAAAAGGTACTTTTACTTTTCAACTTTCGTTTGGATAATCTTTAAAAAAAATCAATGTGGCCCATGAGGGGATCGAACCCGCGACCTTCGCGTTATTAGCACGACGCTCTAACCAACTGAGCTAATGGGCCGGTTGGGTTCATACTTAAAAGAATCGTATAGGACACGATCAGACGAACCAAGTGACGTAAAATATTTTGAACCTTTCACTTTATACAAACGTTGCGGTTAATAAGTTACGTTAACTTATTGGTTAAGAGCAGTATTGTGTAATATACATATGGATTGAATTTTTTTTATTCTAAAAGATGACGAGTCGAGCGCTCGTCGCTCGTTACCTCAGTAATTACACCAGCTATTGCGTCTTTCCAACCGGAACATAGTAAAATTTGCACAGTATTGTTTGATAGTAAAAATAGTCACTGCGGTGGTACCTAACCAGACAGTCTCCACCACCAGCGATAGCTAATGGTCCTTAAAACCGGTTCACAGTAATGTTCGTAGAGTACTGTCGGTCGCCTGCAATATGCGCTGCAGTGGTACCTACCCAGACGGTCTCCGGCAACAGAGACCTGTAATAATTACTTTCCATCTTAATGTTAGAAGGAACACCATAAACAAATATTTACATAGATATTCACATACATATGATAAAGACGCCAGGGTTGATAGTGCTCGGAGCCAGTTAAGCAGAATGTTACGTTCATGGAAGACCATGCTCCGTTATTCCCTCAATGTCCAATGGTAGCACTAGTTCCTTGTGACCTTGATGATTAATAGGATGATGGGAAGTGGACCAAATCCCCCTAAAGGAACTCCTACAGCCCCCGGTGCCGGGCGGTAGCAGAGGCCATGCTGACTGATAGATGATGGCAAGGCGCTGGAACCACCGCGGTACCGGTCGATGTGGAGATCTTTGGAGAGGCCTATGTCCAACAGTAGACGTCTATCGGCTGATGATGATAAAGATCATCATAATTGCCATTTGGATAATTGGTGGCAGGTCTCTGGTGCCGGAGACCATTTTAGGTAGGTACCACTGCAACGTCTATTGCAGCCAACAAACTATGCAAACATTATTGTGTTCCGGTTCGAAGGGCGCTGTAGCTTGTGTAATAATCGGGGTAGTTTTTATTGAATCGAGTATTGGTTTCCGAGTTCATTTATTAATACAATAGTATCTCGTACATCCACGAAAGTTAATTTTGTACGAAGCATTCCATTATCGGAAGGTTCAGTTCAGCCTGAACGGAACCACCAGTTCCTGTTCCGCCGCTACGGTTGAGACGTTTGCGTAGTAAACAAAGCGGCGATGTTTCCTAAAGAAATTATTAGTTTGCGGTCGAATGGGTCTGCATATTTTATGAGGTAACCACAGGTTTACTGGTAACGGACGATGGGTATTTGTTCGTCTGCTATGTATATATACGAAGTAGGTATTGAAGGTTATAAAAATCTGTCATAAATTAGTTTTTTTTTTATTTGTTATCAGGAGGGAAATCTTCGAAGGATCTGTCTTCAAGGAATTCTGAGTTATGGGGAGATTTTTAACAGTGGTCAACTTCGGTTACCGCAAGTCCCGGGGTCTGTTTTATACTGACCCTACCAGCCTCGTGAGTACTTCAATGAGCGAAGACCACGTCCAGCTGTTGTCCTCCTCAGGGTGTCATAAATATGATTACTTTCAACATGGAGCTCGTAATCGAATTTAAGGATACCGTGAGATTGTCTGCTTTCGACAGACGCTCATCTTAAGCATCAGCAGGTGGAAATAGAAGTTGCTAGAGAACGAGGAATAGAGTTTGATTAAATTTTTTGAAGACCATGTCAATTTAAAGCTGAGACTCAATGATTCCTATAAATAATAATAACCCTAATACGTCGCTTAATTGAAATAAAAAAAATATCTATTATTTTCATAGTAGGTCTACAATCCAATGAAAGTCGTCTTCAACTCAAGACTTTCTCCTAATGGCAAGTGTGTCTGTCATGACAGAGTGGCGCTAGTTACGATGTCGTACACATCACCATGTTATACTTGTTCTTAATGACAGTAATCTCACTAGCGGCAACGGCCTTCATTCCGGAACATTAGTAATATTTGCACGCAATTAAAATATGAATTTTTAACTGATTTTCCGAATCTTAAGATGAGAAGCTGTACATCATTGAATACTTTTATTAGTACGACTGCTTTATTATAGATAAACTGTGAATTATGAGCGAATAATACAGCGAGGCAATGATCCCATCAGATGAATTACCATCAAAGTAGTATCGCGCAGCCGGAGGCGGAAACGGACCATCCGGTATTTCCGTCGACGAATCGATGTTCATAAATAAGTTTGTTTTAAAACTTGTTCCGCCGCGACGCGCCGGATCGATCGCCCGCTACGGTCAACGTACAATGTCACGTGTTACGTGCTACGAGATAAAGGTGCGAACACACTTGTGCGGCAGCACGATGTTGCTGTTTGAGACCAAGTACTGTCGCCTGTCCTGTAATCACGGGCTATCTCGTAGCATAGCGAGGATACCAAGAAGATTGAAGAGAAGCACAGTTGCGTTTCGAAAGATACCCCCACATCTCCTTTACCGCACTGAGGAGAGACCTCCGAAGGGGTTTTAGTGGGTACAAATCCCATGTAACCTTGTCTTTCCCCCCAGAAGCGAGGTATCTTGAGAATGTACCCCCCGATAACAAAAATGAAAGGTACGTATTATTGCAACTCGCATTTCCACCGTCAAACAGTAGTGTACAAATATTATTGTGATCCGGTTTGAAGGGGTCCGGGTAGCGAAACATTAACATCTTATCTCTCCAATCGCAGAGCACATTGTGATACTGTATGTATAATCCTAACTGGCTATACATTATACTCCGGCGTACCATCAGGTGTAAGTCTCACTGAATTCATCCCTTCGTAGAATAAAATAAACCAGCTCTCGGTCCCAATTGGGCTGTTCATGTTTATCACGTCACAAAAATACTCAAAGACCATACGAGACCTATTCCGTTGGTGATTGTCTTGTTAGTGACCTACTGAATAATTACAAAGGCTATAGTTTAGACCTTATCTTCTTTTCTTCTTCTTGCTAGACCCTGGTTTACTTGGGGTCGGCCCTCCTGGTCATTCTTCTAAATCTATTTCTATTTTGTGTCATAGCTTCTGTCAACTTGTTATTCTTTAGATCTTTATTGATCATCGTCAACCAAGTAGTCGAGGGTCTCCCAGGACCTTCGAGGACCAGCGCTACCCTAACCATATGCTTTGTTGGTCTTCGCATGACATGGCCGTACCAGTTCAGGTGTCTCTCTACCATTTCCTCTTGAATCAGGCTATACTATAGTTTAGACCTTATCACTGGTGGTTATTGTATTCGGTTATTAATGGTGGTAAATTTTCTGAACAGAAGATCTTTTAATTAAAGATCCAACATTTCATAACATCCGGTTTGCAAGGCGTCTTTTATATAAGTGTACCCGATGTCGGTGTTATGTAAATATTTAATAAGAACCATTATTATATATGTAAATAAAACCTGCTTGTCTCTGCTTACCAAATTATCCTCATCGCTATATTTCATATGTAACGTCAGGTTTATAGAAATTTTGAAGGATTGTAAGAAAATAAGCGGTTACTTAACATAATTTCAGTGGGCGTGTGACCCACCGTCTGCTCCTTCGTCATTGAAAATTTAATGATGAATGTCGCTCAGTACCATCCATACGACTGTTCTCATTAATTCTTCAATCAATACGATGTTATCCGATTACGTTACCCTATAATCTTATAAGTAAGTTAACAACTTAGAAGTTTACACAATCTAACTTGAAATTACTTAACAATGGCTTTCATCTTCATCAGTCCATAGACGTCCACTGCTGGACAAAGGCCTCCAACTATCTTCACATCGATGGGTGTCGCGTTGCTCGCATCCAGTGTGTTCCTGCGATTCTCACCAGATCGTCGGTTCACCTTGTGGGAGGTCTCCCAACTATACGTCACTCGAGGACCTTACTGCTCCATCGGCTGTCGATCCTTCAATCAATGTGCCCTGCCCACTGCCACTTAAGTCTACCAATCTTTTGGCATATGACTAATAGACAATACAATGACCTTACGATTTTTTTATTCTATACATAAAATTATCTATTAATTCACAGTAATGTTTACTGATGCCGCTTCGCCGGCGGTAACACCCCTGCAACCCCTTTTAGAAAAGAGATTTTTTAAATCCCTTCTTAACTGACCTCTAAATGGCTTAAGCAATATCACCACCAAATATTGAGAGTTTACGTCTAATGGTTTCAGAGCTCTTGTAAACAGCCAATGGATCCCTGGATATCGAGTATACTATATATACTGGTGGTAGGTCTCTGCTGCCACAGCCCTGTACTCGGGCTAGTAAGAATAGGTGTAAGGTAAGCCTTGCCTGTTGGAGAAGCCGACTGAAAGGGTCTAGGACGTTTGAAGTCTTGAGGGTGAAGGCCCTTATCGCTGAACAAGCGAAACTGCGGAAGACAGCGTATGGCTCAGCGATGATGTCAAGGAGAGTTAGGCTCGTCCTCAAAGACGTGTTAACACGAAGTGTACAGAGGCATTGGTGCGTTTTGTGAGAGATCCCGGAGCCTCTCCGAATGCACTGATGCAGACCACCGAGGGGGTTTTAGTGAGTAAGAATCTCACATAACCCTGACTTCCCCCGGAAGCAGAGTATCTTTCGAAGATTTTGCTACCGAAGCAAAAAAAAAAAAGTCCGGACGTGATACCGTCTGTTCCACTGGTAAACGAACTTTTTCCACATGTGACTACAAAATCGTATCTTTCCATGTCTCAAAAGGACGAGCGAAATGTGATGCTGTGAGTACCATTCCATCGTCACGGTGTTATGGGCAGACCTATCACTACGAAGTGAAGGTCTCTTTCGTCTCATCGTTTTGTAGGTAAAATATAGGTGAACCACAGAAACTCAGCGGGTCCTCATGTGGCTAGCGGGCTGAACGTTGGCTGTAATCAGTCTGGACAGGTACCACCGCATTTCCTATTTCCGCCGCCAAACAGTATTATGCAAACATTACTGTTCTGGTTTTAAGGGCGCTGTAGCTAGTGAAATTACTGAGGTAACGAGACTTAATATCTTATGTTTCAAGATGGCACAATGTGTTGTGTATATCATCTTAACTTGCGGTAACCTGTTACCAGGAGGCGTATCACTTACCGTCAGCTGAACATCTGGTACGTTTCATTTGTTATTGGGGTTAGAGGAGGTACTATTATCAGGTTAACGTCTTCCGTAATATAGCCATCATATCTCGCATCACCATAGCTTGTGACTGTAGACAAGGTTTAAACAAGGGGCGTAAGTGGTCTCGCACGATAGCTCACAGAACCCAAGCCAGCCTCACCTGATCGTGGTGCAACCTCCTAATCAACAAACGTAGCTCTGGCTACCATCAACCTGCATTGGTTAAGCGTGGTAGGAAATGGCCCAAATCATCCATATGAACCCATACAAACGTATTGAACTTTGGCAGCAGTGGACGTCCATCGGCTGATGATGAGGTTTAAAAAAAACACCAAATCACCATGGTATAATTAAGTAAAACTCGAAAGAATATAGATGATTAATATAAAAAAGTAATATTGTGGTACAAATTATTAAAGTGTGTCACTAAATTACAATGGGCCCCTCCCTGACCGAATTACGAAGAAGGCGCAGCTGCGACGTTTCGCTGATGAATTAATAAACTGGTTCCAACCTCCATCATGCCCAGTGAGTGTTGTGTGAATATTTGAGGCTCGCACTTGGGCTCACAGGTGGTGTGCCTTGAACTTTCCACTGTTTACACGCTATTCCATTTTGGTGCCGCTGAATCGACGGGTGATCGCTTGCCTCGATTGCCGGAGGTATTGGGTTCATCATCATCATTATCATCAGCCGATAGACGTCATATACTGGATATAGGACTACCCTCAAAGATCCTCACATACAACCAGCATGGCCTCTAGTACCGTTGGGAACTAACGAAGGGTTTTGGGCCATTTGCCACCTCGCTGGCCCAATGCGGGTTGGTGGGAGAAGAGAGCTGAGAGTCGTAAACTCAAAGGCTGTTTAATCTACATGAAATCATCAGCTGATGGTAACTGATATGCATGTCCATAACAACCTGACACTAGTCAGAATTATATATACTGCACCACATTATGCTTCACTGAGACATAAGATTTTGAGTCTCATTACCTCAGTAGCTGCAACGCCCTTCAAACCGGAACACAGTAATGATAGCACAGTACTGTGGTTGTGTACTGTGTACGGTCTGCGGCAACAGAGACCTGCCATCAGTAGAGGAGAAAAAATTGTCATTGATGAAGTCAATTCCTTTATGTCAGTTCAAATTAATCCATTAATTTATTATCCTTTAGGTCAACGGCGAACGCAATCCCGAGGAAGTGTACAAGGACTTCCGAGCCGCAGTTCTTCAGATCCTGAGCACAGCGGAGGACCAGAATCTGAATGGTGTTACTGACGGTATACCCGGAGAGATAGTAGGCGTCGAGCCAGCGCCCGTTAGGAATGGGGTCAGCACCGTTCGGAGCATGGGACTGGAAGTAAGAGGAGCGCATGACGTGAGGGAAGCGGAAGTGATCGAGGATCAGCTTCCGACTACGATACCTGCTGTGATGCCGGTAAATGGCAACGTGGTGCGAGGTGCGACGCCAAAGGTATGGAGCGCATTTTACAGTTAATAATGGTTGATTTTAAAATTTACTTTATATAACGTTTTAATTTTTTTTTATTTAATTAAGCGACGAGACAACCGGGACGTTCACCTGATGGTAAGTGTTACGCCGGCTCATAACAACGTGGCGTTAATTAGGATGATAAAGGGTGTCTGGCGGCAGATTTATATTTTAAAAAACAAATATCTCAATAAGTTATAAACAGTGCGGGGGGAAGGTGGTGTCATTAGAATCACCGATCGTGCGGATTTCTTAGTCACGATGTCGCAGTGGTGCAGTGGTGCAGTGGTGCAGTGGTGCAGTGGTCGGGTGAGCATCGCGCGTTCGCTATTGAAGCATTTTTCAAGAGTAACGATTCTTACGTACTCGCTCGCCGACAGCCGACAGTTTTGTTCACATTTCAATATTCGACGGATAGGCGATGGGCCGAGTGTGAATTTAATTCGTTCGTGGGTGGAGAGGTTCCGCGCAACTGCTTCGGCTATGAACACACCACGGCCAGGACCTAGTCGATCGTCAAGGACCCCCGAAAACATTGAACTGGTTGAACGCAGTTTACGTGAAAATGCACGACTTTCGATACGGAAAAGGGCAGCTTCACTGGGACTTCCAAGAGCAATTGTGTATGAAATTTTGAAAAAAGATATGAAGTTTCATCCTTTTAAAATTCAAATAATTCAAGAATTGAAAAAAAATGACTGCGTCACGCAAATTTTTTTGTGAAACCATGTTGGAGTGTTTTCGCACTGTGAATTCCATTTTTTGGAGCGACGAGGCTCATTTTCATTTAAACAACAAGAACAACACACAAAATTGCCGTTACTGGGCTCTAAGAACTCGCAATCCTCGACTGAAGCACCAAAAACCATTACATTGCCCAAGGGTAACTGTTTGGTGCGCTTTATCCACGAATGGGATAATCGGACCATTTTTTTTTGAAAATGCACGGGGCCAAGCGACGAATGTCAATGGTGAGAATTATCGGCTCATGATTTCGAATTTCTTTTTGCCGAACCTGCGAGCTCATTCATCATTCTCATCACACACGTGGTTTCAACAGGATGCGGTACAGGTGCGACCGCACACACGGCCAGAGCTTCGATGGATTTGTTGCGAGAAAATCTCCCTCAAAAACTGATTAGTCGCTTTGGGGACATCCCGTGGCCACCGAGGTCACCCGACCTAACTCCAATGGAATTTTTTTTGTAGGGCTACCTCAAAGAGAGAGTTTACGCCAACAACAACAATCCGCGAACTGTTGTGGACTTAAAAGAAAATATTCTGCGAGAAATCAGCGCAATTGAACCAAGTTTACTGCAGCGTGTGGCACGGAATACGAGGCTCCGTTTCGAACAGTCTGTGTGTGTGTGTGTGTGTGCAACAGGATTGAAGACATTTGGATGACATTATCTTTAAAAAATGCATTTGTACCGCATTTGTACTCTATCTTTTAATACTTTTAGTAAAATTATATGTCAAACATATTATTTTTTATTTAAATTTGAAAACATAAATCTGCCACCAGACACCCTGTACAATGCACCACATTGCGCTCGTCGCATGAAACACAAAATGATGAATCTTGTTACCCCCAGTAATTATATTACCTACAGTGTCCTTTAAACCGGAACACAGTAATGTTTGCACAGTAGAAGTAGTAGAACGTCCAATGTTCGTACAATTAATTATATATGAAAAATATCATACCTTTACTGAATGACTTTACTTATTTTTATGGATACAAAGTAAAATATTATATTTAGTTAATATGTAGACGATAGATATCTATTTCTCCAATGAGTGGCTTAAAAAATATTTTCATAAAATAAATCAATGTGGCCCATGAGGGGATCGAACCCGCGACCTTCGCGTTATTAGCACGACGCTCTAACCAACTGAGCTAATGGGCCGGTTGGGAAATGACTACTAAAATCAATACATATCATCATCAGCCCATAGACGTCCACTGCTGGACATGGGCTTCCTCCAAATATATACACAACGCAAAGCTTTACATATACCTGGCAATATATATGTAAATAAATAACATTATATATACATAATAAACAATAACATAAATAATTATTGAATCATAAAATTGACAAGGACTTGTGTTTATGAAACTTTTATAATTCACAGGCTGAACTGATCAGAGTCCGAAGCTCGGGTACGATCGCCACTATTCTGTGGGTGGTTGGCGGGCCTGGCAGCAACAAGGCGGCGCTCTGCCAGCGAGCTGTCTCCCAACGCCGCGGCTGGACTCACTTCAGGTTTTAGTCCAGAAAATTCTTTACAGACAGTCTATATTTAAAGAGTTTTTGAGAGTGTGTATAATGGGCTTTGTTGCTGCCGGGGAGGAAGTTTCCAGAAGACATCTTGTTTCAGTGGGAAATCAGGGTTATGGACAATTTCCACCCACGGAATTACTTCGTATTTGCTGTCTTCCTCTGGATCAGTTAAGAACTACACAATCAAACCCGCAAATATGGAGAGTCTTTTAGTCGATTTCAACGACAGTCAGAGCTTACCTTTTTAGTACTTTTCTTAATAGCTTGAGATCAATGTAATTATCAGCAGTTCAGATTAACAGATTTGTAACGTTTGCTCCAGTCTGGGTCAGCGGCTCCGCTCGCTGGCTGACAGTGGCGGAGGGCCAACGTCAGATAGTGCGCTGTGCCGCGCAGCCATCGGCGGCGGCGAGCTGGCGCCTGACGAGCTTGTGCGGCGTCTGGTGCGATCAGCTGTGGAGGACGCGTTACGCAGCAGGCGCGGTATCGTGCTGGACGGGTACCCGCGGGACCTGCAACAGGTGGAACGTTTCGAGAACGAGGTACACTTCCCATACATACCTCTTTCATGTATTTCAGACATATATCAATTTAAGACGCTGCAATTGGATACACTAACCACAGTCTAGGTTATCTTATTTGAGAATGAGGAAGTACCAGGTTCAAATACACAATTCATTAATTCTAGTTATTAATCTTAACCGCAATGGAAAAGCTAACAGAGTGTAAACAGCAAAACAAAAAATTGATCGCCAAGATTATTGTTTATGATTACCATTTGACATGATGTTCAGGCGGTGATGCGGAACCGTGCTCGCTCAGAATACTCTGGTGCTCATTCTAACTATAACTTCATATAATATATCTAATGGTGGTCTAGACTTTGTATTACATTCTACAGTTTGGAGTGACACCACGCATGGTGCTGTTGGACTGCTCCAAGCTGCAACTGGGGCGCGGACGACGCGATGATTCCGTGGGCGCATTCCGCCGTCGGCTTGAAGTGTTTCGCGAGCTCAGCCTGCCGATGCTTAAGGATCTCGACCAGCAACACCGGCTGGTCATCGTGAGTACATTCTCTGTGCAACAAAGCGTCAAACCAAGTAATATTTACATCCGGCGGTAAGAGATCAGCTAACGCATAATAGTGAGCCGCTAATTAGGATATCCCCACTACAAAACAGATATTTTTTTTAATTCACAATTTAACTCAAGAGTTAATTGAAATCAATAGTTAATTACATAAAAAATTACATTATACCTTGTTTATTAGCTTAATAAAATATATATAACGTTAGGTGGACGGAGACACGGATACAGTCGAAGTACAGGAGGAGTTCACAAGGGTGCTATCGGAGGAGATGGTGAAGGCGGAGGAGATCGCCACCATACCGCAACCGAGTGTCGCCGATGGGCACACACCGCCCCAGCACGACACTGGTACGATGGACTTTTGATAACAAGACTTATTTAGCTTAAGGCTGATGTTATCTAAGGTGGCAGTGGACTGTAGCAGGGGGATGTCAGTGCTACGCCCCTTGATAATTTCTGACTGGTCACAGGTTCGCGTATACGTGAAATGATTGAATTAACCTAAATTTAATCCTTTTTTTTTATAAACTTTAGAGTCGGTCATAAACGTAAACAGTGAATGTAGCCCATGGCGTCATCATCCTGCACACAGCTAAACACTACCTGTTGATCGTGACCGCCAAGCGCACTTACTAGTTGTATTTCCGGTTCCTAATACAGTTACTATGATAAAAGAAGAATTATTTTATATAGTTTTAGATCACGCTTCGCAGCAGCCGCCTAGTCCTGCGCTGCCGAACGGCGTCGCGCATGCACACAACGGGTCGTTCGCGAACGGTTTTACCCACATCGCCAAAAATAAGGTGAAATATTGAGTGCATATCGTTTCGTTTTTGTTATTAACTTTTACCTTATATAATATCATTGCACATATGAAATCTATTTGACAGATTACTCCAATAACGAACAACGTAAGCAAGATCCCAACGGTGTCGCAGCTGGCACACGACGCGAGCAGGCTATACCGGCGCGGAGTTGCTGACCAGCCGCTGCGCGCGCACCACATGTGAACGGACACCATGCACCCACACATCCACTCCCTCATCATCCGCTGCGTTGCAGCCCCTGTAACGTTTCATAAGTTAACAATAATAACAAATATAAAACACACCTAACCTAATCTAACAATAAAAATGTAATTAATTAAAAGACCGAAGCCGAGGTCCACAAATGACCGAGAAAAGAGTTATAAAAAATAAACCTAACCTAAAAAATTTAAATGTCTAGCTTGTAAATTACTGGTAATAAATTAACACTCAATACAATCATATTACGTAACAGAGCTAAAGCCAAAAAAATCGCTGCAGCCATTTAATGTGATGCTTCAGACACACCCAGATGTAGAGAATGTCGCATTTTCGTTATTGACTAACGCTAGACGTTAATTTAACGCAACATCGAGTGAAAAAGAAGCCAATTTACAATATGAGGATAGTACTTGAGAAGAGAAGAAACTCCGCCAACAGCATCCTAACACTGGTCTAAACCTAACGTAGTCTAACTTCAGAAGTGTAAAATAAAATATAACTTGAACGAACCATTACGTCACCAAGTGTAAAGTAAAATGTGCCTAAATAAGTTTTAAACCGAACTAAGTACACGATAGGTCTAGCCTAAATACTAAGTACTAAATATAAGCAAATTAGTCATATTAAATTATTATAATTGGGTAATTTAGTTATAATTTTTTACACCTAGGCTATTTACATATATTAATATTGTTTAAATTATTTATGTTAGATAGAATAAGAAAGTCAATTAAAAATTAAGTAACGACAACGGTAACGATCCGCTTTACCCAGGATCTGAAGAATTACGGGTCGGAAGTCCTTGTACACTACGTACACAAACAGGTGAAGAGGAAAGCAATAACCGAGTTTATAATGCCCTCCGTTGTATGGCCACTCTCCACAAGGTGTTGGTATCCAAGCTTCTGCAGCAGAAAGACCAGAATTCGCATATACAAAATAGTGATAAGACCAATTTTAATGTGCAGTAGCACGACCTAGACACCAATGCCTATAGAAGAGCAGCTCCTGGTTGCGGAAAAAAAATCATGCGTAACCTCGCGGTCGGGATACTGCCCGACCGCGAGTGTTGATGGTAGGTGGCGAGCCCGACGCAATATTGAAATCGAGTGGCTGGTTGGCAAACCGAACATCATAGGGGAAGCCAAAGCCCACAGACTATGCTGGATGGGCCTCTTGCTGAGGATGGGAGACGATCGTAGGGTCAAAAAAAGGTTCCTCGGAACGCCTATTCGCCGCCTATCTGTCGGCCGGCCCAGTTCGCTGGAAGGATGCCGTAGAGCACAACCTCCGCGAGCTCCAAGCAGTGGACTGGCAAGAGGCAGTGTGAGACAGACAACGCTAGCGCTCTCATGTGTCGGAGGCCAATACACACTTTGGGTCGCTGCGCCAGAAGAGTAACTAAACATTAACTTTATTGTTAACAGGAAGAATTATGATCTCGTTTTAACCTAAATTATTTTACTCATTGGCAGTATTAAATACTAGATTTCTCGAATTGAAAGCATTTTTATAGTTAAATGTTACCACATTCAAATAGTAAATATCCACACTTTTTAATATGATGATACTGAATACAAAAAAAGATAAATTAACAATGTACCGTATAAAGTATAATTAAACATTAAATAAATTATCATTTAGATTATTATATTATATTGTAGAAAGTATTGAATTTAATAATATAATATGTAATACGCACAGACACTCAAGTGCCTTAGCACCCGAGGTATTTTCAGTATATGTAGATTTTAAAAAATGGAATATTTATGTATATAATGTAACAGATATTTAAAAATTATTTACAGAATATTATAACAATGAGTATTACAATTTTTTTTTTTTAAATATAATGCAATAAATAAATCTCAATGAAAAGAAATCTACCATTTTGTAAACGTACATAGTACTATTGAATTAATCACTTAAATAGATATATGTCACTAAAGCGGGGCCAACTTAGTGTGTAGAATAGAAAATAAAGTTACATGTAGATTCACAACAACATAGGGTTTTATTGATCTATATTTTAATGCGGTAATGAATATTGTTTAACTAAAAGCCTCTTTAATGCTTGATGAGACAAAGTCGTTTGCCTAGAAAAAAAAAACTCCGGTCAAATGTCAATTTACGTTTTATTTCAGATGCGTTACAAATATTTTTCGATTATCTGTTATAAAATTAATAATATATACAGATAAATAAATTAACAATTTTCAAGAATAAGAGAGTCGAGGCTATTCGCCACCCTGGCGAAGTATAAGTTGGTCGATCACATCTATTAACGCTCGTCTTTATGAAGATTCTTAAGCTGGAACTCAAGCTTACGAGATTGAACTCGCGCCGCTACAAGACATACAGCATGGACGACAGCAAACTAAGCTGTAACGACTTCAACTGTGTAGATATATACAATCAAAACCTACAATGTAAACTGATAATGTCCAAAATTTTTCTTTTAATTATGTTCTTTATAGTTTTTTAATATATGGCGATATTGTTACTTATTTAATATATAAAAAACACTATAGTTATGTTAAAAATAAACGCACACATTTTCTAAACGTTTCATTTATCGATTTACTTGAACCGCAGCCTGATCGTAAATCGTTATATCGTTAATAAATTTTTTAGAGTAATATGAGTATAAAATTATCTTAATAAAAAAAAGATGTTAGTAATATTTTTTTCTTTTCTAACAATTGTAAACTTTGCCGATTTACCCGTGGTGATGGCGTTAATAAAACTAAAAAAAACAAGTTTCATATTATGTAAATGTGTGTCTCTCATAGACGCTTACTACGAAATCCGATTATTTTTGTAGGACATCAATTGATTTCCAAATTGTATATTTAACTATTTGTAAATGATAGACACTGAACAACCCGTGTATGTCCATTTTATTTCATTATTAATCCCAGGTTTAATTCAAAGCGTTATCCACAAACACTTGCTTATTAAATAAATAGGTAAACGTAGCGTTTATTTATCTTCAGCTATTAGTGAATGTAGTACTCACATTTATTCCAGCTGTTCTAGAGATTACCGGAACTTTTTTTTTTTAACTTAATTTACTCTCGTTACCTAAGTAACGGATAAATCTCTATATGAATTTAGTGAAAACGCTGACGTTTAAAGTTATTTATATAATTATTTAAGAATATATATTACTTGCCTTTTATTTTAATAGTTTTTGGCATGATTAGTTTAACAATTTTACCAATTTTCACGAGGATTGGATAAAAAAATCGGTTTATTGAAGCGTTAAGCTCATTAGTTACGCCTATGATGATTGTAATTCAACATATTCTAAAAAGCGTTGTGGGTAATTTAATAAAATACAAAATATTAAAAAAAAATGTAATTTTAAAGTAGAAATACCGCCATTCCTTTAATATTAAATCATTGAAAAATTTATATTATATCTGAAGACAGTACCACCCTTTGTTATGAGATGCTTAAAAATAAATACCTGCAGTGACGTAAGTGTGCTACGGATAATTGCATAATCTGTGTCCAATCGATACAAGGCTGCTGCTGTGTCAGTGTGGCTGTCAGCTTTCCCGCCACAACCCTGTGACGTTCCCGCGCTATCAGTCCCCCTCTCACATTGCTCCGGCGCGCTGGCACAATTTTCGCGGCCTTGACCGAGCTGCAATCAAATCAAACCCGCAGTCAGTGCGTACTATTTGTGTCGTTCGCCCGTCAGGCCTCGTGATCCTCAACGTCCTCTGTTATAGCTACATTTAAAATAAAATGGTGAGTTAAAATATCATCGTTTGTTGATTTACATTGTATGGTATATATTATTTCATATAAAATATACGTCAGCGATAGACACGCACAAATACATTCTCAATAATTTCTCGTTTCGTTACGTCACTGAATGATAATAATAGGCTTAAATTTAGCTTGGTTTATACCATGAAAATTATATATAATTCGTAATAGATATTACGTAATATATGAAATATTTCTTTTAAATAATTACGTATTTATTACAATAATATAATTTCCAACCCCAATGAAAGAATACTTTGAACCTTACTAAAAATGTAACTACGGAGTATTTCTTACTTCTTATAACTACTTTATTATAATCACAACGTCAACAATCTTATTATATATTTTTTTAATTATCGCTTAATCAATTTTAATCTTTCAATGACAAGGTTAAATAAAGGTGGTTTACTTGTTTAACTTACATGACCTAATTTTCTAAGAAATGTCAGGTTAATGAGATACATTTTTTCAAGTTAACCCTAAGTTATCCTGACTTACTATTATATATTTATTTTATCAGCATTTTGGGATGAATATTTAATTCATCAATACCACTGAATGATCAAACTAACGCTGTGTTCATCAGTTTGGTGAGAGGGAGTAAAGTTTTAGATAATGTGCTTTTTGGTTTGAAATAATTCCACCATGGCCATTTTCTCTCACCTGATGATCTCTCATTTTTCGTTACTTTCTTTTTGTGATGATGAGGCGATTTATCAAGATAATTCTTTATAAATATATTCTATACGGCGCCATGTCATAGGCAGGCGTATCAACACCAGGTGATGGCCTTCGCGTTATTCCATACGATTTATGTAATATAATAATAGAAATGTCGATTTGCATATTACTCAACTGTAATATTTTTTTTCCATAACTTATGAACTAGTGATGAGCCAAGTAAGAACAAAACCAAGACATAGACAATCTTGGTATTGGTCGTGATCTCAATGGTCGTGGGGCAAGTTATGATAAATATTTTAACTCGTCAGTTCAACGGAACTTTTTTTTTCGTTTGGTCTTGAACATGTGGTCTTCATCATTATCATTTCGACCGATGGATGTCCACAGCTGGACATAGGTGTCTTCTAATGCATTCCACAAACCATGGCCTTCCGTTTTTGTATTTTCCACAAGACCTAAACCAAGACAGACCTATTATGCGAGAACAAGACCGATTTTACTCATCACTATTATGAAAACGTTATAAAGTCTATGGTTTCGTTTCCTCTGTATTAAATTTAAAAAAAAAAAAACTTGTTTATTGTTTATCTGCTTATTAAGGTAAATGAGTGGATCTAGATAAGTGCATGTACTTTGCAATCCCCGATACGAGTGTTCATATTATCGGAACTTACGATTATTACACGTTGCGATAACTACATGAAACGATACATTGTGTATCGAGGTCTCTGCTGGTGACCATGTACTACCTCAAGGTGATGATCACAACCTGGTGCTGTACCATATTAACTAGCCCCACCTTAACATGGCTTCGGTTTTTGTATAATGAAAATGGTATTGACAAAACCACCACAGCCAGGATTGTGAGGCGAAGCTCTCATATAACATCATAAAATAAAGACGTACTCACACTACACAGCTTCTTCTAAAAGAGACAGCAGCGGAACACTCAAGTGAGAGTAAAAGCCGCATTAATAAATTCGATACGAGATCTCCAGAGGAGACGAGCTCGAAACTGCTGATGAGCATATGACTTCTTTTCAAAAAAATTTGAAACTGGTTCAAATGCAGCACCATGTGCTCGTCGCGTGGAGACATTGTTATATATCGTCACCACAGTAATTTTACTAGCTACAGCACCTTTCAAACCGGAATATAATAATATTGGCATAGTACTGTTTGACGGTAGGAATAAGAGCTGCTGTAATACCAGCAGCGATCGATCGATACCCGCCTGCATATAACAGCTGATTGTGACCTTCATCTGATCATCGCTCCGTTGATTAGAGTTTTTTTTTTAATTTATTTGCTGTACGAGTGACGCCACGAGTGGGACGACCACCTGATGGTGAGTGATACGCCGTAACAACGTGGCGATAGTTAGAATGATACACTACACCACATTATTTTAGTCGCTGAGACATACGATAATTCGGTACCTCGGTGATTTCACTAGCTACAGCGCCCTTCAAACCGGATAATAGTAATGTATGTTAATCGGTTTTTGTGTGTAGTGTGTATAAACATCGCGTACGTAAATTCGTTTCCAAAATATCTCCAGTGGCTCCATAAACAAATCGTGCGGCCGGAGCACCGCTTGTTGGCACGGGAGCCCTGCTCGTCAGTCTATCGGGTGCAGGCGCTCCGGCGCCGCTGACCTTCGGCTCTTCGTTTCAATGAGACACTGCGCACCGGACAAGGGTTTCCTCAAAACTAAATTCCTCTGCGTCGTTGCGGTCGTGCTCGTGGCTGTCGAGTTTAACAGTTTACAACGGTTAAAGTTCGAGGTGGGTTATTCGAAACGGGCACCACGGCGTAGACCTGGTGGAACAGGTCACTACCACCTGACGACTGCGACCAGACCTGAACACTGTTACTATTGAGAAGAGGACTTATTCGATCGACCATTAACAAAGTGTTCGGATGTTTACACGGCACCACACGGATTATTGTTGACAGACCTTTACTGGTGGTAGGACTCTGTTGCAAGAGACGGTTGAAGGTAGGTGCTACAACAGCGCCTATTGCAGCCGACAGACAGCATTGTGCAAACATTAATCTGTTCCGGATTAAAGGGCGCTGTGACTAGTGTAATTACTGGGGTAACGAAACTGAACACCTTAAGTCGCAAGCGATGATCACAATGTGGTGGTGGGTGGTCGTATCTAGCGCCAAGTTGTTATGGGCGTATCACTCACTATCAGGTGCACCTCTCGCTCGTCTCGTTGCTTCATAAAATAAATTAAAAAAAAACGTCAACATAGCGATGGTCTGATGAAGGTCACAGTCAGCTGTTACGTACAGGCAGGACTCGATCGGCTGCAGCTGATATTTGTACCGTCAAACAGTGCTATTCCAACATCATATTCCGGTTTGAAATGCGCTGCAGGTAGTGAAAATACTGAAGCGGCGATGAAATGTTGAATACATTTACTCCATACGACGAGCACACGGTGATGTGTACATAGCGTCGAAAATTTTTTTTGCGGGCTATTATGTGGTGAAGTACTTTAGAGATACGCTTACACAAATCTAAAATAAAACAAATTGTCTCTCTCCATATATTTTAGCCGCCATTGAACAATATCGTCTTTAGTAACGGCCGCGACGTCCTTGTCGCTCTGAATACTATTATTGTCTCTTGTTACTATCCAATTGTTTTTTTTTTTCAACGAACCAATGAGAGGAGCAGGACCTTCACCTGATGGTGGAAGCAAGCTCATAACAATGAGGCGTTAGTTACGATAATATACACTCCCTCGTATTGTACTCGCCTTGAGATGAAAGATGTTCAGTCTCGTTACCCTAGTGATTTCACTACCCACAGCGACCTTCAAACCGGAACACACTGTCTGTCGGCTGCAATGGGCCCTACGGCACCTAGACGGTCTTCGGCAACAGAGACCCAGCACCAGTGCCCGTTGCCTCAATACTTAAATTTTATATATCTTTATCGCAAGAGTTTCTTTACGTACAGCGCCCTTCAAACCGGAACACATTAATAGTAGCACCTATATTCTTGTTTTTGAGCGGGCTGGAAGCCACAGCGGCTCTTACAGCTCATCTGACACTGGGCTCGTGGACCCGGATCCACGGCCTGAAAATAGTAGCACACTACTGCTGTAAATGTTCATGAGGACTCGATTTCCGCATAGCTTGCCATTTAGCTTGAGCGTCTTCAAATTTTACATCCGACAACCTTGCCTACAGTCAGTGGTGAATAAATAGCATTAACCATCTGCTGGGGCTAGGGCCCACTAGTGGGAATATAAAGTGGGCTATTCATTGTAGTCGTATTATCAACTATTTTACAACATGGTGCAGCTCGTCAACTAATTCAAATCAATTAGAATAATTGTTAGAATGACCGTAGTCCCAGCTGTGGGAAAATTGTGTGGGCTGTTTACTTTAATTAATTTATACGTGTTACTGTTCGTCTGCGTGTTGTGTGTACGTTCAGGTCGTCCGTTGGCAATCGCTGCAGACAGAAATAACTACTACGTTGCGCTCGCACCGCCCACTCGATACACCGAGCTATTATTATGATATATATATATATATGTCTTTAACCAGTGCCTCCTCCATACTCTTACGGCGCAGAGACATGGCACCTCCTGACCTGGTTGATCCACCAGTTCAAAGTAGCACGAGCGATGGAGAGAGCTCAAGTGGCAGTGGACTGGCCATGCCTGTCGTGTCAGTGACGGCCGATGGGGGAAGAAAGTCCTGGAGTGGAGGCCGTGTACAGGACGCAGGAGTGTAGGACGCCCTCCCTCCAGATGGTCCGAGCACATCATCAGAGCGGTCGGAAATGGATGGATGTGAGGAGCTATGGATCGCATTTGGTGGAAGATATTAGGGTAGGGTTATATCCAGCAGTGGATAAACAAATGCTGATATATATACATAGTGTATATACACTACATATAAATTAATATCTGATTTAATATATTAAACACAATTTCGTTTCATTGATTTTTTTTTTTTTAAAAGTATCAAGATGGGTGGTTCCCGGTAAGTGATTTACAACGTGGCGCTAGTTAGGATGTTATACACAGCACTACATTGTGTTCGTCTCTTTGATACGTAAGATGTTGAGTCTCGTTACTACAGTAATTACACTAGCTTTAACACCTTTTAAACCGGAACACAGTAAAGTTTGCGCAGTACTGTTTGGCGGCAGAAGTAGGCGGTGCGGTGATACCTGCCTAGACCATCTCCGGTAACAGAATTTTTTTTTTGTTTCCGTTGGGAAATTTTTGAAAGATGCCCTGCTTCTGAGGAGGTCAGGATTATATGAGATTCTAACTCACTAAAGTTCCTCGGTGCTCTGCATCAGTGCAGTCGGAGAGGCTCCGGGATCTCACAGAACGCACCGGTGCACCCTTACGTTTTCCGTTACACGTCACTGAGGAGGAGCCTAACCCTCCTAGGCACCATCGCTGAACCATACGCTGTCGCTTGTTGAGGATAAGGGCTTCCACCCTCAAGTCCCGCGAAACTCATACACCCACCAGTCGGCTACTACAACAGGCAGGGCTTACCTTAGTCCTATTCTTACTAGCCCGAGACTACAGGGCAGTGGCAGTAGAGACCTACCACCAGTATATATATACTCGATATCCAGGGATCCATTGACTGTTCACGAGAGCTCCGAAGTCATTAGACGTAAACATTTAATATTTGGTGGTGATATTGCTTCAGCCATTTAGAGGTCAGCTAAGAATGTATTCTACAAAATCTCTTCTCTAAAAGGGGTTTCGGGGGTGTAACGGCCAACGAAGCGGGAGGAGAACAGCTACTTCAATATGTTCATGTTATTATCATTGATGGAAATCAGTGCCGAGTGAGACCGCAGGAGTGTGAGTGTACCCTATTCTTCCCCTTGTACGAGGTTAGGATGACGTTGGCACTTGGCAGTGTTACGTCCGACGCGATTGGCAGCCGAGGCTACCAGTACTGTAACAACAGATTTATTTTATTTCAAGATAGTTGAATTTGTACTGTAATGAAAAAACTATTTTTTTTTCTATAATGAGCTAATACTTGACCTCAATGAGGCTGGATATGGTGGAAGGAAGCGTGGTCATCCAGAACTCCATATCCTTTATATGTTGACAGGGTTAGTTATCAATGTACCTATTTTTTGTAGTATTTTTTTTTAATCTAGCGTTATATTTAATCTGTGGCCACATCAGAGATAATTAAAAAAAAATATATCTGTTGTACGCAACCTGTTGTCATTTGCCCTGTCGTCGTCATGTGATATCAAAATTAACAGTAAACAATTCCACACAACAATTTTCCCTATTTACATTGAAAAATAAAGAAATAGTCGACTAAATGGAACAAGAGAACACATGCCAACCCTGCAACGAGCCGATAATAGAGAAGAAGCCGCCGTGCCCGCTGCAGTGCATGTCGCCCAAGTGTCCGTCCTATCGCGTGAAGGTACCTTACTGGACAGTTAACTGTTATTATAGTATTACTATATAATAGTAAAAGGCTAACTTTTATCATCATCAGCCGATAGACGTCCACAGCTGGACATAGGTCTGCGTCAACGATCTCCATATCAATAGGTCCTGCAAGCAACGGTCCTCGCGAGCTTCGCTAGATCGTCGGTCACAGTCAGCATGACTTCCGGTACTGCCGGGGATTAGAGGTCGTGGTTTTATATAGGTTTATCATCATCATCATCATCAGCCGCTAGACGTCCACAGCTGGACATAGGTCCCCGTCAATGATCTCCCGATTTTCCACCATGGTGGCCCAATCCGGGCTGGTGGTTGGTGGTGGCGAGCAGGTGAGGTTGACTTGGATCCCGTGAGTTGTTTTGAGGGACACCTTAAACCTCAAGTTTATATGGGAGATATTAGCCATAGAGAGGGAATTGCAAAAGAAACAATTTAGTGATGTGCCCTAATTATAGTGCCGCGCCAACCGATAAAGAAATAACCGATTTATTAATATATAAGGATATATACATAACATTATTTAAGGATTTTTATATTTTTTTTCCTTTTTCATTTTAAAGCCTGAAATGAGTGTTTTTTATTATTATTTTGGAAAAGGTCTCTTTTTTATCGACTGATAATTGAATTTACAGGCCCAGGCCAATTATTTTTTTTTTATTTGTTTTAGTTCTCAGTATTTGGAAGAAATACGAGAGCATTATAAATCCTTATTTAATACACAGTTATGTTAAAAAGTTTAATGTAAAATAATTTGCATATAACGGTGGACTTTTTGCCATTTCGTATCTCCATCATAGTAAGGATTGAGATGAAATATATTTATGTGATCATCACGTTACCACTTCACATTGTTTTGAGTGAGCGAATCATTTACAATCCGGTGAAAACCGTAGAAAAAAAAACCTTCACTAAATCATCAGATTAAATGTTTTACCGACAGCCATTCCGGTTTGAAGGACGCTGTAGTTATTGTAATTATGGAGTCATATAACTTGTAGTTTTATGAGTAAACGAAGATCGCACTGTGGTGCAGTGTGGAGATTCTATTTTATCATCGTCATAGGCCTCCCCCAGAGATCTCCACAGTTCGTGGAGGGGAATTGGGCCTTAGCCCACCACGCTGGTCC
This sequence comes from Troides aeacus, assembly GCA_033220335.2. NCBI lineage: Eukaryota > Metazoa > Arthropoda > Insecta > Lepidoptera > Papilionidae > Troides > Troides aeacus. The sequence goes on from CM067271.1 coordinate 12,768,257, forward strand.
AGTGCGGGTTGGTGCGTGATCAGAGCCTCGTCTGTTATTGAGCAGGGTGCACCGCGTGCTGGTGAGGTTGACTTGGGCTCCGTAAGATGTTGAGTAGAGTCCCTTACACCCTTTTTAATTAAATAAATTTTAATAAGAGAATGAAGGAGAAGGTGTTTTGTTATTTTGATATATGATAGGTTTTTTTTAATCACAGGCCATTATAGACACCAGCAAGAAGCCGATCGTGTGGGTTCTGGGTGGCCCGGGCTCCGGCAAGGGTACGCAATGCGAGAGGATAATAGCGAAGTACGGCTTCACGCACCTCTCCACCGGCGACCTGCTGCGCGCGGAGGTCAAGAGCGGCTCCGACCGCGCCAAGTGCCTCACCTCCATCATGGAGAGAGGTGGGTGGTGAATTACGTACCTGGTGGTAGATCTCTGCTGCTTTGCCCTGTAGTCTTGTTCAATTAAGAACAGGACTAAGGTAAGCTCTGACTGTCGTAGAAGGCGACTAAACGGGTTTTCGTGTTCTTGGGCTTTGAAGTTGGAGACCTTCATTGTCCGCGAAGCGAACCTGAGATGAATGATAAGTAAGAGGTGGTCTTCCACCAAAGCCAGGATGTCGAGAAGGGATACAGCCCTCCCTGGAACGTGCTTTTGGCGTAGTTTGAGATTCCTGGGCTTCTCGAAACGCACTCAAGATGATCACAGAGGGTGTTTTAATGGGTAAAAATCCCGGTCCAAATAGCTGAAGTTCCGGTGTGAAAGGCTCTGTAGCTGGTAAAAATGTCACGTCTTCTTCATTCAGCCATGAGGGTATGGTAGAGAAAAGGAGTGTATGAAGAACTCAATCTGGTGTAGTGAACATCCTCCTAACTAGCGTCAAGTTGTTCCTTCGCTTCAATGAATAAAAGAAGATAACTGATGTTAGATGTTCTCTTGCTGGAGAGCATCCATACTGGAGCGTCTATCTATATCGTCGTATTTAATACTCAATCACCAATTTTCAGGTGAACTAGTCCCCAACGAGACGGTGCTGGAGCTGCTGAAGGAGGCGATCGAGGCTCGCGCAGCTGACTCCAAGGGTTTCCTCATCGACGGGTACCCGCGCGAGAAGTCGCAGGGCGTCGCCTTCGAGAAAACCATCGCGCCCGTTACCGTACGTCACCGACATCCATTCATTACTTACTGATAGTAAGCTTAAAGGCGACTATTTCAGGCACACTGCCTGTTACTGCTGTTTGTTCTGGTTTGAAGGTCTCTATTATTTTTTTTTTATTTGATGAAGTCACCGTGAGGCTCATCTGATGGTTAGTACTGGTTAGGATGGTATACACAAAGCGTTAGACATAAGGTGAGTCTAATTACTCCAGTCATTTCATTAGGTACAGCGTCTTTCAAACCGAATCACAGTAATTGCACACTGCTGTTTGGAACACCTCAAATGTGGTGTGATGGTAATGTAGACATCCTAACAATCATATCATTGAATTGAAATTTGGTTCAGGTGATACTGTACTTCGAGGCTTCCTGCGACACGCTGACGAAGCGGCTGCTGGGCCGCGCGGCGAGCTCGGGCCGAGCTGACGACAACGAGGAGACCATCAAGTTGCGTCTGAAGACCTTCCTCGACAACAACGATCAAGTCCTCGCCCAGTACCCTGACAAACTCCAGAGGGTACACCATTAAATTAACCTTTACTTTAACCTCAATTATTAAAAACTTGAAGTTATTGCCAGTGGGGCAATGCTGAAGAATTCTTCACCAGAATACTCCAGCTCTCATATCCTGACGTCTGGAAGCTGTTAAGACAGCTGATATACTATATGAAGGTGGTAGTTACCCAGGGAAGTACAAAACCTAGCGACGACCAAACTTCATGATCCTAGGAATCGAACTAGGGTTCTCCTTGGTTTTTTTATATGCCTTGGGAGTATACCTCATTACCTTCATAGTCCACTTAATGTTCCCACAGCTGGGACTCGGAATCATTTCCCACAAGGGATCAACGTCATTTATCGGTCACACTGTCTAAGCTAGGGTTGGTGGATGTCACATGTCTGTGGCAGTTGTCGGATCTTCTGACATCTCATGATAGGTCTCTGCTGCTGGAAGCCATTTAAATACTACCGTAGCTCCTATTCTGCCGAACAGTAGTGTGCAAGTATTACCGTGCTCCGGTTTGAAGAGCGCTGTAGCTAGTGAAGGTTGTGTAACGAGATTCCGACATCATACGTTTAAGGAGACCAGCGCAATATGGTATATCATCCTAACTGGCGCTGCGTTGTTATAGACAGGTGTATCACTCATCATCAGCTGAACTTACAGCTCGTCTCTGCGTTGCAATAAAAAAATATCGTTAGCTGCTTCTATATGTACTGCGATTGTCTATGGCAAGTTGATTGGTTACAGATAAACGCGGAGGCGTCCGTTGATCAGATCTTCGGCGAGGTGCAGAAGATCCTCGACCCGGTGGTGCAGGCCGCCGCCGCCGCCGCCGCCGTCTGACCGTCATGCACACGCACGCACGCACACGCACGCACACACACTGCCACGCAGCTCAAATGTACATATAGCTTTATTTACAGCTAATTAAATTATTTCTCTATTCTTTATGCTGTTTCATAATTACAGATTCTTCTTCATATATATATTGCATCTAACTTGGAAAAGCATTGATGCCCATAAGTTTCCCTTTATCTCACCCTCTTTAAGCGAGATCCTTTAAACCTTATCCAGACATTTTTTTCATACATAAATAGTAGTATGACGAATTCCTCACCAGTGGGACTGACGGACATCGTGAAAGCTGGTAGTGGGTGAAAGCGTGGAGCTGAACATCGCTATACTTGGAGAGACATCGGGGAAGATTGATATCCAGCAGTGGATAAACATACTGATGATGATGAATTAGTCAATTTGTATCATGGATAGAAGGCTCTACCCCACTCTTTCCAATTAGGTACATTAGGCGAAGTAAGCAGATATCCTCTCCATTGTCATAAGCTGAATGTAGATAATGTGAGCGTCTCGTATACTACAGTCGACGCGTTTTAAACCGAGTCGTCGGGTAATAAATTATGTCTGTCTCGCTTGCACTTACAGGTGTTACGGACAATTGTAGTGATGTGCGTAACAATTGCAGAGACGCATATCGATAACGGGATAGGTACGATCGATATACTAAATTTATAAAGTATTAATAGGAATCATTTTTCGCTATATGAGAAATAGAAGTTTTTAATTTGTAAGATATAATATTTGTTTGGACGTAATCATAGAGAAACTTTTTTCTTGGAGTGCGTTTAATTTTTTTTTTAAAACAGAAGCTCGTGTGTTACTGCCCGAGCTTTTGAGCGTTGTTGTCGCCTTTTAATTACTCCATTGTGCGTGTTGTGTAACGAAGCGTAAGTAATGTAATTAGTGTCATAACAAAAAAATCTAATATTTATAGAAAAACAACAAGTCTTACTCGTAACGACCAATCAGGAGTTGGAGATCAAGGTCACGACGACGCATCGACCGCGCGTGCGCAGCTAAGTATCGATAACTGGTTGCGTTGCGTGCACATTACTACCGTCAGTGACATCTATTGCACGACGACTCAGTTTATAATGCGTCGAGTATGGTACACGCCGGCTGCCTACCAGTAATAGTGTACTTGTAGCCTGACCGTCTCTCCAGAATAAATAAAACTAAATGTTAGTGAATGTTTAATCTTAATGTGATAGTGCAACGGTTCGCTAGAGGTTCGCTTAAATAACTACGCTCCGCTTCTCGATCAGGTTGAATTTTAAAAGAAACCTTACTCCTCACTGGTAAGCGGTCAGTTCTAACTTTAAGAGCTAGTGGAGCTCCTCCTGCTCCTTCTCCCTCTGGCGCACGGCCACGGCCGTCTCCACTAACAGGTACAAGCATTTAAACTTGTCCCTCTCGTGCTCCGTATCCCTCTGCACCACCTGCAGCGATGGTTCCTCATTAACTGTTCGCTACGCGGCAATAGTGAGTCACGTTGAACCAGATCAGTTCAATGTTAACGGAACCATTCCGGTTTGCAGGTGATGCCGGCATTAAAACGTTACGCCGCGACAAAGAAAACGACTCGTCATCAAAACAAAAAAAACAAACGTTTATTTAATGCATTCCATAGACAACATCGTACCCTCGCGATCGGGGGTCAGCAGGGGGTGGTTTGCACGGGCACCGGTTGTCACGAGCGGCCGAAGTGTCCGATTGTGTAAATATTTACATAATGTTTACTGCGTCGACGTTTACATTGCGGAGCTTTTGGTTTTAACACCGACGTCGCCCGCGGCCCGCGCGATGGCTCCGCGATATATTGGTGATGATGGTGATGGTGATGGTGATGTTGATGATTGCACACACATAACTCTTCAATCATTATTCGATGAAACATCTCACGGGTAGCGAGTCTCTATTGCCGGAGGCCGACCGGTTAAAGTACCACCAGCTCCAAACACTGTTCGATTTGAAGGGCGCTGTACCTAGCGAAATTACTGCGGTAACATGTCACTATTAAACTATGGTACAGTATTATGAGTGGGCGTTTCACTTATTATCACGTGATGCACTAGTCTCATCATACTTCTAATCTGGATCATAATATTCGCCTCTTGTTAGATCTCTGCTGGAAACGTAGGTAATTCACTGCAACGCCTAATTTTAGTAAACTCTAATCCTAGGTACAAACTTATCGTGTTAGTATTTCAAAACATCGTTAATGCACTTACGAGGATAAACTGTCTCCAAGTATGACCTGATGATGGCGTGTCGCCAGTAACCAAAAAAATATTACAAACATGAGCATCTATATCTATTATGCTAGTGAGCACTGAATGTCTGCGTGAGTGTGGGGGTGAGGGTGCACGGTGAAGGGTGAACGGTTCACGTGTCGCTTCTATTGTTGTGGCACCACATGTCCGTGGTGGCCACCTCCAGTTCCATGGCCACCGGGGGAGGCGGTGGGCTCACCTGAACGATCACGAAATACATGAAATAGTAATACAACTTGGAATTCTATATATCTCTAGGCAATACATTAGAGTGGAAGAAGACTAGGCTCTGGAGCTTCCCGTGTAGGGATGTCGCAATTGTCTACTTCCGGTCACCGTCCATAGTTATGGTGTGAACTGACCTGCGTGTGCAGCGGCTGGTGCAGGCGCGGCAGCTGCGCGGGCCAGCCGTCGCCGTCGCCGAGCTGCGACGAGCTCACCGTCACCACTCCACCGCTTATCATCAAACGGAAGTATTGAGTATATAAATATTGTTGTGATATGTGTGAAAAGAAATAACCACTCGATTTCAAGTGCATGAGAGAGAGAGATGGAGAGGTTCAGGTCTGAGTATTGACTTAGTCCGTACAAATATATATAAAATCTATTTATTACAAGGAATTTTCTGGAAATAATAAAAAAAATTCTATGAGCGGGACCTTCACTCGTTGGTAGGTGTCTGTTACCGGAAACCGTTTAGGTACCACCGCCGCTATTATATCCGGTGTCAAACAGTAGTGTGCAAATATTACTGTGTTCCGGTTTAAAGGCCGTTGTGGCTAGTAAAATTATTGGAGCAACATTATCATCATCATCAGTCTTTGTTTATCCACTGCTTGATATAGGCTTTCCACCAAATTCGATCCACAGCTTCTCGCATCCACCCACATTCGACCGCCCTGATGATCTGGACCATCATCAGGACTTCAGCAATGAGAGATAATTTCTCATGTCTAAAACGATATATATATTCCTATATATTCATCATAAGTACATGTCCGTAGGATCCCAGTAGTGGGAACAATAATAACTGTTAATTTAATGTAAAAGTCCCGCACAACAACTCACGGGACCCAAGCCAATCTCACCAGCTCGTGGTGCACCCTGGTAATCAACATACGAGGGTCTGGCTTCCGCCAACTCTCATTGGGCAAGCTTGGTGGGAAATGGGTAAATCCCTCCATATAAATCTCTATCTTGTGAGAATCTTTGATGGAGGCGTCTAGCAGTGGACGTCCATGCGCTGATGATGTAAAAGTCTGATTATCCTTGTGCGGATGAAAAGGTAAATAGCTCTTAGATATCTTCAAGGAGTACAAAAAACCCCATAATTCTATTCCACCTACCCTCGGGAAGCCGGATGCAGCTCGCGGTCCTCGGGGCCGTAACGTATGACCGACTGCCACACGGATGGGTCGTACTTGACCTCCTCCTCGCTGATCGCGCTGGAGTAGCCCTCCTCCGCGTCGCCCAGCTCGTCGTTCCGGTACACCAGCAGCCCGTCGCCGTAGTCGTGGCCACGGCTGTTGTCCACCACATTCTGGAGGTACAGAGACCAATAAAAAGATCGCGCAAAATAACTCACAGGAACCAAGCCAACCTCACCAGCTCGTGGTGCAGCCTGCTAATCAACAGACGAGACTCTGGATCCCAGCAACCCGCATTGGGCCAGCGTGGTGTGAGATGGTCCAAGTCTCCTCAGATGAACTCCTACAAACGAAGGTCGCGGGAAGCCACTGGATGCAGGCAGTGCTGGACCGATCGGTGTGGGCATCTTCGAGACCTTTGTCCAGCAGTGGATATCTATCGGCTGATGATGATGAGGATGATGAAGAAAACAATATTAATATCAAGTGCACTTTTTTAAAACAACACTTTTTTTTGCGTAACGCGTTCATTGTAGAAAACTTAAAGCGCCAGCTCAGTGAATTTTTTTTTTATCCGACTTTTTAGACGGGGGACCGGACGTACACCCCTAATAGTAAATGATACGCCTTTCCTACGGACGAGAACGAGAGTGGCATGGACTGGGACATGGAGCGGAGTCTGCCTTCGCTTCAGGGTGGTATGGTCGGCTCCACGCATAAGAGGCGCGGCAACCACCCCAAGCATTCCGTCAAAATGCTGAAGAGGTGGTTGTACAAGAACAGGTGCAACGCGTACCCCAACGATGCTGAGAAGCTGGCCCTGAGCCTGGAGACGAAAGTCAGCGTTGTCCGTGCGCTTGTTAGAAATATATTTTTTGATTTATTCAATGAACCGATGAGACGAACAGGATCTTCACCTGATGGTAAGTGATAAGCCTGGCCATAACAATGAGGTGCTGATTAGGATTGTATACACTGCACCCTATGGCGCTTGTCGCGTTGAGACTTATGGTATATAACTTATAATTTCACTAGCTGAAACGACCTTCAAACCGGAACATAGCAATTGCGTGCTACTGGCAGGAGTAGTAGGTGCGGTGGTATTTACACGGTCTATGGCTACAGAGACCTACCACCAGTTACACCAAATTCAAATGTGATGAAAGTATGAACGAGTAGTTGAAATAGTCACTCAATACTTTTTGGTTCAGTTCAAAGGTCAAAGGTCGAAGGCGAAGGGATGATCGGTGTCAAGATGCCTGATCAGCAATTCAACAACAGTGAAGGAGATAGGGCCGTGATGATGATGGAAGGTTAAAGTATTTGGAAGTCTGAGTTCAACCTCGACCTCCACCGCGCCCCAGGCGGAGACGGCGACGTTGGCCGGCGCGAGGCCGAGCCCGGAGCCCGAGGCGGCGGCGAGGCCCAGCATGCCGAGCGCGGCGGGCTGCTTGCGCCCGCGCCGCGAGATCGTGTAGTGCATCGGGTCGTGACCCTCGCGCCGGATCATCTCCGGCAGGATGCGCCGCCGGGCGTTTATGAACCAATTGCACACCTAACGACACACAGAAAGGACACATGTACTTTATTTACCCAAAATTTTTTTTTTGATAAAACAGACGACGCTCAGCACACATAAAGCCACGCACAGGTAGATCTTCAGCTCAGCCATTTGATTGTCCTCGTACACACTACCCTAACTATTAAGTTGTATATAAAAAAAAACCAGCACACATCTGATGATATCCCAAATGGACCACTAAAACACGGAGACAGTGGTGTACAGTGAACCCCCAAAGTTACGCCGCGTACACCATATCTAACTAAACACTTACCAGAAGTAATCTTTACACATTGTAGAGAATACTGTGATGTGTTTTTTTTGGTGATATGTTGCTGGACACCGTCTAGGTAGGTACCACCTCGACCTCCTATTGCAGGCGACAAACTGTACTGTGTTCCAGTTTGAAGGGCGCTGTAGCTATATTTTACTTGAGTAATGAAACTTAATAATTTATGTCTTAAAACGAGGACAGTGTGGTGTTGTGTATACCATTCTAACTAGCGCCAGGATATTATGGTCAGGCATATCATTTACCATCAGGTGAATGTCCTATTCGTCTCATCGATTCGTTGAATATATAAAATCTAGTTATAACAAGCGCACAAACTTGCAACACGGTGAGGTTCGCCTCCTGGCTCAGGGCCAGCTTCTCGGCGTCGCTGGGGTACGCGTTGTACCTGTGCTCGTACAACCACCTCTTCAGTATCTTGACGGAGTGCTTCGGCAGGTTGCCGCGCCTCTTGCGCACGGAGCCGACCACGACGCCCTGCGGCGGCGGCAGCCGCGCCGGCATCATGGGCGGGCGCAGGCCCCGCTCCGTGTCCCAGTCCGTGCCGCTCTCGTTCTCGTCCGTCGACGATGACGGACAGCGATCGCGGGCTGCCCAACAAGAACACCACACACCGCCCATCAGAAAACCAACTTCTTCAACAATATCCTCATCTTCAATCTATCAACACTACTAACTGTCTTTTATACAGAAACAATCATCGAAATCGATATCTGGAATAATGTTCATACGATATTATTTTAGACAAAATTTGATTTTATACATAAACAAAGCACACTCACCCGATTTTAAGTGCAGGCGGCAAAAATCTATCTACATATATAATAAGATTCTTTAATACAAACTGAAATAATAATATGTAATGTTGTGTTGGGGACGGAGAGACGTTATCAACAATGTCTAACGTATTCGTTGACTGTCGATCAGTTGTTGAGGACGGTGGACTCCTCGATCGTTACATGGTCAATTAACTGCATGGTGTACTAACGCAACTTGATCTTCATAACTTTTATCACAGACTTGCGCAGCGTGCTGATGTTGTCCAGTCTTGCCAAATGAATTCCCGCGCAGTCTCTTGACACAAGCCGATCTTAGACAGGAGGAATTAAGTCAATTATATTGTCACAGCTGTGAGAGTCGACGAAGAAATGTCTGATGGCGTCAGTCAGTGTCTCTACGGAGTTCCGATGCGCGGCGGCGAGCCTTCCCTGCGACAATGAGCGTTTGTTTTTGTTTATCGCCCGATGCGCTTTTGCGGGGCTGACGGCCCGCGACGCCAATGGCCGCGGTGAAGCCGCTTTTTGAAAATTGAAAAAATAAAACAAAAACTATGTTATTAGCGGCCAGCTTTACGGGCAAACATACGCGCGCGGAAGAGGTTTTATTTGCAATTATTGTTTTTCATCCAATTAAGCGACGATATGAACGTGACGTCACACATCTGCGCTTAACAACGCTAGTCAGGATGTTATGCACCACATTGCGCTCATCGTCTGAGCTATAAGATGTTAAATCTCGTTACCTAAATAATTACACCAGCTACAACGCACTTCGAGCAGGAACACAGTAATATTCACACAGCACTCTTTGTCGGCTGCAATAGGCGCGGCGGTGGTACCTAGACAGTCTATAGCAACAAAGACTTACCATCAGCAAAATTTACATTAATTTCTGAACTATTTTTTTATTATATCTTCTTGAGCTCCTACAACTTGTAAAGATTAGACAGTAGCTGTTGCACGCTAGATCGATCAGCTGTGCGGCGCTCTTGATGCTGTTCTACTCCTTGATGTCTTCACGCCATGACTTGTTTCATACATAAATAAAGAACTGATATAAATGTGAATCCGAGGGTCTACCATAGCCAATGGTTAAATAACTTTTTTTTTTAATTTTTGCATTCGCGTATATTGTTATAGTTTCTATGACACCACGATAGTACTTATTTCACTTAGTATACAAAAACTTGGAGACCGTTTTAATCATCTTTCATCCTAATTTTAATGGACTAAGACCACATCCTTCTCTGGATACAAATAAACGCTACAAGTTATAATGTAGCTGTTTGTTGTGCCCCTTTTAATAAATAAAGTATATGCGGTTCACGTAGGACCATGACAATCTCGACTACCATCATATTATGGACAGGATGTCTGATGGTCGCGTCTAAGAAAATGTCCAAATAAAAAGGTCCAAGCGTCTTTTGTTCATCCTCTTACCATCACAAAGTACACACACTAATTCTTCATTAAATTTTATTACCTTTTTCTCTTCTCAAATTAGTTTTATTTCTTTCTAAGGTTGAATAGGATGGAGATAAGAATTTGCCACGGTTAAGCCAATTTAGGTTTGAAGGGGGTGGTAAGGCAATCCACTGCGGCATGATTAATAATTAATAGATCTCCAATAAAACACCAACACGATCCGTAATAAACGCGTATAATACAACAATATTCAAAATGTCGGTCATAGCAAATTAGTCTAATCATGACTGGACCACTTCCTTAGCGTCCTCGTTGGCCTGGACCTGCGCCGGCGGGTTCTGTAGGTGCATGACGGGGGCGGAAAGCGCCGCGGGTGGGCCGCTGTCCACTTCCGGCCTGTTGTAGCTCTGCTCTATTGTGTCCGAGAGGATCTCTTTGAGAGTCGAGGCGAGCGCTTTAGGGTTCCCGCTACTGTCCAACTGGATACCACAGAGCAGCTGATTACACTCATCAACTTTATTTTATAGCAGAAAGGGAGAACGCATCCACGAATCCTTAAATCGTTAACCATCTATGTAGAGACTCATCCTGATATCTCTGGAACCATAAGGCCTGGAGACTTGAATTTCGATAGTGTGATAGATTGGTAAGGTATTTTTATAGTGGACTAAAGGAGAGACACTTTTTATCACTTTAAGAAGAGTTTATTATTTAAAAAACACTGAGTTACACATGTAAGTTACTTATTAAAGTGATAAAAAGTGTATCTACTTTATTCCACTATAAAAATAACGTGCCAAGTTATAGCAGATAGGACATATTCCTTTTGCCGAATTTAGGTGACCTAAGAACGTGTTTTACGAAATACCTACCCCAGGAGTTGGAGGGGTGTCACGGCTAACAAAGCTGGCGGGGAAACAGCTAGTTCGATGAATGCGATTAGGCACCAGTTAGTACACTACACCATATTGCACTCATCGCTTCCTCATCTTACGATTCTTCTTTATAGTAGTAATGTCATTAATTGCAGCTCAGGGTCAAAGACAGTCTTTTATTCAATATAGGAAAAACCAAAGATATAAGGTGATGCCCCCGATATGAAAAGAATGGACGGAAGTAACTAAGTGGGTTTCATATATTATATATCATCATCATCAGCCAATAGAAATCCACTGCTGAACACAGGCCTCTCACTAGACCTCCATGTTTGTAGGTGTTCGCATGGGGGGTTTAGGCCATTCCCCACCACGTTGTCCCAAGGCGGGTTGGTGGGCGCCAGAACCTTGGTTGTTGATTAGCAGGCTGCACCATGAGCAGGTGAGGTTGGCTTAGGTCCCGTGAGTTGTAGTACGGGGCTCCTTACACAGTACTATTTGATTGGATATACGCTATGCTTGAGGATCACTAGCAGTGATCACCACCTGTGCAATGTATGTGTTGGTTGTAAGTATCTTTGTGTCCTGTACCGACCGTGATCACGTGACCCCCGAACCGTTTGTGCACATTCTTGACCTTGTGCGCGGCGTCCCTCACGATCTCCCGCGCCGCGTTGATCTCCGACTCGGGTCGGCCGAGTTCCGACAGCTTGTTCTGTAGCCGCGTCGCCGCCACCTGCGACCAGTCCCACCAGTGTACACATGGTCCCACAGTTGGACGAATTATACGTAAAGCAAGCAACTCATCCCGCTGCTGAAGTTAACAGTTTGTTTACCTCAATTACCCATTGGAACACACCCACAATTAGGATGTGGTAACCAGCTAATCTTAAAAAACCTTTACTTTTTTTTTCATAGCAGTAATTTAAAATATTTCAATGTTACTTAAATTAAAAAAAAAACATTCTTTAACTCTGTTGCAACTACCTCATTATCGACCTCCAATGCGACAATCTTCTCTGGCCACTTCACTTGGCTGTTGAATATGTTGGACATGCGCGGATTCTTCGGGAAACCCACCAGGATGTACCCCTTCGCGTCCTGCTGCGACAGCATCGCTTCTTTTATGAGATCAACTATTAATTGCTAAAGAAAATAAATTGTTCCTCGTTACATAATAGTATGAATTGCTGGATGGGCGACTTGCTAAGGATGCGAAACTATCGTAGCGTCAATGAAGCGTTCTTCGGAACCCTAATTGGCGACCGACCTATCAGTCGGCCAGATGGTTAGTAGGATGCATTGGAGCACCACCTAAACGAGCTTCAAGAAGTAGACTGGCACGAAGCAGTGCGAGACAGACAACACTGGTACTCTCTTGTGTCGAAGGCCAAGACTCACTTGAGTCACTACACCAGAGCAGTAAGTAAATAATAATAAAAAAAAAAAAATTGTATGCAATAGTTAAGACGGGTAGTAGCTACAGAATTTTAGGGAGATAACATTCAAATTGAAGTAATAACTTTGAAGAGGGCTGTAGCTAATTATTCAACATTATTGCATACCTTTTGTACTTTTAAAACAATGACTACTCCAATTTTCGAAGTGTATGCAGTATATAATTCTTTATGAACGTGAACACCGTAAAGCTGCTGCTTATTTCCCTTGAAAACTACCATCATCATCATACTGCTTGGGACGCTTTATACTATATGCTGTAAATGGCTGGGAGGATATTCTAATGCATTTTCCTAATAGCTAATCAAAAGTAATATTTTAAAGGGGTGTATCGAAGGGTGGAAAATGTACTATATTTAGATGTAATGAAGAATTCAGCACTTATTTATCACCAGACGAAATTTCCATTCGCCAACCTTCACTAGTTGAAGAGGCATTTTATGGAGAAGAAAATTCCATTCGTTTTAATCCAGCAGTGCACGTACTTCAGGTATGTCTTCTTGCGCTTGCAACTTGTCGGCGATGAGCCGCCCTCTCGCCGTGTCTATGTCCGCCTCCGTCCGCACCAGTTCGCCGGGCCTGATCATCACATAGCCGGTGATGCTGGATATTGTTTGCGCCACCGTCTGGTTGCCGGCGCCGGGCACGCCGTTCACGAAGATAACCGGCAGATGGCGGATTGGTGTCATATCGTAAGCTGAGTCTTCCTGTGATAGTAACAAACTCTGTTTTATACAAAATATCATCATCATTATCAGCAGCAGATAGACGTCCACTGCTGGACATAAGCCTTCCCTAAAGATCTCCACATCGATCGGTTCCGCATTGCTCGTTTCCAGCGGCTTCACGCGATTCTTTCACTCGATTGTCAATCTACTTTGAGGGAGGTCTCCTAACACTACGTCTACCGGTACGCGGGCGCCACTCAAGGACCTTACTGCCCCATCGGCCGTCGGTCCTTCGAGCAATGTGCCCTCCCCACTGCGTCTTGAGTGGAGCAGCTATTTGGGCTATATCGGTGACCTTAGTCCTTCTGCGGATGTCCACATTTCTGATTCTATCGCGCAGAAAAACTCCGAGCATAGCCCTCTCCATTGCCCTTTGAATGACTTTGAGCCTTTTGATATACACAAAACCAATTTTTTTTAATTCTAAACCTGAACGTGACGGTCCAGATAAAGTCACAGTCATATTCATATTTGATATTACCCCGTCATGACACGTAGTAGATTTGAACTTGATAAATATCATCAGAACCTTTAACGACCAACCTCAACCATTTTCCTCGAATAGATGCAGCCCATTTCGATCTCTTGCCACTGACTCGAGACGATTTGTAAATATTTATAACAATAAAGTTTAACAATTAAAATGACATCTCTAAATATAAGAAACTTGTTTGAAATAAGCACGACTAGATCAGTGACGTTGATGCATTGACGCGAGCTCATCGGGCGTCGATCCGGACAGTAATACGAACAAACAAACCGTACCTACATTTCTAAAAAGATCTATTAAAACCCTACAATACTCATTCCTCTTAAGGTGCTTCCCCGACTAGCGGAGGCTGGCGGTTATTTCACCATATTGCGTCCAGACTTTTGCGAGGCAGAACAATTCCTGGTCCACTCTACTTTAATATAGGAAAATAAATAATAAAGTAAAAATTAATATATGATTAAAAATAAAGAAACCACCCTTATTTTACCACCTTGGATTGGGACACCTAAGTGTTATGTGTTAGTAATAAAATCTTCAGCTGATGTAAACTCAATATGCGTACCTATAGTCGGTGGATTTTATTTATGAGTGTGTCATAACGAAAGCAGTATTTTAGCTGACGTCATTTCCGCGCAGAGAACAAAAGCGCTAGCTCAACTTCTTAGCATTACCTCATTTTAAACGAAATAATGGTACTGATTATTTTACTACAAATGTCGAGTGTGATGTTGATAATTACATTATATCTCCTTTTCTTCTTGCGCCCTTCCGATCAGTGAAAATTGGATACCAGTTCGACGAATCCCTTTCATTTACGCGCTAGATGTATGGTGGTCCACTTGATGTTATCTAGTGTTTTACCTTAACGCCTATTTTTTTTTTTCGTTCTGTAAAAAGGAGATGCATTACGGTGGATAACGTATCGAGAATAGGCTCCAGGCTATACACGAAAACGAAGTAAAGCCATGGTCAAGGTATCATATACCATTTGACACCAGAAAAAATTTACAGGAATCGTTTTTTTACAAAGAACTGAATAAGGCTTATAATTACATAAGCCTCAAAAATCATATAACATATTAATAAAAAGAAAAAAACCTTTTAAATTCCATTGATAATGAAAGATTTATTAGAAATTTGTCTATATTAAACTACTCTTGATGTCTCTTAAAACTGAACCTACGTACATAGATAGTGTCTTGTTAAAAATGTTTTGATGTATAATCCATTTAAAATTAATTTAATTTTCATAATAAATTGTATATTAGAAAATTATTCATTACACTTATTTAAATCGAAAACATTCTTTAATTCCACTTTTGAGACTCCCGCCATATCTTAATTTCTGTGCCGCCATTTAAAAAACAGATTACGTAATATCTGTTTTTAATTTTTTTATTTTATTAAATTTACGATTGGATTTACTTGGTTATTATTTTTTCACAAAAATCATTAAAGTAAACAAATAACTTTGATTCATAGTTGGTGGTTCGTTATTATTATTATACTGACAACATTTATACTTGCCTTCATTCGAGCTGTTTGTTTATTTTTAGTGATCAAAATCTCAATAAATATAATTAAGCCTTTACATAGATTTATAGTAATTAAACAAATATGGGTCAAGGCAAAAGTCAGTTCTCAGAAGAAGAGCTTCAAGATTATGAAGTAAGTGTAATTACATTAGTAACATAAGTGCTATATAATTATTTCTATGACTAATAGTGATCGATTTGTTTTAGGATCTTACTTATTTTACCAAAAAGGAAGTTTTATAGTAAGTACAGTAATAATATAAAATATAATAAAATGGGTGGAAGTTATAATTTAGTTTATTTTCGTCCTGTGTGACTTCTATTTCCTTTGTGGTGCAAATGAAATTTAAATTATTAAGTTTTCATACAGTTCATGAATAAATAATTATATTTAATTTAAATTAAATCTATAATAACGATAAAATATGGACATAAAAAAATACCTTATTTAGGAATAATCAGTTTACTTTTTGCAATTGCAGTGCACATCAGAAGTTCAAAGCTCTTGCTCCAGAAAAAGTAGGACATAATAAAAATGCTAAACTACCAATGGCGAAAATTCTGCAATATCCAGAACTAAGGGTTAATCCTTTTAGAGACAGAATCTGCAAAGTTTTCAGTTCTAGCAATGATGGTGATTGTACTTTTGAGGACTTCCTTGACATGATGTCTGTATTCAGCGAGACTGCTCCCAAGCCAGTTAAAGCTGAACATGCTTTTAGAATTTTTGGTAATAAACAAAATAATATTTTGTGTACCTACTATAATTGTATACCTACCTCAATTGAAACAAAATAAAGTGATGTTAAAAAATCAATGCATAATGTATGCAAAAAATATTCAAATCAAACTTTAAAGCTGAGTTGTAACAAATGACTAGCGATATTTTGTGTGCAAAATGAATTGGAAATTTTTGTGTGTAAAGGACTTTTGTTGTTATAGACTTTGATGGAGATGACATGATTGGAGTGTCTGACTTGCGGGAAGTTATCAAAAGGCTTTGTGGACCAGAGCACAAATTAAGTGACTCTGAAATTCAGCAACTGGTCCAAAATGTCCTAGAAGAAGCAGATCTAGATGATGATGGGGCCCTTTCATTTGCAGAATTTGAGCATATAATTGACAAGAGCTCAGACTTCTGCCAGTAAGTGTTACTTGAATTTATAAATTTTTTATTATACAAATAATCATCACATCTGATGTACTTGTAAATCGAATTGCTTTGTTTAGTCAGTGAAACAAATTTTTGTTTATTAAATCCTTAACTGCCTCTAAGGCATAATGATTAATGTATAACCTTTAAACATGCAGCTCAGCGATGCTGATTCTGAGGCACAGGCAATGTTTGAAATTTATAAGACTGTTTAAATATTTTATTCTCTCTTATTAATTTATCTAATTTTTATTAATTTTGGCTACAAAAGAACTATTTGACAAATAATGAATGACCATTTAATGTAATATGACAACAATAATTTTTATTTAATATTATTCACTCATACATTTATATTTTATGTATTCTTAAAGATGAGAGAACTTTTAAATTTTTTCTGTTTTTGGTATTATTAATAGTTTGTCTAGGTTCAAACATTTTAGTTACTATATTTTGTATCTATGTTAATATTTGGAACTTTTCACTTTTCAGCTCATTCCGAATAAGGCTGTAAATATATGAAATACTCTGGTGGTAGAAGTGAGAAAAGAATCTTGAGATTTACATTATATACACTAATATTATTATAATTGAATTAAGAGTCATAATAAATTGTCTCTTTAAGCATGTAATGAAACAATCCAATGTGCTGCTATTTTGCCATTATTTTGTAGTAGGATGAGATTTATAGTCTTATTATTAATGTATTTATTGTATACTAGCATTAATATAAGTGAATGTATTCCTTTTATGTACTATAAACAAGCTATAGTACAAATACTCTATTCTGAGATTATGTTGTATGTTTGTGCTGCTATTAATTTTTTAAGCTTCTTGAATCTCTTAGTTTATTTACTCATATTGTAATTAATTTTGAAACTCAAGTCTATTTTTACTGTTGTATTATTTATTTAAAACAAAATGCATAATATTTCATTGTGTTGTGTTAATACTATAGGAAGGTTGTATGTTTTCATATTAAAGTGGTATAAATCTCTTGATCAATTGTTTTAATTTGTGGGTAAATTAAAAAAATAAATATAGCAGCATTTTTATCTTTTACACAGTAAGTTTTAATTATATTATCCAATATACAAATTTAGAACTCGAAAAGTAATTTTTGTTTAATAATGAATCACAGGAAATAAAATCCAAAGGTTATAAAAATATTTAATAAACTTAATAAAAAAGCACATCCTTACATGAACATATTGAGTATACTTATAGGATAAGGACCCTTTAGTTTTGTAAATAACCTGGCAGTTTCATTCTCATAAAAATCCAAGTGGTGAAAAATGAAACCAGAATACAAAGAAAAGCTACTGAAATCAGTAAAATTCTGTTCAACTTGGGTGTGGATGGATTGTGTGTTCGGTCCAATATGATAAAGCCCAGGCCGCCGAGTGAAAAAAGAAAGCTGGAGGCCAGTCCTTCCATTATGTATTGACCGTTAACACGGTTTGGCATGAACGCTACCGGCCGGCTGTGGCCGTGTTCATCTGTCGTAGAACCCACACTAGGCGGTTCCACTATCACGTCATATATTATACCTATAATAAAAACACACATTATCAGTTTCATTTAACCCAATTGTATTTCTAATAGGAGTTAAAAAAGATAACAAGATACCTAACCTCCAGTCACTAAAAAGTATGATAAAAGCACCAACGAGAAAGTTGTCATTGCAGACGGAGCTTGCAACCATGACGGCTTCTTAATTTTAATATTGGGTATTTCAAGCACTGTGAAGGGTAATGCAAATAAAGATTCCATTTTTAAGAATTAAAGATTCGCCGATCAAAACTCGAACGGATAACGCCTGTGTTGACAGATGAATGTTGACGTAGATGATGTTTCGTAAATTGTAGAGCGACATCTGTTTTGATTATTTAATTTTCATCTTTAATAAAACTTGCCTCCATTTGTATAACATTAATTTTCTGAAGCTATATCTATATTTGTGATATACGAAAATTCTTAGTCGTTTGTATTTTTAACGAATCTTAATAGATCATAATAGAAATCACTGATTGAATACTTGTAAGAAACCTTTTGCGTTGAAGGGAACGTACGTAATGTTATCAAAAAATAACCAATCAAGATAGTTCATGTATGTTAAATGTTTTATTACTATTGGAGGAGTTCCCCTAATCAATTATTTTTCTTTGGATGCGCCAATGGCGTTGTAACTCGATACTTAAATTTATAAACGAATAAAAAAATGTTGGGAATTTGGCAACTGTCAAATTTATACTTTTCAATGAAATCGTACGTTGTCCGTGTCGTCTCCTTTAAATTTTAATATAACTAAACGAATATTTAATATTTACTAAAAAATATTAGTACAATGTCCTTTTCGTGTTTGTGGTGTTAGTGATTTGATTTATCGTGTTTACTTGTTTTTCTGAGATCTCTGTGAAAATGTGTTAAATTTATACACAAAATGAACTGGACTGAGGATTTTTCACTAATTTTACGATGAAGGGTGGTTTATGTATTATTTACACGTCTTTATTGACCATTTCAATTCTTTCAAGGTAACAATTAAGAGCTTTTAATATATGAATTTACTTTGTCTAATTGGAATAATTAAATACCTACAAATTAACAACAAAAAATTTTTAGCTGTGCCCTCTTCATCCTGGTGGTCTCGGAAGCTCTTCAAGCTGAAGGTGATAAAGTCGATCTTTCCGGCCTCAGTAACGTTAGTCAGAAGGTATCTTCCATAGAAGAAGATGCAATACCTGACCCACTTCACAGTGACACTAAATATGACACTGATGTTAAAGAAAAACAAGGGCTTGAGGAGCAAGAGATGATAATTGCTGATACACTCTCTGTCAACTCTGTAACAACTGATGGGTAAGTCTCTATTTGCCAATCTAATCATAGTGAAAGTGAGAGGTGTTTGACCCTCATTGTGATTTTGTTTTTATTATTTGTTAATACCCAGTGTTTTAATTATATCTTAGTGTGTAGACATGTTACAATTTTTTTTTATCTCTTATGTTACAAGAAGATTTCTATACATGGTTTAATTATAATTTCACTTTTTAAATTTCTCTCCTTATCTGATTGATATGAAATTAATTTCTTTGAACTATTGCACAACATTAGAGATATAGAAATATATTCGCTTCCGTTTGAAAGGCTTTAGTCATGCGGTATAATAAATGTAGTGCTTGGTAATTGTTGGTCTTTGGACAAGACATTCATTTGAATATAATGTAAAACTTAATTATTTGTGAAGTTTATTTCTATTATGTCTTGTACAATAAAAATTTCTTTATCTATTTTATATATAAAATTTTATTAATATCATTGTTCTGCTCTGCTGTTTATGTCCTCTCTTCTCCTTGTTCAAGTCTTATAAGATTTTTCTTATAATAAATTTCTACTTTATCTACTCGTATGGACACAATGTCTGTTTTTGCTATTGCATTTATATAAAATTTATTAATTAATACATTCAATATACATATGGAATAATATTCATGTATGTAAGGCGGTTCTACCTAACATTATATGGAGCCAAAGTCAATGCCACTTGCACATGGTGCATCATGTTGAATAATAAATGCGGTTTTAACCGTCCACTAAACCCGCACTGGGCCATAGTGGTGGGATAAAGCCTAATTCACCTCAATGAATTCTTTGATCTCTGGGGGAGGCCTATGTCCAGAACTTGACAACAATCGGCTGATGATTGTGATGATGATAAATAAATAAATAAATGATACATTTTATATAAATTGTTTTAATAATTGTAGCAATTCTGTTAAACAGTTGAGATTATTTAATGCCATTTACATTCTATTGCTATCAATAAAAAATGTCCTTGGCCTCTAAATTGAAAGGTAGTTTATTGAGGCTTTTATTTATGTTGTATCAATTTAAGAGAATGTATTTTGTATTCATTTAAATGTATAGGGCTTTGATCCTTCAGTGATATGTCAACTCCATTGGCTCTAAAAAAAACACAACACAAAAATAAAATTAGAGTGCTAACTAATACTGTGGTTACAATATATCTCGTGCTGCCCCAGACACTTCGAGTAGTTCACACAACACCATGTGCTAAGTCTGGAGTATTGATGTTATGTTTACGCAGCAACACCTTTTTGCTCTGATACTTTAAGTGAGTGTCCATCAGCAAGTGTTGGACATCTTCAGACAAGTTAAGTATCAATTGAAGAATATGATGCGTCAATATCAGCTGACTGCGTTGCGGGGTGCTATTGTCAACCGGTGTCAGTGGCCCACCGTTACCTTGGATGCGTGACGGGTCGCGTACCGCTACCCGCGGCGCCGCCCCTACGTCACCGCATTGTTCCTATAGGCGTGCCCCGTCGCACGTGCGCACAGATCGCGAACCGCGTCATATGCAGCGTGATGTAGGTTCGATTCTCGCTCCATATCCAAGCTACAAAAAAAGTCAACGATTTTTTTTTAATTAACCTTATCACGTTAAAAAAAGTGTTCTGTTAGTGTTTAACTTATTTACCATATTACCGCAATAAACTGTTAGTGTTACCTCATTAGGTTAATTACCTTGTTACTGGAACGCAATTAATGGGTATTTACTAGTGGTAGTTTAGGACCGTCTGTGTGTTACACTGCTATACAGTAGTGTGCGAATATTGTGTTCCGGTTTGAAGGGCGTCATGGCTAGTGTAGGTACTGGGGTAAGGAGACTCAACATCTATTTATCAGACGACGAGCGCAATGTGGTGCATGTGTAGAACATGGAATGCCACGTTGTAATGGGCGGGCGTATCACTTACAATCAGGTGAACGTGCCGCTCGTTCAATCGCTTCCTACACTAAACGATGTGAGACGTCACTACGTCTATTTTTGTAGCGATTTACGCGCATAGTAACATATATAGTATATATATACAGTTACATCATACGTTTCTGTTGGAATGTTGTATTAGATAACGTTTTTTTTTTTATTCATTACATCGTAGCGCTAGTTAGGATGATATACACAGCACCATATTGCGCTCATCGTCCTAAGACATATGGTATTAGGTCCAGTTACCCCAGTATCTATATTAGCTACAAAGCGCGCTGTCGCCATTCCTTTCCAGCCCACCTGATGGTAAGCGGCGCTGTAGTCTTTAGCGGTAAAGCGCACTAATCTAGAAGTAGCCTAATCACTCTTCTCTTAAAGAAGTATCCAGCAGCAGACGTCTATCGGCTGATGATGATGATGACATAAACTAGGCTTGTGATCAAGAGATGATTTTAGGCAAATGCTATACATACAACTTTTTTTTTTTATTTCACAAGAGACGAGACAGACGTTCACCTGATAGTAAGTGATACGCCTGCCTATAACACTATGGCGATGGTTGAGACGGTATACACTGCATTACACCGCGATCTTTGCTTTAAGACATAAATTGTTACGACGCCCTTCAAACCGGAACACTGTAATGTATATACAGTAATGTTTGTTTCCGCCAGTCTATATAAAAGAAAATATTGCTTCTACCAAAGATCTCCACATCGATCAGTTCCGCGTTGCTCGCACTCAGTGGCTTCGACTCTCACAATATATTCGGTCGAGTGTATACAGTAGTGTAAATTTCCTTCATCATGTCTGTATTGTTTCATTATAAAGCAATTGACGTAAACAAAGTACATTACGGTGGTGACCTTCCCCCTCCCACCAGGCACGGTTCAAACAAACATACAAATATGTTTAAATAATTAATGACTGTATTGTTACCTCCCTACCTAAATACGTAATATTGTAATGAAACTTAAACTTATTCATCATCAAGTTTAAATTAAGTCACCTACCGCTCAGTGCATGGTGTGTTCTAGAGCAGTGGTTCTCAACCTTTTTTCACCTGCGGCACATTTTTAACTATTCTGAAATCTGGCGGCACATAAAGAAAAAAAACCAACAGAAGTTTTTTTGTTGGCATAACAAACTGAATAAAAAGAACCATAAAAATTGTATTATATGTAAATAATCTAAAAATACAACAAAATGGCCAGTTTTCTTAACGATATAAAATTAAAAGCTAATTAACTAAACTACTTTAATGAGAAATTTGAGCTTGATGTTTTTCGATAATTTCATTTATATTTGGTCGTAAAAATGACAATGCTACTCTCATATCGTCTTCTACGTTTAACAACCTTGATCTTTTTTTAGTTTTAATATTGGCTAATGCTGAAAATCCGAATTCGCACAAATAAGATGTGGAAAATTGTAATAGAATATTCAAAGCTTTTCTAGATAAAAGTGGATAAATGCATCTGATTTTTATCCAAAATGTATTAAGTGATTCTTCAGAATGTTTTAAAATTAAATCTCGATTAGTTGAAAGCAAAATAAGCTCTTCTTCTTCATTTAAAGTTAACTCAAATACAGCAGTGTCCGTAATTAGAAATGGGTTACGAACTCAATCAAACTTATTAATATCCAATTCCGGGAAATAATAATCAATTCTCTCCTCTAATGTTGTCAAATGATCAAGAACAATTTGTTTAATAATTTTATACCCGTCTTTAGGAACTGATTCAAACTTTTCTAAATTGCCTTCTTGGGCTTTCTTTTTCCATAAAGAAATTTGTCTTTTTAACCCCACCAACTTATCAGTTGAATTTAAAATATTTTCATTTGAACCTTGCATACTTGAATTAATACTGTTAAAAATGACAAAAATATCTGACAAATAAGCAAGTTTCGTTGTCCATGTTAAATCTTCTAATATTTCAACAAATTCAATATTATTATTTTGTTCAAAAAAAGCTTTCATTTCCTTTTTTAATTTTAAAAACCGAGATAAGACTTTTCCTCTGGATAGCCATCTTACTTCAGTATGGAGTAGCAAAGATTCATACTTGGACTCCATTGCTTTACATAGTTCTTTGAATAATCTGTTTTTCAATGGTCTTGATTTTATGTAATTTACCATTTTAACACATTGCTCCAAAACTATCTTTAAATCTGGTGACAGGAACTTTGTTATAAGAGCTTCTCTATGCAAAAAACAATGTGTAACTATTATATTTTGATTCAATTCTTTGACATAAGATACAAATCCTTTAATATGCCCGGTCATTGAGGGTGCACCATCTGTGCAAATTCCAATACAATTATTCCAAGAGACTTTTACCTTTTCTAGATATGAATTAATTACTTCAAAAATATTTTTCCCGGTTGTAAAATTTGAAAGCTCCCGACAACATAAAAATTGATTTATAATATCATCTTCATAGATAAATCTAACAAATGCAATTAACTGAGAATTTCCTGTGATGTCGGTGGTTTCATCTATTTGTATTGCAAAAAAGGAATTTTGAAGATTTTTTGTAGTATTCTGCTCGATATTTTCTGATAGATCTTTTATCCTGCGATGTATAGTGTCATTAGAAAGGGGTATTTTGGAAATTTCAACATCGGCTGATTCACCAATCATCGTTTTGACTATTTTACGGCAAGCAGGTAATATAATTTCTTCTGCTAAATTATGGGGCTTCAATTTTACTGCGATCAATTCCGCAATTTCATAAGAAGCAAACTGAGCTTTTTCGGACACACAAAATTGTTTTTTAAAATTTTTTCCTTGTTTTACTTTTGTTGAAAGATACGTTTTAAAATAGTTCTTATCTTTGGTTGATAAAGAGGGATGATTGGTAACCAAGTGACGAAGAAGTTTGCTAGGAACCATAGCACTATTTGATAATTTTAAATTGCATATAATACATTCTGGGACTACTATGTTATTTTCTAACGATGAGGTGAATCCAAATCTTAAAAAATCGTCGTTATATTTTCTAGGAATTATATACTTTTTTAAAATAGAACTATTTTCACTTAAAACAGAGGAACACTCATTACTTTGGTCGTATATGTCATCATTATTGTTACTTGCATCATCATCATCATCATTATTCTTCTTTTTCTTTATCCATTTGTCCATTTTTAAGGGGTCTGAAAAAAACAAAAAAAATACTGTCAAAAAAATCGAAGAATATATAAATTTAAAATTATAAATATACAAATTCTGTAACCATTTGTAATTTATGAAAATGAAAAATATAACCCTTATGAAGTTATATAACTTTCACACAAATACAATTTTTAATGCATAAAATCGAATTTTATTTAAATAATTGCTGCCATTGTATTCGTGAAACAATTTAGCAGCAAACCTCGGGATTTTTTTAGATGTAAACAGCAAACTTTTTTAATTACAGAAATATTCATCGAATGGAATAAAATCTGAAAAGTCTTAGATATTGTAAATCAAAGAATACGTGCATTGCAAAGTCAATATACCTCCTATTTTTTTATCGAAACTACATGCCAACAAATTAATAAGGATACGAATCAAATACTTTTCTAATTTTACAAAGGGTAGATTAGTATTACAATGGAAAATCATGTAAATTTAAAATATCACACAAACAACATGCTCATTTGGAAAAAGACAAGTGTGGTAGACTTGAGACAATTTTTAATACATAAACATGACTTTATCATAATTTGGGATTGATAAAAGCGTTTGCAAATTAAATTAAAAATAATTAGCTGGTTCAATATATAAATATTTACGTTGAATATTTTTTTTTTGTATATGTGTTATATATATTTTAAATTTTTCGCGGCACATTTTTAAAATCTCGCGGCACACAAAAGTGCCGCGGCACATGGGTTGAGAATCACTGTTCTAGAGAGATTGCCAGAGCAGAGACCCGTCGTATCCCTGAAGCGTTGAGGTCTGCAGCCTTAAGATGTTGCTTCTGCCATTTAGAGGTCCTTCAAGAATCAGCCTTACACGCATGCACGAACTCACACACATTCACGTACACTCCCATTCACGCACACACACATTCATGCATACACCCATTCACGCACACACATTCATGCATACACCCATTCACGCACACACACATTCACGCACACACACATTCACGCACACACCCATTCATGCACACATCCATTCGTGCATACACCCATTCACGCACACACACATTCATGCACACACACATTCATGCACACACACATTCATGCATACACACATTCATGCATACACCCATTCACGCACACACACATTCACGCACACACACATTCATGCATACACACCCATTCACGCATACACACATTCACGCACACACCCATTCACGCGCACACACATTCACGCACACACTCATTCACGCGCACACACATTCACGCACACACCCATTCACGCGCACACACATTCACGCACACACTCATTCACGCGCACACACATTCACGCACACACACGAACTTTAAAACCGTTGCGAAATTCTAAAGGTTTATATTTAGACATACTTTCGTTTTCTGCACGAGTACTCGTAAACTGGGCGGGTTTTTATCGGGCCGAGCTGAACCGGTGCGAACAAAAAACTTGGCGCGGAAGTCACAGTGGCGGCCCCGTATCCGATTTGATGGCGCGATTTATAACGATAACGTAACGTTATTTTATTAATTTAACAATTAACTTATCAGCTGTCACCGATCACTGATGGCTGCTCTCTGATTTCGGATACCGCCTAGGTAAGTATTTAACTCGTCATCATTATAAGTGGAGAGTCCACATGCTCGGTACATATCCAGATCACAGATAAGTCCTCTCCTGTTCGCATCCAACGGATCCCTTCGACCTTCACCAGGTGGATATCTACCATGCGAAAAATTCTTATACGTATATCCAATACATCCAACGTGAAATTTCTGGTTACCACCCATCGCCATTTGTGGTCGTGGGTGGCACAATCCGCTCGCCGTGTTCGCGCTGCGTGAGGTACTATTAGATTTACGACTTCCAGGACCTTCGACGAGGATCAGGTTTCGACTGAAGTGGGCGGCACCAGGCCAGGTCTAGCATTCTGGACTTTCCTAACATCGTTCCATTTGTCAATGCTTATATATTACACCAGCTGTTCTCCAGCCGCTTTGCTAGTCGAAACACGCCCACAGCTCCCATTGGGGGAGGGAAATCGTAACATCCGTTTTGATCTGCCGTATACCCGGAAAGAGGGATATTCCTACCCAAATTCAAGTCTCTATGCTTTATGGTACCAGGGTATCGCGATGCGTCTCCCACATACATGTAGTCTTAAACTCAGCAGGATTATTATAACTACTCTTTTTGAATACTGGTGCAGACGTCGTGACTCCTCAGTGAACTCCGGAACCCTGCCATCATGACGGTTATTGTACACCAGACCTTGCAGTTCGGTGATAAGGCTCAACTCCTGGTGCCGGATACGTTTACGTAAGCCATCGCACCGTTACCAGTTTCTACGTAATCGACCAGCATCCGTCTCGACCGCACCGACCCCGGGCATGTTAATCAGCTGATCTTCCTTTTCGGGACGTTCACCTGATGGTGATGCGCCCGCCTATGACGACGTGGCGCTAGTTAGGATAATTCACGCAACAGCACATAGTGCTCGTGAAGTTGAGACAAAATATATAATCTCAATAATTATACATTAATTTCACTAGCTATAGCGCCCTTCAAACCGGAGCACAGTAATTTCACATTGAAAATATTAGCTGAAGTGGGCGGTCATCGTGAACAGTGACCTATTCTATTTCCTTCGATAAATAGTGTGTACTAACTTTACCGTGTTCCGGTTTGAAAGGCCTGCTCCTGAAAGGGTTATCGAGTTCGCGAGCTTTAAAGGTGCACTAAGCAGCCCAGGCTGAAGACACGCATGAGGTGGTGACGTATTTGTCTAAGCATACCGAGGGTGCCGATGAGGGTAAAATACCCTCCCGGGGACCATGCTTCATAGTAGTGCAGAATGACACCGGTACGTATTGCAAGATATAGGGTTTGTGGTATTGAGACAAAAGATGTGGCCTCAATAATTAAGCAGCAATTTCACTAGCCACAGCGCCCTTCAAACCGGAACACAATACGGTTTGGCGGCAAAAATAGAATGATCTACCGCTAACATTTCGTTGAGTGTGTGTATGAGGCATTATCACGTATACGCGCGTAGCGTGATTCGTACACGTGCTCACTAAAGCCAAGTAAATACGTACATTAGCATACTTTAAGCAAATACGGGTGACCTTGGCAGTGATAGCGCAGATTAAGCAATTCCATTGAAATAAATCGTTGATATTTGTTTGATAACGATAATATATAACATTATCATAATAGATATAATAAATGGCGTATGTTATGAGAACTGATGCATTGCCAGATTTTTTTTTTATTTTATTGTGATTCGGATCAATCACCTATTGCTATTTGCAGTTCTCTTTTCAGTTCAGGCTTTAGCGATAATGGGGACAGCATATTGCTCCAATGACTGACCTTTAGGTTATATGCCCGCCTGAAAAAGCCACCAAATTTCACATATGATGCTGGAGCTCTGGCAGATGGCACTTGCCAGCGAACTAGTCGGGACTGTTGAAATTTTTATGTTCGTTCAGATCGCGAACTGCTGTAGTATTATATGAGTATACGCACAACTCAAGCCAATCTCATCAGCTCGTGGTGTACCCAGTTAATCAACAAACGAGGCTCTGGCTCCCACCAACTCGCATTGGGCCAGCGTAGTGAGAAATGGCTTAAATACACCCATGTGATCTACAGGATCGACGTGGGAATCTTTGGAGAAGTCCTATGTCCAACTGTGGACTCACTCAACTCACTACTCCTAATTTGGATATAATTACTTCAGTAATTACACTAATATGAACTCCTTACTAATAGAACATTTTAAGGGTTTGCACACTACCGTCAGGCGGTAGATGCGATGGTATTACCAACCTGAACGTTCACCGTAGATTCTGTTCAACGCATTTTAACACAGGGTAACCTGCTCGGTGAACTACCATTGTAATTATCATCAGCTCGCTGTAGCCCACTGCTGGACACAGGCCTGTAATAAGGAATGCCACCTAGCCCAATCTTTAATGCGTCCTCCTACAGTTGTATGAACGCGGTCTCCACTCTAAGACCTGCTATGCCATCGATGGTCAGATGTGAACAGCCCATTACCATTTTGAAAAGTACTAGGTCACCTTGGCTGATCTTCATTACGAATCTTCTCCACCAGAGAATAGCTATAATAGCTTTTTCCATCCAGCTTCCTAAAGGACTAAGTTTATGGAGTAGTCGTATACTCTGGTCGTAGGTCTCCGTTGCCGGAAATCGTCTAGGTGGCTATCATCGCAGCGCCTATTTCTACCGCTAAACAGTAGTGTGCAAAGATTTCTGTGTTCCGGTTTAATGGGCGTTGTAGCTAGTGTAATTACTGGGGTAATGAGACTCGACATCTTATGTCTCAAGCGACGAGCGCAATGTGACGCAGTACATACCATCCTAACTAGCGCCACGGCGTTATAGGCGGGCGTATCACTTACCATCAGGTGATCCTACCGCCCGTATCGTAGTTTAATTACACAAAAAAAAAATCTTAAACACAAGTAATATATATTGGTCGAAGTCTGAAGACCATTGTAAATGATCCGCTTCCAAAGATCATAGAGAAATCTAGGACATAAAATGCTGACATAGATAAATAAAAAAATTCTTTGTTATCAGCACTTGAACCGGATATCTAATATCTTGTATTGTCTCGTACTTTAAACATTTAAACATAGCATTAACTGCCAGTTAACTATTAATGCGTTACGCTCGTTTAGCCTTTTAAAAAGCAGTTAATAATATAACAGTTAATCCACTCTATAGGTTTAATTAATCTCGCTAAGTGCAACCATTTGTCGCATTGTGGTGAACAGTTGTTAGTACTTCTATTTCACTATTGCAGTCGTACTAGCTCAGTGGTTAAACATGTTGCCTTTGTAATGCGAAAGTCTCTGGTTCGAATCCATGTGAAGTTTGTGCGGTGGTGAGGTCGAACGGACTATTTTTTTGTTTCAGAGTGGAAATCTTCGATAGATACCCTGCTTGTGGTGGGGAATATTGAAGTTGGAAAGGTGCTGTGATAGTTAAATTAAACATTCAAATGTTAAGTCTGCACCACTGCCATGTTAACGTCTCGAGGAGCAATGTGGTGATTTGTACGTTTTTATGTGCAAGCGCATCATTTACCATCAGGTAGACGTCCCATCCACCGCCGTCGCTTTATAGAATAAAAAAAGAAGCGATAATCCACATTCCCGATTTCGTGAGCAGAAGGATATGGAGAAAATAACAAATGGCGCGAAAACAAACAAATCTCTAAATTCTAATAATTACATAAGAGGGTAGATTGGAAATAAATTTGAATTTGGAATTCCTATGCAAACGCCCGTTTATACATCCGATGTGGCCAGTTCGAAAAACAATTTAATGTTATGCCCTCCTTACATAACCGGGCGCCATATCTAAATGTCAGCTTCGCAATGTCGTGTAGCTATTGTTCGTTTACTAATTACCATTCACGTGTTCCCATTGGACGGTCGCTCGGAGCGAGGATACGTATTACTAGTAATTGCCTCTCTCTCGCCGCTAGACGGTTAACTAAATCAATTTCACGGTGTCTAATAGTTTTTCATTAATCACCGAGTAGTTTAACGATAGGTATAGACAAATATATATATAGACTTCCATTACTGGATATAAGCCTCTCTCAAACATCCTTACAACGAGTAGGGATTTGGGTTATTTCCCACCATGCTAGCCCAATGCGGGTTGGTGGAAGCAAAAGCGTCCATTCTTGATTAGTAGGGTGGAGCAGGTGAGGTTGGCTTGGATCCTGTGAGTTGTTGTACGGGACCCCTTACACCTCATACTTATATATATATCCGATATTCAGAGATTCATCGACTCATCACGAGATCTCCGAAACTATTAGACGTAAACACTCAAAATTAGGTGGAGTTATTGCTCCTGCCGTTTAGAGTCAGCTGTCAGCTGAGAATGGATTTTACAAAATTCCTTCCCAAAAAAGAAGTTGCGGTGGAATTACGGCCGTAGAGCGGACGGGGAAGCCAGCAAATTCTTTTTGCATATGCCATTTATTTTTTCTACGTGTGCTCATAATTTCCAAATAGGATTCACCATCATCGGCCGATAGACGTTCACTGCTGGACATATGCCTTCCCCAAACATCTCCACATACCATCACCATGTCCTCCGGTGCCGCTGGGCACTAGGGATTATCGTATATAGGGGTTAATACGGGGGGATTTGAGCCATTTCCTACCACGCTGACCCTTTGCGAGTTGGTGGGAGCCAGAGCCTCGTTAGTTGATGAGCAGGGTGCACCACGAGCTGGTGAGCTTGGGTGCCGTGCCGATTTGCTGTGTGGGACCCCTTACACCTCAACCCCCACCACCAAATAGGCTTAATAGTTCAAAATGGTGGTAGAAAAAGTGGTGCTAAGCTAGCCTGTACTATTCACTAATCGTTCTTTATTTTTGTTTTATTTTTATATGTATAAAGTAGTATAAAACTAAATAAATAAATACTCTATTGCTTTTTTAGTCTTATTGAAATTATATCTACAGCAAAGACGCCAGCTTCGTAAATAAGTGGAGACGGTATTTTGTGTGCAATATAAAAAGCCCTCTCCACAATGTCTGCGACGGGTACGGTAACAGTGGTTATGAAAGTGCGGCGGGGTGACGGTGCCGTTGTCTTCGCTGCACGCTCCTCGGTATCGCTCGGAGGCTGTTGCAATCGGTCATTCACTGTCTGCACACCAGCCTAGGTGTCTACTACATCCCATTACTCTTGGTTTACGGTCGAACATTGTTTTCAACAGTCGACTTTTCTTCGAGTTTTGTACCTGAGTTGATTGTTACGGTTCAATTACATAGTTGTTAAATTTGATAATTCTGTATCCTAGATAGGGAGTAAGGGTCAAAGCCAACTTCACCTGCTCCTGGTGCAGCCTGCTAGTTAATAAACGAGACTCGGGCTTCCACCAACCCGCATTGGGCCAGCGTGGTGGGAAATGAACCAAATCCTCCCATATGAATCCTTACTCGATCTGGGATATGGGAATCTTTGGGGAGGCCTATGTCCAGCAGTGGATGTCTATCGGCTGATCATGATATCCTGGATTGTCTACCAACGATCCTCGCTTCTCTGTAGTCGGAATTAATTTATTCAGTGTTGCTATATTCGAAACGGTGTCAATTTATGATTAAGCAAGGTAGTGTTTTATAAATTTTTTGATAACGCTGACACTTGAGTAACCCGTTTCTAGTATCCAGGTCAGGTTTTGAGAAAATTACTTAAAATATGTCCGAACAATGATAGAGCCGTATTACTTACTATCATGTTAACGTATTCTTTATTTTTGTCACTGGTGTTAGGTATCTGTTGCAGGAGACCGTTTAGGTACCACTGTTGTGCCTATTTCTTCTATTAGACAATATTATATAAAACATTTCTTTGTAGGTTGGTAGTATATATAATATTGAAAAGTTCGTCAATAACAAAAATATTAAAATTGAACATCTCAATAGCTACAGGGCACAGGCCTACCTTCAATATGTGGGCGATGGGCCATAGTCACCACGCGGGCCCAATGCGGATTGGTCACTTCACACACCCAGAGTAAATTCTAATCCATGTGCAGGTTTCCTCGCGATGTTCTCCTTCACCGTTTGTATCTCGCTGTTGTTTCTAAAGTTCACAAATGTTACACCTTAAATATTAAATTCATCGGTACATGCTGAGATTTGAACTCGCGACATTCGGAATGAAGACCGCACGCTCTAGCCATTAGGCCAGCGAGCTAGTTCCACTGAACATGAGTCTATTTAATTTAAGGAGTATCAGTCGTGCTCATTTCGCTTGGCATGCGGTTTAGTAACCATTAGTATGTTGGTAGAATGGAAGGAATATTCTAATATACCTTCTATACTGGTAAAACTTATATAACGTTTTTGCTTCAGAGTATTAAATGGAAAAGTAATTTTTGAAGGTTTTCAGCATTTATCAGTAAATTTTATAAACAAACGGGACTCTTAATATTTCCTTACTACTGGGACTCGATGAACACTCTCACAAGTAGAGAGTCAAAGTCATTTATCTACTAAGTGCGGGTTTGCGGATGTCTTATATCCTCGATAGTTGTAGTTCTTGAAAAATGTCGGCTTCATCATGATGTGTTCCTTCATCAGGAGCTTGAGCTCGGTAAGAAATGAGTCTTAGAGTCGTAGACGTATAGCATATTTCTTCTTGAAATCTTAGCTATCACCGCTGTGACAAAGGCTATAAAACCCAAAAAAAAATTATAGTGTAATTATAAGTATTATTACAAAAAGAAAAAAAAAATTAAATCCTGCAGTTTTAAGTCAGCATATGTTGTAACTTGCAATTTAACCTTGTCGCGTACTTTCATACGGCGGCATACAAGGTCACTGAGCAGTCTGCAATTTTAATTACGTCTATTTAAAAGAAAAATGTGTTTTTAAGTATATATCGTATCGCACGGGTGTAAAGGCGATATTCGAATGCGTAGCGGTCACCCATCCGTTACGCTCGGGCGGCGGAAGTCGCGCATGGCTTACTATATCCGAGGGGGAGTCCGCTTCGAGAACACGAGGTAGCGCCGCGTCGATAGAATAATTAACAACAATGTCCGCAGCGCCGCCTGATACAGGGAAAGTGAGAATTCTGCTGTGATACTGATACGGCCCAGCCTCAGCATCCAGTCGTTACCACCAGCGCCAACAGACAATAGCACCTCCAGCTAATGACCTAGAGTCCATTATGTTATTAGTGTTGATATTGGATTTATTTAACTGGCCCCCATCTACCCCGAGATCGCGGCTACACGGCCATATTGGGAATTTCAGTTCATATTTACCTTCCATTCGAAATTATAGTTGGCGTCGCGTTTACTTGTTGATCAGTTAGTGTTATTTACTGTATATCAGTAACGTTAGCTGCTGATATTTATCATCAGTAAGTAAGTTTTTTGTTCCAATAAGTCACGAAGCAGTTTAATATTATTAATAGATCTATATTGTTTCGTGCCCGTTTCGTCTCAAGGTTATGTGGGCGATGTGGCGCTGTGTGAGCATCTTAACTACACAATATCATCGGTAGACGTTGGCTTATCTACATCAACGATGATATCTCTTATACACTTCATAAATTTTAAGTGACATTGAAATTGAAAATGGTCAATCATGTTCCAGAGTACGTAGCGGGTCTGTTATGAATGTTATAACTAACCCGGTGGGATCGAAAGCACCAGCTAGACCCCAACGACGTGCAGTCCAGTTAACTATTGGTTCAACCGCAGTAGGCAGTTAAATAAGAAAGTCGTTATGCAAATGTTTCAGCGAAATAAACCCCGCCATAACATAAACCGTATCGTCAAATCTAATAGTTTATAGTAACGATTCTATAACGATTTTGATTGATTCGGAATTGAATACGGCGGCGTGTATATGTTCTCGGTATCGATTTCCTCGTATCGGATCGTAGTACCCAATAACATACTGGTCGGGCGCTCCCCGAGGGGGCCACCTCGCTTATTTATCAGTGAAAGTAGAATTTCCTTCCACCGAGACTATCCGCTTGTCAATTTTGTAAACGTTTCCTACATCGGGCGTATTATACTGCCTTCATTACTCGTAATTTTGCTTAATGTGTCCAATTAACTGAATTAATTAATGCCCTTGTTTTTAACTTTGTTGCATTTTAACTGCTCGTCTTTGTGTAAGGGAAGGCAGCAATAAATGTTGCACAAGTTTGTATCGGTTAGTATCTTTTTTAACTATTACTTGCCTAGAAATGTTAACTTTGTGTATTTTTTTTTCCATCATCCTCTTTCTTAACAGTTGCAGCTAATTATTTTGTAATTATGACATATTTTTTGTATTGTCCTTAACACTAAGACAGTAATCCAAGAAGGTCTTTCCTTTATTGTCGTACTGCATGATTTGAACTGTTTCCTTATTTTTTTTATGTTAAAAAACTAATCTTTGAATAAAGTTAATCGTTATAGTAATATTTGTGTTAGTCTAGATCGTATCGAATTTCATTAGCAAATCACTTTCTAGTGATTTACGAAATTCTTTATCTCTTATATATTGACTACTGATACATGCTTTTCATCATCATCATGTGGTTTAGTGGTCAGATTGAAAAATATAGTCCGGTCTTCAGCTAGTGTGTTTTCAACTTGATGGTATTCAAGCTCAGTCCACTCCTTTACTTCGACAAAACATTACTTCCGCTGTATACTAGCGTAGCAGATTTATAACTTGACTATAATAAGTTCTTAGATTGATTCGAAGAAAAGTCTACTATTATCTAAATTCTACGAATAAACCGATAACGGATGGTTGCCGCTCCATGGGATCTCGTGAATAGGATCTATATAGGTATAGATCCTATTACATCCCTGTAATCGGTCCGTTTAGGTGAATAGCCAATTTTGTCATAGCAATTTAAATTCCTATAACCCGGTGGCATGTCGGCTGTCGCATTAGTATAATGAATGCAGCATTCTAACTGACTGAGCCTTCAAATGTAATGTTTACATTTACATCAATTGCGTCTGCTTGTGAATATACACTGTCTACATCATTTGCTTCATCGATTCCACTTTGACTTAAGTATATGAGCTCATACAAGACATGAACACATAGAAACAAATTAAATTTTTTAGGTTACAATTTTAGGATTCAGACACAAGGTCAAGCAAAACAGTATAGAAAATCAATTTTTCGGACTTTACTGCTTTTATTATTCGACACAGCGATGAGATAAACGGAATTTCATATGGTAAGTGATAAGTCTGACCATAACAACGAGATGCTAGTTGAGATGATATACAATGCATCACACGGTGTTTCTAGTCTTGAAAAATAAGATTTTTTTTTTTATTATATAGTCACGCCTTTTTCCCAGTAGGGGTAGGCAGAGGTGAATAAACCACCCATGTTTCGCCAGATGTGGTCAGATTAGGTCCCATGTAACAGGGCGCGAGCCTGTTGCCACTTTATTGGGACCACCACATGCACACACACACAAAGATGATACCAGTGTGCGGGTTTCCTCACGATGTTTTCCTTCACCGTTTGTATCTCGCTGTTGTAACTTAAGTTCACAAATGTACATAACTTAAATATTAAGTCATTGGTACATGCCGAGGTTTGAACCCGCGACCTGCGGAATGAAAGCCGCACGCTCTAACCATTAGGCCAGCGAGCTGCGAAAGCTAGAAAAATAAGATATTAAGTCAAATTACTGTAATAATGTATTTAAAGTTACAGTGATACTATTAGGCAGCATAAATACGAGCTAAGGTGATACTTAAACTGTCTCCAACAGGAAAGACTTACCACCAGTAAACCTTTGTGTTGTAGAGACTAAATCTATGAGTAATAGAATGTCTGTTTGTATTTAGTTAACCATACAAAACTTGATGGTATTAAATTGTTGTTATAAGGTGGTTATGTTCTATTCAATTCGAAATGTGATTCAGTACGGCGGCGATTTTCATTAGAACCCATTTCCGCAGTTTGTAACGACCACATGTATGTAACGTTCACAAAAAACAAATTAAGAGAGAAAATGATACAGTTGATTTTCATAATAAATAATGCAAAGGTTATTGATGATTCTGATTAATGGGGTCGCCATGCAAACTAAAAGGCTCGATTTGCCTTGGGAAAATCTTTTGCAGTCTTGAATATTACAACACTTTTTTTTCAAATAAACAAGTTAATGCTTGATCACGACCCGGTGTTAATATTTTTGTCTGCGATGGTGAAATGCCAAGTAACAGCCTATTCCCTCATTTCCAGTAGACACTCACATCGGTATTTGTACGGGAACACTGAAGCCGGCAAGTATTTCTATTTCTTTGCTGGTCTTGTCAAGTACGACGTGTTTTAGGGTTTGCCTCTCCTTGTCATTGGTTTTCATAGCACAGAAATATTCCGCTCTTTCATTTGGTTATGTACCTTGTAATACTTTTCAATTGAATTTGTTTGGAACCATGTCAAATGTTATTTCGTTTGTTTGCCTCTCGAAGCAATGCTTAAGTGTTGATGAAGCGTTTTGAAGAAAGGGCCTTGTCGAAGCTGCCTCTTAGTGGGCCCGTACCTCGTACCTCTAATCCGGTCGGTGGCCACTCGCGTCCTCATAAACTCACCTCGATTCGGATTAACGAGAGACTGCCTGCCGCCGTCCGGATCTCTCCCGCGCCCATCAACGTTTACAAGGGCACTTAACTCTTAACCGACAGTTACCATAAACAACCCGTACTGTTATGTTATTCGGAATGAATGCGTTATTTACGATTGTCCCGGGGAAAGCGCTCGCCGCTAATCTGCCTAGACCTTACCGCCTGTCTCCCACACGTTTCTCGCATCGAACACGATTCAGAAAGTGAAATGGTAGACACCGGCGTTAATAAATCTCGGCGGTACCGCACGCACTCGCATTCCGCCAACTAACCGACCCAGCAACGATACACAACAACAGTTCCCATTTTGTGGGACGTAACGACGAAATTCCCACGAACGGTGGTAATTATATTTGATGTATTGGACTGCTTACAGTATATTGTTATCGATTCGGCTTGTGAAGTTAAAATATTCTCGGTATGGGATATGTGTTTTCATCTGTATTGATATCCACTAACATTTCTATTCTGAAAATGCTTAAGAGCAAACATGGCTGTTATAGGTAGTGAATGTGCGAATTAAGGTACAGAAGATGTTTGGGCCTATTATCCGCAAGGAAAGCTCATTGGCACGATAAGTTCGATAGAGAAAATAAAGATAGACATCGTCCTCACAGCCTAGCATCTATAACATGGATTGACCCTCTTAAATCTCCTTCGAAATATCTCCTTTCATGACAGGGAGAGATGTAGAATTCTTCAAAAAGCCACAAATGACTTACCATACGATTCATGATCATATCTCTGCCAGGGATGTACGATTAGGAAGTGTTGAAAATTATGAAATCTGGTTTATATTCAAAGAAATTGTGAAATTGATCAAAATTTCTACAAGTCTATGTTACGATATATCTGTGTACTTCAAATTTTCTGAAAAGCATCTCTAGACAACATACATATATATATTTCAGTATCATCAGTTGTTGCATGAGGCGTATGTTATGAGATTGAACATAGAAAGTATGGTTAAAATTAATAATTCCATGCGATTAGTTTTATTAATTCATCATCATGGCTTCATCAATCATGTAGACCTCATCGTACGCAGTCACACTACTGTGTCGCAGTAATCTATCAACGGTCATGTATTTTACATTATATCGTTATTCAACATCACTACCTGTTAGATGGGAATATGTTAAATTGTTTGATATTATAAGTTTGGAACTTACATACTTCAGATTATCTTATATATTTTAAGTATGGATCCTTAAAGAAATTTTCGTCTGGAATTGGAGGTCCGATTTCAGTACACTTTTTTATGAAGATACACACGAGACATAAAACATCAGAGAAAGGCTTTAGATTTGTATATGCACAAGTCATTCAGATGGAATTTTGGACCGTATGGGTCCAAACGGGGTCTGTTTAATACGCATAACGGTTGCTATTAATTTAAGTATTGAACAAGAAGTTTTCAAACAACCGACAGATGGCGCCATCATAAACAATAGATCACGCTATCGTTTGTCAGAGAGAAGGTCCTAGTAAGAATCGTACACCTTTGTGTATGTATGCCTTCGCCCAACAAGTCGTTACGGAGTAAACAATTGTATCCACCAAGTGAATCACTCTGGATTTCTGTAATGTCAAGACTTGGTAACGAAGTCGTTGTGGAGTGTACAATTGTATCCATTAACTGGATCTCTGTAGATCTTCGTAATACCAAGAATCGAGACGGTAGTCTATCACGAAATATAGACCAATATCCATCAACTAGATTTGTCTGGATCTATCTTATACTTAGTAACTTGCTCTGTAGTTTAAATCGCTCTCTCATTATCAATATAGTACTGATATTGGTGCGTGGGTTGTTATTTACCAAAGATTTCACCCCAGTACCTCTACAAGTATTTTTTTGGTACGTCGATGCGACGAGGCTAATGAGGCGTTCAACTTATAGTAAATGGTACGCCTGTACATAATATGTTTGGGCTAGTTAGTATGATATCTCCGGCACCAGATTTTACTCGGTATGAGACAGATGGCTAGATGGTTCGGCCATGTAGAAAGAATGGTTGAAAGAAGATTAACGAAAGAGGTATACAAGGTAAGAATGATTGGAGAAATCGGCGCAAGTCGACTTAGGCGGACATATTCCGGGAAAATCGAAGATGTGCTAAAGAAAGGCTGGGTGAAGAGTACTTGCAACCGACGAGCATGAATGAAGACGCTTATGAAAGTGGAGGAAGCCGAGAGAGGTGAGACTGGATCGTAGCAAATGAAGAGAGGTGGTCTCTGCCTGCCCCACTGAGAACGAGGCGTCATATATATGTATGTATGAGACATACGATGTTAAGCACTTTCAAACCAACACCATTGATCATCTCCGGTAAGAGAGTGGAGTAGGGAGTAGAGAGATGTCGGATTCGAGTTGTGATGGTTCGAGCATCGCCTGTCGTATGAGATCAAATGTCGGATAACTTAAGCCAAGCAATCGTTAACTTTACAGCGTGTGTTTATCGTTGGCTTAACGATTCTCATAGATACTGTATTGGACGGTAAGACGTGGTCAACCATTGGTCCGGTCACCGTACGAAATATAAAATCAGGTTTTGCCGTTCTTAAGAAACTGTTTTTTTATGTATCTTTTATTTATAATAGTTATTTTTTTTTAATTTCGTCTTTTTTCGCCATTCAACCTTTTTATAAGTGTCCTTGTTGATTACTGTATGGCCTCTCCCAGCCGTTTCAATTCTTTTTAATCATTAGCTGTTCTTGCATAGATTGACTCCCCAAAAACTCTGATATCATCTATGCACCTTTTACCTCATCTACTTCTTCTTCATTAACCAAGTTCTTTTACTTGAAAGCTATTATTAGAAATTAAATAGCACAAGCCGTGATTTCTTATAATTGACTTGGAAGCTGTTTTATACAGGAGTGTTCGTTCCACACTTATCTTATCCTTCCGTAGTCGACTTATCTTGATGGATAAATGATTTTGTACTGTTTATAATTTTATTGACACATCTCAAAATTTTATCTATTTGTACGCCTTGTAATACTGAAGATGCTGCTTCAATGTCGGCGCCACATGAGTAATGACCTGGTTAGTTACCAATTTCATTGTCGATTCGCCGCTATTAATGTATTTCGGTACATTTAAATTTGATAGCCAGATTTGATAACCTTGTGAATGCTTCAGTTATTACAGTCTCCTAACTTAACATGATGTGATTCTGGGATCGATCGTTACTATTATACTTTTTTTTATCCGACGAAGCAATAAGACGACCAAGTCTTACATTTGATGGTAAGTGACACTCTAACTCATGTGACGCTAGTCAGGTTCATATACATTGTGACAGCATCTTAATCTTGTTACTCCAGTAATTTCACTAGCTACAGTGTTCTTCAAACCGAAACATCGTAATGACTGCACAGTCCTGTTTGTGGGCGCTGTGGTAATATATATACAATATCATATAACAGAGACTTACCAATAGTAAAAAACCTCATTAAAGTCATCATCATCATTTCATCACACCTGCGCACTGCTGTTACATAGGTCTCTGGTAATATTGTCTACAGTATTTATTGGTTTTAGTGCCCTGTAGCCGGAGATCGTCTAGGTGGATACAACCGCAGCGCCTATTTCTGCCGCAAAACAGTAGTGTGCAAACATTATTGTTTCCAGTTTGAAGAGCGCTGTAGCTAATGTTTGGAGTAACGAGACTCAACGTCTTATAACTCAGGCGAAGAGCGCAATGTGGTGCAGTGCATACCATCTTAACTAGCGCCAGTTGTTATGGGTGGGTGGAGCGTATCACTTGCCATTAGGTGAAAATCCCCCTAGTCTCGTCGATAATTACATAAAAAAAAATTGTGCTCATGTGAACACCGTTTCCTCCGATTCTTCACAAAGGTTTCCGTATTTCATAGTTTTCTTTAAAAAAAGTCAAGGGACAAAAGCCAACCTCACCTGCTCGTGCTGCACTCTGCTAATCAACAAACGAGACAAGCTCCCATCAATCCTCCTTGGGCCAGCGAGGTGTGAAATTGCCTTAGTCCTCCCATATCAACGCCCACCAGACCGATGTGGGGATCTTTGCAGAAGACCTACGTCCAGCTGTGGACGTCTATCAGCTGACGATGATATTGTACACTCCACACATATTTTTCAGTGCTCGATTTCCTTGCTATTCATATCGCCTATACCGTTACGTTGTACAGATAAGGTTATCTGAAACAATAGGTTACAGTTGAGTGTTTTATCTTGCCGACGGTATCTCTGCAGTACGAATACTGTCGATACTGAATACATTACTGTATTCGCGCTATCGTATTATTTATAATACTGCAGAATTTAATTGTATTATAGATTTATTAAATTCATCTCCACATCGATCGGTCCAGCGCTGCCTACATCTCCACAAGCCTACATCAACATAGCGCTTGTTACAATAATATACTCTGCAACACATTTCTCTTCTAACCATAAATCACATCCTATAACACGCAGTCTAATATCCTGCTTCTCCTCTCATACTTAGTAATTTTTTTTATATAATTCATCAGACATCATCCAATTTTACCACAACTACTTCATCTACTAATTTTTCGTATTGATAATTAAAACCCACTAATAGTAAGCCTCTGTTGCCGGAGACCATGTAGGCAGGTATCATCGCTGCTCCTATTGCAGCCGACAAACAGTACTGTGTAAACAATAGTGTTCCAGTTTGAAGGGCGTTGTAGTTAATAAAATTAATTGGGGTAAAGACATTTAAAATGTTATGTCTCAAGACGACGAGCGTAACCACGTGCTATGCATATCATTCTCACTAGCGCCACGTTTTTATGAGCAAGCGTATCACTTATAATAAAGTTTTTTTTTTTTATGCAAATAAGCGACGATGTGAACGGGATGCCACCTGATGGTAAATCATACGCCTACCGATAACAATGTGGCGCCAAGTATGATGGTATACACAGCAACACATCGCGTTTGTCGGCTTGAGATATAAGATGTTCAGTCTCGTTACACCAGTGATTTCTCTATCTACAACTCTCTTCAAACCGGAACACGGTCATGTTTGCATACTACTGTTTATCGGCTGCAATAGGGGTTGCGGTGGTACCCACCTAGATGGTTGCCTAACCTAACCACCTATCGTACGTCTAGCTCGTCTCGTCGCTTCGTCGAATAAAAAAAAAACAAAACAACGCGAACTCGCGTTAACGCACAAATCGATTTCGACGAGTTTCTATTAACATTTAGCGCTTACTCGGCACACGGTCCCGTTTAGCGCTTTCACCCATTTACAAGTGATTGTTTGCATTAATATAACACCCCGAGCCGTTTGTCATCGATCGTTAAGCGCGCCCGTTATGTCCATCGATCATTTATTATAGCTTTTATACTGTACGCGTAAAGGCTTTAACTATCGCCTCAGTTAGTTAGTGTTCGGGTTAAGGCATTGAGGGCTATAAGTTAACTGTACTACGAATTTGTGTCGGATTTAACTGATGAAGATGTTCCACTGCTTATTTACTATCGTCTGTTCGTAATCGGATAATATAGTTATTAGTAATCAAGCCAGATGATAAGTGTGATATTTACTATGATAACGGCACTACGCAGACGTCCAGCTGAGATGGTAATACAGCTCAGCGGAATAGTAAGGTGATAATAGGTATGTCAGGATGTTCTAGCCAGAGTGCAGAGGGACACCGGTGCATACCGTAGAAGATCCCGGAGAGCCTCCTAATGCACTGAGGGCGAGGAAAACCAAGGAGGTTTTAGTGGGTAGAAATACCACATAACCTTGTCTTCTTGCCCCTAGAAGCAGAGTATCTTTTGAGAACATTTCCCCCGCGACAAAATAAAGGGTGGGTCACAGTACGTCGATCAGACGGTCGATGGAGAGGTAGTGCAGACGACTGCCAGATAACTAAAGACCGACGACCTGGTGAAGATCGGAAAGAATCATCACATTAGTAGAACTCGATGGTATATGATACGCCTGCCCGTAACGATGTGGCGCTAGATAGGATGATATCCACCATTGTATTCGCCACCTTGAGACATATGATGACAAGTCCTGGTACTCCAGTAATTTAAATAGCTACCACGCCCTTCAAAGCGGAACAGTACTTACAAACTACTGTTTGGCGTTAGAAAAAAAAAGCTTCGGTGGTGTCTATCTAGGTATATATCAACAGAAACCTACCCACCGGCCAATTGGCTGATCATGATGATGAATCATAAATGATGATTGTTAAAAAAAAAAATTGGTTCCTGTTGTTGTTGAGAATTTAATACGCCCAATGTATATTATGTATCAGCTGGGTTTGGTTTCAATTATGTCTATATGGGTATTTAGTAATATATATTTCATGTATGGAATCAACGATCACTGAGTATCAATTACTAATATATATATTATATATATATATCATTGAGGCACTATCTTCAGTGGTGGGCGTCTTCCGGCTGATAATGATGATGATGAAATATATTTAAATTTTAACAGTGCTTTTATAAGGCAGTGAAATTACTGAGGTAATAATAAGTAAATAAAAATCTGATGGTATATTAAAGCTATTAAAAGCTCTGACCCACCACACGTAGAGACGTTCTTAATTAAATAAAAAAAAAATTACTGAAGTACCGACACTTGAATTTTTTATATCTCGAGGGTACACTGGGATGTTGTGCATATCATCCTAACCAGCACCACATTGTTATTATTGGAAGTATGGCTTACCTGGTGATCGAACATCGTACCTACTTCGTCTCTTACTTAAACACTAAAATACTATCATGTTATAACTACTTACTAGTATGATAGGTTCGTTAAGTAAAATTACAAGTCAAGTTGCAAAACTTTCACATAAAACTAACTAGTTAGTTCTTTAGTTATTTTACTTCCGGATTACTAATTACCAGTAATATAAAAACCGCTGATTACAAAAATATAAGCAGACAAGGCGAGTAAATATATATTACCCTATAACTTGAAATGAGGTTACTTAAGCAATATACAGCCTTCCCGGTGGAATTGTACGTGTATAAGTTTATGGTGGAGGCCATAAATAATAATTTTATGTTAGCTGAACTTGAGTACAATTAAAATCTAAGCTACACTAATGAGTCGGATGTGATGCCAGAATTCACAGATTTCCATCGTAAAGCACCGACTTGTTCACTACGCTTGCGTGAAAGCGTTGTCGTAGTGACGGCATGATGAGGAACGGTATAGGATTTTAATGGTTCAGGTACTCATAGGAGTTTGGTCATAGGTATGGTTAATTTCGGAGGGGTGTAAGGGGGCCACACGTACGTGGAGGTGCACGCTGTTAGTTGGTTGCTGGTGGGCCAGCGTGGTGGGAATAGGTCCACATCCTCCGTATAAAGCCCTACACACGACGGTCCCTGATGACCGGCGGTAGCGGAGGCCGTGCTTACTATGGACCAATCAATGTGGAGATCTTTGCGGAAGGTTTACGTCCAGCAGGGGACGTCTTTCGGCTGATGATGATGATGATGGTTCGTTTATGGTAAAGATCACTGTATCAAGGGAGAGACGAGAGGAAAGGTGCGACCCAATCGGAAGCAACGAGGTACATCATCAGGATAGTAAGGTGATATATTATACTTTTTTTGTTATCATAATACCCTGCTTCTAAGGTGAGGACAAGGTTATTTGGGATTTGTATCCGTACTTTGAGGGCCAGGGGATTTTTTACAAAATGCACCGGTGCCACTGCACTAAGCCGAAGCATGTCTCTCAAGGGTAGTAACCCTCGGCACCCTCGGCATACTTCGACAAATACGTCACCACCTCGTTCTTGTCATCCACCCGAGCTGCACCTACAAAGCCCACGAACTTGATAACCCTTTCAGTCGCCTT
Organism: Troides aeacus; assembly: GCA_033220335.2. NCBI lineage: Eukaryota > Metazoa > Arthropoda > Insecta > Lepidoptera > Papilionidae > Troides > Troides aeacus. The sequence continues at coordinate 12,812,682 of CM067271.1, forward strand.
CTACGACAGGCAGTAACTTTCGAACTGGAACACGGTAAAGTTAGCACTATTATTTGTCGACGGAAATAGATAGGTCACTGTTGCTTGTGACCGTCTAAATTCGTTACACCGCAGCTCATATAATATATCCAATGTGCTTATGAAACTTTGGTCCGTTTTGGAAGGCGCTGTAGCTATTAAAATTACTGGGGTAATGAAACTTGACATATTTTGTTTTTTGGTTTGGGAGGAGAAATCTTGGAAAAGCTACACCGCCTTCTGGGGGGTAGTCAGAGTTATGTGGAGTTTTTTACGATCGTCAGATAAGATCGAAATCAGATCTCCGTTCGGAACACAACCGCGGACTCGCTATTGCTATGCTGGGATAGCCCTTCCCGGGGTCTACTTATCCTACCAGCCTCATGAGTACTAACTACAATGACCGGCACCACGTCCAACCGTTGTCCACCTCAGGGTCGTTTAGAAGGCGATGACAACTGCTATCCTGACCGCCAACGAGCCCAGACGACCTCACATTTATTCGCCATGCGCGAAGCGGCTCTCATAGAAGAACGGCGGCGTGTTGTTAAGTTTGCGACCATCACCTAAAGTGATGACCACGATCACTCCGTCAAGAGTGAAACCGACGGAGATGAAGAATATATTTATCTACTTTAACACCATTTCCTGATGACATTATGATTATTAACATGGCAAGATTTTACTCCTTCGTTTTTTCACCCTTGTATTGGAGCGTAAGTTTACTTTCATTCAATACCTCCCGTAACGAGCCCCATTAAGTATATAACTTAACGGTCACTTTCTTTAACTACTTTAGTGCGCTAAGTCACCGCCCGCGGCGGCTGTCCTCTTACCGGTAATTATTACTCTGGTCACGGCCATATTTGGATTATCCTAAAGCAAACTGTATATTACGTTTGATTGTTATTTATATTGCAATAATGCGAAAGTGAGATTTATTTTAATGGCAGAGCGATTGTGGATCGATCAGCGTGGTGGTTACTTCCCGTGTGTTTTATGGGGCATCACCCATGTTCATAGAATGAGCATGGACAATGACCATTGATTTAGGATGAGTAGGACGTGAACCGAGTTGAGTTTGAGAGAGAGAGAGCAGAACGTAACGGTTCTACTTCAGGATATTTACCTTGCACATGATGATGTTGGCAGGACAGTACCAATCGATATGTAGATCTTTGGGGGAGGCCTATATTCAGCTGTGGATATCTATCAGCGGATGATGATGACTGTAACAGTAATCTTAAAACTTGACGTAGTCTTGTTACTTCATTAATTTCACTTCAGCTCCTTTCAAACCGGAACACATTAATGTTTGCCCGCTACTGTTTGGCGGAAGATACAGGAACTGCGGTGGTAACTACCTATGTCGTAGTGTTCATCATCCTCTCGTATACCATTGTGATTTTAATGATCAAAATATCTGGCCTGACAATATGGTCTTTTTTACATTATATACCCTATAAAGATATTCATGTTCAAGAATATAATCTTGTAGACACTCGTTTTATCACTTTTATATATAACTTCAAACGTTACCAATCCTTTTTTACGTGGTTAGGGGTATCTAAATAAAAAAGTCTAATGTCTAAGTAGACAGCTAACAGGCACTAGACTACCTATTTAGATTAATGAACATTCTCCTAAATGTTCCTCCAGCTGAACTTGAGACCTTCCCTCACAAGGAGAGTGATAGTCATTATCCACCATGAAAGCTTTGTGTTGGTTGAGGTTACTCTTTTTGCGAATTTTTGTATGTGAATAAATAAATAAATAAGTGTCCGGATAGAATCGTGTACGCACTAGTCTGTTATACGCCGACGGCAACTCGCAGCGGAATATCGATATGATAATCATCTATCGGACCGTCTGCCGTTAGCATCGGCAACGCTGCAGTTGTCAATTGCTCTCGGTGATAGGGAGTAATGTGCCCACCGCCCACGCCTGGTACCACGCCAATTGTTGATAGAGATAACCGTTTTGAATAATGGGCCCGGTAACTTAAGGATCGGACGCACATTTTATGTGTAGACGTCCGAGCTGATTTAAGAGTACGTACCACCGCCGCAACTTTCGCGGGAGGCTTTCCTAGTATTTTGCGCCGGCTGTGGAGCTGGACTCGGCCGCTGGGTGCACCATGATCTATAAATAATTTGAGACAAGTCTTATTTAACCGGGGACCTTTTTTTGGTGTGTGTGGGAAAAGAGGGAGAGAATTACCAAAAATATACCGTACTCTATCATCTGAGGGAAGTTGAGATTATATGTAGATTATTTTACTCACTAAACACTGGGTAGTGGTCCTAAGCGTTTGGAGAGGGCATGGAAAACCATCGCGGCTTCACCGACGACCTGCAGGAGGTGCGCTATACGAAACACATCCGGAATAAAGGAAAAATTGCTTTTCCACCTGATGAATAATATTTCAATTTCCACATGCCGTAAGAGCACCATCATCATAATCATCAGCCGATAGGTGTCCACTGCTAGACGTAGCCCTCCTCCAAACATCTCCACCTCCATCAACCCCGCGTTGCTCGCATCAGGTGCGTTCCCGCGATTCTCACCAGATCCTCGGTCCACCTTGCATCTTCCAAAAGAGCATATTTTTATGAAAATTGTGGATAAATATAGTTTGAACATGCGATTGAAAAGCGATGAATACTTACACTCGCTATGTGCGGTGTGCAGACATTACGAAGGTCCGGTTTAAAGGATGTTATAAACAAAATATCAACGAGCATATTATTGGTACAGTGGTTACCTTTTGGGATAGTTAGAGAGGGGTGTGACTGACATGAAGTAAATGTTCTACCCGTCTCTTTGCTGTGATGAATTAATAGAAGAATATATTAAAGAAGAAGAAATATTCTGTATTTTCTGTATTTTAATTTTTCAGCCAAAAAATCAATATCCTTTATGGATAACATGACAAAACGGGATTCCCTTTAAATCGGCGTGTTCTCATGGTCGCAGCACGACCTAGTCCTCAACCCAGTTCATTATTGGTATTGGAAAGTGTTTGTGCGTTTTCCATTCGTGTTTATGCTTATTCCCCCGGCTATTAACTGTCCCTCGGTGAGATTGCGGGTCCCGGCGGCCGGGGTCCACGCTGAATTAGTTCCAGCTGTCACAGTCCCAGCCGCCGACGTCATCTTGCCGATCAACGGCGACCATACATCACATCATAATAAATAGTTTAGCTAGAGCTAGTTAGGATGATATATAGAAATATATATTCCCCGCATCGTCTCGTTAGCTCAAAAATTTCATTACCTTCAACGCCTTTCAAACCGGATTATAGTAATAGCATCTTTAGCTGCGAGTCTTCGAAAAAGGTTTGCCATGAGTAGCATAAGCAGCTTAATGCGGTTATGAATTTTTGCTATTGAAATATCTTGATAGGTTTTTTTTGCCTTCTTTAATATTTCCTTTCAAGGACTTTTTAAAACTTATTGTAGATTACCAAAGACGTGGTGGTGGTAGGTCTATATAGGTACCACCACAGCGCCTACTGTAGCCAACAAATAGTACAGTGCAAATATTACCGTGTTCCGGTTTGAACGGTGTTATATCTATTGAAATTACTAGGGTATAGCGAAAGCGATGCATGTATGTGGCACCGAGAGCAATGTGGCGTAGTGTATATCATATCGCATTGCTAAGGGCATGTGTATCACTCACCATCAGGTGAACGTCTTACTCGTATCGTAATTTCATAAAAAAAAAAATATATATTTTAGTAATATATCGATGTATCTTTTCCATAATATTCTTGAATGAAGTCATCATCGTCTTCGATGGTGAGCTCCACGCCATTGTTCCATAGAAATCTTGTGAACTGTTGATTTAATAAATTCTCACTATAGATAACTCTTCGAGGACCCGGCGGCCTTATTAAGGGTATATAATACGATAAAGGTTCAAAAGGTCCCCACCCATTGAAGATATATTTGTGTAATAATGTGGGAAATGCCAAACTGCCGGCCGCCACGCCCTTTCTCGGTCTGGTTCCCTATAGTTTCTGCATCTAGACTTTGTATACCATAACAGCCAATTTACTTCCCCACTGTTTGCCCACAGGCCTACCCTCAATGTGGCCATAGTCACCACGCGGGTCCAATGCGGATTGGTGACTTCACACACACCTTAAAATAAATTCTGATTCATGTGCAGGTTTCCTCGCGATGTTTTCCTCCACCGTTTGTATTTCGCTGTTGTTACTAAAGTTCACATAAGTACACAACTTAAATATTAAAATAATCGCTACATGCTGAGATTCAAACCTGCGACCTGCGGAATGAAGACCGCACGCTCTAATCATTAGGCCAGCGAGCTACTGACGGCTTTGTATACGCAGAAATTAAACCTAAGAAGTATGTAAACCTTATGAATGAAAAAAAAAAGATTATACTGATATTCATGATTATCATGCTTTTCTCATATATAACAACCATGTAAAATTACCACCAACCAGCATTGGGCTAGGGTGGGGGGAAATGGCCCAAGCCCCTCCTATATGAACCTTTACAAACGACGGCCTCTATTTCCCGGCGATGCGGGCAGCGCCGGTGTGGGAATCTTTTGGAAAGGCCTATGTCCAGCACCGGACGTCTATCGGTTGGTGATGATGATGATGAACCATATTAAAGTGCGAGTGTTCATTATGGCCAGAGGTATGAAAGGAGATTGGATATAGCGTGACAGAAGAAGTATGTAAGAAGATCTGAGTATGAAAGAAATAATCATCATCAGCCTCATCCTCAGCCAATAGACGTCCACTGCTGGATATAGGCCTCCTCCAAAGATCCCCACACCGATCGGACCTGCGCTGCCCGCATCGCCGAAGACTAGGGGTTGTCGTAGAGGTACATGTGGTGGGATTTCAGGCATTTCCCACCTTGCTGGCTCAATGATGGTTGATGTGAACCAGAGATTCGTTTGTTGATTAGCAGGGTGCACCACGAGCTGGTGAGGTTGACTACGATCCCAAGTTGTTGTGCGGGATACCTTACACCTTCACGAACGATAAGCAATACCAGTGTTGTGTATATAAGGAAAATTAATAGTCAAGACAAAAAAAAATAGGCTGTTCGACGTTCACTTGATGTTAAGTGATACCTGTCTATAATAATGCGGTGCTACTTTCAATGGTATACGTATCACAGCTCGTCGCCTTGAGACCTAAGATGTTAAGTCTCGTCACCCAATAGATTCATTAGCTACAGCGCCTTTCAAACAGTACTGTGTGTCGGCTGCAGTCGTAGCTGCGGTGGCGCTTACCTAGACGGTCTCCAGCAACGGATCTACCACTAGGACTCCTTATAGTAACAAGTGGTATTCGAACCGGTAGCCCTGCCGAATTGTAAATGATGACGCAACGTTAATAGATGGCTGCACATCAGTCCGGCGGCGGTGGAAAGTGAAAGCTCGGACGGTGGCGGCGACTGAGATTGATTATTGGGAAGCGATGACTGAAGCGTTAGGCCCGGCACACACTTGACCGTCACTCTTATCAGCGCTCATACACAAACATTTAAACAGTTACTTGTACGTCTGTTGTCGGAGACCGTCGCGGTACCACCGCAGCTCATATTTCCACCGCCGAACAGTAATGCATAATTGCAGTGTTCCGGTTCGAAGGGCGCTGTAGCTATTGAATTTCTAGAGTAACGAGACACTACTTATGTCTCGAAACGACGAGCGCAATATGGTGCTGCGTACACCACGCTGGCCCAATGCGGGTTGGTTGGAGCTACAACCTCATTTGGTGAATAACAGTTTGCATCACGAGCTGGTGAGGTTGGCTTGGGTCCCGTGAGTTGGTGTGCAAAAAATCGATAAGGTAGCAAAAAAAATCATGACCTTTTTTTAATCGCTTCGGTGTGTTAGCAGCCTAACACTGCGGCGCTCCCGCCTTCTTTTCCCATGTGTAATTGGTTTTATATGTAGGTACACTAGATTAACTGCTTTGACCTATTATTAAGTTATTTCATCTACAAGTTATTGATGCTGCGTTCACTTTCTACTTTAAGTTATTTTGTATGTTATTAACCCTCCGCTAGAATGAGGTGATCATCAGCTGATAGACGTCCACTGCTGGACGTACGGCTCCCTAAAAGATACCGACCTTCGGGTAGGGATTCATATGGGGGGATTTGGGCTATTTACCACCAAGCTGTCCCAATGCGGGTTGGTGGAAGCGAGAGCCTTGTTTGCTGACAAGGTACACTACGAGCAGGTGAGGTTGGCTTGGACCTCGTGTACGGGAACCCTTACGAAAACGGGGGTATGATAGATTAACATGATCTTCATAATGTAATTTAAATTTATATGATATAGAATTTTTTTTTTTCTTTACTTGATACCTTATTTTTATTCTACGAAGCAGAACGGTCACTTGATGGTAAGTGATACGCCTGTCCATTAAAACGTAGAGCTAGTTAGATTAGTATGATGTACATAGCATCACACTTAGCTAGTCGCCTTGAGACAAACTATTAATTCTCGATAATCCAGTAACTTAACTATCTACAGGGCCCTTCAATCCGGATCACAGTAATATCTGCACAGTACTGTTTGTCCGCTGCAGTTGTACCTACCTACACGGTCTCCGCTAACAGAGACCTAGCACTGGTGCATTATGTATATAATAAGTTCCTGGTGGTAGTGATACATCTATTTCGGACGTCGAACAGCAGTGTGCAAACATTAGTGTTCCGGTTTAAAGGGCGTTGTAGCTAGTGATCTTAAACAACGAGAATTTACATTATAGGTCTCAAATGGAAGAGCACAATGCGGTGCTGTGTATACAATTATAAATAGCGCCGTTTTGTTATGGGCAGGCGTATCACTTACTTTCAAGTGAACGGACCGCTAGTCTCGTCGCTTGTATAATAAACTATTTACTGGTACCATGTGATCGCGTCAATGATGCGTTAGGTACTCTTCATCATTTAAGTTCCCCACTTCGTTTTGAGATCACCAGAACAATGTTCCTGCTGAAGATCGGCAGCAGCTCGAGCTATCTAAGAAGCTCCAAAGATCTGATTATTATATACAAAGATCAGCTCCAGCTTATCAAGCTGCTCTTGAGATAGAATCAGTTCATGTTCCGTGTCTGATAAATCAACGCGTTATCAGTATTACATATAGGAGTCACGCGAACGTCTACCGAGAGATGGATTTTTTTTGATTTGAGGGGAGGGAATCTTCGAAAAATACCCTGCCCTGGAAGTCAGGGTTTTTTGAGATTCTTACTCACTAAAACCCCCTCGGTGGTCTGCATCGGTGCATCCGGCGCCCTCTTAGCACGTCTCTGAAGAGGAACCTTCTTCTAGGCACCATCACTCAGCCATACAGTGTCCCACGCACAAGGCTTCAAACTTCTAGACCCTTTCAGTCGGCTACTACGACAGGCATGGCTTACTTTAGTCCTATCCTTACTAGCCCTAGACTACAAGCCTGAAGCAAAGACTATATCTAGATATCGATAGTCTAGACCACCACTGGAGTTCGCATGAATTGTTAGACATATAGTTGGTGTTAATATAGTTTAATAATTCCTCATAATTGCAATCATTTCTCTGGTGGTCTACTGTTGGAGATCGTGTAGACTATTGCAGCTGACAGACAGTACTTTGCAAACATCATTGTGTTCCGGTTTCAAGGACGCTATAGCTATTGATCTAATGTGGTCATCCTAACATCAGGTCGTTGTTGGTTTAGCGATTATCACTTTAAATTTGATATACAATATAGCTTTGTATGAAAAATAATGAATAGTTATTCTTCCCACTACTGGGACTCAAGGCTTCACACCAAATAAGAGTTAAGGCTATTTATCCCCCACGCTGGCAAAGTGTGGCCAATTTTTTTTTATAGGAAATGAACTGGACGTTCACCTGATTGTATATCATACACTGCACCAGAAACATAGTTGTCGTAACCTCGTTAATTTCATTAGCTACAACACCCTTAAAACCGGATCACAGATTTCTTTTCAAATCGTTAAGGTTAGCACTTATCGATCTCACTCGATGTTAAGTGATGTGGTCTACAGCGGTAAGGTCACTGACCTAGTGATAGACTATTGACTCTAAGACACCAACGCCGCCATTTGTATATTACTACGTTGTCATATAAAGGCTGCTGTTCCACCTGTCCATACTATCAGTAAGTAATAACTGGACACTGATAACATTACTTGTGCTAATCAATAATTTGTAACCATTACAAATATTGATCACCGCCAGCGAATTGAATCCGGAACCGTCCGATCACGAAACGAATGCGACACGAAGCCGGCCCGGCGACCGATTGCTACGAGATACATTCGGTGTACCGTCGCGTGCAAATCCGCTGCGGAAAGGAAAATATTTTTTTTTTTTTTTTTCTAATCGTTCCAACTGGCGAGACCTGTTCACATGATGGTAAATGATAGGTCTGTCGATAACGTGGCGTTAGTTAGTATGATATACACTGCACCGTACTATACTCGTCGCTTTGAGACATAAATATTGTTACAGTTATTTCACTGGTTACAGCGACCTTCAAACAGGAACATTGATTTGCATTCCGCAGAAATGTAGTTTTTTTTTCATTGTATGAAATGGCAAAAAGAGCGGGACGTTCACCTGGTGGTAAGCGATACCTCAGCCCATACCATCGTGGCGATAGTTAGGATGATATACAATGCACCACACGGCTTGTCGCCCATAGACATAAGAGGTTAAGTATAGTTACCCTGATAATTTTATTAGATACAACACCTTTCAAACCGGATCACAGTAATGTTTGCACAGTACTGTTTGTCGGTTGCAATGGTACCTAGACGGTATCCGCCAACAGATACCTTCCAGCAGTGGTTGTAGTAACCAGCTACGGTTGTACCATTTTTTTTTTCATATTGATATCTTGCATCGGATACCCTTCTGCTGTCAAGAGAACAGAAGAGTTATGCGGAACTCATACCGGCTAAAACCCCACGGTTTCCAACTCAGCGCATTTGACCGGAACCATGAAGCGTTGTACCAGCCTGGACGGTTGTCCAGCGGTACCGAATGAATATCATCATCGTTACTTCCGTCGGCGACGGTAGACCGCCGGCGAGCGGCGCTCTCGTGTAAACAAGTTGTCGTGTATTATTAATTCGCGCATTACGTGCGCTTACATTTACCGATCGCTTCCACTATCAGGTGATCGGTGCCAATTGCAACCAGGTGCCGCAGTCAGGACCCGTACATCAACGTCTCAGCTCGAGCTTGGCCAATCGATCGCGGCGACCGACGCACGAGCGCAGTGTATATACCTTATGTAACAATGACCGGAACTCCAATGCACCAGATGTTCTTATTCACACCTGTCGAGATATACACAACCTTAAGTTTGATCACACTACTAATTTCACTAGCTACAACACTCTTCAAACCGGAATACATTAATAGCATATATATTATATAAAGAATATGGTACCTAGAATGTATGATGATACCCAGCCATCTAAGCTTTAAAGGATAACCTAACACCAGAATACTTGGATTCGAACCAAGTACCTTATTACAATCGTTTGTATTAACCAGGGGTGTAAGGGGTTTCTCACAACAACTCACGGGCTCCAAGCCAACCCTCACTCTGCTAATCAACAAACCGGACTATGGCTCCCACCAATCCGTATTGGTCCAGCGTGATGGGAAATGGCCTATGTCCCCCCCCATATGAAGCTTTACAAACCACAGGTCCTGGTGGCGATACGATCAATGTGGGGATATTTGGGGAAGGCCTATGTCCAGCAGTGGACATCTATCGGCTGACGATGATGATGTATTATCCATAAAATAAATAACATGAAATTTAAATACCTCTTTCTTATCAGTCGGTTAAGAAGACAGCGGCAAGCGTGAGTCAGACAGTATTTAGTTTAATACCAGAATATAGGCGCGCGCGCGATTAACAAAGATGTTTACACTGCGACGTACCGAGCACGGCCACCAGCGGCCGGCGCTGACTCACGGGGTCCGAGGGCTTTGTTTATGTAAGTACACGCTTCCTACTTTAATTTTGAACAATGGAAGTCGTATTGTATCATTATCATTTCAACCGATGGACTTCCATTGCTGGACATAGGTCTTGGGCTGATTGATTCCAATGGCTCCCACCGATTTTTTTATGTCCTCTGTCCAGCTAGTAGTAGTAGTAGTGTCCGGTTCGGCGGAACCATTCGGACGCTCCAGATATGCCAGTCCATTCCTTTTATTCCTCAACCATGACATTCCTTCTCCCCACCATTCGTATTATATTATATACTCTCTCTCTCTCTCTTTCTCTATATAAATATACACCAGGTGTTACTCATTCGTTTCGATGGCCGTAATAAAGCATTAGACTTGAAATTTGTCTGATATATTCCTTGAGAGCAACCGCAAATGACTTTCTATACCAGCCGTTACCATAGCAACCGCATCAATAATACCAAATGAAAATGTATATAAAAGTGTATCAGAAATAAAACGATGAAGAATCGATGAAATACAAATAATAAATATCCTATAACCATATACAGACCATTCCGCGGCGAGTGCTCATGTTCCCGTGACGATACGATCACTAGTTTTCAAGTGATTGGCGAACAAAAGAAACCCGTTTTCAATATGTATATACAGATTACTATACATAGGTTATCATCATTAAAATTGCCAGGTCTCTGTTGATGGAATCGACCTAGATAGGTATGGGTATTACTGCAGAGTCTATTTCAGTTTAATCGTTACTGCGCTCCGGTTTAAAGGGCGACTATCTTAGTATGGTGCTGCATATATGATTAACTAGCTCCACGTTGTTATGGGCGAGCGTATCACTTACTATCAGGTGAACCTCTCGCTCGTTTCATCCCTCCGTCAGAAATTCAATACTCGTTACTCGTACACGTTGTAATGCTTTAAACTCCTAGTTACTTTAATCAGGTTTGCGGCTTTTTAATGCTCTCAATCGTTATTTATCATTAATAAGAAAAAAAATAACAAAGGTCTTTTTATTATGATCGTGTTAAGGGGCAAGTTGGGTCCATGGCAACGAACTCTGCGGCCTTCGCTAACGCACAAACTCGCGCCGATAACGCGATAGTGTAACGAACCTCACACGAGCCTAACCCAGGGGTCGGCAACCTGCGGCAATTTGGATGTGAAGCTGCAATGCAAGCTGCTGCAATGATGCTTTAGTTCTATACCCAAACATATATTTTATAAAAAAAAAAAACTTAAAACCTCATTCTGAATCGATTAATCAGAACTAGGCCACCATTTCGATCATTCGATAATTTTTTGTCTCTTGGGGTGTAAGGGGTCCCACACGAATCTCACGGAACCCAAACCAACCTCATCTGCTTCTGGTACACCGTGGTAATCAACAAACGAGACTTTGGCTCCCATCAACCCGCATTGGGATAGCGTGGTGGGAAATGACCCAAATCCTCCATATGAACTCCTACAAACGTAGAGGTATTTGGAAGAGGCCTATGTCCAGCTGTGGACGTTTATCGGCTGATATACCGTATAGAACAAGCTAATATGATTACATCTTCATCGCTGTCAGCTCTATATAAGTTAGCCTCGCTTCAAGGTCGTTACAATTCACCACGCATACGAACAATGCACCGAGCCGACGGGATTATTATGTACCTTGCCAAAGACTAGCGATTGCGATTATCGCACAACACTTGCCTTTAAAAAGTATGTTATAATAATAGATAAGTTTATTGTTCCAACTATAGGGACTCGAGATTTTATCTCACCAGGACAGAGTCCAGGTCTTCATGAGATATGTCTCATTATTCCAGTATTTTTACTTTGACCCTTACTAGTACTATATACTGCGGTAATAATTTCTTGTCGAGCACTGAATTTAAACAGCGCAAGACTGTAGTTCTTGAAACACAATACAAGAGATCTATGCCCAGCAGTGGACGTCCGTAAGTTGAAATGATGATGACGACGGCAAGTACTTTAGGATGGGGATAATTACACTGAAATGTTTTATAGGTCAATTTGTCTGATTTTCTATTTCAAATTATTTGCCGTCCCGATTGTAAGTTACGCGGTGGTTATGATTAGGTCGAATAACCGATATCTAATGCCGCTATAAATTTTAAGGTTTACCGCTCTAGAAGTTTTCAGAAAACACCAATCTAGAAAATTACTGAAAACACCGCTCAAGAAATTTCCAGAGAACACCGCTCTAGAAATTTCCGGAGAACACCGCTCAAGAAATTTCCAGAAAACACCGCTCTAGAAATTTCCAGAGAAAACCGCTCAAGAAATTTCCTGAGAACACCGCTCAAGAAATTTCCAGAGAACACCGCTCAAGAAATTTCCAGAGAACACCGCTCAAGAAATTTCCAGAGAACACCGCTCAAGAAATTTCCAGAGAACACCGCTCAAGAAATTTCCAGAGAACACCGCTCAAGAAATTTCCAGAGAACACCGCTCAAGAAATTTCCAGAGAACACCGCTCAAGAAATTTCCAGAGAACACCGCTCAAGAAATTTCCAGAGAACACCGCTCAAGAAATTTCCAGAGAACACCGCTCAAGAAATTTCCAGAGAACACCGCTCAAGAAATTTCCAGAGAACACCGCTCAAGAAATTTCCAGAGAACACCGCTCAAGAAATTTCCAGAGAACACCGCTCAAGAAATTTCCAGAGAACACCGCTCAAGAAATTTCCAGAGAACATCGCTCAAGAAATTTCCAGAGAACACCGCTCTTGAAATTTCCGGAGAACACCGTTCTTGAAATTTCCGGAAACCACCGCTCTTGAAATTTCCGGAGAACACCGCTCTTGAAATTTCCAGAGAACACCGCTCTTGAAATTTCCAGAGAACATCGCTCTTGAAATTTCTAGAGAACGTCTTTTTCTGATGGAATAGCAATTAATTAATAATGATAGCTCGTTTATTGTAAACTCGCTCTTTACTCTTTTTGAATATTCTAGTGTTACATATAATAATACATACATAATAAAGTTAATGTCTGCGCGTATCGCATACGAAGTGCATACGGCAGTCCTTGCATATCTGTCCATACAATTATACCAGTATCACCATATGCGGTAGACGGGGTCAGATTGGTAGTCAATAGGGCCAGCGCGCTTCAATGTTTGCTGGTTTCCCACGCACGATTCCGGTATTAGGAGGAAGTGGAGTGGTCGCATGAATTTGAAAAAAAAATCATACAGACTTTCAGCTATAATATATTTATAAACAGACGTATCATCTTCAGCCGGTAGGCGTACACTGCTGGACATAGGCTTCCTCCAAAGATCCTCACATCGATTGGTTCTACGCTACTCGTATCGCCGGGCACTAGGAATCGTCGTTTGTAGGGGGTCATTAGGGCCATTTTCCACCACGCTGGCCCAATGAGAGTATGTGCGAAAATAGATGTAAATTCCATAATAATTAACGCCATGTAAATTGGTTTAATATGGAAGCCACGTGGATGCAGACTATGATAAAGTTAATTATAGAGAAGCCACCTTCATTAGTATTGGAAGTATAAATTCTCCAATGGTTCAGGAGAAAAGAATTCTTCAACAAATTGTAAATATAAACAGCTCATTTAAAGTTCCCAATTGTGGGCCTCGAGTCCCAAAGTGAATAAGTAACGATAGAGCATGTAGGTTTGTTCAACAGTAGCTTACTTGGGATTGAATCCACTGCGGAGATTATAACTTAACACCATGGTGGTAGATCTCTGCTGGAGACAGTTTAGATAGGTATTACCTCAGCCCCAATCTCCGTCGACAAATAGTGGGTTGCAAACATAATTGTGCTCCCGTTTGAAGGGCTTTGTGCCTAGTGAAATTAATGGGGGTAATGAGAGTTAACATGTTTAGTCCCAAAGCGAGGAGCATTATGGAGCGTTGTATTTTATCTTAACTAACGTTACGTTGTTATGAGTAAGCGTGGCACTTAACTTCCGGTGAACATATCGTTGAAGAAAAAAATATTAAAAGGATTATGTGAAATTGAGGTCCTGTTCAACAATAAAGAGTTACTTGAACTAAGTCTCTGGGAATTTCAAGCTGTATGATTCTAATCCAACTCCTCGTTCACTAAGACTCACACAACTAAGATGTCAATCAACTTCATCATCATCAGTCAATAGACTTCTATTGCTGGATCTAGGTCTTTCCCGAACATGCTGCCCGCAGCCAGCGGCTTCCCGCAACCTTCGTTTGTAGGGGCTCGTGTGTGGGGATTTGGACCATTTCATAATGAGAACATACACCATGTTTAATTTAAATGAATTATACAGTTTGGCTGTACAGTGTTGGCGTGCGTATAGCTTTCTTTGTATTATCTATTTCTAGTTCCTGTTTGTGAACGTCATCGCGGTAATGCTGTTTCGTGCTATTTTTATGAACAACACTACATACCAGATGCACACACAAACGACATTGTTATGACCATGAATACTTGTAGATGTTATTTAAAATGTAACTATAGTTACCATTTACATTTTTATTATCACGGAGGAAATCTTCTTAAAAAATATCTTGTTTTTGGGGGAAGACAAGGTTATGAAAAATTTCTACTCACTAAAACCCTCTCAGTGGTCTCCGTAGCGCACTCTCATCATCCCACGGAAGGGCAAAGGCATAGCTCACGCTGTGTTACGGCAAATACAAGACAACCATGCATTGTCCGTCTTCCCGAGGCTCGCTTATGGAGCTCTGAGGGCGTTCACCGTCAAAGCCCTCGAACCCAAGGACCCTTTTAATCGCCTTGTACAACAGATAGCGACTAGCTTAGTCCTATTCTTAATAGCCCGAGACTACAAGGCTAACGGGTTGAAGCTGAAATTACCTAGTTAGGTTATTTACTTAAGTGACAGTGATCATAGAGCTGCATTTGCTAGCACTATTTTTTGTGAGATATCTTGCGTCTTTGTGATCATCGCTCCCCTAATTCAATTAGCTACATCGCATTTCAGTTCAGGTAGTGAGCGAATACACTTTTTTATATCCGTTTAAAGATTATTACTAATGTTTACCATTACTTAACTTTCTAATGGCGAATTCGTATCCGGGATTCCTGGTTTACGAGCCGTATCATAAATACATCGGCATTTGCACTTTAAATGATACTTTACATACTGTTCATTATCTTCATGTTTCTTTTTCGTATTTAAACATTATACTCGATGTGAAAGCAAGAAATTATTATTTAATACATCAACGTATAAAGAAATTGTTAGACTCCAAAGAAGAATCTTAGGTCTTCTTATCATATGTATCTAGTGAACCTTTCCCAACGGTTTCCCGTTTAGTCATTCTTTTCTGTAGTTTCTAGATCAGTATCGCCCGGCCGTCGTGCCTAACGTTTTTGACATTTCTCAACATGGCCCGAGGTGAGCACTCATGTCACCGTTGCCAATTAGACCTGGCCGTGCCAGACAAACGGCTTGACCACGCCGACCTTACTCAGTAAACAGTTTACATTTAGGCTGTGAGATTTTTCTTTCAGAATAGCTCTTGAAATGTAATTTGTTATTGTGATAATCGAAAGCGTTTTGATAGACATAAAACTAGTTCACTTTTAGAGCAATGTGAATATCCTAATAAGAGACTAGGAGACTAAGGACGAAGATGGTAAAGCGAGCTCGCCTATAGCTTTAGCCCGTATATGTTGATGTGTTACTAGTATGGTGGAAGAATTAGTATGGGGGTTGTAATGAGTTGATATTCGAATCTTATCATTATTCGATCTTCATTACGATTGGTCCCGGAATCGAGCCAGATAATCGGTTACAGGCAGTGGAAATGCTTCGAAATAGTAATAATTATTTCCGATGGAAATTACTTGTTAAATGGGATATAGTTTCGAGCTGCAAAATAGTAAACTAGTTCGACCTGGATAGTTTGTGCGGTGGAGATGGTGACGCGTACATTACGACGCTGACATTTCACCGTCACGCGGCGACGGCCGCAGATACTATCTTTATTATGCGGCGCATGTAGCGCGCGAAGTATTTTTGTTCGTCGCACAAACGGTATGCAGATTCGACTGCGTTACTTGTTTTGTTTTTTAGTTTCACAAGCTTTGTTTTATTTCAAAAAATGCAATTCGAGATACATGAAATGTCTTGTAATATTTAATTTGAGTTAGTGGAAAAACGTCACCTTCCTCTTCTACTTGTGCCTCTTCACTACTGGAGGTTGGCCGTCAGCTCAGCGAACTTCTCCCGATATTGTGTCAAGCGAAAAAGTTATGCTACGCTGGCAATATTTGTCCATTCCCGAATGTTACAGAACCACGACTTTCTTCGACGTCCAACACGCCTTTTGCCTGCGATTTTGCCCATCATTATTAACTACAGGAGTTCATATTTGCCGTGTCGCAAAATATGTCGTAAGGCTATTGAAATTATAAAATACTCTAATAGAGAAAATGTTTGATTAATATCACCGGCTTGCCATTCAAAAGATGACAAAATTATATCAATCGCTCCTAAACATACAATTAGAAGACTTCTAGAAACAGTGAGTTATATAGATCGGACTGTAGATAATAATTAAGAAGCCATATATACTCCACGATGACTGAAGTTTTGACATTTGTCAGCTCAGTCGTCTCATGGGTGTGAAAATAAGAAAGCACTTGAATTGTCGGGATAATAAAAGAGGAAATGAACGCTCCTACAATTTAGATTTATTGTATAGTAACTGCCTAAATGTTCTAGTCGGATATTAACCTTTTATTTTTGTTGTCCTTATCCGATATAACTAGGATAATATATTGTCAATGTTTAGAATTATCACGTTAATGTTTTTGAAAGGGTCAAACCGCACACTCCGGCCTCCTGCGCGAACCGTTGTACGAGATTGTTACAGGACGCGTATCAAATTAATCTACTCCGACAACGCGATGGACAACTACAAATTTAACTTTATCCCAATGGCACAGGGTTGATGCTGCTCTGCCAAGTGTTAAATCAATAGCAACCGAATCGTGATATCACGTCATTGCGACAAACATACTATTCTATTTACTCACAGCGAGTAAACAAATTTATGTACTGTGCTCTCTCAATAATAATACAACGGCTTCACTGCTTACAAAACAAAACATCTTCGCTTTTTCGTTCATACATTTCGTAAGTTTACTATACAGTGTGAACCTAAAAAAATAAGCTAAGAGATATTGCGAGACGTCTCGATGGTTTGCATGCCGAGTGTTCTCGTTGCGGTTTCGGGTGTACTAGTCAAGTGTGTGCCGACCGCACTTACAGTAGAGTAAATTCGTCGGAGCAAATTTATTGCTATCGATTTCATAATATTTATACATCGAGGTGACATTTATCAATTTGCGTTGACAAATGCGCTGCAGTGTGTGCTCTTTAACTGGATTTTGCTGAGATTACATCATTTTGATTTTCTTTATAACAAACTACAAGGTTCAACATAGGCCTCCCCAAAAGCTGGCAAAGGACTCTTTATCAAACTGTCTATTCTGACAGTCATAAGGAATGTTATTTTTTTCTTAAGGTAAGCAGTTATTTGAGTCACCACCCAACGGATAATGCATCCACATATCTCACATGAGTCTTTTAAATTAGACATTTCATATGCCAGAAAACATTAAAAGAATTTTATCATAACGTCTCTGTATTTTTATATAGATGTTTACGAGTGGACTACATCAGACACCTCCTTTTTCTCATTCAATTAGAATCTGTTTGAAGTTTTAACTTTTTTTAAATCTCAACGGTCCTTGAAATGCTAAACGACTAGAAAAATTAATGGACAGATCTTAGCATAGCAATTCAAATGAGTATTACAAATAAGAAATAATTAATCTTCGTCTTAAACTTAGAGTTTCCATTGCAATAGATAATAATAAAAACTTTGCGATAACATTACTCGTTTAAGGAATCGTTTGAAGGCGTAAAACCTCTACTAACAACGTTGACTTACTAATTGTTTCTACTACTAAGATTCGGGACCTAGTTTCATATGACCAATTTATGCAAACTTATCTACCACCTTGGGTAAGTGCTCCTTGGTGGAAGTTACATCTCAAAAGCTGTTGCTCTTGGAACAAATCGGATTACTCACGATGTTTTCTTTAACCGTAAGTTCAAGCTCGTTTAAAATCCATACCCGCGTTTCTTCGTCAGATACAGCTACGTTTTACGCCAAATTTGCGAACATTTCTCACATAGAAAACTTCTCAACAGCATTCTTATTACTCCGCGCGAATTTTATATTCGTACGTAAGGAAATAACATATGTTTCATAATGTTAACAGCTTACGAGTAGCAATCAGCACAGTACGTATAATCGAAGTTCAAAATTATAGTTTTCAACCGCAACTATTGTTGTTGAGCATTTAACTGAGCGTCACGTCACCACACGTCACGACGTGAAACAACTACATCACATAATACCTGGTTTCCAACCAGCTAATAGTTAAGCATCATTATATGCAATAACGTAGAAGCTTTTCATTTACATCCACAGCGATATAATGGACGGATATTACGGCAACGAGGTTTTCTCTCCGATCGATGTTTTACTTAGGTGATCGCTTTGCATCGGTTCTAACTGCCTAGTAATAATTATTTGTGATATATGATGAAGCGAACATACATTCAACAATTGATAGTAAGCAATAAGCTTGATCATATCAATGGGCTAGCACCAAATTGAACATGTTTTCTCAAGAATATATATTAAGTCGTCTTAAATTTCGTTGCTCTGGCCGCAGAATTAAGTCCTGCATTAGTATACGTTTGAGTTCTCAGAGTTATTCCTGGAGGTGAGAATTTGTTTGGCGATAAAGAATAACTGAGAACACGATTAGTTTTCTCAATGTGACCGGTAAATCTCATTTAGAGGAAAGATTCAGCAAGAATCAATGAAGCAAAGCATGAGTGTATTTCATTTTGACTACAATAAACGATTTGTCCATCTATCATTTCATGACGATGGTATCGATACATGGACGATCTTCAACAATAGATACTTACCATCATTAGAATCTACATTTAGATAGGTTCGCCTTATTTCAATAAAGTCCAGAAAGACACCTCTTTCAAGATGTTAAACTATTTCTCCACCCGTCTATTTTACCTTCCGTTTTAGGTAAATTAAAATTTCAGAAAACATAAGGTTTCTAAAGTAAAAGCATAATAAATGTATTAAGTTCATAATTACAATATTTTGTTTATCAATTTCATTTATTAGCAAAATCAACAGTCACCGTTATCATCATCAGTCAATGGACGTGTACTGTAGCACAAGGGCCTCCTTTAATAATTTCTAAGCTGATCCAGAGCATTGCCGCTATCTTCGCCAGATTATCTTGAATATTCTAGTACTTTTTTCATACTGCACAAATTGGTTTCTGTTTACCTTATATACAGTGCTACCATATCAGGATATATAATTAACATAACGTCTAAAGGGATACCGAACTGTTAACCGGACGCGCGACACTCCTCGAATTCTATTTCTGATCGTTTATTTTTATGAACAGCTTGATGTGAACGTATGAACCCGGAAGGAGTTTTTACTCCAGTGATGTTTTCACTAATGATGAAGCTAACTTTTTTATATATAAAGAATCCGACCATTAGTTGTTATAAGAACTGATATTAGCTTAAGTTAATTACTGCGGGTTCCTGTGGAAATATTTTACTATTCTCTGTATACATTAATCGCAGTCATAAATTAAGTTTAACAAACAAACATGCAATTTAGCTTAGCTTAAGGCCGATATGTAAAATCGCATATGTTTCATAAGCCGCTGATACTTTCCATCGGCCGTTACGTCAAACGTATTGTGTTCTGGTGATGCAGCCTTCGCAACAATAGTGTAGATTTAACGTACAATTCGCGTCAGTAATATCATCGACAACTGTGTAAATATTGGGCTTCTGCAAAGTTAAAGATCGTATTACTTAATGCAAAAAGAAATTACATTATTTGAAACACCAATGTCACTGAGTCATTTTCAATAAATGCTTGAGGGTAGTTGTCAATATGTAGATTATCTAATCAAACACGTTCAATTTTTAGTTTTTGTGTGTGTACGAATCTCTACTTGAAGCTACTTAGTCAGTTGCTATCGATGGTCTGTCTATTTTTTTTCAACAGCCAATTTACGTTTCCACTGTTGGGGCACACGCCTACCTTCAATATGAGGGCGATGGGCCATAGTCACCACGCGGGCCCAATGCGGATTGATGACTTCACACACACCTTAGAGTAAATTCTAATTCGTGCGCAGGTTTTTTCGCGATGTTATCCTTCACCATTTCTTTCACCGTTTTTATTTCGCTGTTGTAACTATTTCTTTTATATTGTCACGCCTTTTTCCCAGTAGGCGTAGGCAGAGGTGAATAAACACCCACTTTTCGCCAGATGTGGTCAGATTAGGTCCCATGTAACAGGGGGCGAGCCTGTTGGCACTTTATTGGGGCCACCACACGCACACAAAGATGATTTCAGTGTGCGGGTTTCCTCACGGTGTTTTCCTTCACCGTTTGTATTTAGCTGTTGTTACTTTCCCACACGATACCGTGTCTTAAAATGTTGTTTGGTCCCTTTTCTGATACGCTTGTGAGAGAGCTAACTGCAAACGCAGGCTGCTGACAATCGTCATGCAAAGAAAGGTTGCATTTTTCGAACACCACCAAAGAGGATTTCTTTATGAGTTCCCAAGGCTGATCCTGGAGGGCAAAATTCCTGGAAAACGTGCACCTAGTAGACAGCGCAATAAATGGTTTGACGACACTAAGGAATGGACCGGGTTTAAATACCATCAGTTAAAAAGAATAGCTGAGAATCGAATTGGTTTTTCATTCTGATCGCCAGACTGCAGTTTGAAGAGGGCACCTAATGATGATGATGTTGTAACTAAAGTTCACAAATGAACATAACATAAATATTAAAGTCATTAGTACATGCCGAGATTCGAACCCGCGACCATCGGAATGAAGGTCGCGCGCTCTAACCATTAGGCCAGCGAGCTACTGGTCTATCTATGACGACGCTGAATTGGTGTCTCATGTCGTTAATCATGGTTAAGCTATATTTAAAACAATCATTTTTCTAACCCACGATAATTGCATTGTCTATGCATTTATGTGGGTTCTTTGATAAAAATTTGGGTTATTCAGATAAAATATTACTTATTTACTAAATTGTATCGATTGAGTCAGTTTCATTTAAAGATGTGTTCAATACACTTATTGTATGCAATATAGATGCGCTTCCGACCAATCTATAGACAGATTTCTTTGAGTCTTAGAATCTAATAGATTTCTTTGAATCATGTAGTTTTGAAGTACAGAAGTCAATTTTAATAGTTCATTTAAACTTCAAATGTAATTTCTCATACCTTTACCAGTCACCATCCAGTTTCAATCCATCTATAACGCTCGCGGGGCACGCGAACCCTCCCTGACAATATTGCATTTACTTTTCTTGATTCAATATCTATCTTTTCACTCCGTTTAAGGTCTGTACTAGATTATGGTAACCCATTCGGTCGTAGGTTGACGACCCAATGCTATAGAAATTGAACACACTATTGATCTACGTGCGGCCCATCGACTTCCCGGCAGTCTGCGGATTTCTCGTGAACAACCTGTTCTAATAGTTCATTGAAGAAAAAAAAAGTTAAATAATCTGATGACCTTGTCACTTTAACTTCAACTGTAACAGCGACGATAGAAAGTTCAGTTTGAGAGGTCCGCGGCGACGCTCGAAAAGCAATTTCGCTCTCAACAGCCAGCTCTTTGCTTGCATCAGTAATAATTCAGTTAGGCGCGTGACCGCGCACCGGACGGACGTGTGTTGTGTATACAGTTTGTCGTTCCACGTTCGACGTACGACGTTCGCGAATTGTGCCCCGTTCGGATATCGCGCAAGGTACACATTTCCACGTTCAGAATTCTTTAGTAACGCAGTGTTTTTGCGGTACAACGACCGGATCAAATGGTGTCCAGTTTTCGTTTAGCGACGTGCTAACGCGTTTCCGTCGAAGAAATCTATTGCACTTACTCTGGTTTTGCGAACTTATTTCATTGTTTCACTACGGTAACGTAATTTTCATACCTAATTGATTGATAATTGCTCTGTTCTACTAAATACATTGCATACATTTATATATACATATATACATAATGTAGTGACGTGCGAAGTTTTATGCGCAAACAATGCCCGCGTTAATACTAACACAAAAAAACCCTTCAGTCATTCAGACTTCATGTAGATGTTTATAACCTAAAGGTTTTATAATTATTTTAAATAATAATTAAATTACTGGTGGCAGGTCTTAATTGCCAGAGACCTACATACCACCCAATCTCCTAATTCCTGTCACCACATAGTACTGTGCAAACATTCTGTTCTGATTTGAAGGGCGCTGTAGCCATTGAAATTACTTTGGTGATGAGATACAATATTCTCAAGACGACAAGCATAACGCGATACAATATATATCATCCTAACCTACGCCACGTTGTTATAAGCAGACGTACTTACCATCAACGATAACCATTTATTTTATAAAATTATTTATATAAGAACAATTTTCTAAACGTTTATATGATTAACAAATGAATTTATATGTTTATGCATGTCTTCAAAATTCACCACCGCCACCACC
The DNA here is from genome assembly GCA_033220335.2 of Troides aeacus. Taxonomy (NCBI): domain Eukaryota; kingdom Metazoa; phylum Arthropoda; class Insecta; order Lepidoptera; family Papilionidae; genus Troides; species Troides aeacus. Next base: position 12,835,373 of record CM067271.1, read on the forward strand.
ACCCCGACCGTGACGTATACAATTAATGGAACATTACACCCGGCACTATGGAATGTGGTTTTCAGTACATAACTTCACGTCTTAAGTTACGCTGCGGCTTATAAAGGTTCTTCGGTAACACCGACGGATCTATTTTCTACCTCAAACATTTCAGATCCTTATTCTATCTATCCTCCAGATTATAATAGATCCTTAACGAAACTAAAAGATCAATTTTACGTTACTGTTTGTTGATCAGTTCATTAACGTCACCATGACGATATACTTCTGAAAGAATACCCTTGTGTATGATTTATCACATATAATATAAACAACTATGAAAATATTTGTTTAAATCTTGTCCAAATTTAGATTTTGGTTTGATGACATATCATTGCGGAAAAATTCTGAACAATATAGATATTTGTTTATTGTCGAAGCCAGGAGACGAACGAGCATCTTATAATAAGTGACACTCCAGCTCACTTCTTACTGTTAGGATGATGTACACAGCAACACGTGTCGCTCACCTAGACATGTTAAATCTTATTACCTCTGTAATTTTATCAACAACAACACCCTTAAACTCCGAGCACAGGGGCTGTGGTGGTACCTACCTGGACAGTCTCCGGCAACAGAGACTTTTTGGTTATCGGGTACTAATCTTCTAAAGGTATCCTGCTTAAGAGGGGAAGACAAGTTTAAGTGGAATTTGCCCCGATGAAAACCCGCTCAGTGAGTATTCTCAGTACGTTGCGTGGTGGGGTTTCAGGATCTCCTACGGAACGCACTAGTGCTTCCTTGCACTACGCTTAAAAATATCCAAGGGGGAGCTATTACCCTCCTACATAACCTTGCTTTGTTAGGACAAATACTTCACCATCTCATCTTTTTCATCCACCCCGGGCTCAATTAGTGAGCAATGGAGGCCACGAACCCGAAAACTATGTCGCCTTTTCTGACAGGCAGAGTTTATTTTAGTTCTATTCTTAATAGCTCAAGACTACAGGGCAAAGTAAACGAGACCTGCCACTTGACGATCTTCCCAAGCCAGTAATAGTCATTTGGATTAGTTTCCTCATCATGATAATACGTCATCTTGGCAAACAGCTGGATAAGGAGTTGTGATACAAAACAGCGATGATTTATTACTGCTGACTGCTGTATTCATTTATACTGCAACTAAATTTATCCCGCATGTAATAACAAATACATTAATCTTGCGTACTTGCGATATTTACACTACGCTAAGTTCGTCTATAGTACTACCACTATATGGTGAAGGTCACGAGGTGGAGAAAGATTTATACTTTGAAATAGGCGTTTATGTGATCAGGATACAGTAATGAGTGTTAATGATGCTCCATAATAATTGATTCCTGTCGACAAACTCCTTTGCAATTATTGTCTTGGAATCATTTCGGTAACGATACTTTCAAGTGTGCCGCTGTGTATATCATCTTAACTTGTACTTAGTCATGAGCAGGCCTATCACTTACCATCAGTTTCGTCGAATAAGAAAATCCAAATAAGGCTACCATCTCTGTAAACATTGTTTTTGATCATTGATGAAATTTCGATGTCGGATCAACGGCTAATCAACTTTATAGAAAATTTGTTCAGACATTGATAAATTGCTGTTTTGTGTATTATCTAATAATGATTTATAAATACCTTGATAATGACGATATCTCACTTAACAATGTGCGATAACGTTTAAAAGAATTTTAAATCACAATTGTTATGTCACGACGTAAGTCTAATATTGCAAGTTTTACATTTTTATCTTGTATAGCTAACCGTTACTATACAAAGTGGTCCCATACAGTTCTTTTTTCTTTTTTCTTATTAAGAATATATCACAAAGTTTCTTCACTAAAAATTGGAGATGGATGAGTTAATTTGGGATGAGAGATTGAATTGAAAAGAGGTAAAGTAGAAAACATATAAACCTCTTAGCTGTTCCTCGCTCGCTTTAGCCGTAGCACTCCGTCAACTCTTTGGGGAAGGAATTTCGTAAAATCAATTCTTAGCAGCCCTAAATTCGGGAAAAGGAATATTCCTGCCAAATGTCATGTCTCAAGGCTTTATGATTTCACAGATAGTATGTTCAGTCTCAACATAGGTGGAAATTTATTACATAAATAGATTTCGTCTTCTTCTTCTTCTTCTGTTAGTGCCTTTTTCCCAGTTCCTTGGGGTAGTTCTTTACATAAATAGATTAATTTCTGTTTGATTTTGTTGAATAATTTTAAACTTTATTAATGAGAATATCAGAAGACTCACTATTCATCTGTTGATTATTCCAATACTTTAGATTGCGACATTTTTTCTTCTGCAAATTTTCTAAAGAAAAATGTATCACATCTGCTTATATAAGACGTTACAAAATTGTCTCACATAATTTGTTTGTAAACGAAAGGTCGATCTCGTGATTGTTTTCCATCTCGTGTGATCTTTCTCAATTTCCGGTCCCAGCGGGCACTCGACACCGAGATCTCTTGCCGTTTGCTGTCGCCATTATTAATCGATTAAGCGAACAACCTTAAACTATTTGATTTAATGTGTCGGTATTCTCAACATGACTTCAATTTGCAATAAACGTAATTAAACTTTCCAGCCATAATCCAGCTGCGAGCCGGTTCCATCGCGGGCGAAATGTTTATGTTCTACCAATTGTACACCGTTATTATTGTCAAGGTCGTCATAACCATCGATATGATAAAGAAATTTGTGGATAGACTAATGTTTATATAACATGCTAGACTAAATGTTCCCCGTCTGCTTTGCTGGTCGTAAAACCGTCGCAACTCCCTTTGGGGAATGAATTTTGCAAAATCTATTATTAGCTGACCTACACTGAGCAAAAGGAATATTCATACTAAATGTCAAGTCGCCAGGCTTACGGTTGCAGAGATATCATGACTAGTCTCTCTGGAAATCTCTATAATAAAATCTCGAATAAAAAAATTTATACCTTCTTCAATTATCCTATCTTCTAAATCTTCATTCATATCTTGTGTATCTTCTCTATGTGTCTTTGTTGGATATGTTGTAACATTTTTATTACTTCCAAAGTTCCAACAGCAGCAAGCGTTTATAATTTAAATTTATACAAATTTTTAATATAACGTTGACCTGATGTTCAGCATAATAACGTACAGCATCTGTTGGTGAAAACTGTTGACAGTTGGTACCGGTATTTCAAAGTTAATAATACCATTTGCTGAAGGTATATCTCCGACTCCGGAGACCATTTACATACCGCAGCAGCTATATATACCTAAGAACAGTAGTGTGAAATTAATTTGTTCCAGTTTGAAGGCCGTTGCAGCCAGTAAATTTACTGAGCTGTTGACACTTCACATCTTATGTCGATGTATACATCATCGTAACTGGCGTGAGGTTATGGACGCTTGTCGCTTCTCGTGTAGTACAAAAGAAAAAAAAAAGGTTAAACTGGATGCCGCGTGTAAAACAGTTCAGTTAGTGCCGGTTAAACGCGAACACTTTACGGAGGACACAAGAAAACCATTTGCTCGAATTATATATTAGCTGCAGCGCCTCGCTCCGGATATCGGCACCGGTCCGTGTCGGCGGAGGCTGCCAGCCCGATTACACGGTCAGGGATTCGAAGCACGCGCCGCTCTCATTACTATTCAAAGGATACAGTATTATACATTACGTAGAAAACGAACGAGATGTTCACCTGATGGTAACTGATACACCTGTCTATAATCACGCGCTAGTTAGGATGATATACACAACACCGTGTTGTGCTTGTCGCTTTGGGAGTTATGTTCTCAATACATTATTAATGTCACTAGATACTGCGCCCTTTAAACCGGAACATAGTAATTGCATACTAATGTTTGTGAGCAGAAATAGGAGCTACGGATTTACTTAAACAGTCTACAGGAATAAAAACACAGCACCAGTTTTATATTTAGGCTTTTTTTTTTTTTGTTGACGTGATGTCTATCGGTTGATGATGATGATGATGTGTTTTCTGGTATAAACGTCAAGTGACCATTGAGTTAGATAGATCAGTGACTATGCTATAGTGTTTGTGAATTATGATAATATTGTCCTTATCATTCTGTTTATACTTTCCAATAGAAATCAAACCAAAACTATACGACAGTGGTTTAGTAGTATCCTTTCTTTCTTTTTTTTGGTGTTTTGTGATTTTGATAGCAAAAGAATAAGACTTGAGAATGAGATAGTTATATTGGTAGATATGACTTTAGGTCTTTTCAATCAGTGTGTCCTACGCACACTTATACGCGACGTCGTACTTGACCCTCGGCCAGGTCCATCGATTGAAAGTCACACAATGAGCGATGGAGACAGTTACGCTTGGCATTTCTCTAAGGGACTTCTCCCACAGATCTTGATCCAGAATAAAAAGATTCGGCAGAGAAATAAAGTTGTCGATGTATATTAGTTTTCAAAATCTGCAAGCTGAAGTGACAGTGGGCCATGTCTGTCGTGTCAGTGACGGCCGGTGGGGAAGGAAAGTCTTGGAGTGGAGGCCGCTTACAGGTCGCAGGAGTACAGAACGCCCTCACTCCAGATGGACCAACAACATCATCAGAGAGGTCCGATGTGGATGGACGCGAGAAGCTGAGAACCGTATCCGGTGGACGACAATGGCGATGACCTACATTCAACAGTGTATTGAGAACGGCTGATGATGATGATAATTCAATTCAGTACTCATAGTGATATAGTTTGCTAGTTTCATCATTGGAATGTAGATTCTTAAATAATAGATTTTTGTTACTTAATTATAAATAAAAAAAAAAAAAAACTTATTGTGACATACTTAATTTTATAAGTTACGAACCAGTTTGGGATATAACTTGTTTACAAGTTAATGTTCCTGTATAATGGCTTCATTGTTTTTTTTTTTCTTATTTTAAACTACGATAATGTCGGACTTCTTGAAATCTTGACATTTTAAATGTCTAGGTAAATCTTTATTCTAGAAACGTCGCTGTTTACGTCTAAGTGGAAATAGAACTATTCATTTAAACTATGAGAGATGAAAAACGTTAAACTAAACTAAATTCGATATGAACATAATTATAGATTAATTAACTATGTCCAGCGGTGGACGGCTATCGGCTGATGATGATCATTATTAACGATTTACAGCTATTATTAATTAGTAACAAATGGACCTTTAGTATAATTGATTTGTAATGAAATTGATCGTTATTATATTCGGGAGGGATTTTATTCATCAAGTAGATGATGTAGACAACATCATTAAAGCTCCGTCGCCTTGAAACTTGAGATGTTAAATATACTTACCTCAGATATTTTGTAGATACAACGCCTTTGAAACCGGTACACGGTACTATTTGTAAATTAGTGCTTGGCGACAGGAATAGGGGCTGCGGTTGTAACTAAACCGTCTCCGGCAACAGAGTGCTGGAGAGTTTAGATTTCGCTTTAAGATGACTTCTGTATGAAAAGGTTTTATATTTAAATAAAAATATTTTTTAACTAAATTGAAGACTCAAGTACTTATGGTATCACCGTTGTATAAATAGTAAGAGAAACACAGTATATAACCGGTTACCGTTATCAGCGGGCGTATTACCAAACTTGATAATGTGGCCGATGTTTTGTAAATACGGCGAATGTTTTTACAAACGTTCGATGCGCAAGGCGTAATGGTTTTGGTATTAAACCACGTGAACCGCACCGTTACAATAAATATATATATACACCATCACGACCAGACGCACGGTGAGTCAACATCCTTATGTCGTGGACATACCCAGTTTGCGAACACTGAACCTTTGTATTCGCAAACTGGGTATGTCTTCAATCATCATGAGAACAGTAAAAGTATGGAACGACTTGCGTGCGTCGGTGTTCCCGTATAAATGCGCGGGTGTCTTCAAGAGAAGTGTGAATAGGCTGTTACTGGGTTAGTTTGTCTTACCACCAGGGACCAATTCACCAATCATCAGATGAGATCGTGGTCAAGCGCCAGCTTTGTGTATTTAAAACCATGATGAAATCTCCGAGGTTTTGTAAGAAGCCATCATTATTTCTGTCTGTCCATCAATGTCCTCTTACTCTTACAAAGTGGACGGACGAGCTGATGAAAGTTTGAGGAAACCGCTGGATGATGGATCGATCTATGTGGAGATTTTTGGTGGAAGCTACGTCCAGCTATGAGCATCTATAATAATGATGTCTATGCACAAAGTCATCAACTATCCATCGGCTTTGGTGATTATAACATGACGTGGTTTACCTCTCATTCTAGTATTACTAACTTATTCTAACCTCGATCAGTGATTTTAGGTTTAGATAAGTGTTATGGAAATTTCCCGCTAACCGGCATTGGGCCAGCGTGGTAGGAAGTGGCTCAAAGCCCCCATATGAATCCATACATACGACAACCCCTAGTGTCCAGCGTACTAAAGGTCCTGCTGACTGTATCTTGAGATCTTTGGGGGAGGTCTACATCTAGCAGTGGACGTGTGTCAGCTGATGATGATGATCTAAATTTATAAGAATAATACGTATAATCTGTTCGACCATCTAGTCTGCGATGCATTTTCTAGAACAGGATGTCTTTGATAAATTAAAAAAAAATTATCATATTAATAAAAACCTGTCGCTGATCTAGCGATGACCTTACAACAGATCTAGACACGGGATCTAGTTTCAGCTTTCGACACTCGTATAACATACTATTACTAATACTTGCTGTCTAGAGCTTAAAATTTCGTAATACATGATTAGACGCAGCAATACCTCCTAATGGGTCATCAATCTTTTTTTTCCTCCGAGTGTACAGAGCCGGTCTAGTTTAGTTCTATTCTTTTACTCTTGCTCCTAGTTTAATTTATATTTTCTCCTTTCAAGATTTTTTTTATATTTTCTCTTCTTTACAGTTTTCTTATTTTCTTCTTTCATGCATCACTTCTTAAAACTTCCATTGCCGCTTGCTTAGTTTTTACATTAGCTTTTATCAAATTTGTGTCCTAGTGGTAGATCTCTGTGTCCGGATATCGTTTGGGTATTGCAACCGACAAATAGTTGCCTGAAAACATTACTGTGTTCCGGTTAACATCTCATGTCTCAAGTTTTTATAAATCTTAACTTCATAAATTTTTAAGTAGCCAAATTTTTGTATATATGAGTATGTTACATGTATATTTTTTTTTATATATTACCACCCTTTTTTCCCCGTAGGGGTAGGCAAAAGCGAATAAACATGCACTTTTCGTCAGATGTGGTTAAATTAGGTCCCATGTAACAGAGGGCGAGCCACTTCATTGGGGCCACCACACACACACAAAGGTGATTTCAGTGTGCTGGTTTCCTTACGATGTTTTCCTTCACCGTTTGTATCTCGCTGCTGTAACTAAAGTTCACAAATGTACATAACTTGAATATTAAGTCATCGGTACATCCCAAGATTAGAACCCGCGACCTGCGGAATGAAAGCCGCAAACCATTAGGCAAGCGAACTACTTATGTATACAAATAGGCTATTTCTGATATTGCTCGAACTGAAAAGCATATACGATGTTTATTTAAAAACAAAAATCATGTACTTATATTTACATTACAAAAAATAAAAGTGTTGTCGCGAAATCGGTCAACAAACTCGACCGACCTCAACCGCAGCCAAAACTGAGCACTGAGCTGTGAACACAGCTCGAGTGATATCTCATGATAAAAGATGTTTATTAACAAACAGATTAAAACATTTCTTTATTAGTCGAAGCTTCACGATGAGCCGGACGTTCACCTGAATGTAAGTGATACACCAGTCTATAACAACGTGGTACTAGTTAAAATGATACACACTGCACCACATTGTGATGGTTGCTTTGTGACATTGTTACCCCAGTAATTTCACTAGCTACACCGCCCTTCGAACCGGAACACAGTAATATTTGCACACTACTGTTTGACGACAGATATATAAGTGTATTTCATCATTATTTCAGTCGAATTCTTTCCACTACTGAATGTAGGCTTTCCTCATTAGATTTTCAGCGTGACCTGGATTCAGCGATTTGTTGCGATCTTCACCTGGTCATCGGAACACCTGGCAGGCGTTCGTTCTTGTGACATTAAAATAGCGTATATTTTGATATGACAATCATAACATATTATGGTACACAGCCATAATATTATCGTGTGAGGTATGAGAAATAAAATCATGTCAAAACTTATTCATCGGAGTTTATCCGCAGACAAACCATAGCCAATACGCCGACATCTGCTTATTCCGTTAAACAAGGCTATTTACATGTATACTTGGAGTTCGGTAAAGCATCCATATATTTTTTATACTCCATCATCATCATACATTCTTCCTACTAAAGATTGACAGTCAAATTGAGAAAACTAATCCGATGTCCAGCTATTCTTTATATGGTTAAAGTGTTTCTTCCTAACAGGAGCACATTTGAATCCTCCAGATTCGTCCCGGAAGAGCTCTCTGCAAATCACAGGTTGTTGCTATCCAAAATCTGTAATAAATAAATTTACTTAGTGTAACTTGTTCAAAAACGAACGAAAAGCATTAAAGTATTTTAAAAATCCTATTTATGGAGTAAAAAGCGTTTTAAAACTGCATCCAAGGGGAATAATCTTCAGAGTTTAGAGTACGGACAGATCTTAAGAGAAATGCGCATATTCTTAGCTGCGATCTCGTTTGCGCTGAAAGTTTTATCGTGAACGCGACCCACATCGCAGCCAGGCTCAGTGAAAAGCGCACTACCGCTGATTCTCAAAATGGCTACCTTCCGTTATTTGTACTGTCTATTGATACAATAAATATACAGCTCAAATAATTTACCTACTATTACATTCCAGCTGTTCTCCCACAAGGAGATTGTCAAGGCGATTAATACACCAAGCTAATCCAGTTTGTTGTGGTGGATGTCCACGAAAGCTTACGTTGTTAGAGCAAGTTGATTTCCTCTCGAAACTTTCATAGCTCAAGTGACATTTTCCAACAACCTATTAATTTCGCGTAAACTTAATGGTTATGTTTGCACAATCGTTAAATCGCGGTTCATCACTCCGCGATATTTCAATGTAAGCTTTACGTAAAGCTTTCAAGTTACTTTCGTTTGCTGTTTAGATATAATTTCAAATGACTCCATTGCTTTTAATGTGCCATTACAAATGCTTCCGTCGATTCGATTCAATTCGATTGATCCATCAATCGAGATTTTCCCTTTCTTATTTGAATGCTAAGCTCAGTTTGTGGAGTGGTCTACACGTTTAAAAAAGAAGCGAGATCTATCCTTACTGAACTTTAGCTTCCTTTAAAGGAAGTTATCGTAAGACACCAACATTGTCTATTAAAAACAACTTCTTGGACATGTTACAATCAGCAACTTTACTACAAAGTGGAGGATAAACAGAGAAATCACCGAGCCCCGGCAATGAACATTTAGAAGATTGTTTATAGTGAACTCAAAGATTTGAGAATCATAATATATGTTTAGTTTTGATTACTGTAGATTTTTAACAATAAATTGCTTTGTTTTATAAAGGATTGTTTTAGTAATTTTTAAATATTGTACTTCTTTTTAATTTCACTTTTTATACTTACGAAGTTGAGCATCCGTCACGACTTGAACTGCCCCTTGTTAGAGTAAACACACGTTTGATGGGCCCATTAAGTATGAAAATTGATATATGAAAGCACCAGACGTCAGTTGTTATTTAAGTTTTGCTTCTATTTTGGTTACGGGGACAGTCAGTAGAAATTGATTATTATTTGACTTTTGATAGACACAATATTGAATCTGTTCCTATCGAGTTTCTAAAATAAGAGAAATCTTGAAATATCTCTGTCGAATTGATACACTTGTAATTGTTAGATTTAAAACATTCACTTAGTCAAATTAATTGTTACTTTGGCAGCTATTCAGATAACTTATATGAATGCTCTAAAGGTATCACTTACATTTCACATCGTAGCTTATGAAAGAACCGCTTTCCTAATGCTCTAATATATCAACAAACTTAAGAGCATACAAGATAGCAAACGTCGTCTTTGTCAACCACGTCCACTTTATCATTGTTACACAATTGTACTTGTGTAAGAAACCCCCAGCAGCCTGTCACCGTGGCTCCAAACAGCTGACAATTATTTAGCCGCTTAAGATTCTAGACCATTAGGTCCGCTAGATTATCTCAAGCACAATTTAGGTCACATTAGAACCCCGATGGCCTCGGTGAGTCAACTTCGTGTCTCACTTTGGTATCTAGTTTATTTATAGCAGGTTGAACGTACGTTGAACTGGTTGCATCGATTAATGCATATTTGGTCGTAACATCGTGTTAGCCTACCATATATTGATTATCATCGCTTACTGCTGGAAAAAATCTTATAATATTAAGCGAAAGTTAAGAAAGATGTTAAAAGAAGAACATGTTGATGACTGTTCTTATACGGAGCACGCAATGACCGCTATTTCATTAGTCCTTTATTCTCCTTGATCAAAAATATTACATATATTTTAATCGAACAGGTTAGAGTTTAACTATGATCCGACTTGGTGTTAGATGGCATATTCACCTTTCTCTTGAAGACACCAGCGTATTTAGACTGTAATAATGACGCCGGTAAGTTGTTCCACTCCTTTACTTTTCTTATCTAGACCGAAGTGCTGAACCTCTAATAATCTAACATAAACTTTTAGTCGTAGTATTTTTAAAGGTGTTATATGATGTTTCTTTGAAATTCGTATGTTGAGATTAGCTGAAGCTATAAATGCTGCGGTAGCCTAGAGCATATGCATCATGTGGGTCAATGTTCCGTTCGTGTTTGTTATGTTCGGCGCAAAGCAACTGGGCCAGCGTCGTCAAAATTTATTGGTTCCACCGTATATAATCTATTGTCTGTTTCCTGATAGAAAACTGTCGTACATTTCATGCTGTTATCGTTTATCTTATCAATATTTTACATTTTCGTTGCGCTCCGTCGTTAGTGTTTTCATTACTTTCCTATAAATGATATCAGTCAAGAGTCATTGTCACCATTTCAATTGAAATGTTTTAAGATCCTTATCGGAGTGTACAACTGCTTCATTAAAGAAACTCACAATTACTGTAATTGAATAATAGACGTCGCCAATATATAAACATAATTTTCTGCATTACAATTTAGTTCATTCTTCTAACTCTGACTGTGGGAAGCTTTGGTCGCATCTGTTATGTCATCGCATTAACGACTCTTCCGCTCTGATTATTTTATCACAAAGAAAAAGAAACTTCAACACCACTTCGTAATAAAGAGTGTTGTTAAAGGATCATTTGGTATCTAGCTCCCGTATAGGGCCAATTGTGGTATACTCTTTAATTGTAATAATTGTATAACTATCGTGCATTTTAGCCCAGTTCAGGGCACACCTTCCGTTAGGAAGTTGGCTTTATGTAAAACTTGTTCCACAAAATGAGCTTAATAGCCATCTCTGTGAAGCGAACGATGCCATTGTAAGTGAATGATATAACTCATACGAAAGACGACACGGGTGACGCTCGAGCAACATAACTGGTGGAAAGCCATGATTAATTAGCTGAATTCGGTATCAAAGAAGCCGCGTTGCACCCCAGAGCCCAGAGCCGCCACCGTTGCGACAGTAGATTAAACCCAGACAATGGACAGTAAATAGCTGGTTATTGCGAGCTGTCGCTCTGGCGGTGGGTTCATTAAATTTCGCCCACGGCGTCCCCGGCTCGGCTCAAACGGTGGGCGTTGTGTTCGTTTCTAATTTCTGCTGCCAATGATATTCCGCGGACTGGTTCGCGAATAATTTTAAACTGACTTTTGAACCTTGCATCCTGGCAACATCCTCAACGTCCTTATAATTGATCATTCATTACATTTTATACTAGTATAATATTAGTTACTCCAGTCTTGGTTTAAACGATTCTCTACATTTTTTTGTTGTACAGTATTCCCACAAGATCGAGGCGGATTGTTACATAGTTATGTCCTTTATCATTCTATTTAGAATTGTGGAATACCTAAAAATACCCGATGTAGTAAAGGGATAATAAATTATCGCTTATTGTAAGCTGCAACCGCAAATTCTAAATTCCTCAAGCAACAGACAAATATAAAACAAGTTACAATTATAATGTAGCTAGGTAGCTAGCAATGCGGGCGCAACAGAAGTTAGGAATGTGTTCGACCTGTTTTGATTTAGGTAGCTGGAAACGGTAGAAACTGGAGCGGATTTATTTTAATAAGGTGATACTTGTTCAGTAAGATAATGCGATAAGTATAGATTGTTAACTCGACAGTTAAATTGATACTTCGATCGGTTTTGCGGTGAGGCATATATCTAAAATAACGCGATCTGACGTATTTCTAAATCGGATTTGAACGTGATATCGTTAGCTATGACAAACTTCCACGCTAAATGTAAGAGCGGTGTGGTTAAGATAAACGCGGTAGAATATAAAAAAAATAACTATCTATCTTTGCTCTAGGTAGAAAGTTTGAACCATAAATATATTCTAGTAAAGTTATTAGTTTCGTTATTTGTTTTTTACCTGTGTTGTGCAAGGATTTCAGTATCGATATACTTTGTTTTTTCTTTTTTTTTTAATTGTTCCTTACTTCTCTGGCGCAGCGACTTAATGTGATTTTTAGCCTCTAACACAAGAGAGCGCCAACGTTGTCTTGTCTGTCTCGCACTGCCTCTTGTCAATACACTGCTTGGAGTTTGCGTAGCTCGTGCTCTTCAGCACCATACCAGCGATGTCAGGCGCCCAATTGAGGTTCTGAGGAACGCTTTTTTGACTCTACGATCGTCTCCCATCCTTAGCAAGTGGCCCATCCAGCGAAGTCTGTGGGGTTGATTTCCCCTATAAAGTTCGTTTCGCCAACCTTGTTATATTATTACTTATCTGTATTTGTTTTTCGGTAGTATTTATATTTCGTTTGTTCTCTTCATTTTCTTTTTTCTTTAATGGATTTCCTTACCATTTTTCCAACCGTAAGGTTAGCAACGCTGCGTCTCCTAAGTACCGATGCCCATCGACTGAACTGATTAGCTCTCATCAAATGTGAAGTTCACATTCACTTTTAAGAAAACGAATTAGTTAATACAGTTAAATACTCTCTGCGCTTTCGACTTTTACCGTCTCACGATGTACCGCGTAATTGAAAAGAAATCATCACGTTGAGAAAAAGGTACTAAATCACTTTCGCTATTATCATCAATCAATATTTATACTAACCGCTAACGAGCTCGACGTATGCCGCTGCTTCAGCCGCTTGAAGAGCATCAAGATGTAACGGGACTGCACACAGAGCGTTGTCAAAGTCGCTTACGATGGAAATGTAACTTAACTTCTAACTAAGACGAAGTCTCTATTATGGTCTATTGTTTCTATTATCATGTAAATAAATTTTAATTCGTTTGTTGGTAACGCTTTATCCTATTCAGCTCTGTTCTCTTAATATGCCGTGAAATTGAGATCATCAAATATAAGACTGATGTAGATAAAATTAACAATCGCGCCTACTAAGTAACGTGTCCAACATTTATAATTGTCCAATCTAAAATGTAAGGATTTGGTGGGTTTTATATAACCATGCCTTTTACATAGTTTGTAAGGCTAAGAAGTCTATTTATATATTGAGCTAATATCTATCATGACAAGGCGTTGGAAATTATTGTGTTTATTGTGTTAGTAAACATGTTAATACACTTTTCTATCATGACTAAGAATGAAATGATATACGTACCATAAAGACTATATACAAGATATAAATGTTAGTTATTTCTTGAGATTGTAATTTCACTTCTATCATAGCAGTATAGTGTAGCTAATGCCGTATAATAAAATGGAGCATAATCTGCATACAGCAAGTGTCAAGTCGGCCGCCTACCACGCTTGATCTCGGGAAAGCAAGCCGGGCCCCCAGCTCCGTGCGATACACTATGATTTATATTCACATTACTTACCTCGCCTTAAACAGTCAATACAACGGAATTTTAAACACAATATCAATACAATAATTTATTAATACCTTCAGCTACACATTAGTTATTTATTAATAGTTATATTCTATGGGAAGGATCACCAAAGGTGATTACACGTGACCGAGATGCGAATGGTAAGTTGGATGTGCGGTGTGACAAGGATGGATAAAATTAAGAATGTATATATTAGAGGAAGTCTGACAGTTGCTCCAGTGACAGAGAAATTGAGGAGCGAGAGGTTAGCGTGGTGCGGGCATGTTGTGCGGAGGGATGAAGGACATATAACAAAGAAAGTAATGAGAATGAACGTGGATGTTTATGAGGGTAGAGGAAGACCGAAAGTGTGGATGGATTATGTAAAAGATGACATGTGTAAGAAGAGTGTTAATTCAGATATAACGGCTGATAGAGGGATGTGGAAGAGAAGTACATACTATGCCGACTACACATAGCTGGGAAAAGCGCAGGAGAAAGAAGAAAAAATTATGTTTAAAGGCGCTTAGTTAAGACTAAAAAGATTTGTATGTTAATCACCTACACAATATAGAATATTATTTATTGAATTCAAGCGCTTAAACGATATATGAAAATTTTCATTTGACTTTCATTGACATTCACCAAATAAGAATATATATAATAAACATCAAAATTCCATACAAATTCAATGAAAATTATACAGTAGCCATTACAACAGCCTTGAACCCCTGAAGCCAGATTATTTTGGGCGAGCTTCGCTTCACCTTCGGTCAAGCTCTCAATTAACTTCGGGTAGAATTGAAATCAATCGTTGTTTCAAAGAAAACTATTCCCTTTTTCTTAATTATTTCAAATATCTATTTTGTTATATCATAATAAATTCAGAAACTATCTGGTAAACTGTTAAAATCATATTGTTTCTTTATTATGAAGCGTTTATTTATTAACCTTTTAAATCCAAGGATTCCAGCTAGTCAAGTTAACGGTGTTTATAATTATTTTAAAGGTGGTTTGTGAGTTTTCCGGTTATACTAACCCAATCATTCCACGCCATTTCTGCCAGTGTTGCCAACTTACCGAATCGCTTTAGACTGACAGATTAATTATACGCCCCGTTGCTGCACTGTCAGTGTTAGTTTAATTTAGAAGTAACAAAGATAGACAAGCTTCCGGGAACAATGACGATAATCGAAATTCTGAAAACATTAAAAAAATTTATTTAAAAATATTTACTTACAAAAAAAAGAAATTAATAGCAGACGAAAGACTGTTCAATGGAATACATGACAATCAGATATCGGTTGAGATGATTATGATGATGTTAATGAAGACAAAATGAATCTATACAATTATTTTTCCAATTCTCATTGCGATGAACGTCTTGTTACAAACTTCCGAACAATAAAAGGATAATTAAAATCAGACCACTCTGCATAAAGACATGAGTAGTCAAGCTGAAAAGAGTGAATTGATCACTAGTGATAGTGCATTCTTATATCGCATAACTTTCATATAATTTTAAACAACCTATATCTTCTCTCCACTTACTATAGTATATAATAAAAGATATCACAATAGATCATTCGTAAACAATAAACCCTCACGTTATACCTGTCGCGGTGGTACCCGTAACGGTCTATCTAGATCTTCGTCGTATATGATATTAAGATCTCTCGCTTCATTTAAGTATTCATTATCTTGATCCAGTTGTACAATGTTGCCTTTTTGGTGCGCATTTAAATCTATCGGAGCCAATTAAGCCTCTCTCCCGTTGTCTGGACCGCATTGTAAATCTTCGGACAGATGGAGCCCCGATCGGTACTTTAATTTTGCTCCCATACATCGTGACTGGGAGAAAGTTTTGAGCAATTGATGTCCTTATACGAAAATGTTAATAAGGTAATTATTGATATTCCAATAGATATTGTTACAAATTTAAATAGAAATCGCATCCAGATGAAATTAGCAGCGGTACTTGACGATCTAGAGAAATTCCCGTTGAGGTTACCAGATGTGGCAATACCAATAATATTTCCGATAATCGACCAGCTTTGGTTTAGAGATGGATCACTACGACAACCAGATTCGTTGAAACCTTAGACTTGTACGTTACACTCTTGAACAATATTCCGAAAGTCTGGATTCCATTCATCATCAGTCGATAGACTGTTCAATGCTGGACCTCCTCTAAATATCTTCACATTGATCGGTCAAGAGTTGCTCACGTCCAGTGGGTCCCCGCGATTCTCACCAGATCATCGGTCTACCTTGTGAGAGGTTTCTGAACACCACGTCTGCCGGTACGCGGGCGCCACTCGAGGACCTTACTGTCCCATCGGCTGTCAGTCCTTCGACCAATGTGCCCTGTCCACTATCACTAAATGGATTCTTTTAATAGACCTCATATACCTTACTATACAGATGAACCTATGATCTATTTTCTTAATCTTAACCGTCGGCACCATCAACTGGGCGTCTGTCATCTCTCATCTCTGTAGTCTCTTCCATCCTTATATCCTATGCACTTCAATATCTCAAAGTTTTTTTTATTACATTACAAGGACTTTTATCCTTGCCATAATAAGAAAAGTTTTGAAGGATAATAAACTGTAATTTGTCCACTTCTTCAGCGAATTATCCACCGTCAATCGAAGTATTTTTTTTTTATTTACTTAAGAAATACAAATGTATGGTCCCACAGTTCCAATAGTGCTAAGAGCTGATCTCTTTCTTTTGTTATGTTATCCATTGCTACTACTCTTTCACTGGTGGTAGCTCTCTGTTTTCGGAGACCGTCTTGGTAGGTACCACCTAACAGTAATGTGCAAACATTACTGAGGTAACGAGACTTAACATCTCACGTCTCAAGGTGACGACCACAATACGGTGTAGTATATATAGTACTTAATTAGCGCCTTGTTATGGGCAGGCGTATCACTTATCATCAGGTGAACGGTGACGATCAAATTTGGATTTAATTACTGCTTCACAGTAAGTGAAACGATAAAACTATCTTGTTACGTTACATCAAATATTGTAACAAGCCTTATCACGTAATATGTTGTATTAGTAAATGATAAGGAGTAAGAATTTCATAAACCGTGTTAAATACTACAGGCTTACTATGTTTGTGCTGCAGATAACGACATGTGAATATTTTACAATAGCTTCTTACATTTTGTAGCGAAAATACAAGAGATCACGTAAACTTACGTGATACATAATAACAAAGAGACGATCTAGGAGAACTAGTTATTTTTTTATTTTATTGACTACGGCTCCTACTGACTTATATTTGGTGATGTCTCCGTCGACGGAGATCGTCTATGTACCACCACAGCCTGCTCCCATTCCTGCCGTCAAACAGTACTGTGCAAAACATTACTGTGTTCCAGTTTGAACGGCGCTGTAGGCAGTAAAATTACGCGAGTAATGATACAAAATATTTTAAGTTTCAAGGAGACGAATACAATGTGGTGCAGTATATACCATCCTAACTAGCGCCACGTTGTTATGGGCAAGCGTATCACTTACCATCAGGTGAACTAGTCACTTGGTATAACAAAAAAAATCAAGATAATTAAATATGACTTTATTAAAGCGTAGTCTTCTAATATTTGTGTAGTCGTTTGAATTCAGCTACACTCCTTGTATCGAATGAAATATATAACTACAGCTTCTTGGTACATATGTAATTGAGCGAGGAGACGAGCGGGACGTTTACCTGATGGTAAGTGATACGCCTGCCTTTAAAAAAGTGTCTTTAGTTAAGACACACACACAAGATGTTGAGTCTCGTTACCCCAGTAGTCACTAGCTATAGCGCCCTTCAAACCGGAACACAGTAATATTTGCACAGTCGGCTGCAATAGGCGCTGCGGTGGTACTCACCTAGACGATCTCCGACAACAGTGACCTACCTCTTTATGATATTAAAACAATCACATATATATGATAATATTCAATTACTGAACGCTAATTGGCACTTAATCGAACTCTTTCTTTATTCAAGTTTTTTTTTAATTTTAATTAACTTTCTATCTGCAAAAAGAATAAATTAAAAAAAAAATTATGTCAAGTAACACGCGGTAGAAATTAATGTTTGTATTTCTGGTTAATTTATAAGACTGGTGGTAGGTCTAAGAGAACGTCTAGATACACCACTGTTGCAGCCGAGAAATGTTCCGGTTCGAAGGGTGCTGTAGCTATTGTAATTATGTGGGGTGATGAGAGTCAACTTCGTATGTCCCATGGCGACGAGCATAAAGTGATACAGTGTGTAACATCCTAACTAGCGCTATGTTGTCATAGGCGAGTGTATCGCTTACCATCAGGTGAACTTCCTGTTTCGGAAACAGAGAGAGGGAGATATTGGCCGATTTATTGATTGTAGTTCGATCATCAGCCGATAGACGTGCACTGCTGAACATAGGCCTCTACCGGAAAGGTCTCAAGGGGGTGTAAGGGGTTCCGCACAACATCTTAGGGAGCACAAGTCAACCTCACCTGCATGCGGTGCAACCCTGATAAACAACGGACGAGGCTCTGACCACCCGCCATCCCACAATGAGCCACGATGTGGTGATCTTTGTGGGGGGGGGGGGTTATGTACAGCAGTAAACCACTGTCAGCTGATGATGAAAGGTCTCCACATAGATCGGGCATGCGCTGCCTGCAACCAGCAGCTTCCCGTTATCTTACAACCAGCATGGCGTCCATGACCGCTGGGCACTCTAATTCGTTGTATGTATGGGTTCATATGGGGGGATTTGGGCAATCTCCCATGAAGCTGGCTCAATACGGTTGAATGTGCAGCCAGAGACTCTTTTGTTAATTAACTGGGTGTACCTCGAGCAAGTGAGGTCGAGTTGGATCCCAGTCCACTATTTGATTGATTATAGTTTTCATCATCATCAGCATCAGACGATAAATGTCCACTGCTGGACTGCCTCCCCCAAAAATTCCCACATAGATCGGGTCCAGTGTTGCTCGCATACAGTGTGGGAGGGGTCCCAACACCACATCTACCGATTATTAGTTTCAATATATACATTTTTTAATATTGATAATTACTGTATTCAATGGAATGTTGAAGAGATCATCGGTTGGTTACCTGTGATGGTATGTAGTCATGTATCACTGCCGTGTTATGATTAGTTCTATCACGTGTTACTATCACATTCCGGGCATTACTGTCGCTCCTCAACAGACCTTGTATTCATAACGTTGTAGTTTATTATTAAATATAATATTGATTACATCATTACAATACATTTGTATCTATTTAATGAAGACATCGTCTCTTCATTGTCAGCTGCGGTCACTTAAAAACAGGTGTCATTAACTAGCACTGGCATATACAGGTTGTCCGGTGGCAGATTTATGTTTTCAAATTTAAATAAAAAATAATATGTTTGACATATAATTTTACTAAAAGTATTAAAAGATAGAGTACAAATGCGGTACAAATGCATTTTTTAAAGATAATGTCATCCAAATGTCTTCCATCCTGTTGCACACACACACACACACACTGTTCGAAACGGAGCCTCGTATTCCGTGCCACACGCTGCAGTAAACTTGGTTCAATTGCGCTGATTTCTCGCCGAATATTTTCTTTTAAGTCCACAACAGTTCGCGGATTGTTGGCGTAAACTCTCTCTTTGAGGTAGCCCCACAAAAAAAAATCCATTGGAGTTAGGTCGGGTGACCTCGGTGGCCACGGGATGTCCCCAAAGCGACTAATCAGTTTTTGAGGGAGATTTTCTCGCAACAAATCCATCGAAGCTCTGGCCGTGTGTGCGGTCGCACCTGTACCGCATCCTGTTGAAACCACGTGTGTGATGAGAATGATGAATGAGCTCGCAGGTTCGGCAAAAAGAAATTCGAAATCATGAGCCGATAATTCTCTATATTCTTGTTTTGAGCGGGCTGGAAGCCACAGCGGCTCTTACAGCTCATCTGACACTGGGCTCGTGGACCCGGATCCACGGCCTGAAACCGATAATTCTCACCATTGACATTCGTCGCTTGGCCCCGTGCATTTTCAAAAAAAAAAAAAAAATGGTCCGATTATCCCATTCGTGGATAAAGCGCACCAAACAGTTACCCTTGGGCAATGTAATGGTTTTTGGTGCTTCAGTCGAGGATTGCGAGTTCTTGTTAACGGTAATTTTGCTTGTTTACGTGTCCGTTTAAATGAAAATGAGCCTCGTCGCTCCAAAAAATGGAATTCACAGTGCGAAAACGCTCCAACATGGTTTCACAAAAAAATTTGCGTGACGCAAAGTAATTTTTTTTCAATTCTTGAATTATTTGAATTTTAAAAGGATGAAACTTCATATCTTTTTTCAAAATTTCATGCACGCATGCTCTTGGAAGTCCCAGTGAAGCTGCCCTTTTCCGTATCGAAAGTCGTGCATTTTCACGTAAACTGCGTTCAACCAGTTCAATGTTTTCGGGGGTCCTTGACGATCGACTAGGTCCTGGCCGTGGTGTGTTCATAGCCGAAGCAGTTGCGCGGAACCTCTCCACCCACGAACGAATTAAATTCACACTCGGCCCATCGCCTATCCGTCGAATATTGAAATGTGAACAAAACTGTCGGCGAGCGAGTACGTAAGAATCGTTACTCTTGAAAAATGCTTCAATAGCGAACGCGCGATGCTCACCCGACCACTGCACCACTGCACCACTGCACCACTGCGACATCGTGACTAACAAATCCGCACGATCGGTGATTCTAATGACTGACCACTGACCACCTTCCCCCCGCACTGTTTATAACTTATTGAGATATTCGTTTTTTAAAATATAAATCTGCCGCCAGACACCCTTTATAAGTAGACGGTCTCATCTGGTTGGGTATTTGCGCTCGTAAACAGCAGTGTGTAAACATTACTGTGTTCCGGTTTGAAGGTTGTTGTAGCTAGTGGGATTACTGGGGATAATAAGACTTGAATGTATTATTGTATCAAAGCCACGAGCACAATGCGGCACAGTGTATATCATACTAACTAGTGCCATGTTACTAAAAGTATCGCTTAATATCAGGTGGTTTTTTTTTTTCTGTTTCGGGGAGGAAATCTTCGAAATATACCCTGGTTCTGGGGGAAGACAGGGTTATGTGAGATTTTTGCTAGCTCAAATCCTCTCGGTGCTCTCCATCAGTGGATTCGGAGAGTCTCCAATATCTCTTATAAAACGCACCGGTTCCCCTCTACACTTTGTATAAAGGACCAAACCCTAGGCACCATCGCTGAGACATACGGTGTATCACGCAGGTTCGCTTGTTGAGCGATGAGGGCCCCCACCCTCAAAGCCCGCGGAACTCCTAGACCGTTTCAGTCGACTTCTACGACAGGCAGGGCTTACCTTAGTCCTATTCTCACTAGGTCGAGACTACCAGGGTTCAGGTGGAACGTCCTGCTCGTCTAGTCAGTTTGTTGTATTATAAAAAGGGCCGTCGTTGCTGGTGGTGCTGGTGGTGGTGGTTGCGTCAGGTTTTATGATCGGTTGATTTGTTCGGTGATGCAACTGCGATGCAATCAGTTCGAGGCGGTAAGCAGAGCGTCTCTAATCCACGCTTCAACAGTCCGCGCACGCGGCTCTGTACTTACAAGTATATCGTTTATTCAATATTGACTCTTATTCTCTATTAAACAATAGAGTCTATAATGTCTTGTATATAAAGTAACTAAAACATATAGCTTAATGTAAAACCAATTTTTCATGTTATTCCACATGAAGGTTAAATTTTTTTAATTAAAAAAAAAACGCGATAAGCGATACCTTCATCTGATCATATGACAGCCTTTTTACCTTCCCTACGTCCTTATATTAGGAACAGCAGACGTTTAAAATAGACTTTCGTTGTCACGATTCAGGTACGATGTCGGAATCTTTACGATCTGCAGGCTTTTGCTAGACCTGTCGGTTTAATCAGCTCTTTTTTTTTGGATCCGTGGACAAATCTTCGTAAAGATGCGTCTCCTGGAGGAAAGGGAGAGTTATGTGGAGATTTTCATCCATTAAAACTCTTCGTGATCATCATCAGCCTTTGGAGAGGTCACGGGATCTCCGTTCGAAACCGAGCTCTTTCTAACGCTAACCTGGGATACCCTGTCCTGGGATCTGCTTTATGCAGACCCTACCAGCCTCGTGAGTGTTACAATGACCGGAGACCACGTCCAGCTATTGTCCTCCTCAGGGTAGTGTTAAGTGCCTGCCAATACCCATAACTTGCTGGTTAAGATATGTACACTGCATCAACTGAAGTAACTAGAGCCATGATGAAGCCATCAGGTGAACGTCTTAGTCATCTTATCGTTACGCTTAATTAAAAAAAAAATATATTTATAAGTATTTGGTCCTAATACACTACGCTGGCCCAGTGAGAGTTGGTGAGTAGTCAGAGCCTCGTCTGTTATTCAGCAGGGTCCACCGCGAGCTGGTGAGGTTGACTTGGACAGAATCCCCTACACCTCAATGAACTCTGTGATGTTTGGGAGAGACCTATGACCAGCTGTGGACGTCTGTCGACTGATGATGATGATTAAGTATTTATAGCGTTATTCTCTTGACGATATATCAAGGGATATATACATTATACGCCGCTATGCGATGCTAATTGGGACTTCGTACTGCACGCGGGACGGGTCCGACACGATCGCGTGCCTGTCGGTACGGTCGTGTCGCACTTTGTCACGAACCTTAATTGCTGTGACAGTGACACATCGCCTGCGCTGAATCTACTTAACCAGTACATCGCCAACTCCTACAACTGTATTGTTTTTTTTTTTTTAAATAATGAATGTCGGCATTTGTCTACGATACCACCTGATGGTAAGTGGTGAAGCGCATTTACCTAGTAATAGCCTATTCACTCTTTTCTTGAAGACCTACGTAGTATTTGAACGATAACACCGACGCTGGCGGTTTGTTCCGCTCTCTTGCTGTTCTGAAGAACGAGGAACTGAACCCCTTTGTTCTCAAACTGGCGATGTCCACAGTATAAGGATGGAGATTCGCCGTGCGTCTGGTCGTCCGGTAACACCTTCAACGGTATCAGGTGTCTTAACGGAGACAGTTTAGATAAGCACCATCGCAGCGGTTTAGTTTTTAGGAAGCGAGGAGTAGTACGAGACGTTCATCTGATGGACATACCTCTGCCCAACCCTGTCGCTAATTATGATGATATATACTGCACCATATTGTGCTCGTAGCCTTGAGACATAAGATATTGAGTCTCGTTACCACAGTAATTACATTAGCTACAGGGCCCTTTAAACCGGAACACAGTTGTACACAGATTTTTGACTGTAGGAATAGACTGCGGTGGCATCTACCTAGACGGTCTACGGCAACAGAGACCTATCCAAGTTCTGCTAGAATTACTGAGGTAACGAGACTTAATATCTTATGTCTGATGACAAGTGTCATTGGTACATTGTCATCGTCATCATCATCATCAGCACGCGGTAGTTACCGCTAGACATAGGCATCTCCCAAGCAACGCAACATAACCCGATCTTCAGTGCTGTGTATACCATCTTAACTACAGCGATATATTATTATGGACAGGCGTGTCACTTATACTCAAGTGAACATCTCACTCGTGACAAAGCATAAAAATACTTTCACTTGATGGAAGATGAGAGGCTTACTCGTAATGGTAAGATCACAATATGGTTTAGTAATATTTTCTATACCATATTGTGCTCTTAAGCCATAAGCTGTTAAGTCTAATTACACTAGTTAACTTTTAAATTGCAACACAGTAATATCAACACAATATTATTTAACGGTTAAAACGGATGTGGTTTAATTTAATTGGATGATTTCCAGGTTCGGAGACCTTACTGCAAGTAAAATTTCTGTAGTAAGCAACTTATTAATTAGTCAGGTTTTTATTGTTAATCACCAAACGAGGTTCTGGATCCCACCAATCCGGATTGGGCCAATGTGGTGGGAAATAGCCCAAATCCCCCTCTCTCCCCCATATGAACTCCTACGAACGACGGCCCGTAGTGCCTGGCGATACCAGACGCCATGCTGACTGTCCATGTGAATATGTTTGAGGGAGGCCTATGTCCAGCAGTGGACGTCTATCAGTTGATGATAGATTGATTGATGTTTTTATAGATTAATTGCTTTATAACAAGGAAACAAGTTCGCAAACACAGTAATGATGGCGATAAACTAAGAATCCATTGACCCAGTAGTAAAGTGTTAAAGTAAATCTGCAGCGAGTGTGACGGTCAAGTGATCTACCACCGCTCGCCACCCGGCCGACCGACTGTTGGTGACCTAGGACACTCAGTGTTTGAAGTAATCGTGGTGCAGCCCCGGCTGCTGTTCGGTGAAACGCCAATGTGCGTGTAGTGCGCTGGTGCTGGGTGTTGTCGTGATAGGTGCTCTGGGACATCGCCAATGCGGCGGCGGCGCGTGTGCGATGTCGCCGCCGCGGGCGCTGCTTGCGGCTCTGCTGGTATGTCAACTGCTGTCCTACGGTGGCCACCAAGGACTCACCAAGATATTCTACATGTAAGCATTACATACACCTATATACGATCATCACCGCCTAGACATACTACTATTGATAACAGGTATATTACTCGATGGTAAAGTCCATAGGTATGATATCTATCTAAACCAGATTCACAAGGAATCAGCGAAGGATTTGACTAGTCTACCGGTGTCAGTGTTTCCGGCCAGCTGATGAAGTGTCTTTAAGAGTAGATTGAATAGGCTCCTTCTAGACCAGTACAGCTTTAGCACCTAGATTACATCACCGCTTTCCATTAGGTGGGATCGTAGTCAAGCAGTAGGCTATGGTAGGGAAGCGATATTGTCTCTAGTGGACGCTGAAACATCATTGCATCATTATCATGAAGAGTAGAAATTAAATTTTAATTTGTCATTTAGTTATCTGGTCGTCAAAGGGTGCGTCAGTTCATATAAGGTTGAGGATCTTTGACCTAGAAAGTATGAACAATTCTAAGTATTCCTATTGTAATATTATCCTTGTATATACAATAAAAACAATAGATCAATGTCTAGGCTATAGCGGCTGAGCTAAAGACATCACCGTTTACCATCAGGAGGGTCGCGGTCAAGAATCAGTCTATATAAATATAAAGCATACTAGCTGTGCTCAGCCCGCTTTGGCTATAAACCCTGGCTTTGGGGAAGAAATTTTGTAAAATCCTTTCTTAGCTGACCTCTAAACAGCAGAAGCAATATCTACGCCAAATACCTCAGAGATCTCGTGAAGAGTCAATGAAACTCTGGATCTTTTATATGTATAAAGAGGGGATTTAATGTTTTATGTAAGCGACAACCCTGTCACAAAAGTGTAGGATAGGTACACTAGATTATCTCCGGGTATGGGATTTATTTGTACGTTGAAGGTTCAGTCGCTGGCGAGGAGTACCAGGTAACGGGACGCGGGCGCGGCGCCCGTGCGAACGGCACGCCATTAACCAGCGCGCACGCTGAACCGTTCCCGCGGGCCGATTGCGATCTCGGATGGTACAATCCGCTTGCGATAGGATAATCATCATCTTTTTTTTTATTTTACTAAGCGACGAGACGAGTAGGATACTCACCTAAAGATAAGTGATACACCTGTTCATAACAACGTGGCGCTAGTTAAGATGGTATTCATAGCACCACATTGCGCTCATCGCTTTGACACAAATGATGTCTCGTTACTCCAGTATTTTCACTAGCTACAGCGCCCTTCAAACCGAAACACAGTACTGTTTGACTGCAGAAACAGGCGCTGCATTGGTGACTGTCTAGACCGGCCTCTGGCAATAAAGACTTATCACCAGTAAAATCTAGATCCTAGGTGCCGCGAGTGTACGCCATGTGTTCCGTGAAGATAATCTAAGATACGTCTAAATATTGGACTAAGTTTTTTGAAAGGGAAACTACATGAAGATGTAGACGAATTTAGACTACAAGCTCAGGGGTTTGTAATGGAAATTAACTGAACTCCCCATTAACCCAGGTATAAGAGGTCCGGCATAACAACTCACGAAACCCAAACCAACCTCACCTGCTCGTCGTGCATCCAGCTAATCCACAAATGAGGCTCTGGTTCTCACCAACCCGCCTCAGACCAGCGTGGTGCCCCGTACGCAGTAGTACGTACGTAGGCCATGCTGAGTAGTCAACGTCGCTAGAAGCCGCTGGATGTGGACAGCGGACCGATCGAAGTGGAAATCTTCAGAGCAGGCCTATGCTTAAGAGTGGACGTCTATCGACTGATGATGATGATGAAACATTGAGAAAACAACCGAGTATTCCATTTGTATCTGTCTTCCTTCCTTCTAACCGCTTTAAGGCTTTTTGTTAAAGTTTGTTTAAGATGTTACAGCGGAAAAATGTTAATAAACAATGATCTTTTTTTCTAACACTAGGAAAAACTTCTTCAAAGATACCTTGCTTCTGGGGGAAGACAAGGTTATATGTATGACTTCTACCCACTAAAACTCCCTCGGTGGTCTCTCTCTGTGTATTAGGATAGGCTCCGTGATCTCGTAAGAACGCACCGGTGCAAGAAACAATGATCAAGGGATCCCATAGACTCTTTTAGTCGCCTTCTACGACTGGTAGGGTGCCTTAGCCATATTCTTAATAGCTTGAGACTACGGAGCTGATAGACGATACACCTATCAGAGATATGGCTAGTCGAATCGATTCTTGTGTAGTAACTCCACGTCGGTCGATACTTCCTATTAGCCTGATAACGCGTACTGCTGGACATAGACCCCCCTTAAGGACCTTCATTGAGAGGGAATTGGGCCTTAGTCCCAACACGCTGGCCCAGTGCGAGTTGGTGGATGATCACAGCCTCCTCTCTTATTCAGCAGGGTTGCACCGCGTGCAGACAAGGTCGACTTGGGCTGCGTAAGATGTTGGGCGGAACTCCTTACCACACTCGTGGGTCAATTAGCACAGTACAATGTTAAGCCTTTTATTTCTCATTCGATGAAGTGGTGGGACGAACGAAACGTTCACCTGATAGTAAGTGTTACCTTGTCCATAACGACTTGGAACTAGTTAGTATGATACACACATCACTATATCATTTTTGTCATCTTGAGACATATTTCGTTAATAATAACGTCTAATACATCTAATACTAACGCCCTTCAAACTGGAACAATAATTTTTGCATACTATCTAGTAGATCTACCAGATTTTCATACTCTTCAAATTTAATATACAGTAATGTTTGATTGTATAACTACCTTCATGGCGCAGTGGTTGAGCGCTTTACATGGAACCCAAGGGTCCCGAAATTACAAAGCTACTTGGTGGTGGAGGTGGAATTTTTTTATTTCGTCTATCTTGCTACCATTACATTGCCATGTTGCTGGTGTCTACATACCACAGCAGGAGTATTCAGGGTTAGCACTATACCATCTTCGGTCTGATACCATTATAAACCGTTGCCAAGTGTTAGCCCATTGTTATTGCTGGTTGCTTTATCTAGGTTTAGATGGTCTGAATTATCTATGTAGTTTGATAAAATTTTATCAGCAAATGGGTTTCAAGTCGCAAACATTCCGGGCACTGCGGTGTTGTAACTGGACCTTAACGAGCTGGTAAGTTGTGAAACTGTCGGGTGGTTGCCGTAACGCCAGACCCTCGCCCGGTATTGTATTAATGTTTTATTGCGATCGCCCGCTGCTGACTGTTGTTCAGTAATTTGGACATTACGCTGAGGAATGTACGGAATGCGGTACGATTAGAGCTGGTCGAACAGTGAACATATCTAAGTGTTCAATGAACCGGTTCAAAGCGCGCTCCTTAACACTTCCAGTATTACAGAGGGAGGACCGTTCAGTTAAGTGTAGACACTCCAAACAATTTGTCAAAAAGTTCTATCTTAGACTGTTTAGACTAATAAGTCTTTTTTTATACAATCAAGCGAAGATAAGAGCGGGACGTTCACTTGGTATTAAGTGATACGCCTACCTTTAACAACGTGGTGCTAGTTACAGTTTTATATACTCCACTGAATTATCTTCGTTGCCTTGAGACGTAAGATGTTAAGTCTCGTCACGTCAGTAATTATTGACCAGTACTGTCTATCAGCTGCGATAGGAGCTGCTGTGGTACCCACCTAGACGATCTCCTGAAGACCTACCACCAGTAGAACTAGTAGAGGAAACTACCACCTTCTTCTAACTCGAAGTCCTCTCCAAAAGAACTGTCCCATATATAAATATCCATGAACAGTATAAGAGGTCTGTCATTAAACTCTTACTATCTAATGATCGATGAATACTTTATTACCAGTAATTAGATTCAAGTAGTAGGTTACTTTACGTTCTTAACACGCTATCATTAATGGGTCAATATCATCAACAGATCTGCAAGCCGACTGAGCTTGAGCCGAAGGTACAATAACATATACTGGAGCTCCCTGTAGCTGTCTATTGCAGCCGACAAAAAGTACTGGACAACAGTGTTCCGGATTGAAGGCAGTTGTAGCTAGTGTAAATACTGGAGTAGCGAGACTTAATATCTTGTGTCAAGGCGACGAGCTCAATGTGGTGTAGTGTATACCATCCTAACTAGCGCCATGTTGTTATAGGTTAGCGTATTACTTACCATTAGGTGATCTCGCTCGTCTCGTCGTTTTTATAAAAAAAAAACAATAGCAACTTGATACGTGATCGAATAAATAAAATTTCTCAAGAACTGTTCCGCACAGTAAGAAATGATGTTTGGGAGGTCTCCTATTGCGCGCGGCCCACACAGGCGAGCATGTCTCGGTGTTGACGTCACGCGAACCTGGAACCTGTACCACTTTCCCAGCCGCAAGCACAATCCGCCAATTCAACGCTGATTGTCTCAATTGGTCGCGACTTCTTCACATTGAGATATATCTTGAACTGGAATGGATGTTGTGTCATCTTTTTAAGAACTTCGCGTGTCTGTGTTTATTTGAAAATCAGCTTTTTAGTACTAGTAGCTATTATATATTTATATCTATTATGTATATAAAATCATTATACAATAACATAATAAACAATACTCGGCCATGCAAAGTGTGTTATTTGCCTAGATGAAGAAGATAACAAGAAAAAACGAAGAACAGAATAAAAGAGATGTTAATTTAAACATTGATAACTGATATTCTCTTCCTGTGTGTATAAAATTGAATATTGTAGAGCAGTGCTAATAGGTCGTCACTTTTGTTTCAGGTTACCTGATTCGGGTCATCCACCAATACTCATCTCTCTGGCGGAAAACATTAAATTGGACTTAAAAACTGCCGACGAATTATTGTTCGTTAATGACTCTGACGAACATAATGACACGAAAAGGTTTATCATTGGAGAAAAAGACGCTGCGGAGAGTGAAAAGCAAAAACACGAAGAAATTACTACGGAAAAAGAGTCAACAGAACCGGTGTTAATTGTTAAAGCAAAACCTATGCATGAAACGAGGCAAACGGAAGAAGCATTTCGAAGCACCACTCCTTTACCTGAAATCGAAAAAGAATCTCAACCGGAAGATAGAAACGAAGAGAACATTCCAGTCAAACCCGAGACGCCGCAAGAAGACATCCCTTCATTCTCCGAGTGGGCTCAAAAGCAATTAGCCGAAGCCGAGAAAAAAGACACCGTGTTGAACCACTCGAGTCAACCTAGTCATAGCAATACAAATTTTAGTAATAAAAGCACAAAGCTTCGCTCAAAAAATTACGCTTCTCTAGCATGCGGGGCTAAAGTGGTAGCTGTTAATCCTGAGGCTGGTTCGGCAAGCTCTATCTTATCCCCTAATAGGGACGAATATATGCTCAACAGATGCAACAGTCGCATTTGGTTCGTGGTCGAGTTATGCGAGGCTGTTCAAGCACAGAAGATTGAAATAGCCAACTTCGAGTTGTTCTCCTCCACTCCCAAAGACATCGCTGTGTACTTCAGCGATCGTTTCCCCACGCGGGAATGGGCCAGCGTCGGCCAGTTTACTGCTCAGGACATGAGAGATATACAAAGCTTCGACCTGTATCCACATTTGTTTGGTAAATTTATTAAGGTCGAAATGTTATCTCATCATGGTTCGGAACATTATTGTCCCATTTCACTGTTCAAAGTGTATGGAACGTCGGAGTTTGAGGTGCTGGAAAAAGAAAGCTCTCAACACACCGCACACATCGATGAAGATGAAGATGATGACATAATTGATGTTCCTGATGTGCCGGCAGCAGAAACTGAGCCATCGAAAAATCTTTTCGGTTCTGCCAGAGATGCAGTCATGTCTATTATGAAAAAAGCTGCTCAAGCGTTAGTGAAGACGGAAGTTCCTAAAAATGTATCGAATGAAAATAATGATACATCGGTTGATGAAATGTACAAAAGGTGTTGCTCCCCCAGCCATATTATTGTATGTGATAATTGTAGTGAAACGCTTTATAACGAAGTTTATGAGTTGCTAAGCTGTAGCTCGGATAAATTGACTAGTTTAGTGCGGCAAGTGTTTTTAAGAGAAACTTTAAAGTGCACAGAAATATGTCAGCCATACGGCCTAGACTTTAAAAGTACAAAGACGATCGAGTTTAGTGATGAACGTGTCGCATACATGAACGCTTTGTTTCCACCGAAATATTTGGCCGCGTTGTGTAATATTCTTGCAATAAAAGAGAAAAAGGTAGTACTGAACACAAGTTTTGAGACAGAACAAAACATCACTAAAAATATAACTATAGACGAAACTCCGCAGAAAATTAATAGCGAGACCAACTCTGAACAAGAAGTTAAATTAGTTCCTATCAAAAATGGTGACACAGAAGAAAAAATCAATGAAACACAGCTAAAAGATTCATCATTACTTCCAGAAGAAATGAATGAAAACAGTGTTACCTTAGATTTAACAAAAGAAGAAAAAGATGAAGTAGATGTTAAAAAAGAAGAACAGCAGTCTACGGCGGAAGAAATTACGATATTAGAGCCACAAGAAGATTTTATTCCTGATAGTGATAAAGTGCCAGAACCAGAAATCGAAAATGATGTCAAAGATTCAAAAACTGATGCGAAGAATGGAAAATCAGAATCTGTAAATGATAAATCAAAAGAAAATGTAATAGTTGACGATATGAACGATCAAATGATAATAATAGAAAGCGACAACTTAATTTCTGATCTGGACCAGATGGCGGTGGACCCCGCCCCGGCGGGATCGCAAGCAAATCTTAACCAAAATCAAGCTCCGACAACTTTACAGAAGGAGTCTGTTTTTTTGAGACTGTCTAACAGAGTAAAGGTGAGTTACACATGAAATGTTTTCTTTTTAATATTCTAAAAAAACTGTCAGTGTCTAACGTTACAAAATGTTTAAAAAAAATAGGAAATAACTTAATATATATACAGACAGATACAAAGAATCTTAATCACAATCTTCGCCACATGGCGGTTAGGTTACCACAAGGCCCTGGTAGCACAGAGATACGATTTCGGGGTCACTTTTTGTGGGGTTTGGATAGTTTGGGAATTTTTCGAACTGACCTAAGCTAGCTGCCGTCTTCACGTTCCGACTTTTAACTTATGACAGCATTGTTGAGTTCCGGTTGTTAAATAATGGTGGCCATTAAACAACACCTGTAATTGATTTCAAGTGTGGATGAAAAAGAAAATTATTCGTTATATTTTTGACATCACGAAATACATAGGAAGAATATATATTATCTTCCGCCGATAGACATCCACTGCTGGACATGGGCCTTGCCCATAGATAACCACGTGGGTCGGGAGGGGATTCATATGGGAGGATTTGTGCTTTTTCCACCACGCTGGCCCAATGCGGGTTGGTGGGAGCCAGGTCCTTATTTGTTGATTAGCAGGCTGCACAACCAGCAGATTAGGAAGGCTTGGATCTCGTGAGTTATTATGCGATGTTGCTAAGCAGGCGAATTGTCTGTTGATACGTCTGCTTAGCAACATCTCCCAGTCTCTTGTCATACCTGTAATAAAAGTATTTAACCTGTGATTTTCGATAGTTATTTTATTAATTTATCTTGATAATATTTAAAACATTTTTTTTTTCAGACTTTAGAACGGAACATGTCCTTGTCGGGTCAATATCTAGAAGAATTGAGCAGACGGTACAAGAAGCAAGTTGAAGAAATGCAGAAATCATTTGAGAAGACCATGGTCCAGATGTCCGAGGAGAGAAGAAAGAGTAATGAGAGAGAACAAAAGTACTTAGAACAACTGTCCAATTTACAAGAACAGTTGACACAAATGGCGTCCGCCCTGAACATATTGATGGAAGAAAGAAATAGTTGGTTGGGCAACATGACGGTACTGAAGTTCATATTGTTTCAAAGCATAATATTTACAGTAGCCTTCTATTATGTATCTAAGAGAAGAAAGAGCGAGCAGATCGTTATGGTTCCTGTTACAAAGAAGGTTAAGAAAAAGCAAGATAGATTTAGAAGGAAATCAGTAGAGGGCGTTAGCGGTCACGCATCTCCGAGTATTAAAAAACGGAGACCGAGCGAAGAAGCATTCCAAATAGAGAGGCAGTCGACACAGGAAATGGAAAGTGAGCTTGAGAACGGCGAGTGGCAAATCGCCAGGAAGAACAGAAGGAGAAAGACCTCGGTGATACATAGAGGTGTTGAATGTGACGCGAGTATCAATTACGTCAGACAGGACAGCTTAAGGAAGCTTCAAGAAAACCCAATACCATTGGACGAAGGTGAATATTTCGCACCGGTCTCGGAGCCGAGGGAGTTCGCCGAGGAAGTTCCAGTCAAGAAGGAGTCGCCCAAAACCAACGGCTCCTTTTTTAATAATTTGAAATCGAAGACGATGAAGACGAGACGACTCTCATCGCCCGCGTTTCTAAGGACTCTCAGCAGACAGAGCGCTAGGAGCACGCCTAGCCCTGTAATGAGGACTTTGGAGCCCATGTTCAACGGGAAACTTGGCAAGAAAGCCGCCTCCGAATCTCCGACCGGCAGCCTCTGGTCCGAATCGACGGAGCTCTCGCAGAACGGGCCGCAGGAGAACGAGATCGTCGGTAAAAAGAAGAAGAGCCTGAAAAATATATTGAAGAAAGTGTTTTGAGGACTTTATTTTTGTAACTGTGTGCGTGTATTAGTCGCTTCGTGGAGCGTCTAGCTGTTGTAAATTATTTCTTTGCCTACCCTCTCTATCTTACATTGAAGATATTAAATTATTGTATAAATTATGCTCGTTTCGCTGTTAGACCTCGATAGGTGCCAATTGTGATGATTATGAAGCCTAAAATGAATATTTGTTTTTGTTAGTGCATGAGTGTTGGGTGGCTGCTCCGAGCTGGTCCGAGCTGAACTTCGAGCGGACCGGTCGGGGCGGCTTTGGTAACGTACGGCATTAAATGCGCAATGTTTATACCTCACGTGGTTTTATTTGCTCCGGTGACGATGGGAAGCTGGAGCGGACACCAGATAGCAGAACCAACGCCGCGAGCTGACCTAACAGGAACTCTGTTTTTCTTACTTCGGACTGCACGCCATCATTAAACAGACATGAAAGTTCAGTCATCATCATCAGTCTATTACTGTCCACTGTTGAATTTTGATCACATTAATCAATATCCAGCGAGACAAGCCTGATCCTACATCTCAAGACTCCATGTTATCTTCGTCGGGTCTTCTATCCACGTGGCTAACGCTGATCCCTCGGTGGCGCTTGCCGGTAACTGGTCTCCAGCCTAGAATCTTCCAGCTCCATCAGTCGTTTAATCTTCGCACTATGTAACCCGGCTATTGCCACTTCAGCTTACTAATTCACTGAACAATGAGAGCATTAACCTTTATTCTTCAACTGATCTCCTCATCCACGATTCAATCAAATGGAGGACCATGAGGGTTCCCGTACTACTCACAAGATCCAAGCCAACTTCACCTGCTCGTGGTGCACTCTGCTAATCAACTTCTCCCACCAGCCCACATTGGGCCAGCGTGTTGGGAAATGGCCCAAATCCCTTCATGTGAACATCCACACACGAAGATCTTTGAGGAAGGCCAATGTCCTGCAGTGGACGTCTATCAGCTGATGATGATGATGTCGTGCGTTGTTGATTGTAGCGATTTCTACATTTAATTATGGAATTAATTAACTTAATAGTCAAAGTGAATATTTATAGAAATTTACATAGAGATACAAAAAAACCGATTTAAATTAGTTACGAGGTGCTTGACCTCCGAGCCAGTAGAGGTCGACCTTCTCATAATAATACAACTCTATTAATTCTTTCCTAATCTAGCCAATGACTGTTCATTATTTATAAATAGATCACAGCCAGTAACATTTATTGTATTATTAAAAAAAATATCTACATAATATATATATATTAATATATATATTGTTTATCGGCTTCAATGGGCGCTGAGGTGGTGTCTAAACGGTCTGCAGCAACAGAAACCAATCACCAGTAAAGTCATATGTTAACTGTATCTTTTTTTTTTCAATTCCGACTCTGGTTAATATCATTGTTCTGCCTTAGAATAGTAATAAAAAAAATCTAGTTGTTTACTTTGAAACAATAATACGTTACCATTACGTGTATCACTGATTTTTGTGTGTATTTATGAATGTATCGTATATCAAGTGGTACAGATATTCTCTTACGGCGACTTATTTGTATGTGCCTGATAACTAGAAAACTCCTACCTTCGAGCAAACTATATATCACGTCGCCCCGGAATCGAACCGGGCACTTCCATGTTACCATACATCATCATCATCAGCCGATAAACGTCCACTGCTGGATATAGGCCTCCTCCAAAGATCTCCACGTTTGTAGTGGTTCATATGTGGGATTTGAGCCATTTCACACCACGTTGGCCCAATGCGGGTTGGTGGGAGCTGGAGCCTCGTTCACGAGCTGGTGGGGTTGGCTTGGGTCACGTGAGTTGTTATGCGGGAACTAATACACCTCTTATACCGTACATACATTAATACAAAAACAATATTAAATGAAAGCATTATTATAATTATTTTAAACTTTATTATATTTTCATGAACAATCTAACAAAGGACAAAATGGTGTTGACTATCTCCTTGTGGGCGAAGGTACAGAGTCCCAGCAGTGGGAACATTCAGAGGGCTGTTGATTCCAAATTTAAACTTGATTCATATAACTATATAAACACCAAAAATATTGAAACTAAAGTATATATATATACTTGATACATTTACTACCTTATCTAAGTTAATATTAAGTTATTAAATGCATATTATTTATAGTTAATGTTTATATATATATATATATGAGAAATAACATTTCCTAATATCAATCTTATAGATCTTTAAAAAAGATCAGGCTAGTCTTCTAAGATCTTTAAAAAAGTTACTTAAAGGAAATAACTGCTCGAGTACAGGAGACGCTTGAGAGTGACTTGACACTTCAGCAGGCGAGCGGAACGGTTCACCTGATTGTAAGTGATACGCCTGCCCATAACGTGACGATAGTTAGGATCACGCACACTGCATTATATTGACGCCTTGAAACATAATATCGGAAGTCCCGTTACGGTAATAGTTACACTAGTGACGGCGTCCTGCAAACCGGATCACAGTAATTTTTGCACAGTACTGTCTGTTGGCTGCAATAGGCGTTGCCGCAGGCCGTGGATCCGGGTCCACGAGCCCAGTGTCAGATGAGCTGTAAGAGTCGCTATGGCCTTCAGCCCGATCTACATCAATAATATAGAATAGGTGCTGCGGTGGTGCCTAGATGGTCTCCAGCAACAGAGACCTGCAACCATTAAAATAACTGAAACCGCAACATGGAAGTCCTTGGTTTATTTTGGGGTCACACTGGTTGTTGGTGGTCTAGATTCGAGCTCATCTCCTCTGGCTACCACCATATCGTTAACCATCACGGCAAGCACATTGTGGATGGAAAGTATATTATTGACTTTCATTCCGTTAGTCTGTACTTCTCAACTAATTTTGAAGAGGTGGTCACCGACTGAAGTTATCAAAGTCTACCTACACTTTTGATTATTAGAACTGAGTATATTTATTCCATCAAGGCCAGGTGCTGGTGGTAGTCCAAACCTTTCAAGATTGACTGGACGTTCATTAACAAGGAGAACCATTTTGTGGATGATTATGACAATCTTCGAGTGTAACGATTGAAGCCCAAATTCCAAGCTCATGAGACAATGTCCACCGACTGCAGGAAGTCCTTCAGGTCCACACATTTGATGCTGACGAGGTTCCTCTGCCGCGCTGTGCGCGACAGACCCTTCGCGGCCGCCTCCAGTCCATCAAGAGTGTAAGGGTTGATGCTGTTCGTCGCGAACACGACCTCGTTCACGTCCTCGTACATCTTCACCGTCGCCAGGTGCCTGAAGTTGCGTTTCAGGGCATCCACTATTGACTCCCGCAGCTTAGCGTCCCTGCACACCAGGTTTAGAATGAAATGACCTGGAAGGAAATAAAAAAAGTTTATTATTATATGTAATGATGCTATGATCCCTGCAGTCAGACAATCCTAGCGCATACCCCCGCTAAACAGTAGTGTTTAAACATTACCATGTTCCGGTTTGAAGGGCGTTATAGCTACTGGAGATAATAGTGTATCGATAATTATGTCACAACACAAGGACAATGTGGTGCAGTGTATATCATCCTAACTCGCGCCACGTGGTTGAGGACGGGCGTATCACTTAACATCAGGTGAACGACGCGCTGGTGTAATCGCTTCGACGAGTAAATGCTTCGGGTCTTACCGTCGTCGGTGAGTATAGACTTGACGTCGGCAAGTGCGTCCTCGGCGATGAACTGCGGCGGCGGGCAGGACAGGCCGAGCGTGCGCTCCTTGCTGTCCATGTCGAACATCACCACATCGTAGTGGTGACCTGGTGCAGACAAAGCTCTCCTAAAGTTCTTGAAATTGTGAGTAATAGAAAGGATGGTCCCGATGGTAATAATTCAAGGACCAGTTGTGGACGAGATGGAGACCCTGGCAGAATGGGAATGGGGACAATGGTCAGAACCCGACAGATCAAGTCTTCGAAGTCCTGGTTAATTTTATTTCATCAATTGGCAGAAGTAGATACGTTTAGAACTTACCGCATTTGACTTCGTCCTTCAAGAAGTCGAGGCCGTCTTTGATGTGCACCTGGAGACGGTCGTCGAGCTCCAGATCGAAGTGGTTCCTGGCGACGTCTAGCATTACCGGGTCGAGGTCGACCGCGGCGATGCGCAGCCGCTCGAAGCACCTCTTGAGGAACATGCAGAGGCCTCCGCCGCCCAGGCCCAGCACTGCGACCGCCGCGCCGCCGCCGCCGACGCCGTCCACCAGCGCAGCGCCCACGCTCATGAACGCGTGGTATACCGAAGTGAAGCCGAAGTCGACCACCGTTCGCGTTTTATTTTTCTTTTTAACTGCAATTCGAGGAGTAGAAGGTCCATCGCAGGAGAAAAATTATTTTTAAGGAACGATCACCTGATAGTAAGTGATACGACTAAACGTAACATCTTGATATAAAGTACTGATATAAAGTAGTTTCACTAGTTACAGCGCTCTTTAATCCAGAACATAGTAATATTTACTGTTTCTCCACTCAAACTCGAGCCAGACGGTCTCCAGAAATAGAGAGAGGAAACGGTGACTTCTCGTTCGATGTCCTACACCTAAATCTAATTACTTAGTACTAGTGCTCACCCGTCTTGAGCCTCGCCTCCGACTGCACGAGGAACTGGTTGTCCAGGAACACCAGACGGCGGTGCGTCTTGCCTTTCACGTCCACATCCTCAACTACGAAGTTGCCGGACACTTTGGACGAGCCCTCGTACACCTTCACGCGCCTTCCCACGTCGGTGCCCAGCGAGACGAACGGGATCTGAGAGAAGATCCCCACGAATTTATACGAGCGACATAATTTTATAATCTAGACATTTCGGTCGAAATTAGATCAGCTAAGTATATTCTAAAGTATAACCTAGTCTATCAATGAGATATAAATACGATAGGTATAAGTAGCAAAGGTACAATTATAAGAGTAATTCTTGGACACCATCATCACCATTATCCAGCCTTTGTTTATCCACTGCTAGATATAGGCCTTCCTCAATATCTTCCACCAAAAGCGATGCTCAGCTTCTCGCGTCCAACCACTTCCCATCGCTCTGATGATATCATCAGTCCATCTGGAGGGAAGACTTCCTGCACTTCTGAGACCTGTACGCGGCCACCACTCCAGGACTTTCCTTCCCCATCGGCCATCACTGACACGACAGACATGGCCGGCCCACTGTCACTTCATATATTAAGAGCTACGTCGACAAATTTCTTAGTAACGAAAAACTTTCTTGGACAGGAAAATAATAACAGACCTAATAATCTTTAAAATGCTAAACAGATCTATTTTAATTATGCCTGCGAACCCTAGATACTTTTAAAAAAAGATAACGGTTCAGCCGTTTAGAAGCTAGAAAGCTATAGACAGAAACATAAGAGCGCTACAGCTCTTCTATGAATGATCCAAAAAAAAAAACTTAAATTTTAGATTCAGTTTTGAAAGGCGCTGCAGCTGATGGGTGTGGTTAATGAGACAGAGAATAACAGCAATCAAGGTTTTATCAGGTAACCCAGAACATGACCTCGGTTTGTCAGATGAGGGTTCATTCATCATCGGATGGTAAGAAGTATTAACTCACCTGGCCTGTAAAACCGTTGGGTACCAGCATCTTGGCGGAATGCGTCAGCTCGTCCTTAACGGCGTCGAGACTCTCGTACAGGTGGCCTCTCTTCAGCACTGCCACCACCAATCGCCCGGACTTGGTCGAGTCCTGCAGCTGCCGTCGGCCGGCCGGTGTGCCGAACACCCACTCCGATTCTCTATAATGACAGAAGTATAGTGACTGAAGATTTTTTTGGTTAGATTCTGGAAATCTAAGAAAATCTGGTGATAGGTCTTTGTTGCCGCAGACATTTTCACTAGATACCAATGCAGCGCCCATTGCACCCGACAGAGTACTATGCAAACATTACTGTGTTCGGGTTTGAAGGACATTATAGCTAGTGAAATTACTGCGTCTGTAAGTCTACTCTCCTGTCTCAAGGCGGCGAGCAACAGTGTGGTGTACTGTATGTCATCCTAACTAGCGCCACATTGTTGTGAGTATCACTTACAATCAAGTGAGCGTCGCGAATTAAAACCAATGATGAGACCGACATATCCCAAGGACGACTGTAATATATACCAACCATCCGACTCGCTCTTGACCGACGACGTGAATAGATGACTAATGAGAGAAGTCCCACGAGTGGGATTAAGAGGGCTTATAAATGCGAGTACATCGAAGTAGCGAAAGATTAGATTTTTGATATATTCAATACAAAAACTGTTATTTCAATATTTTCCTATCTACCTTTGCTTTTAAAAAAAAACAATATTTACATCATCGATACTATACTGTAAATAACATATATTTAGCTATGTTTACAACGCGTCCGTTCGTATTATCGTTTGTTTACACGTTGACAGTGCACCGCTGTATATAACCGCACGCACCGCGTGGGCGATGCTGTGTATCGCTACGTATTGACTGATGCGATTGTTTTCAACTCACCAAAAATATACTTCTAATAATAAAAAACACATTGCTAATAATCAAAAAAATACTACTAATAATCGAAAATTCGCTACCAATAAACCGAAGTCATTTATGATAGGGGAATCCCCGCAGGGCCGAGGCGGACGACAAATATAAGAGTCTCGTATTATATACATAGTACGGGTAGAACACTGGTGTGGGTAACGGAGGGTCACTCTTTGGAACATCGTTAGGTGGTGGACCGTTGTAGGATATGTGGGAGACCTTGGGGTCCTGCCTTCCCTACAGAAGCAGAATTTCTTCTGAAGACTCAAGTATAATGACTATTAAACAAACATGATCGTCTATAGAGTGGAAAGGTCCGCACGGCGAGTTTGTTCTAATCTCCTTGGGCAATGGAGGTGGGCCACTTTTTTTTTTTTATCAATAACACGTTTTATCACACATGATAAGTCATCATCAGTCCATTGTTAGACAGATGCCTTCATCAACATTCCACATCGTAGAGTTGAAGAGAATTGGGCCTTAGCCCACCACGCTGGCCCAGTGCGTGTTGGTGTTGCTCCCACCAACCCACATTGCGCCAGATGTTGGGAAACGGCTTAAACCCCCCTTATGAAACCCTACATACGACAGCAACATAAAATCTCCACATACACGATGACTGTATGTGGAGATCTTTAAATTTTTACACTTATCTATATAATAGAGATGTCAAATATCTCCCTTCTGCCTTTTTGTCTTTTGAATTTCGCGGCTATGTACAAAGCGCTACAGAGCTCGTATCTGGCAATACTATACATAATTTGAAAGGTCTTGACATAACCTACAAAACGACGCTATGCATAATTAGTTTGGATATTGCGTTCAACAGTTATAGACGTGTAAACATGGAGTTCACTAACGCCGAAATTCGCGCTATTTTAAAGTTTTCCTTCGTTAAAGGCAAATCCGCTAGAGAAACGTTCCGTGAGATTAATGGTGTTTTGGGGGATGGTACTCTATCACTTCGAACCGCGGAGGAATGGTTTCGACGATTCAGAGCCGGTGAAAACGACACCATGGATAAGCCAGCCGGCAGAAGACCTGTGACGATCTAATAAGAGTTGCGCCGGACAGGAACTGGTGGACGCAGCTCATCAGCTCCAGACAGCAACGATCGAGGAACGATCCTATCTGAATCCAGAATCATTGACTCATCACGAGATCTTCGAAAGTATTATACTTTAAGATTAAAAATTTGGTATAGATATTGCTTTTGCCGTTTAGAGGTCAGCTAAGAAAGGATTTTACAAAAATCCTCCCCCAAAAGGAGTTGCGGGGGTGGAGGAAGTAATATATATATATATTATATTATTACTCACATAAGTTCACAAGTAATCAAGTTACTATTAACTTCTTAACACGTCCAAAGTCACTCTTTTAAGTTTTTTTTTCTCAGACTTTCTTTTATGACTTTTAAAAGAATTGTCAATGAAATATGTATTTGTTGGTGACGGATGCCGCTGACGTCCACACCTCTTCACAGACGTACACAGTTTGAGTTCAGGCGGACTCGGTGACCGCTCGCTCTGCTGCTGCTCGATTTGTGGGCGGAGGCCCGCGAAGAATTCGGATACGCGAAGAAGTGGATGCGGCATCCAATTATTTAACATATATTTTAATCATAGCTATGAACATTAATTTACAACAAATACTTGAAATTCCTCCTGTGGTGTAGACCTATACATCCATGAGAACTAGTAATTACTACATAATCATCATAAGTAATCACAGATAATAATATTACCACCTATGAATAGAGACAATGAATATATAATTGGTGGACATAAGTCTCTACTCACAAGAAACCTATGTCTAACACTGGACTTTCATCGGTTATCATTACGTAAACGGTGTAAATATTAGTATAAGAACATAAGGTCATGAACAATATCAAGGAGAAGCTGTATCCAGACTCCCCTTGAATGAGAGAGATCTGTACAGATCAGTAACAGTGTGGAATTGGTGCTGTGTGAGAAATAGAGAAAGATGTTTACACAGCATCAGATTACTCACGTTGATTTGAGACATGAGGAGGATTTCATAGGTGCAGACTAAAAGATTTTTTTTTTTAAATAAATGGTCGGTCAAAATATCTAGGCCGTGGGTCCTGAGGGTGGGTTGGGGGCCTTTATCGCTCAACAAGCGAAACTGCGTGGGACAGCGTACGGCTCAGCGATGGTGTCTAGGAGGGTCAGGCTACTCCTCAGAGACGTAACACAAAGTGTAGAGGGACACCGGTGCGTTCCGTAAGAGATCCCGGAGCCTCCCCCGAATATACTGATGAAGATCACCAAAGAGGTTTTAGAGAGTAAGAATCTCACATAACCCGGACTTCCGTCCAAATGCAGAGTATCTTTCAAAGATTTCCCCCGAATCCTAAAAAAAAAGTTATTGCCGCGGTAGATGTACCATATTTTTCGTTGCTCCGATCACCGGGCATTTGGCCAGACGCCTCCATAGAGAACGATGTAAATATTATCCACGATCCTTCTGGACTTAAATTTGACGATATAAATAGATTGCAATAAACTGTTCTATACCTAAACCTATTTATGTTATATATATATTTTTATTATATATAGTCTTTAGCTAGTCTATAAATAAAGAGCACAAAGAGGGAGGAGTGTAATGCGTCCACAACACCTCATGGGACCCAAGCAAACCTCACCTGCTCATGGTGCACCCTGCTAATCAACAAATGAAACTTTGGCTCCCACCAAACCGCATTAGGCTAGCGTGGTGGGAAATGGCCCAAATCCCTACCCAATCATATGGTAATATATAGGGGGAGTGCTATGTACAGCAGTAGATGTCCACTGGTAGGACATAGACCTCCATCGAAGATATCCACATCGATCGATCTTGCACTGCCCGCAACCTTCACCAGATCGTCGGACCACCTAGTGAGCGGCCTGTCTTCCGGTACGCGATCGCGTTTCGAAGATCTAGGCGTCCCTCATTCAGCGATCTGTCCTGCCCATAACTTAACAAAGGGGTGTAAGAGATTTCCTTATATAATCCAAGTCAATGTCACCTGTTCCACCTCCTTCTTTTTCATGTGCCCCTCCAATTACTGAAGATTGGATACCAGTTCTGTGAATCCCTTTCTGTTGCACTCTAAATGGATACAAAAGATTATTTCTATGCCTATGTATATTTACCTGCCCTGTGGGACGATGAATACGGAATACTTGTTGATATACTGTGTTTTCTTCTTGTCCAGAACATATAAGGTGTAACGAGGTGTCTCCTCACCCGGCTGCATCAGGTCCAGTGACACCTGGGAAATAATCTCCAGTGGATTATTGATATTTCAGATATAGTACATATTCCAGAAATGATTTTTTTTCAATTAGATACCTTAATATTTATATTCAATCTGTGAATTACCTCATCATTTCCATCCAAATTTGTTTTCGCTAGTCCGTTGGTAACAAATGCTGTATCTTGGATTGACTTAACACATTTCTGTAGCTGTTCGGGAGTATCAAGCCGGATCATCTTATCACCAGCCATGCACACTTCTATTATCTGAAAATAGTTATTTATGTTATTATACTGCTAGATTGGCAATGTAGCAGAATGATGGGATGGGATATTCATCGCATATGAAATATGTAATTAACTAGTAATTTATTGACTTATACCATATTTCATTGTAAAAAAAAAATTCTATTTTATATTAGTCTTTATTTTTGTACTACATAGATAAATATATAGCAACACACATTACAGTATAACAGTACCATATTAATAAAGAGCTGTCTCTATCAGCAATGGCTTCACTCAACTTGTCTCTGTACAATTTCAATCTTGTAATTATATAGTTAAATATTTAAATTAAATATTTTTTATATTTTTAGCAAACTAAGTGTTAAATTTCCTGACAAAGCAGATCTCAAGCTTTTCTGTGCAGAAATAATTTTAGTTAAAAATTTAAAAATTTCTTACCAATTTAGGCATTTCCTTGAATTTAGTAACTATGACAATGAACACGGGTAACGTCTTCCCATCACCATTTATATTATTCTTTTCTTCTGCCTCATGGCACCTCACAATGCGAAACATCCAAGATTTATCTAAGAATCCCGTAATCAATTTATTTAAAATATGTCTCTGTAGCAATGAGATACACAAGAACCTACCACTGAGTTTTAATACTCTCTTAATTTCAGAGAAATATTTGTCTATCCTTTTGTTTGTTTCTTTTGAATCATCAGGCATCAATGCATCTAAAGTTCCTTTATCAAGCACCACATTAAATTCATCATTGGAAAAGGACATATTCATTGCATCCATGTGTATGAACTTCATGCTACTTCTTGACGCGTTCGCAGCTATCATT
The DNA here is from genome assembly GCA_033220335.2 of Troides aeacus. Classification (NCBI taxonomy): domain Eukaryota; kingdom Metazoa; phylum Arthropoda; class Insecta; order Lepidoptera; family Papilionidae; genus Troides; species Troides aeacus. The sequence goes on from CM067271.1 coordinate 12,879,310, forward strand.
TGATTAATAACAACCTCTGATACGTCTATATTGATTACATTGGTGAAACCAACATCATACAGATCGGCACTAAGCTTTGAGTTTCCACAACCCGTGATAAGTATTGCATCTTTTTGTTTTAAATATTTGTGCAGATGTCCACACAGTTCTAGATATTCACCGTACCTAGATAGAAATTATAAATATGGTTCAATTATTAAAAACAAGATAAATAAATTTCATTTTAATTTTCGTTTACCATTCGAACGCTTTATTGCCTCGTTTCTTGAAAAACTTGTTCCAGTAATCTTTTTCACTAAACTCCTTATGGCTCTTTGGAAGAAGATTCATGATAGAAAATTGTATTACTTTTATATTTTATTTACAAAAACATGGTTGTAAAAGAACCTGTCAATGTCATACAAAACAAAAATTTAATAACACAACGATATGTAAATATGTGCCCGTAGAATACAAGAGATAGACTATTCTTACACAATTGGAGATTCTATATAACTTATGAATCTACAACGAAGAAAAGGCAGTACAAATATTTTTTACTTATAATCAAAACAAAATATTTTTGATTCTTACAGAACTTGTTAATTCACATTGAACATTGAAGTAAAAACAGACGCATTTTTAAGATTGTAAATGTTAATAAAAATGTAGGTTTACTATTAACGATATAATAAAAGACCTAAAAACTTTTATTATTAATCAAGAAAGACTATTAAGAAAAGATAATTGTAAGTAAAGTGCCTTAAAATGAAATATTGGATTACATAAATAGATTATCTATATTCTTGTTATGAGCGGGCTGGAAGCCACAGCGGCTCTTACAGCTCATCTGACACTGGGCTCGTGGACCCGGATCCACGGCCTGAAGAAATAGATTAGTCAGAGCTGGCAGTATTCATACCGAAGGTTGCATGGCATGCTTTTTTATTGATCTGTAGGTTTGCTTCTAAGTAGTGCTAGTAAATTTTTTATTAATTTAAATTATGATCTTACGGACGTATTTCACATTTTATAATATATTTATACTAGAAATGTGCTTCGAATATTGTTTATTTTGAACCTGGCAACCCTGTTTAAATAAATCTTTTTCGGCTGAAAGACTCGTATTCAAGTAGCAAGATTGAATTAAAAAAATCACACATAAGTAGAATATGACATTTTGTGGGAATAGTTCGTAAAAAAGTGTGTGTGGAATTGTTTGTTTATTTTATTTTTGGCGTTTTATTGTTCTTCTGTGTATAATTGATATGTATTTTTTTAACGAAATTAACTGCGAAACCCTCGTGGTTTTCGCGTAATCATGATAAATAGAGACTTCACTGAACTAAAATCGTGGATTCAACATCATTACCACTAACAGCTCTCTAAGCCAAAGTTATAATAATGGAAACTCATAAACAAGACAAGTGGGAGGCTCTTGCGACAGTCAAGTCCTTTGATTTAGGTATAAACAATTATAAGTGTAATAAAAACTGCCTTGAAATTTCATTACGCAATTCATTACTTTCTTTATTGAGTTTTGTAAACTCAAACTCAAAACTGATGTTTTATTGCCAAACTTAAACGAATGCATTATTACGCTTTTCAGAAACTGTAGCATTTTTTTTAGCTAACAACCACTATAAACGTCTGTATTTAGTTTTTTTTTTATTTTCTTTTCGGTTTGTGGGTTTGCATGCCCTATATTTATGAAATTATAAAATTCGGTCGCGTTACTAGCATTTTCAGGTAATAGAAATTTTTTAATATGAAATAAAAAAAATTATACATTAAAAGTCAAACCCAAAAGGTGTAAATCAATATTTTTTAATTTTATAATAAAATATAACAAGCTCTTATCATAAAGTTGTTATTTTATAATATCTTTGTTTGAAAACTTGCTATTACTTAGCCATTTAACAAATAATTATCTTTTATGAACAAGAAGAAATAGTATAAATAATTAAATAAATTATGACTACACCATATTTATTATTATTACATTCTATTATATCTAATCTTAGATTGAATATAGGACATGGTTTATAGTATTAGGCACTTGAGAACAGTTAAATCTATAAAATATGTTTTTTATGCCATTCATTCCCTTTAATGCTAAGAGTACTTTACTGTTGAAACCACGAAAGTTCCAGATCTTTGCTTAAAGATTTATCAAAATGTATACCTTATTGTCGGGAAATAAGGTTTATTTTTTATTTTATGTCACATTTTTGACTTGTGGTATTTTCTGTTTACAACAGCTGAAATGACATGTTAGAATAAAAACTACACACATATTATATAATAATATGCATATTCTTTTATAAATAGTGTGCACACACACATATATATGTATATATAAAATCATGAGGAAACCCGCACACAGAAATCATCTTTTTTGTGAGTGTGTGTGTGGTGGTCCCAATAAAGTGGCAACAGGCTCGCTCCCTGTAACATGGGACCTAATCTAACCACATCTGACGAAATGTGGGTGTTTATTCACCTCTGCTTACCCCTACTGGGAAAAAGGTGTGATAATATAAAAATATATATATATATATATAATTATGTGTGTATATTTACTTTTTATTTATATATACATATGTTATAAAAGATTAATTCTTACTACCTAAAGTATAAACTGAATGTTACATCTTTGTGAAATAAAGGAAGGGCCTTGAGAATACTTTAACTTATACTACATTCTCCTCAGAACTTATGTTATTCTCAACATCTCATAGGATGCACACATGGATACAGTGTCATTTCTGTGTAGGCTGAACTTCTACCTCTTCCATAAGGGGTATATGTCCTGTTCTTACAAACTGAGATATTACCTCTTTAAATGTTGATGAAAGTGAATCTTATTTCATTCTTCTTCTCATTTCAGGAATAACACACAATAGTCACAGAGAATCAATATTCAGTCAGAGCATGCAACAAGTTGACATCGTTAATACATCAGCTACAACACCCATCAGTCTTTTAGTCCAGTCTCTTGTTAAACAGCTGTGTTCACTCTTAGAGAAAGATTTCAATAGAGCGAACCAACTTTACAATACAATATGTGAGAAGCTACATAGTATGAACTTGATAGATGACTCGTATGCAATGGGTGAGTTTGAAGTAATGAGGAGTCAGTATCAAAGAGCTCTATATCAATTGGTGACAGTAGCCAGCGGTTCCGAAATACCAATCAATCTACCAGTCGCCTGGCCCATAGTACAACCATCTGGTCTAGAGTGGTCTAGATACCACAAGGAGTTTGAAGAGTTATGTTTCATTGCGGGTGGTGGTTTCGGTAGTGTTTTCAAAGCTCTACACAGACTGGATGGTGTTGAGTATGCAGTGAAAAAAGTTTACATCAAGTCCTCCAATGTGAACACTATTATGACACATTTGGCAGAAGTAAAGACGATTGCAAGTTTGAACCATCCAAATATAGTTAACTACAAAGCAGCATGGCTTGAACCTATGATTGAATCAACTGTTAAAAAGAAACATAAATTACAAATGGATGATAGTGATGAGTTCTCGACTATACACTCTGATCTAATCTCATCTGTCCATCCAAACATAGTGGAGTCATTCAAAACACATGATTCTGAAGAGCTCACTAGAAACAACAGTCAATCAGACTTTGTGATATCATTCAAAAATTCCAACAGTTTTGAACTTGCTGACAACTCCAATGATGACTTTGATAGTGAGAGTGATGAAGACTACCCATTCCGAGATGACCAAAATGCCCTCTGCAATATCCTCTATAGTAAACAATATGAGAATTGTTCAAGGGTAAATCTAAAATGGGCAACGCTGTATATTCAAATGACATACTGCCAGGAAACATTAAAACAGTGGTTAGATCATCGAAACAGCCGATTACCATTGTCCAGGAAAAATTCCGATGATCTTACACTTCGGCATAGCGATTCGAGTGATTCTTCATCAGCTTTTGATACTTCATTTGTCTCCGATTGTAATTACCCAGTAACATGGGGCCACATTGATGTCATCATAGACATGTTTACCCAGCTTGTACGCGGTCTCCATTACATTCACTCCAGGGGGATTATACATCATGACATAAAGCCGAGTAATGTGTTTGTTGGACGCAATGAGACTGGGCTGCTGGTACAGTTAGGAGATTTTGGTCTGGCTTGTCCACTGCAACAGTCGCACAGCGGTCTGGCTCTAGGTACACATCTATATGCTGCACCTGAACAACTCGACGGACAATGTAACCCTAAGGTAAGATTTTATTTTTATTAAATAATTTTATTAAATATTAAATTAATTATTGAATATATTATTAGGAATTTTGGTGTATAAGTATAATTTAGTTTAGTGACAATAGTTACCATTGCCCTATATGAACCTCATCGACAAGGAGACAAGGGTTATATAGTATGTATTCAGAAGTAAACATATTAAGGATAATATACACTACACCAGACTGTACTCCTATCTTGGAGTTTTAAGATGTTAAGTTTTGTTACCCCTTCAGCTACAGAGCCCTTACATCCGGAACTAAGTAATGTTTGCATACTACTGTTTGGCAGCAGAAATAGCTGAAGTGATGCCTACTTAGACAGTTTTCGGCAAAGAAGACCAGAGAATTAAATTAGGAAATTGATGTTAAAAAGTACAATAAAATCTATTGCATAATTTATTTATTTGATTTACAGAGTGACATGTTCAGCCTTGGCATAATACTGCTGGAAATGGTGGAGCATTTCAGCACTGAAATGGAACGAGTGAAGACGATAACAGACTTGCGCAAGGGACAGATACCTGCACATCTTACAGCAAATCACCCTAAGATAGCTCACATCATAGGGAAACTAGTGCAGTGGAGGCCAACAAAGAGATTAGACACAAAACAGTTGCTGGACGAATTAAAATACTTATCGGAGGACAAAGATGAAACCATTAGATCCCTGAGGGAGGAATTAGCTTCTAAGGACGACGAGATCGCAAGATTGAAGATGATGTTAGCTAAATTAAAACCTTGAAGATTTCTTTTCATTATGTAACATTGATGAACATTAAAGACCTGGTTTTCTTTATTGTTTTGTGTGTGGTAGTTAATGTGGTATGTCGTCTCCGTTGTAGGAGATGGTCTAGGTAGAAATTATTGTGCTAATCTATTTAACATGTTATGTGTTAATAAGTTCCATCCATGATATAGTAGTTTTGAATAGTACTGTTTTTGGTTCGAAGGACATTGTGGCGAGATGATTGTGTAGTCCGTCATATTACATCAGTTGGACATACTGCTCGTCTTGTTTCTTCAAATTAGATGTATGAATGATGAGTACTATGTTGGTGTATTGAACTTTATACTTAGCTCCAGAGTGTATGTAAACATATCACTTATTAACAGGTGAGTAATGTATGCATTTGATGGAAAAAATTATAAATATGTCACGAGAATTATCTTTTTTTTTTCTAAATTGCTTAGTGCCTTAGATCCAAACAAGATGAGGGAGCCCTCTGAGTAACCAAGCAGTAGATATCTTGATTTGTGGTCTATCTGTGACTAGCATGCTAAACAATTATTCATTGATAGAACTAATACTTTAAATATTTGTGTAATTTTTAGTTTATGATTTTTTTTTTGGAAACTGATATTTTTTACTTCAATATCAGGTATTTATTGCGTACTGTACTTGAAAAAAAATGTTTGTGAGTTTTTCTTTTCTGGAATATATAAATAAATTTCCAATACAATTCACTGTTTAATTTAAAAGTCGATTTGTTACGTATCTGACTCAGCTAGTCGTTACTGTAGCGTATTTGACATTAGCATTTTTTTTAATCTATCGATACGCGCTATGTATGAACTGTCTGTCACAATTATTAATCAGTATTTAAATAGTTTGCGTGGTGTGTATTTAATAAAGTGTTAACTATTAATGGTTGGTTTTATTTAAACAATCCTTAGTAAGTCAATAAATTTTATTTACAAATAAAAACTCGGTATAAATTATTATTCTTAGTCTAATTTTATATTTACAGTCTTAAAATAACTTTCATAGAGAATACGGAAGAGCCTGTACAGGTAGCAGGTGGTGCTGCAGTATTGGTAAGATACGTTTCGAAGCGGAGTCAGAGCTTCACTGAAGCTAATTTGGCGGGAATTTGTGACAACGCGCGCTCTGCTCACAATATGTTGTCGATGGCATGGATCACGCCGTTGGTCGCGGGGATGTTATGCGTGATGACTTGCGCATTGTTCACCTTGATGCGGCCTGAAAAATTACATAATTTGAAATAAATTCTGCCAAATCTCTAACATCACGGGTGTTATGTCTTTGTTCCGGATTGAAGGATGTTGTAGGTAGTAGAATTACTGGGGTAACGAGACGCTACCCTTCCCAAGAGGACGAGCAGTGTGGTGCATTGTGTACCATCCCAACTAGCGCCATATAACTGGGTGGGCGTATCACTTACCATTAGACGACATCGTGTTGCTAAGTGTAATAAAAAAATCTTTTGTGTAAACCAACAGGTGCTACAATTTTAATTCTAATTTAGTTACAGTGTTATTTAAGAAAGTAATATATATTAAAAATATAGTAGATACTAACCGGAATTCTTTTGCAGTGTCAAAGGTTTCGCATCCTCCATGGAGTTTCGTAGCTGATAGTACCGCATGCCCGCGCTGTAAAGCGTACCCGGCAGAACGTGCCGTGCGACCATTGCCCGCGCGGCCGCTTTTTCTAAATACTGTGACAGCTCGGCCGGCGGGAGCCGCGAGAACGCCGCGTCCGTTGGCGCGAAAACAGTATAAGTTTTGCTCTCTGCGGATTTTAAACGAATCCATTTTGTTTACATAAAAAAAGTCACATATTTTCTAAAGTACAAAGTTTTAAAATACATCAATGGCAAGATACAGGGATTACAAATATAATAGTTTTACTTTAGTTGCTCGCTGGCCTAATGGTTAGAGCGTGCGGCTTTCATTCTGAAGGTCGCGGGTTTGAACCTCGGCATGTACCAATGACTTAATATTTAAATTATGTACATTTGTGAACTTTAGTTACTACAGCGAGATACAAACGGTGAAGGAAAACATCGTGAGGAAACCCCGCACACTGAAATCATCTTTGTGTGTGTGTGTGTGTGTGGTGGCCCCAATAAAGTGGCAACAGGCTCGCCCCCTGTTACATGGAACCTAATCTGACCACATCTGGCGAAATGTGGGTGTTTATTCACCTCTGCCTACCCCTACTGGGAAAAAGGCGTAACAATATAAAAAAAAAAAATTACTTTATTTGTTTATATAGGGATATCAAGAGACTTATTGGCTCATCGCAAAATTCGAAACTATTAGACGGAAACACTCAAAATTTGCTAGAGATATTGCTTCTGCCGTTTAGAGGTCAGCTAAGAATGTATTTCATAAAATTCTTTCACCAATGGGAGTTCCTGGGGTGGTAAGTAACGTGAAGGGTCCAAGGAGAGTTACAGGAGTGGCAGGTTGCCGGGCGGAGTACAGCTAGTATTATATAAGTACAGTCAGTCATACCGCAAGCTTTACATTAGAATAAAGGTCCTTGATACATATATTTATACACATATATAACAAAAATTATTATTTTCTTTATAACATAGACAAGACAAAAGACACCTAAGAAACAATTTTTTTTCATATATTATCATCTTCATATAACCTTTATACTTCTAGACCTCTACAGAACATAGTGGGTCTGATCATAAATTTTAAAACTTTTCAATGTGTTATTCTTGATTATACGTATCACCAACATTTCTGCAAAATATGTATATTACCTGACAGCGTGTCTGCAAATCCGCTGACTTGCACAGCCTTCAGGAAGGTCGTGAATCTGCGGTCCCTATCGGCTTGCAACGTCTGAACGAGATCGCCCACCGGCAGAGGGAACATGACTCGGTCAACTGCGTGAGCTATGCCCTGCAAATGATTTAAACATTATTTTTATTTGCTTTTTTTTTATTCAACGAAGCGAAGAGAGAAGCAGGACCTTCACCTGATGGTAAGTGACCTTCACATAACGTGGCACTAGTTATAATGATATACACAGCACCACATTACACTCGTCGTCTTAAGGATTTTTAATTTCACTAGCTATACCACCTTTTAAACCGGAATACAGTGGTTTTCAGAATCGGGTGTAATAGATGCTGTGGTGGTATCTACTTATAATGTCTTCGGCATCTGTAACCTACCACCAGTATATCACTTTAACGTCACGACTACACTAAAAGTAGTTGAATGCATTCGGCTGATAGTGAGCAAGTAAAGCCAAACGTCACCTGTGGTATGTGGATGTCCTTCTTGTCCTCAAGTACCCTGGCACCGTTGATTGTCGTCACACGGACCTCGTTCCACTCTACGTCGTGCATGTCGTATTGGTTGACGCGCAGCTGTGTGCCAGCCAGGGACACGCCGGTCATCTCGTCCTGCAGCGAGGCGATGTCGAATGCGCCGGGGATGACGTGGTGGAGAAGGAGCTGTTGATGACAAAATTAGTATCAACATTGAATCTAAATACAAATTTTAGTTGTACGTATTAAAATTGTCTCTTGGAGAAATAATATGTTTAATCTACCCTGGGATTTAATTTAAGATATGTTTTGATGGTCTTAAAATCGGTGCAAAAAAGTGATTTTGGGATCGAATTTAAAATGAAATAGTACAAATCACTTACACCACTCAGCAATCGTGGATTATCTCTGAATTTTTCTTCAGCTCTATCAGGCCCGCCGAGTTGCACCAACAGTGTCCTGAACGCTTTGTCCGTAGGCGCGAATATTGTGTACGGTCCAGTTTCATTTAAAATCGTATCCAAACCAGATTGTCTTAAATATTTTGCTGTTGCGAAGAGACCATTTTCTTTCAGTATTTCCACAAGTCCCGGACTCACGTTTGTGGCGAAAGTTGGGAAAGATTTTTGTTCTTGAATTGCAGGCGGAGCGGTGCTACTTCCTATCACCACTAAGGAGTCGGTAGTCGTTCGATAAGCCGGAGTGCTATTGATGATTGTCGTACTGGGGAATGACGCCCTGGGCGTTAGATCTTGATGACTTCTATTTAAAATGTAACGAGGCGTTGAAGATTTAACTACGAACCTCTCTGTTGTAGATCTTGGTGGTAAAGAGGAATACGTTTGTGGTTGACGTTGTGTCGTTCTTATTGGTGGTTCTGTGCTTCGGTAAGTAGCGGGTGTTTGAGTTGTGTGTACAACGGGATTAGTGTGGCCTAATATCCCGTAGTTTGATGTTGTAACAAAACTACTATAACTTTGGGCATTTTGAGAAGTCTCAGGTACGTAATCCGTTGTTGAGACAGTTGGTGCAGCAGTTGACGAAGTGAACGCAGTATTAGAAATTTTGGTGGGACCTGGTAATTGTATTTCTCCGTTCTTTATTTTGTTTATTATGCTCTCTACCTCTGGACCTTCTTCAGTTTGCTGTCCGTTTGCTTTCACACCTTTAACTTTAAATGATCCGTCATCTTGTTCTTCCAGAAATACAAACGTGACCTTCTTTTTACCTTGAATAGAGTTCTGTATATTGGATACTTCTTCCAGTTTTCCATTATCAGACTGCTTTATGAGTTCGTAATTTGCGCCAGGCGGTAACACCCCTTTTGTTAAATCTTCGAATGATGTTGGAATTACAGGGCTAGTTTCTTGAGTAGTGCTTACGATTTTAGCCAAACTCGAACCGTCAGCTGTAATGGCTCCTTTAGGAATTAGATTAGGATTACTTGTTCTAATCACCTCGAATTTTTGTCCATTTACAGATATTTCTCGAGAAGTAAAATTTTTCTCATTGAAATCCTCTGGATTTTCAGCTAAAGCTACTTTCAGTTGTTTCAAAATGTCTGGTTTTTGAAGTAATTCCACACTCTTTGCCCGTAGGTTATCATCAAAACCTTTAGTCTCGCTTTCTTCAAGTAGGTTCCTAATTTCATTATACAATTTCTGCTTATTTCTGTCTTGAGGAGGGTTTCTAGTTCTCGAAGGAGCACGGGTTTTGTATCTAGGTATTGGAGGGCGGATAGTTGTGGTGGTTGTGGTGGTAGTTGTGGTTGAAGTAGTAGTAGTCGGATGCTCTTTTTCGTACAGTTCAAGAGCTTTTCTGAATAAATCTGTCTCGTGAGGGAGAAGAGGCCTATGTCTGTCTTGATTTTGGTTATACAAATTTTCATAACTTTCAGTTGTCGCTAGCGTGGGTACCGTCTTCGTGGCTTGTTTTGTGAGAAACTCCTCATGCAACTTCTCTACTTTCTGTTGTTCCTTTTGCTGTTGTTTTTCTACAAATTCTTGATGTTTTTGAATTATTCTTTGTCTATCATGCAATTCCTTAAGTTTTTCTAAATTTTCTTTAGACTGTTGTTCATAATAATTTTGGAGTTGAGATGTCTGACTGTTGGAGAATAACGGGGCTTGATTCAATTGGGGTTGGAATGGCAATTGCGCATTTTCGAAGTTATAGTTTTGTGGGGCGAGATTTGGGGCGGGATGGATCGTTATGGGACTAGGTTGACCAAATATTGGTTGATTTTGGGGTGACGATGCAGTGGGGAGAAAAGAAGCCTGCGTCGGCCTTTGTTGTGCAATATTAACACCGTTTGTGGGAATACTTGGATTAGGATTGAACACCGGAGGATTTTGGGCCAGTGGTAGCACGTTTTGGAAAGCTGATAAAGTAGGTACAGGTTGTGGGAGAATGTTCTGATTTTGCGGTGGTATTTGTCTTACGTTTTGATGTTGAAAATTGTTATTATTCGGGTTCACGTTCGGTGTCTGGCTAAATTGAAATCCATGATTGCTTCCGACAGGTATGTTACTCGGTGCGTTTTGTATAGCTAAATTACTAGGAATGCCTGGAGGATGTCCTATATTTCCGAATTGTGAAACATACGTTTGCTGATTCGGTGTTTGTTGTTGTGGCTGTTGAAATATAGATTGTGGAAATTGGACAACGGGCGGTGTGGGACTGCTTTGTATAGACGGTTGTTGTTGGAAATTCTGTAGCGGCGAATTGATTCCGAATCTCGATTGGTGTTCGCTGAAGTTCGGGTGTTCCGTTTGTGGTTGCCTGCTTCTGTCGAAATCATTTTCTATCTGCAATAAAGAAAAGAGTTTTTATAAGTTTCTAATTCACAATACGTGGAATGTCTTTGGAAACGATTGATATCTGATATCTAGAAACAGGCTTCTTTAGATTGATGGTCATTATAAATTTCTTTAATTACATCGAGAATATTAATCATTTGATTTGGTGAAAATGAAATGTAGCTTAACTTTCTCGAATCATAACAAATTTCTTTTTATGTTATTTATAACATTCGTAACATTATTCCCAATGTTTATCTCTATGATTAACGTTCAAAAAAACGTTTGCTGTAGGAAAAGGTTTAAAAAAAAACAACAATTATACTTCTTACTGCTTTTTTAACAGTGTTAATGTTCAGATACGCTCTGCAGATTACACGTACACATATATCACTGCGGACGCGACAAAACACGTACGGCTGTATGCGACGCATCAGTAGCACGAAAGCGCATTCTTGATGCGCGTGCGCAGAGCAATACGTCCATCAAGTACTGATATTCACAAAAAAAAAAAAAATTAAAGGACGGTTATTTTAATTTATTACACAAAGATTTAAGTAATGTCATATGTAATATAAAATAATTATATCAGTACCTATAGGCTTAAACAGCATCAGCACCATTATGACAAAGATTACCTTTAAATGGAGATTTACTCTTTTAAGCTCTGTCTATATATATATATGTTAAAATAGTGAAAATGGCAAAAAAAAAATTGGTAAATATGTCTCTCCTGAGGGCTTAAATTATTGAGCTTAATTTTTTTTTTTGGTTGTATAATAAAAATATCTATTCGATTTTTAAAAATTATCGTACAAGTCCAATGGAATATTAAAAATTCCTTCTCCACATAATTTTTCTATAACTATGAAAACAAAAAAGATATGTCTGGAAAACATTCTTTATTTTCATTTCATCGTCGTAGTATGCAGTTATTACTGCATTCCGGTTTGAAGGCATTTGTTGCTAGTGAATTTACTGCGGTAACGAGATTCAACATCCCATGTCTCTAGGCGAGGAGGCCAATGTTATTATCAACAAACACGTCACTTATTATCAGGTGATATCTGATTAGCCCCGTATCTTCGTCGAGTAAAGAAAAAATTAAAATTTTCGTTTTTTTTTACCAATTTTTATTTCATCACTTTGCCATCAATATTTCGCGCATAAAGATAAATCTTTTCTCTTCGTCCTTATATATGGAACAGCAGTGGAAATAGGCTTCCGGTGTCAGGATTCAGGTATCATGTGGGAATCTTTACGATGTACTGGCTCTTGCTAGACTAGTGAGTTTAACCACCTTTTCTTTTAAGTTTCATGGGGAGATATCTTAGAAGAGATAGTCTGTCCTCTGGGTGGAAGTCAGGGTTATGTGGAGATTTTACCCACTAAAACCCCCTCGGTGGTCACCTTCGGCGTTTGGAGAGATCACGGGTTCTCCGTTCGGAACAGAACCGCGGAGGCTTCATCACCCACAACAACTGTGGCTGGGGTTTTACAGTTGGCTCATCTGGTGTTACTTTTGTTTGAACCACTTTAAACACTATGAGACAATGATGCTGTTATAGCCTAGGAATCGAACCGTGATCTCCTTACAAGAGAAGCGCAACGTTATGGGGATAGTCTAGAAAGTTATGAAATATTTCACCCATTTCCCTTTTCCAAAATATTTCTCGCATTAATTTTCTCATAGATAAGGTTTAATAATACTCATTGGCCACGACTAGATTCCCAACAGTGGGAGGCCACGCAATTCCATTGTGTTACAAAAAGACAATGTATTTTGTAATATTTAGGAATTATTCTATGTAATTATCATTGAAGACTGCTTTTGTTGAAATAAATATTCTTAACCTAAAAAACAGAAGTAGGTTAAAAGTCAGATGAATGACAATGATTTTCTATTCGATCAAATGATGACATCAGCATGACCTGGTGCGAGCTAAGAACATAAATATCATTATATTACGCTCTTCGCCTTGAGAAATAAGATATTAAGTCTTCCTTTTTTAGTAAATTGAATAGCTCCAACTCCTTTCAAACCGGAACACGGTAATGTTTGCAAAGTTCTGCTTGATGGCCGCAATAGGAGCTGCCGTGTCAACGGATGATCTATCACCAATTTTTGTTGAAACTCTTTCCCGAGGATGAGGAAACATAAGACTCGATTTAACCCTTCTTTTTTTCTGATGAAACTTTAACGTACTCAATAAAGATAATAATCTCTTATTTATATTTTATAATACATTATAGTATTTTAAACGATCGATGTCCACTGCTGGTCATAGATCTAATGTAATCTGTTTCTCATAGTAAGGTCTAGCGCTGTTTGAATGCAGAGGTCACCAGCGATTCTTTTCATGTCCTCTGTCCATTTAATGAGGGATCTGCCAACGCTGCGCTGTCCGGTGCGGTGTCGCCATTCCAGCACTTTAAAAGCAGTGGACGTCCATCAGTTAAAATGATAGCCTTTTATGGATGGAAGAAGTACTCAAATAATGTGAATGGAAATGTCTAAAATGGCTGAGGAGAAAACTTGGAGAAACAATATATAATGTTAACGCATTACGCTAGACAATGGCGAGCATTAGTAAACATGAGGACGTCGCCTCTCGAATATGTATGTAGAGGAAAAGAAAGGCGACTTTCGACGTCTCACGGAAACCATGGAGTCGCGTTGCGAAGAGAATACTTCTTTAAGATCTCTCTTATGGCGGATATCGATCATACCATCACAACACCGGGAATATCAATACAACCTAAATTAAAGTAAAAGTCAAATATATTGATATGAAACATGTGCCGTTGGATGCGGACAGCACAGACCCGATCGGTGTAGAGATCTTTGACGTTTATGGGCTGATCATGATGTGCTAGTAAAAATTATAAATGTATTTGAGTTGATCGTATTTATACAACGTAATGTTTGCACACTACTCCTCCGGAAAAAGAAATAGGTGCTGAAAACACTGTCCTAGATAGTTCATGAACCTATTTCTATCAGTAAAAAATGATCACAAAACCCGACCTAATATAGAATAATTCCAGGGCAGAAGATGTGTGAATGCTTGTCAATTCTATTGCGTCCCACATTTTGGAAGGCCTATATTCAGCAGTGGGCTTCGATAAGCTATATCAGCTTAATATGATAATGATGTCGACAGGTAGATTACGTTCCACGTGTTTCGTCAGAGTTTTTAAATATAATAAGCAGAACAGCGGATGTGTTTATCGTTCAGGTCATAAAGTCCAAGTGTGTCTAGTATTCTCACTAGCCATAAAATTCTCCATAGCAAAACACATTTTCATAGTACTGATGGTATATTACTATTATTACTATTACTTAAGTAATCGTTATCACATAAGTCTCGCTAATTTTACGCCCCAGTCCACCAGCGTATATCCTTGACTCATCGCTCATTAAAAATGCCTTACGCAATACTTTCCAATGCAACGCTTTGCGACCTTTAGTGGGAAAAAAAAATTATACAGATGAAACCGAAAGCAGTCCGCACCGGTTGCCCTCCCCCTCCCCCACTAACGAGAAAGTGATCACGACCCGGCTGGCACACTTCGGCGCGTACATCCTGCATCTGCGGGGATGGTTCGGTCACCAGATACGAGTCAACATATCATTTCAATATACTAAATATATAAATAATAAATATTCATCATTCACATATTAACTTATTGAAGTGATATATAAACTTTTTATATATGTTTCATACCAAGAACTGACATAATTATTATTCTAGTTGTTGTTTAATTCGTTTCAAACGAGGCAAGCAAAGTAGCGGAGAGCGTACAGCCTATACTGAAGTACATTTTTAATTCTAATAATAATTTGTTCGTTTCAGGCGATATCTATTTAATATTTTATTTTCATATTAATATTCGAAATTTACTTCATAAATGTAAATTTTGGCAATATTCAATACACTCCAATTGAGATACTGTAAAATCATTCTATTTTTCTATAAAGGAAAAAACAAAGGTCGGGAGTTCATGCGGCTTTATTGTCTTTGTTTTATCACATTTTATATGACGTAGTAAATATAAAAACTCGAAACGATCGTATTATCTTGTTATTGTTATTAATAATTAATGAAATAAATTAAAATTAATTTATAATAATTTCTTCGTACGGCTGAACAAAGGGTCGCATCGGCCATAGACTGCGCAAGACTAGGAAGGTATCGCGGGGGCACGTAACTATTTGCATAACTAACCTATAACTGTGTTCGTCTATGGCGCAAGTTGCAACGTAACCTGGGCTAGGAATATTAAAATAGCTCACGATACATTCTAAATAACTTAATAGTACTTACATCAACAATAAATTCATGAACTGGTTATAACCATGCTTCAAGGACAGGAGTCGGCAACATTTTGGCGCGGGTAAATTAGACAACTATAATTTAAACATGAAATGTTTATGTCTGTTGTCATTGTGATTTATTTCCTAGATCGCTGCTATAGAATGTAACAATCGGAGTCAAACCTTCGACTCCACATCCGGTGCACAGACTTTAGATGAATATTTGCCGATTCGATCTATAAAACATGCGTTGCGTAAGTTCGACAGCTTTCTTCTAACTGACACATCAGCAAGCGTTCTAAGTAAACATTACGTAGCAGTAAAGTTATATAAGTTAAAGAATTTTCCAAAATAACTTGTTAATGAACATATAATTTTTTATATATGTTCATTGAGCACACAACAAGTTTATTTAAAAGCTTTCTTTAAAGATTGAAGATAATTGAAGAGAGATTTAAAATTAGTGTCAAAATAACTACTTCCACTGACTCCTATTTGGCCATCGTGATGGATAATTCTGATGTGGCTTTGACTTTCTTCTTATGTCAGCAGGTGTTCCAGTAATTGGAATATTAAGTGGGCTCTTTTTGATATTTCTACATAACCATAAACAAAGGAGTCTAATAGATTTTGAAATGCTCTCAATAGATATCAGGGAAATAGTAATCTTTGGCCAGTTGGACAGGTTTTTATAAAGACGTGCATCAATACTGACATAAACAATTTTTTTCTACGTTTATATTTACACACACACATATATATATTAAATACATTAGTTTGTTAATATTGATTAATAATCATAACCCTTATCAATGGTTAAGTCTTTGCAGCCGAAAAACATTACTGTGTTTCGGTTTGAAGGCCTTTGTAGCTAGTGTAATGACTAAGGTAACGAGATTTGATATCTTACGTTTCAGGAGACGAGCGCAATCTGGTGCAATGTATCAGTTACCACCAGGTGAAAGATACCGTTCGTCTCGTCGCTTAGTTGCATAATAAAAAAAAACTTTAATAGTCATCAAGTCTACTCGTAACTTAATCTTATGTGTCACACTAAAATGAATCTCCTACATGAATCCCAATTGATGTGGGAATCTTTGTCGAAGGCCTACGTTCAGCAGTGGACGTCTATCGGCTGATGATGATGGTGATAAATAAATATATTTTTATACTTTCTCAAATAGTTATATTATTGTAAGTTATAAATTCAGATAAGAAAGTGGTATGTTCGTACCGAAATGTATGTTCGAGCCCGCGGAATGAGAACACACTTTCTATCACTCGCAATGTCCGCGCATGCGCGAGACGACATATCGAAACAAAAAAAAGTATTCCACATTTCTATAACTTAATTATTAATAATGATACTAATCTTCTCTCTAAAAATTCTTCTGCGCCTGCTCTGCTGGCCCTAACACTCCCGCAACTCCTTTCGAGAAGGAATTATGTGAAATCCCTTCTTAGCTGACTTCTAAACGGCAGAAACAATGTCTCTACCAAATTTTTTTGGAGATCGCGTGATCAGTCCATGAATCCCTGGATATCGAGAGTATATATTTATATTTACCGGAGCGACCCCATGGTAAGTGATTCGCCTGGCTATAACAATGTAGAACTAGTTAGGATGATATACTCAGCATCACATTGCGTTCATCACCATGTAGCATAACATTTTATTTCTCATTACTGCAGTAATTTCACCAGTTACAGCAACCCTTCAAACGGAACACAGTAATGTTATCATAATACTCTTTGACGGCTATACAGTTTCTTCTTACAGAGACCGACCACCAGTAAATATTTATATGTATATATAACATTATTTTTATTACAAACTACCCCCTCTTTAAGTATTCCTCACATCTAATATCATTGATTTTTGTCCATACAATATAACGCCATTTTCGAGTGACCATAGAATAAGATGGTGTATTGTTATACAAAAAACTTCAATATTTAGAAAAATATATTATTATAATAGTTTATTATATCACAATGCATAATTAGTATCATAGTAATTATAAAAGTAATATATGTATTATCTTTTATAACACAGTGCAAAAAAAGGCTCGACTATTCTTATATATTAATGTCTTCCTATTAAACATGTTGTACATGTAAGGGGTCCCACACAGCTCGGCATCCAAGCCAACCTCACCTGCTGCACCTTGGTAACCAATGGGAAATGACCCAAATCCCCCCCCCCCCCACACCTATATCAACCCCTGCAAACGAAGATCATGGGAAGTCGCTGAATGCAGATATGTTCATGCTACTCAACCACAAGACCTATCTAGAATTTTAAATTTGATTTTATTTATGAATCATAACAATTTCCAAATATAACATTTAAAAATACTATTACCACTAATTATATTTTTCATATGTTATCTGTATAATACAATTATAGTTTAGGAGAATACGTAATCTGTGAACAATGAAGTTTTTTTTTTTTTCACAATTGTCTAACGGTTAACCTCAATCGCAAATGATTTTAAGTGACAATTATGGCGAAAACGGTGAAGCTCAATATTCGGCTCTCGTATGATGAAAGCAGGAGCAAAAATATTTGTTATCATGGCAGCTAATTGATAATATGATCGTTGTGGCTTTGGAAACTCCACCACACCTGGATCCCGAGAGTCAATGATCTTTGTTACATGGTAAGCAATTAACCGCTCCGCCATTAAGGCAATTATATTATCTGTATTTATATATAGAAGAGAAAGGGTGTAACGGGTCCTGCAAAACAACTCACGGGACCCAAGCCAACCTTAGTTATTCGTGGTGCACCTTGGTAATCAACAAGCGAGGCTCTGGTTTCTACCGACCCTCATTAGGCCAGCGTGGTGGAAAATGGCCCAAATCCCCCCATATGAATCCCTACCCGGTCAGTGTGGAAATCTTTGGTAGAGGCCATATTCAGCAGTGGACTTCTATCAGCTGATGCTAATGATGATGATTCTTCTCAGATCCGACTCCACGATCTTCGATCTCGATCACGATCTCTGCACACGATTCAAACGATTGAAGGTAGCGGGAAGCCGCTGCGTGTGGGCATGGTAGGACCGAACGATGTGGAGATTTTGGGTAAGGCCTATGTCCAGCTGTGGGTGTTTATCGGCTGATGATGATGATTATCTCTGTAACTATAAGTCTTGGAGACTTAAAATTTAGTCGGAATATTCCTTTTCCCTAGTATAGATTAGCTAAGAATGGTTTATACGAAATGTTACACCAGAATGGGATGGCGGGGGTGTTACAGGCAGCAAAGTGATTGGGGAACAGTAGTTATTTATAAATATAAAGTAATAATCGCTCAATTTATCATGATATCATATTTCTACGAGTACTTCCGGTTGTCGAAATTAACGGAACCGGTATACACACCTTTTATTCAGCTACGTTCTCAACACTACAATTTTTAACTTTCTCCGGAGATGCCGCTGTGACGCAACGGATTTCATTCCACTGTTGCGAAGATGCGTTCGAGTTATTTAACAGAATTCACACCAGATCTTGGAGAGGGGTTAATGTGCTCCGTTAAAATTAAACGTTAATTATTAACTCGCCATTTTCTCGTGAATGGACACTGACACAAATGTTTATCAGATCTTTAAAATAGCGGACAATAAAGATAGGTTCATTTGCAACGTTTTATATGTGAGAATTTATTATAACTATACATGGTTCATGAAATAAGAAAAATGGAGATGTCTAGTCAAAATCATTTATATGTTTATTTGTATTTTACGATTCAATGAAACAACGAATAAATTTAATTAACTTCATCATACAAGTTTAATAAATGTGATTGGTAACTCTAACATGAAACTTTCGTTATCCGTGATTATTAACGACATCAGGTTACATCTCATTGATTTTATGGTATTGTGTCCGTCTCCGAAGATTTACTGACAAATAGTGTTATTAGATTAAGCCCACCGCGTTTACCCTAACCCTGCGTTGCAAGTTTAAATAATTATGAATTGTCTCAATTATATTGACAGTTAACTGCGGACAAAATGTCAGCAAATTTCGAGTCTGTCGCAGTATTTTAATTAATAACCGATTATATTTACCTAGATACGGACAACCTAATACACACAAAACATACACAGACCCACCATTTATTACACACATGCTTGTTCGTACGCTAGAGGACTGATAAGCTTAAAATTATTGCCTTTTAATACGTACGTAGTTTAATGATATAATTAATGTCACCTAATAGACAGTCTCAGTGTCAGCCTCGCAAGAGACAGAGTTAAATTTGGAGAACTGACCGCCAACCTTCGCTAGTCGGAGAGGCTCCTTAAGAAGAAGAATAGACAGTCATTACAAATTTTTAGCCTAACAACTGGGGGAGTAAAGGGAAGCTGGAAGTTGTTATTCCGGTCAGCATTAGCTGAGCCCTCCCCTTTTCCCTTAGCAATAGACAATAAATAAAATTTTCTAAATATCACAGTAATTTAAGGCATTAAATGTTTTTTTTATTTATTTATAAACTGCAACTATGCCTTTCTGCCAGCTCCGTTGACAGGTAAGATGCGTGCGCAACGGATGGCTTCCCGCGCAAAATCGTGACAGCCATTATCTTGCATGACTTAATGGTCAGTATTTGCTTTCTATCTGCGGATACTATCTAGATTTTTTTCGATAAAAGAAATTTATAAAAAAAAAAGAAAAAAACTATAAAATTTTGGCGAAAAGTAATACTCTATATACATCTTAAAAAGTTTATCGCAAATCTTTTTCATCTTTGTTAATTGTCAGTAAAAACATAGGTATATATGTTATTGTCATTAATTAAAAAAAAAGTAAAACATAATCAAGCTTACCCTTGGCCCTGTAATGGCAGAGGCGACGTGCGCCAACAGCAAGATATAACAAACGCTGCCCCTCATGCTTCACTCTCGTGAAATATGGCGGCAGACTACCATCACACACAACACACTACCGTCCGGCGCGCACCAAGCAACCAATCCTTGCACTGGCACCACACTGTTAATAAATTAAAAAAATACGCGGCAATGTCTTTAGCTGGTGACTGTCAAAATTTGACCGCGAAAAATTACAGTTATCTTTTTTTTCCTTCAAAAGGCAGCGGCCTCACACGACGACAGCTTCCACGCTTGTAGAACGTTTAGTGAACGGCGCTTCGTTTTACCACCCCTACTCCGGTCGCCCCTACTCGAAGTTTCGAAAGGATTCCGGAGAACTGGTATCAAGATAAAATAGGAGAGGTTATTGTTGGGTGTTAATTGAATATTGCTTAAACCCGGCAAAGATTGTGCTCTTTGAACTTCAGACTGTTTGCGCGTTGTACCATTTCAGAAATGGTGTTTGTGTAATTTTTGAAAAATAAAATTTTATTGAACACTTTATATTAATTGTGTTATTTTCGTTACAATAGTATTGATTTGGCAATTCGATCAATTCCACAAAAAGTGGAGAAACATGAAACAGAAAACATATTTCATCCGATGAGACTTTCTGGTCGGACTCTCATCGGGAGAACGTCTAGGTATCACCGCAGCACTTTTGCAGCCGACAAACGCTAGTATGCAAACATTACTGTGTGTTCCGGTTTGTAAGGCGTTGTAGCCAGTGTAATTACTGGGATAAGGAGACAACATCTTGTCACAAAGCGACGAGCATAATGTGGTGATGTGTAGTGCAGTAACTTCTTCCAGATGTAGTGAAAGATTTTCGATTTTTAAAACTAAATATATATATAATGAAACTAGGTTCTCTTTATTAACCAATCACGTGAAAACTAGTGAACGTAATGACACAGAAACATGAGCATTTGAGGCGGTTATAGGATATATATTTTTTGAATTTCATAGATCTTTCATCATTTTATTTTTAATTAACTTTTATAAACATTTTCATTTTGGTATTATTTATGCGGTTGCTATGGTAACGGCTGCTGTAGAAAGTCATTTTATATTAAGGCCAGCGAAGCGGGCAGGGAATAGCAAGTAATAGATCGAACATCTCTTTATTTATATCAAGTATTTCCTGCTTAATGCTTTATAGGCACCGATGAAATAAAAGCATGAGAGTGACCATTTCCCACATTCACTCAACAAGTGTGAAGTGTTGCAGCAATAATAAAGCAACACTCCCACTTGCGAGCTGGCAACATCGCAACGCTCGTAATTCTCATGGTGGTATCATTAATCAAGCGGGAGATCTTCATTCTGTAACGCTAACGCGGCGTGAACACAATGGGCGGGGAACTTGGCAGCCCAGACGAGCTGGAGCGGATATAATAGCGCCAGGAGTCTGCCACTGAATGTAGTGTAAATTTATTATACGGTTTCTAAATCTGACTATTTTAATACTTAGCGACAAAGAATTCTCACAGGATTGCTAGTAGAACTGGCTTCTTTTGTTTACACGTTCACCTGATGATAAGTGATACGCCGGCTCATAACAACGTGGTTCCAGTTAGGATGATATACACTGCACCACATTGCGCTCGTCGCCTGAGACATGAGATACTGCATCTTTTTACTCCAGTAATTACAGCTCCTAGCGGTTTTATTGGTGGCGGTTCTTTGTTGGTGGAGATCGTCTAGATATGTCTATTTCTGCCGACATAGAGTAGTTTAAAAACAGTACTGTGTTCCGGTTTGAAGAGTGTTGTAGCTAGTGTAATTACTGCGGTAACGAGACTCAACATTTTATGTCTTGGGCGAGGAGCGCCATGTGGTGCAGTGTGTAACATCCTAACTAGCAATGCGTTGTTATTGTCGGGCGTATCACCATCAGGTGAACGTCCGCTCATCTCGTCGCTTAAATAAATAAAAAAAAATGTTGGCCACAGACGAAGTCGCAGTGAAAAGTTAGTTATTAGTGTTACTGTAATCATGGTAACACTATTATATTTCTTTTTCATTGCTGTACCGGATATGATAATCGTTTAAGAGTATTATAAGGTCTCATATACACCAAAGTGGTACTATTTAAGGAATGATTGACATTAGCAAGACGTTCACCTGATGGTAAATGACACGCCTGCCAATAACAACATGGCGCCAGTTAAGATGATATACACTGCACCACCTGTTACCCCAGTAATAACACTAGCTACAACCTCCTTTAAAACGGAGCATAGTAACATTTGCACAGTAATGTTTATCGGCTGCGGCGGTACCCACCTTGACGGTCTCCGGCAACAGAGACCTACCATCAGTACAGGGACCATTTACCAATCAATGTAGTGCATCAGCATCTTAAATCTACCATCACACTTGAACTACTTCGTAGTATTTACCTTCCGCAGTCTGCGGTTACGGTCGCAGTTTAATTTAATTGTTACTCAACCATCATGTTACGGTTAGTTTTGAAAGAGTCAATAGGTCACTGAAATATCTGTTACGGGTATTGATTGATAAAAAAAAACACCTACATACATTATCGTCCGGTGTTATATAATAAATAATCAATAAGGAAATTGTGTTCGCTTTTGCTTTTCCGGTCAGCCATTTTGACATTTGTTATTAGAAATTATTGTCCTCTCTCTTTAAGGCAAAGGTCTCTTATATTGGTTTACAATCCTTTCAAATCGTATCAATAAATAAAGTTTTCTCTATTTTTCTCTTTTACTGTCTAATTAAGGAATGAAATGAAATGATCGATAAGTTCACGTGAAGAAAAGTGTTACGTCCACCTATAACAAAGTGGCGGTAGTAAATGATATACACTTTGCACGTACATTTGAGACAGTATGGCGCCCGTGATATCTAAACAGAAAAAGATAGCTGTTTCCAAAAAAAAGGTATTAAAAAAAATAATTAGGGTACAGTAATAGTAAGTACTAATGTTTTTTTTTTTATTCAATAAGCGACAAGATGAGCGGAACGTCCACCTGATGGCAATTCATACACGTGCTCATGACGTAGAACTAGGGCGGTATACTCTGTACCACTTTTCGTTCGTCGCCTGAGACATAAGATGAAGATGTCGAGTTTCTTTACTCCAATAATTACACTAGCTACAGTGCCCCTCGAACCGGAGTACAGTAATGTTTGTCGGCAGCAATAGGAGCTGCGGTGGTCCCAGACGATAACCGGCAACAGAGACCTACGACCTGTAAACATTATTTCAGTGGACATAATGTAATCCTGTTTGTATCATCATCATCACCGATAGACGTCCACTGCTGGACATGGGCCTCTACCCAAAATTCCCACATCGATCGAGTAGAGAATCGTTTCGAGGGGATTTGTGCCATTTTCCAACACGCTAACCCAATGCGGCTTGGTGGCAATCCTGTTTATATACATATATATATATGTAAAGGTTTTAACTTTTCCTGTAAGTTTAAATTGTGTACGTGAAAGTAAAAGTGCAGCCGTGTGCCGACACAATAGGAGCGTGAACTAATTGCACTTCCGCCATTTTGTTTTGTTGACAAACAGGCGGGAATTTGTTACAAGACGGTTATTAAGACGTAATCAATGTAATTTTATTACTTAATGTTTTTATTAAGGAATTTTTACAGTTACATAAAGAATACAAATTACCTATACAAGATATTTATTTAATAAGATCAAAAATAATTTACTATGGTGATGATTTATCAGCCTGCACTCCTGGACTGCTCGTCTCCAGAAAAATCTTCATAACAATAATTAATCGATATAAAATAATCTTCTGTTTGTTCGTTAATTAAAAATAAATATTATTCTTTGGACTGTCATATAAACAACCATCTTGTAATGTGTAGGCTTTTTATTTACCATCATATATCCTCCTCCTCCATATACATCATATTTCTTTACATTTTTTCTACTTAGAAATGTGTCCGGATTACACGTTAAACAATTAGTTATTTGTTGTAGTATTGAGCTTATAAATTCTAAATAAATAAAAGATTACGGAATAACTGAAGTATATATAGGCAGTGAGTATTTGTGAGAAACTCAAAGGACCAAATAAATAAATTGATATAGATAACCTAAAAACTTAAGAGCATAGTTAAATTAACTATAACCAATGTCATTGCATCAGTTTAATCCTCAGATCATACGCATCCGATTTCCTCATGCTGTTACCAAAAATAATCGATTAAAATGTTTACAAAGAGTTGATCAGAATATAAGATAGCCTCCTTTTCGCAACTCGTCAATTCATATTGTTGACAAACAAGCACGGATTCGTTACATTCGCTACGTTACCTAATAATCAGTCATCGTTGGGCCAAAAAAGCTCCATTTGTTAAACATAAACTGGGTACCACATTACGCCATAATACGTTTACATCGAAAACATCGCCCTTTCTACTCCACTTAAATTTGTTATTTACTTTCAGTTTTTTTTTACTTTTGCGAAATAAGTGGCTAAGTGTGAAATGATTATTGTGATTGATAGTCCAGTTTGTGTGATGGTATGCGTTCCGAAGGTAACGGGATCGATATTCAATGAAAATCGATAAAAAATCGATATTCAAAAAATAGTTTGAAGTTCGGTTTAAGGAAAATATTGAGAGAAAATCAATGTGTTAAAGGAACAAGAGTGCGACCAAATATTAAAGAATATGTACGTTATTAAAATAATTAATTTAAAGCAGTTTTTCTCTATATTACCACAATATTTCAAAAAAAATCTTAATCTGTCGCTTGCTAACAAGGGTACTTATTAACGATTTCATTGCATACAGCATAGATAAACTATGTGTAGGTATAGATTTAATTAAAAGACTATATAGCCTTCTCAGTACAAACTAAACGGTTTTTTGAACTTTAGATGATGACCTACCATAATTAATTTCCAATCTACAAGCTGCTGCAACGTCATGGTGTTGAGATATGAAAGCCTTAACATCAATTTAAATTGAGGTCAATTGTATAGAAAAAAACAACAAAATTTCAAGAACCTTAGAAATTATTACTTAAAATTGGCAACGTTTTTGTATTATGCGTGAAATATTTATTTAAACATTTTCCGCTTTACTGTGAACCGAAGTGTCATCGCGTTCACGCAATTTAGTACTCCGCCGCCATTTAGTTTCGCTCCGCCATTTTAGTGCAAAAGGTTATTTGTTCAAGGACGGATTTTTTTTTGTCGAAATAATTACAAGATAACTTTTTAACTGTTCAATACTCATTGTTACGACGACATAGAAATTTTCGATAACTGAGTTTTTCATTTAATTATATACTGGAAAATTAAGGTTCTTTTAATTATATGTTATTATGGAACCCAATAATCATATCCAATATTGCGACTAAACTCTACGTATTACAGCCAGCGGGATGGCTCACTGCTTAATAGCAATAACACAATTGTGTGAATAATTGATTGTTATCTGTTATTGAAGATCTGACAGTACCGTGATTACGGTACTATCAGATCTCATAACTCCAAATTAAATAGCAAATTTTTTGACTTTCTCTATTCCGCCCAATTCACAATTTGAAGGATGTTCTCTTTATTTATGCAAATTCTTCTTGATATATTCCTGTTCAAGTGCCGGAGAATCGTTTAGCTTTAAGGAAACGTTATATACGTCTAAGGTATTTTTAAATTCTCTGATTTACATCATGCATAAGAACTTTTTTTGTGAATCTGAAAAAATACATAAATCACAATAAACTCAAAATCTCCTTATTTTGATTTGTACTATGACTTTTCATTATCAATTATTAAAGTATGTTTGCGACGCGCCCTTTGACAGGGAAAGAATTTCAGTGAGTTTATTTTTTAGTTAATCATAGAATCATAGATTTTAAATTAGACACAAAGAAAACATAGAGTACAATCTGAGAATGATAAGAGAGCACAAAAAAGAGAGTATGGAGATGCAACAACCGTGATGATTTCAACTCCATTAAACTTGGTCAAGAGATCATCATCGTACATACGAAAAAAGAATTACATTTATAATGATATAACGATTCACAATGATTTTCCGGTCTACTTGTTACTTCCGGTGACTGTTGCCCAAGATCATTACATATCAGACGTCTTCATAATCAAATCACAATCATTAAATATATAACTCTTTGATCATTTAAATTGATGTAAAGGCGTTATATGACGGGATATGTTACATACCTCACGATGCGATAATTGACAATGAGAGGCAAGACAATAATTGACGATAAGACACCGCTTAAATATTTTTTTAAGAGATAACCCTTAGGGTTGAAATATTAGATATTTAGATACTAATCCCCATCATTTTCAAAATGTAAAATCATTATGAAAATCAATACAAAAAATACTAAAACCTCTGCCGGTATCTCACAGCTTCCCGTGACCTTTAACAAATCGTGGGTCCACCTTGAAATGGGGGGAGGGAGGCTAAAACCTCAGCGTAGGGGAACTATCGGCTGCCGTTCAAAGGATGCGTGTCAAGGACACCGCTCCTGGGCCCGACGGTATACCCGGCCGCGTGTGGGCTCTAGTTATGGGTCCCCTAGAGTCCTGGACGCGGACGCTGTTCACGGCGTTGCTGAGGCAGGGTCGGTTTCCACGCATATGGAAGGCGGGGAAATTGGTCCTGCTTCGGAAAGCGGGGAAACCGGCCGACTCACCGTCGTCGTATCGGCCGATCGTGTTGTTGGACGAGGTGAGCAAGCTCTTCGAGCGCGTCATCGCAGCTCGCCTCGTTCGACACATGGAGGAGGTCGGACCGGATCTGAGCGAACACCAGTTCGGATTCCGCCGGGGCAGGTCCACCGTAGACGCGATAGCGCGGGTGCGAGCCCTGGCGGACGCGGCGGTGGCTCGCGGAGAGGTGGTGTTGGCGGTGTCACTCGACATCGCCAACGCGTTCAACACCCTTCCGTGGAGCACGATCACCGCGGCGCTGGTCCACTTCGGGGTTCCGGTCTACCTGAGGCGTACGATCGAGGCGTACCTCTCGGACAGGTCCGTGAGGTACCCGACGCGCGACGAGTGGTGTCGGCAAGGTGTGTCGTGCGGTGTTCCGCAGGGGTCGGTCCTTGGACCGCTCCTGTGGAACATCGGCTACGACTCGGTGTTGCGCGGAGCCAACCTCGGTGGAGTCGACGTGACTTGTTACGCCGACGACACCCTGGTGACGGCTCGCGCGCGCACCTTTAGGGAGGCGCGCGTGTTGGCGACTGCGGGCGTGGCCCACGTCGTCTCGCGCATTCGGCGCTTGGGGCTGGAGGTTGCGCTGGGCAAGTGCGAGGCCTTGTGCTTCCACGGCGCTCGGAATGCGCCTCCGCCGGGAGCGGAGCTGATAGTCGGTGGGACTTCCATCGCCGTCGGTACTTCGATGAAGTACTTGGGACTCGTCCTCGACGGCCGATGGAGGTTCGACGAGCACTTTCGGCAGCTGGGCCCGAAGCTCATTCGAGCGGCCGGGTCCCTGAGCCGTCTCCTGCCCAATCTGGGCGGGCCGAGCGTCGGATGCCGGCGACTCTACACGGGGGTGGTGCGCTCTATGGCGCTATACGGTGCGCCCATATGGGCGCAACACCTGTCGACCCGTGGCGTGACGCTGCTGCGCTCGCCGCAGCGCGTCATGGCCATACGGATCGTACGAGGTTACCGTACCATCTCTTTTGAGGCGGCGTGCGTCCTCGCCGGGACACCGCCGTGGGAACTCGAAGCGGAGTCGCTGGCGCGCCTCTACTGGCGGCGGAAGAGGGCCCTCGAGCGGGAGGGCTCGTTTCCGTCGCCCGACGAGGTGGAGAAGTGGCGCCGAAAGGCGCGTCGATAGGTGCTTCGGGGATGGGAGCGGCGACTCCTCGAACCGTCGTACGGTCGCCTCACCGTTGAGGCCGTCCGGCCGGTCATCGGTGACTGGCTGGGCCGGGACTTCGGAGTCCTCAGTTTCTGCCTGGTGCAGGTACTCACGGGGCACGGTTGCTTCGGGAGCTATCTGCACCGGCGGAACTGCACGAGTAGGACGGATGAGGCGTGCGACGAGTGTGGCCACCCGGTGGACACATCGTCCCACACCTTGGCCGATTGCCCGCGATGGGGGGGGGACAGGGCCGCGCTCGTAGCGGCGATAGGGAGTGACCTCTCGCTACCGTCCGTGGTCCGGACCATGGTCAGTGGCGAGGCGTCATGGAATGCGGTATCCCGATTCTGCGACTCTGTTATGACGCAGAAGCGGGAGACCGAACGTATCCGAGAGCGGGCGCCGAGGGGACAGGACGCGGTCGGAGCGCGATGACAGCTCACCGCCGCAAGGCGGGACCGAGCGCACGACCGCCGAATGGCTCCTCGGCAGGAACCTGGCGCCGCGACCGACAAGGGCCGTCGGGCCGGTGCCCCCCTTAGAGAGGGTTCCTGGGGTGGATATGGTGATGCGTCTCGTATTCCGACGCGTCGCCACGTAGGGATTTTTTAACAGGAGGGGTGCTTCACACCCCTCCTCGAGGTGGGCCCGGTCATTCGGGCGCCGTTCGGGGGGTCGTGGATGAACTGCAATACTTTATCCCGCGACCCCACGAACACGTGGATGAGAGTGGAATACCGTGTGAAGCTTTTTAGTCGGTTGGAGTCCGACACTACCACCGTCGCCGGCCCAATTTGGCGACGGGGTGTGCATTTCCGTTAGCATTTTGTTACACACGTAAATAAAAAAAAAAAAAAAAAAAAAAAAGGCTAAAACCTGCCATGGTTGACCTTTTTAAAATAAATACAGATATTGTATTCTCCATTGTAAATCCAGGTATAACCGATGAGCTTTATGTTTTAATGGAGGTTTTCTGTTGCTTAAGTCCGTCCAGATATCTCCTTGAACTAGTACATCAATCGTTACTGTGTTTCAATATGGAAGGTGTTGTAGTAAGGTAAGTAGGGTAAATGATTAGCAGCAAGATTTCTGTCTCGAAGCAATGAGCACAATGCAGTATATTGTCTATCAATCAATCTAGCGCCACATTGTAATGAGTCGCACGCGTCGTCGCTTCTTATAAAGTGGCTTGTTAGAATGAAGTATTACCGGTAATTATGTTTGTTATTTAACAGCCGACATCTTGATACCTTCGACACCCGGCAGTGCAGAATACAATGTGTGTTGCAAACAAAATTACAGACTTCGTAACATTTATGGAATAATGCATACTTTTCCAGGTGGTAAGTTTCTGTTGCCGGTGACGGGCCGAGTAATATTTACTTTGTTTCTTGTCGAAAAGCCCTATCGCTAGAAAAGTTACTTTAATAATGAAACTTAACATTTATTATTTCAAAGTGTCAAGTATATTGTGGTGTAATGTAATATCTTACCTTTACTCGCCTAAACGGTAATAGAAATTTTAACAAATCCGGGTGAGGGGATAGTTTGATTCTTAGAGAAGGACTTCAAGTACTTGTTATGCCGTTAAATTATAATTTGAGTAGGTGTAATAATGAATAAAGTTTAGTATTATGATTTAAATATTTCTCAAGTACACAGTTTCTTCATTGTTGAACCATTTCACTAATTGCATGGTTTTTTTTTAACACATACTTTGGTATCTTTGGAAATCGTTACAACTGTACGCCTTCTTAATTAGCAATAATATCTGAACTATAAAAGCACTACAGTGATACTCGGTTTTCGAATCGATCCTTAACGATATGGCATAAAACTTAATTGGAATCCACTGCATCTATTTCATCACAAAAGACAGTGAAAGATTGGAATGGCTCATCAGCGTTAGTTCTTCTTATCGGATATGATGAGCAATCGTTAAAAGATTGGATAGGCTTCTTTGCGACTAGTCTACTTTAACATCATAAACTATATCGCCGCATTAAGTTAATCAAGCATCAGTTGTTATAGTTGGTCGCTCCGCCAAGGATACACGGATAAGTAGCCTTGAGATATATCTATAAAGGGATGGCCGCCGTAATGTTGATTTGAACATGATAGTTCTTTTATTATTCATACATTTTGAGTTAGATCTCTAAACAAGATCCGTTCGTGTTTCTATGATCTCATGCATAATTCACTTGGTTAGCGATACGGTGTAGACACAAGACACGTACACTTTCACCTAACGGCTCAAGGTCGGCATGGAAAGTGGAGATAATTGGAGATATCCGAGACGAGACGCTGCCGCCGACCCTTGCTATGTCATGGGAAATTTAACAATAAGTGTACAACCTTTCATTCCAATTGTACATTATTATCATCAGAAACCCTATTGGGTTTTATTGTAACGTAGTAATGATTTAAATATAAAATTATTTAAATTAATCAAAGTTAATATCTATTGAAAAAACTATAGCATTAATTTTTGTAATAACATGATCACCAACATCATGGAGTCAAATTGAAATTGAATGCGTGTGGAAGGAAACTATTGTGATCGTATATCGCCGTTGTAATAGACCCGTATGTATCCCTATTATGTTCAATTAGACAAAACCACCCTTTACCTCGCCCTAATAAGGAAACGGATGACAGTAAGTTGAAACGATGATAATAAATGCCTTGCAGATACACGAGAAAGTGCAAGGACACTAAAATGAATATTTACAGTGTACCATATTTTACATCATCGTTGAGTCGAAAGAAGTAGTCTCATTATACAGTAATTACACTGGGTTGAAATACCCTTCAATCGGGAAATGACCTAACAGTCATAGACGACAGAGATCTATCATTAGTGGAAATATATGTAATATGTTGAATAGGGTAAAAGGAAGAACAATACGGAAGACTTCAGTTCTGTTATTATTATGGCAGTCGTATGTTATTAAACCTATTACAAAACAATGGAAATCGGATTGCGTAGTTCCATTAATTAAAACGGATTTTAATAAAAAAAAGGTAAAACCAACTGGTTAAACAGTTAAAGATGTGGGCAATGACCATAATGAAAGCAATTCGCAGCGCTCCGCCGGTTATCTGGCGGATAGAAGTGTGCCCCTTGATTATAGGCCAAGTGACTTAGTGCCGGATAAATTACTCTTTACATTTACAATTTACCTCAATTTAATTCTTATTTTCCATTTTTTACTGTTAAGTAACGGTGTAAAAGTTATCAACGTGCACAGATTATCTGTTTCGTAACTAAAACAAGAGCAGGAAACTGAAACCCATCGGAGTTGTTCTAATGTAAAAATAATCACGACTGTATTCATCTAGAGGTCTAAAATAGGTGCGAAGGTATATTCTACATATCTAAATGCAGCTAGGATGCTTAATTCTTTGATTTCTAAATACTATTACATGACTTAGATTAAGCAAAATGTACAATATTCAAAACGAGTAAACATGTTTAGCTCCTCGTTCTAGATAAGAACAGCAAGGGAATGGTACAATTTTCCTTTGTCAGTCTTCCTGTACAAAAACAAAGTGGATCTCTTCAAGAAAAGGATAGAAATGGCATTGCTAGACCGTTATCAACCAGGTGGGAACATATCAAAGCTCTAAAGAATTTAAATAGATAAGTATTTACCGACAAATCCAGAGCAAAATGACGTGGATATTCCAACCAGTCTGCTACAGGAGGAGATGAGCGGTATTACATTACATTACCACCGGAAGGTGCCAACTGGCCAACATTCTCAAGGATATCCACATCGACCGGATATGCGCGGCATTGTTAACACTGAATCATCAAGTGTTGCTATATTTTCATACGAACCCATATATTTTATTTACTCCTACCTACCACGTAGAGATGTAAATCATAGTGAAGATCACTAACTTGGAATAACTTTTTTTCTTATCTTTGTAACTGTTAATAACGATATCATTATAACTTTCCCTAAATTTTAACAAGCAACGTACGATTAATGAGTAAATCCGTCATCATATGATTTATACAACGCAAATGTGATGCATGTGCACACAATTACGAAAAAAAATGTTGGAATTACCTTGTTAAAAGAACATTGTATTAGGAGTTAATAAAAGCAACATGTGTATGATACTATATCATCATTATCATAATCATCATCGTGCGATTATATGCTACTGGATACGGGTGTCTCTCAAGGAACACAACTTAGTCCCAGATATAACAACACACATCTATTTCTTCATTTCTACGTAGTCGTTCTATATAATATTTGCAGTTTCATATTAGAAAATTATCGTCTCGCGTTGCAAAGGTAATCTTTATTAAACTTATTGCAAAAGTATATTTCAAATGTTACCATGATTTATACTTCATGGGTTTTAAAAAGGTAAGTATACAAATTATATTTTTATAATAAGTTATATTTTGAACATGGTATGTACGAGTAATATTAACATGTTTTATGTATATTTGTTCATCATCAATGATAAATTATCCAGTTCATATTACTTTTTTACCAATATATTTTTTTATTACTTACATGTATTTAGTATTGTTGTAAAGTCCAAAAAGTAAAGAATCAAATGTAAATTAAATTAATAATGTTAACCTATGCCGTTGTCTATTCTCCTAATTTATAATGTCTCATTATCCAAAATTTGATGATGGCTTTGAACGATACGATAGCTCATTGTAAATCCGTAGTATTTTTCTACTTGTTATGTATGATAAAACTCTTCTGTCTATCAGAATGGTGAACGAAATGGTAGAGGTGTCTTCTATTCTTGTACACATGTAAAGAGGTATTCTTAAGAATTCATAACAGTTATTTAGTTTTTAATTATTAAAAATGTATGATAAAGGTATGATAAACATTCAACTATAGTGAAATGATTTCTATATCTGTAACAACGAGGAGTAATAAAAAACAGTAATGAATACCGTACATATATTCCCCCAGCTGGTACTCAGGACCTCACACAAGCCGAGAATTAAACTCAAGTTCCACTACTCTAACAAAGTGCTGTTTGGTGAGCTCGTATCCATAAAAGATTTTATTCTCGGAATCATTATCCGAAACTGAATCATAGTAGGCATCGAATTCGAGCCTCTTTGACACATATACAGAGAATCTTTAATTATTTTTAGTTAGTTAGACACAGTAACTAAACTATAATGTTTTATTACATTCTATTTAACGTGTTTTAACTTTTAATGCAAAAGTCCCAACTAATGTACTAAATAATCAACGACCAGAATCGTCAGGGGAGCACAAATTAGAAGAGGAACTTTTATATACATGATCACCATTTGATTTTTAGGACCGGTCCGAAGTGGTCAGTGGTTTGTATATACCCTAGCAGATGGTAAACTCAGGCTTAATGGACCGGATGATTGGCAGTTACTCAAGCACGGTTTAGTTGATTATAAATGATTCATTGGCCTAGATTCGAATCGATATCTGTTAAATATAACGATATTACGACCTGGTCTCCCTTGAAGTCTGTTCTTACAATTGGGACAAGTATTTCTACTATCAATTATATAATAAAAAAACATTATTGTGTAGACATAAAAGGACCTGGATTTTTTTTTACTTTAGGTAAATGCCTTCTTCAAGCCTTCAGGCGGCGTGTGTTGGATTAATAAACGATAACCATCACTGTTTTAAGTTCTATAGATTGTTGGTTATCAGGTTGGTCTCAATGAACTACGACCGGCCACCTTAGGATACGTTAGCATCTCTGCTCAATTGTGATTCACACTTATTGTAATGTAATATATTAGGGAGGCAATTCCTTAGTATCTTAATATTTTAATCTAATAATGCAAAGACAGCATATTTTTATAGCTTTTGTTAATGATAGGCAAGTATATTATGTGATTTCTTTAATTACACACGATTTTATAATCCTCGGCACCATTTAGCGTCGTAATCTGATCATTAGTCTCGTAAATATCTTTCAATCCCTTTCACAAAATAGTCATTTTTAAACGATCGTCTTTAAAGATCTTAATTATTCGTGCAATTTCTATAAACTATTGTCATTTGCGGTCATTATCCATGCGTCCATTATCGTATATAACGATTTGTGCTGTGTAGAAATATTTTGTAACCAAGGTTATATACGTTTTTACATACAAAGGATGTTTATAGTTGTTTCTTTATAAAAAAAAGTTAGGTTATGAAGTGAATTCGACGTTTTTTGATTATGCAGAACCTAGTGTTGACAAATGATTTTAAATCAAGATACCAATCTTAGATATATGTATATCGTTTACTGTAATCCAGTTTTGTCCAATTTATGCATTTGTTGTCATTGTATTGGTTATCAGCATCAGAGGGAAAAGAAAAGACAAACAGAGACCGTAGTTATAATACTATATAAATGTTAATTCAGTATATAGTGCAATAATGTTATAGTTACATCAATAAATAATAAATTATATTATATTAACTAAAATTCTTAATACATCCTATGTTGAGTATAATATTTGTGTAATCACCGTTAACATTTTACAATGGCTGTGCTGCGGCGCAACCTCCGACCACCGCATCTGACAGAAGCGGAGCTCCCGCCACGCAATCAACCGACTTGCAAAACTAGTCGTCGAGCACAATGGTTAAGCCCTTACCAGGTAACACGGAAGTTCTATTACGTATTAGAATTATTATTGATTCTAGTTTAATCTTTCCCAATAATCAGTAACATCTGCAGTTGGTAAAATATTGTTGTTACAGCATCCCACCGCGCATGTATGTTTCACCCTCTCTGTATCTTTGATCCCTCCTCCTCTCTATAGAATATTTTCTTTTTTTGAAAGACAAAGTACATTTATTATAACCCGAGTCTGTATTCTTTTCTAAAGCAGCTTCTTTTGCAAACTCATCTGACCGCTAGCTCCGTATCGTTCCACTGTTTGCTCTAGTCCAAAACAGTCGAACTATATTGCTATTTTTCACTGCCAATTTAACTTTAAAAATTGATATATAAATTATACAGCAATTAGTAAACTGCTATATAAATTAAGTCCAGAGCTGACTAAGCGTCACAGCATATCTACGCCTATGGTGCTATTTACCAATATTTATTCAATTGTTCGGTAAATTGTGTAATTGAAAGACGGTACTTCGAATTTTTTACGAAATTCTTTATGTTACAAGTAACCTTGTGTTTATTAGGAAATAATAATAATAATAACAGAAACGTTCAACATGTTTTTTATAATTTTATAAGTTATTCCACAAGGTGGAGATCACAGGCAGCCGCTAGCACAGGACCATTCGTGATGAAGATGGGTGGGCTTGAGTTACTGAGGAACTATCGGAACATCTGTCAATTGATGATAAAAGTTGACAAGTTTGGCAACATTCAATACATTGTATTTACTTCGAATCAAAATATAAACGGAGTCTATCATCGTCATGTGTTGCAGCATTTACTAATTAAATTTTACAAGCAAGGAGGTCAATGGGTGTATCATTATTTCTTAGTACGTATTACCACGATACGATTGCTGCTTTTATGGTATTATTAATAAGTAAGACGGTATACTAGCGAGTATATCGATGAAGTTTGCCAACTCTGAGCGGTGCTTTATATGATGAAACTTCAGCATTCTCTTATTAAGTAACGTTGTTTGCGAATATAGCGTTTAAAAGCATCACGATTGTAACTTAATATCTGTTCCTGGTAGAAACCAGCTCTTCCGTATCAGATATTACACTCCGCGTATTTATTATTATTTGGCTTAGACAATTTATCGCAATTTTATAAATCTCAAAGACATTCCTCTGGATTCCCGTTAGGAAATTAACCTGCGTTTCATTAATTAGCACCCTTACTCAGTTTGGTAGTAAACTACAATATTAAAACGTAAATGAATGGTATGTACAAAATAGATAGTCTAAGCCCTATATTGTCACTTAGTATACTCCTAAGAAATATTTACTAGTACATATTTCGTCCAATAGCAGCATTAACGTTATCTGGCCGTGTGAAAGAGTCCACGTCAAGTTAAAGTAAAGATAGTATCACTCCATTGTGAGCTGGGCTGCACGCGTACCCATGTTAATTACATTCCGTTTGTAAACTCTCTTTTTTGCATTGCACTCGCAATAGTTATTGTGAGGTGTTTGTATTCAATCCCATATAACACAAGTTGCGTTAGTTTGAACTTAGGCAAATATATAGTATGGCGACATAGGTTGATATTTCGGACATCAGCAAAAAGGATCACTGTCTGATTTCCTAAGGTTGATTCTTCTAAATCTTATCTGTCTTGATATACATGGATACTGAAGAGTAATTCTTTTATTAAAATTTGCTTCTTCAATACAGCGTTTACAAAAATTATAAATAATTCATTGAAAAGAATACTGCCTGAAGTACCTGGACCATTTTTCTCAAACTGAACTTCATCATACATCAGTTTAATTATTGCTCTACATAATGATGATGACGATACTTAAATAAAACAAATGAGTCGGTTTGGAAGAACTTTATTATTCGTTATGATTCCATCGAAACAAACACATTATTTAGACGTACATATATTCGATAACGTGAATAACCTTTAAGTTATTCGCAAACAACCTTCTATCTAACTCTATGATGATGGTAATTCATCATGATATCCATTAAATACAATCACTAAACGGAAGGAAATGCGAAAGTAGACTTACTGCCTATTTAACTTTTACGATATACCGTGACCGATAATCGAATTAGCCTTGTGCTTATGAATTTTAGCAAAATTAAAAAAAATTATAAAGACAATTTAAAAAAAAAATTATTGTAAATTTCGTTCCTAATTAACTTATATTATCTGTGGTGAACGTATAAGCGAGCCACTGACTGGAATATTACTGGTGGCAGGTCTCTGTTATTGAAGACCATTTAGATAGTTACCATCGCTTCTTTTTCTATTAACAAAAATGGAAATAGAACTACGTTGGTAAGACTTAATAATTTATTATTATCATCAGTTCATCATTATCATCATGGCTTCTATGCCATATTCCATGCCACCTGCATCCAACTATTACCATATTCACCATATTCACGTCGCTCCATCGCATTATCGTTAATAATAAAAATTTCAAAGTTCAATAATTCATTTTCTAATGATGTGAAAGTATGATAAGATGTAAATGTTATAACTTTAAAAGTGAGTCCCCCACTTCGCATTTCCCAACTACTACCCTATCTAAATGATATATTTTAATGTACTCATCTTTGGCTTCGCCTAAATACAAATTTCCACTACTTTATTAACATGTATGTACAGATTTAGACCATTTATACCACGACTATATCCATCACGATCATGAAATTTAATTAAATCAATAATTTTCTGTACTGTAATCGTAGCAGTAATCAAACCTGTTAACACATTTCAAAAAGATCTGATCATGATCTATTGTGATCGGGGATCAATTGTTGGAGTACATTCAGCAGTAGAAAACAGGATGTAATGATTGTAAATGAATCTGTTATTAACGTAAAGTCAGATCAAACCAACGCCTCGGTAGTAGCTGTGCTTAGATGGAGATCCCAAGGAGGTTATATAACGCGCACAAATATTTATATAGGAATATGAAAAAAGACGCCATCGCTATTCGAATGATCCCAGTTAGGACATAGACTCTAGATTTGAATATATTAGATAGTTGTTAATACCTTTTTAAGATATTAAATCTAGTTTAATGTGGTTAATGACAAAAAATCTAACTAATCCGATGACTCATTTCCACTATTTAAGTAATCATGGATTCCGTGTTAGGTTCATATTCATAAAGCGGCTCCACTTTTATTTTTTTTTAATCTCTTTACAAACGCTCAGGATTCAACTTTTTTATATTTATTACAGTTTACGTGCATTTCTTTTAATCAGATCCATTTTGTCGATACACATATTATTTATCTGTAATATAAACAGTTGGAGTCTGTATATAATTATTTTTGCGTTGAACATCTAAACTTGTGATGTACAGATTAGGGACATATATATGATAATAAAGAATAGCGTAACTGAATATTTTAAATGTTTAATATAATTTGAGTCTTATTGCAGAAAGAACTTTTTGCATATGAAAGTAGATAAATATGAAGACAATAACGAAAGAAATGCTTATTGACTATCAGTTTAGATAAGAAGAGATCTTTTTGAAATGTTACCTTTTGTTAAAAGAATATGTTAAAAAATTGCAATAAACTGTTCAATAGAAATTACTAACCAAAATATAGATACTTATGTAATCGTATTGATGAAACTAAAGGTTTTATCACATCTATATTGCCACATCAATCGGCAGAAGTTACACGTGTGATATTATACAATTGATACAAACACAAAACTCTAATTGAACTTTTGAGTTTACAGTAACAGCTCAGTGTGATCGCTCAAAAACGAGTGATACTTTTCACTATATTAACTTATCTAATACGATACACTTACAAAAACTAGACAATCACATATCTAAACATTTATCACCGGATTTACAAATCTAAATTGTCTAATTCATTATTGTATAGATTAAACATGACGACCTATACAAACAAACCTTTCTACTTTTAATGATATATATATTAAAATTAATGATATATGTAGTCAAAGCCATGAATTGAGAAAACATTTATAATTTTTCTCTCTTAAAAAGTTATCTACATCTCGTAAAAGTTTAAGAAGTAATGTTTGTAAAATGGTCCATGTCATACTACGTCTGTGTATATCCGGACGCGAGAGTAAACCTTTGCCCATCAGGATTCCCCAATGTATACTTCCATGAGGGGATTTACTACATTCAGTAGATCCGAGTTTATTATCTCATTGTTTCCACAGATCATTCTACAAATATAAATAAGAGTTACAATCCGAAATAGATTTAAGTTAAACGCAATTCGTCAAAGACATCCCTCCAAAAATTTTATTGTGATCATCGGACCCCACTACGTCACCTAATCTCGTTAACTTCTAGCGTAGATTCATAATATATATGATATGAAAATTCATATACGTATACCATCTTGTACTATGAATCAGTCATGTGTTTGTTCGCTAAACTGTGTTTCACATTAAACATTTTATAGTCTATTTTCTTGTATGCGGACTTTGCGTTTGCTTTTACACTTACCTATCGTATCTAGGCCATTTATTTTACCCATCCACGTTTATGCTAAATATTTTTAATTAAAGAAATAAACAGAATTCTCTTTTCAAGACAGAAAATATTCATGAAAAGCTTTTTTAAATTTATGTCTACAAGCTAAGAAAGAAATCCGATATGCTTCTACTTCTCTCTCTACCATTCCTCCAGTAGACGTTTCTATAGATAAGAGTAATATATCTACAGACATGTCTAAGTAAATATGCATATTACTTGACTCTTAGTTACTTTTCCTATTACCAATTAATTTCGTTAATTTAATTTAGAACTCAGTCTCGTTTTGGCACTGTCACATCATAATACTGTTAAGTCAAATCATATCTAGGAGTTAAAAGGAAATAAAACTAATGTCGCCCTCTTGAATGCAAGATCAAACCCGATTCGAGGATTGGACCTGTTTGGAGACGGGAGATTTCAAAATGGTATTTATATAGGCGATTGCATCATTCGGTGTGCAACGGTTTCAATTGCATCCGAGCCAGTGGCACGAAACAGTTACTCTTCAACGGTTACCGTAACCAGCATTCAGAACAGCTTCAATACAAACACTAAAGAGTTCCTGACAAATGTTGCACAATTGTAATAATTTTGATAATAAATATTAATGTTATTACTATTTAGTAATGGAGTTGTTACTATCATACAATTTGATATTAAAGTTTTATATCATTTCATATTCCTATCTTGACATTTTGTTTATTAACCAATCCTCAGTTTATGAAGATTTTACGCTTCGTAACTAATAAGGAGTTACACATAGCCAGATAAAAATTCCAACCTACTTTCGTATATGATGTGTGGAATACAAACAAACATACAAATCCGTCCATAAAGATCATAACATAACCAACCAATTTTATACATAATTGGTTAATCATAAAGCAGAGAGGTTTTTTTTTAATAAAGATTCGTTAAACGATGAATGTGCCTTTGAATCTTGGAGTCTGTGAAGCTCTCGTTATTCTAGTAACGGTTCACATTACTTTAACATAAAGTGATGATCAAGCTTCCTCATGATTACCAGCTCCATTCCTAATTCCGACATAATAAGATACATGGAAAGAGATTTTATATCATCACATGTTTAAAGTTTAGCTCTTAATATTAATGTGATTTGTGGCAGAGTAAGATTTGTAAGAGAGAGTGATGCTAGTAAACGGACCGGTGGCGGTATTGAGTTGGTTTAAGGTACGCCGTCGGAGCGGGCGCGAGCTCAGCTCTGCCTAGGTCACGCCCTGCCCAACATGGCAGCCACGTCGCCGGCGGACTGGGAGTGCAGGAGTGCAGTGCGCGCGGGCCTGGGCGGCGCCAGTCGGGGTAGCGCCAGCATCCCCGACGTCGCACTGCCCAGGGCGCAGCCCGTCACGAACTCATGGCGTGACGCCTCCGTGGGCGTGATGCGGCGCTTCGGATCCCATCTGCAAATAAACTATGCTCAACGACAATTTATCTACTTATGCCCCCTTTCACCAACACTTACTGAAATTAGTGTCCCTTAGCGTCTACCCTATAGTCTCGGGCTAGTAAAAATAGGACTAAGGTCCTATCGTTCGCCATCTAGCCGGCCTTAGGAAGACGGCAAATACAGTGTAGTCTTATATTTGCTGTGGCTTGGCCTGGTTGCTAAGGATAGATTTGCCCTTGGGATGTGATTAGCCAGAGTGCAAGGGTGAGGGGTATATATGCGTTCATTAGGAGATTCCGGAGCCCTCCTAATGCACTAAAGAAGATCACCGAAAAAGTTTTCCCTTCCTCTACAAACGCAGTAATTGCACAAAACTGTTCGGCGGCAGAGATAGAAACTGCGGTGTTACCTACCTAAACAGTCTCTGGCAACAGAAGTATACCAGCAGAAACAAAGATAAGGTATGTTTCCTCGTAAAGACCAGGCAGAAGAGAGAAAGGAGCAGAAAAATTCAACTAAAAATTATATTCTTAACTAAAGAAATGAAAGACTTGATATTTCATAGTCTAATAAGCTCTATGAACAGTTAGGTTTGGGCACAGTTTTAGTACACTATTTTAAAGGAACTAGATCACTTATTTACTCTACTACCAATTTTTAATAGTTGGACTTAATATTAGTCTAATGGGATGAACTAGAAACTATTATTTATCATACGCAGACCTTTCAAAAGAAAATGACATACATGTCCTGGTTGTCTGACCTTCGCTTACTTTCAACACTTGGTATATTGTTATCACTTAACTCATATCGAGTGCTGGTGAACAATGGAGTACGTTAGCATGTTTACGTAATATTTTATCACCAATTATGTAATTCTCAACGCGCATTCACCGAGAAGATTTACAAACAAAAAATATATATGTATTAAGGATTTCTTACAAAGTATTCAAGCAACACAGTATAAGATTCATGATTTTTGATGACAAATTTCAATAAGTATTAGATATATATATTTCAACAAAGCTATTACGAGCAGAACGTTTATCTGTAAGGTGTTGAATATATATATTAACATTACCATCATCATCAGCCGATAGACGTATAATGCTAGACATATGGCTTC
Source organism: Troides aeacus (assembly GCA_033220335.2). Taxonomy (NCBI): domain Eukaryota; kingdom Metazoa; phylum Arthropoda; class Insecta; order Lepidoptera; family Papilionidae; genus Troides; species Troides aeacus. The sequence goes on from CM067271.1 coordinate 12,921,159, forward strand.
CCCCAAAAATTTCCAACGCGTTCAGTCCCATATATGTCCAGCAGTTGACGTCAATCGGCTGATGATGATGATACACACAAGAGATTTTATTACAGAAATGGACTAAAATAGAGGTCAACCTGTTTGTCGCTACACCGCTGTCGATATTCGAGTAAGAAGTAGTTCCGTTCTAGAAGTTCCTAAGTATTATTTTGTATTTATCAATCAACACAATCACAGTATATAATGCTAATAATATTTACTGAAACAACAATGTTGATGGTTTAACTTTAGTTCATCGTTGTACAGTGTTTATTGAGACAAGTTACTTCAAACAATTGGTACTGAAGACTGTTGATTATTAATAAATATAGACAATTACATGGTTTGTCACCTGATGGTAAGTTAGGTTGTTATACATTATACAATGTGAGACCTAAGATACTGAATCTCGTTATCCCAGTAATTTCACTAGCTACAGCATCCTTTAAACGAGAACACAGTAATGTTAAATTGTCGGCTGCAATAGGCGCTGCGGTGGTATCTACCTAGACGGCCTCCGAGAAGAGAGACATACCACCAGTAAATATTACATAATTTTCATACATCAATGGTGGGAAATTTCGAATGTGAGCTTGGAAGCTGATCAAGATGATTTAACAAACAATTCCATCCTCCTCTATCGCCTCTTACACCGGAATCCAATTAGGAGCCTGCATATAATAAGACAGTTAACCGCTGCGCCGTACAGGTAGACATGTATTATAAGCTAACCCACTTAGATCTAGACTTCTGTCACATAACGTATTTCATGTAAAGCCTTAAACAGATTAACTGGTTAAAGAGTTAGGAATATGTGGGCAGAGCTGGCGTCATTTTTCAATACTTATTTGGATGGAAAGGAAGCTGGAAGCCTGTAAAGTTTGTCGGTCGTTACGTATGCTCGTATACTGTACAAACGCTCTCATACAACACTCATACATTCTTTATTACCAATATAGAACAGTAATGAGAAACAGTTGTATTCGTTAACAAATCACAAAAGATAAAACAATGCACATAAAGTTTTAGATTTTAGATAGAATCACTTAGTTATTAGTTATCCTAACATCTTAAGACATATTTAGTACCTTATAAAAGGTCCTAGATTTATTTTTCTTTTACTTAACTGAGTAATAGACCAGATAGTTAATATAATGGTAAGTGATGGCACTTATCCGTAATAGTGAGGTTAGGTTAGGTTAGGTTAGATTTTATCAGATTTTGCCAGCAGTCGTGTCGGCGATGTTGGAAGAGAGTTTGGTGTGAAGATCTGCCTTCTTTTGAAATCGTCATGGTACAAATGGAGAATGCTGAGGAGGAGCGAGAGACGACAGATTCCAGTCTAAGACGAGGTAGCAGTAGTGCACAGGCGCGATTTATTGCTAAATGGAGTTACACTGTTTTAAAGAGAGCTTTGTTGTGGAGGACAGAGGGTCCTTATTGCCGTCACAATGATTCCTAGGAGAATGATGGATCATTTGGACGGGATAACAAAGCAATGGAGAGGCCGCGGTAGAGTTGCGAATGGAGATATCTCGACTTCTCTAAATGTTGCTCCAGAACACGGCGTATTTTTTCAAAGATACCTCTCCTCACCAAGTTAGTTTCAAGATCTTAGTAATTTATAGATACAACAAAATTACTCAACTATTCTTCATAAATTTGTGATTATATTCATTGTCTTTTTTTTTATTTAACAATGCTCCGTTAGATAATCCCAACACCAAGCGGATGTTGTAATCATGTACCATTTGCATATTGGTAACGACTCACAGACAATCCACGAAGATAGTATAAATTGACGAGATGATATTGTATCTGAAATGGTATATTTGACCTACAGACAAACGTCTAGAACTGAGGTAACAATTGACGGAGCTATCATTGATGATGATGAAATGAAATATACTTCAAATAATCACCGAGATGAATAGTTTAACCTGATGTTAAGTGGTACTAGTTAAGATGATAGTGTACAAAATGGTATCACTTTGTCTCACCTTTAGACACAAGATGTGATGAGTGATTACTCAGGTAATTTTACTTTTCTTCTATGTCATTATTATTGTTATGTACATATGCACATCAAAGATTATGTTTCTCTACGGTTAATCAATGAAGTCGTACGTTAACTTTGATTTTTTTTTCTACAGTAAGTCTAACTTGACTTAAACTCTATTTTAAAGAAATTTTCTCAAAGTAGCGAAAAGAGATTTTATATATTCCACAACATCATCATCATCACCGCAATGTAATAAATCAATTCATTAACTCGTTTTCTTCCTTCGTTGTCTTTAACATCACATGAAGTTTTAATAATGCGGCTGTAGGTAGTAAAGCGTTGTAGTCTAGAATATTCCGACTCTCATTATCGACAGCAGTGACACGGCAGATATAACTAACATTTAGTTTAACTGGCATTTAAGTTTAAAGTTAAATTCTTCCGTCGGTTGCACAATCGAGTGCATTTGCCGGCTCTGAAACACTTTCAAATTCACCGCCGCCGTCCGCCGGCGACCGTTGGCTACCTACATCTAGATCAAGGCAATACTATCACTTCAGGTTCCAGTCCAGTACTACATTTACTCAGCTTATATAGTCTCTGAGCTTTAACTTTAAGCTAATAAAATCTCAAAGCTCTATTTGTAAGTAGCAAATTTATTTGATTTTTACAAGCCTTTTTATTGCAAGTAATAACTCCACTTACAGTACCTACAGCTGTAACTTCCTCCTCGGTGGGGTAGGGGTTAAATACTTACCAGCATAATAAAACAGCGGTCCCTAGTTCGATTCTGGAGTTGTTGGTTAGTTGTTGAGTCACATGTTCGTTAGTTGTTAAGTTGTTTTTTCAAACCATTTAGCAACCCTCTATCCATTAGAAATCTGGTTTAATAACATTGAATTAATTAGGGGTGTTCTAGATGAACTTGTTTTACTATCTATTGTCACTTAAAACTGTGTGATAATTATGTCAAGTGATAACTTCATCGGTTGAGATGATGATCATAACTTATTAATAGTAAAAATACATAAATTTTCTCTTTAAACGCTTTTCTGGTTAGAGTTTGATCTTACGTCGTGTAATAAACATAATTCCTGTCCTATATACTTATATGCTTTCTTATGTATATCTACTACGTAATACAGTTCATTTGATATGTAAGGATATATACATAAAACTATTAAATTGTTCTTAACTGTAGATCCAGAACAAACTCTTTTTTAGTACATTTGTTTTATTATGGTGTTATTTATCTGATCTATAAAGACGACCTCTTACGGTAGTTATGCTCAAGTCGAAATGCGTAATTAAAGCGTGTTTTTATACGATCAAACGTGAAAAACAAAAAAGAACAAGCTCTAGTTAAATAAGTATTTAATTTTGGTACTATATTAGGTTCTATTTGAAATCCGGTGCATCTAAATGAACAGTCTAACTCACATCTAAATTACTCATTACCGCGCGGCCACATTCCTAGGTGCAACTTTCGCTAGTTCCTAGTTCCTTAGCTGTTCATAGTGTCTCGTTACATAGTCGTTTGATACGTAACTATGCAGGAAAACAGATTGCACGAGTAATCAGGAGCAAGGAAATATATACACAACATACTGTACTTTAACTTCAGTAACAATTAATTCAGTATAATGCTGCCATTAAACAATAGCGTGGAAACATTACAGTGTTCCGGTTTAAATGGAGTTGCAGCCAGTGAAACTATTTAGGTAACATGTAAGAAGTTGTTTCTGTTACATATAAAGCTATTTATTATAAATGTTTACGGTTAGATAATTACTTAATGTGCGTCTAAGTGATCGTGTTAAACTTAAATCGCTTCAAGTTATGCGGCTGAATGCGAATTGGACTAAGCTGGGCACTTGGAAAGGACCGGAGGAGATCGCATAAAGTGCAAACCGTTCCCACGAACATAGAAGCTTCTGGAACTACATTCACCGATCTAATAATATGATCCTCTATAAGAGGACGACTTTCATATAATGTGGTGTTACTTAGGAAAATATATTACAATATCAGCTCAACGCCTGAAGATATATCAAATCCTCCTTACTCCAGTAATTTCATCAGCTACTTTGCACTATACTGTAGTTAGACAAAAATGGGAGTAGTTTTGATATCAACCTAGACGGTTTCCAGGAAAGAACATATGATATTTGCAGACGGAAAATAGGTACTACCTATTTTCCGTAATATATATATAAAGGTATAGAATGGCTTTGCAGAAAAATATGGTCTTCATCATAATCTCAACTGATGCACTTCTAAAGCTAGACACTAGTTGAGCAGACAACTTTAAAAGAGATTTTGAAAGCGTGGATCTCTGTCAGCTTTATCATCATCAGGTCGACGACCAGCTCATCTCTCCAAGTCAATGAAATACATATTAAATACATAACACAAACAACTTTCCTTCATTACTTTGTTAATATTAATAACTTTCTAATAAACATTTCAATGAATATATTATAAATATAATACATAGAAAAGCTATAGATCTTTACGTTTGTCGGTATTTGTATAAAGTAATTTATTAAAAAAAAACACGAAAATTGTTTGTTTACGTAACTTAGATAAGTTTCTCTTCGGTTTTATACTTTGATCAGTGTTTCCTCTAAGTTTTATGAAGACAGACGGTTAAGTAAGATAGGAGACGTGAATCACATCTGTAATGAACAGTTATTTACTTATTTCATTTAATTAAAACAAATACTTGCAATCATTGAAGAAATATACTAAAAAGTGGACTTAATGGCAAAGGGTGTTATTTCCTTATCTCGTAAGTATACATGATATAAAGTATGTAGCCTATACGTAGAGACCCATCACGATAACTCTGCAACCATAAGGTCTGGAGACTTGAAATTTGGTAGGAATATTCTGTTGGTCGAGTATAAGGCAGCTAAGAACAGATTTTACAAAGTTCCTTCTCCAAAGAGACTTGCGAGGGTGTTACAGCCAGCAAAGGCAGTGAACAGTCCACCAATCAAACATGATTATTTACTGTATAAAAGGCTATTATATATAAACTTAAATATACATATATATTAATGATAACTTATATGAACTTAGAAAAAGAAAGAGAGAAAAAGTATTTCGTATTGTTTCCAATGCATTCGCTAAAGAAAGCCTTAATACGACCTCCTCAAGAAATGTATGATCTGAGTCAACAGCCAACCTTCAGAAATGAAGAAGAAATAATAAAGATTACTTGTTGATGAATATTTCGTTATTAAAGAACCTGTACATCTAAAACTCCTCTGATTTACCAATTGTTTCTGCGGAGACTATTTCTGCCACCGAAACTGATGGTTTATATCTCTTGCTAGATATTAGGTAAGTACTACCATAATACCTAATTCTTCTTTAGAACAGTGTGAAAACATCACTTCGTTCGCAACCTGATATTACTGGGGTACCTATGGCCAGATTTATTTTACAGCAGGTCACAGATCGTGATGTACGATAGCGAGACCTGGAACGCTTAAAGAAGAGTAGCTCCTGGTTGCCATAAGGAAAGTTATGAGTAGGATCTTCAGCACGAATCAGAGAGGACGGTAGACGGCGAACCCGACGCAATATTGAAATGTAGATGCTGGTTGGCGAACTGCACATCATAGGAGAAGCTATAGCCCACAGATTTCACTGGATGGGCCATTTGCTAATGATGGGAGACGATTGTGGAGCTATGTATATCCGACGGCACCAGAGACCTGCCGCCAGTGAACCTAATAAGTGGTACGCTTGCCCATAACAACGCGGTCCTATTTCGAATGATATACACTGCTCCACAATGCGCTAGTCACCTGAGACATGTTATATTGAATCTTGGTACCCTAGTAATAAATCTAGTTACAACGCCCTTCAAACCGGAACACAGTAATGTTTTTTTTAATCTTTACCGTTTGGTATCTTGCTCGTACCAAATAAAAAAAATGTGAGAATAATACCCGAGTGCCCAGTTACGCAATGTACGGTCAAATTGTATGGACGAGTGAACTACGCGACGGGTGTTCGCGTATCGACGACACGCGGCCACGCATCGTAACGGATTACCTAAGCGGTAAGCAGATCCCAGCGGTGGGCGCGGCACGCACTCTCGCCGCACATTATGCAAGTAAAACAATGATTACTGATCTTGTAGACACGGCATATGTACGAAGTTAGTGGAAAGGAGGTAATTTAAAAAACGAACTCGAAAGGAGGTAGTTTAAAAAATGTTTAAATAAAGTAACAAATAGATAAATAAATAATGTTTTTATTATAAAAAAAAAATAATTGAATAATTTGATTTCTGACTTACGTATGCATTTATGACGGAAAAGTCATATAAATGAAAAGAATTGGAAAATAAATGAGTTTCCCAATTTTTTATGAACTAATACTTACATATAATTTCCGAACGCCCTCATTTGGATACTAATTAATTATTTCTGTCTATTATCTATTCTTATCAGTCGGACAACGCCCACTGCTGGGCATAGTCCTTATTCAAGGATCCTCATTGAGAGGCAATTGGACTGTAGCCCAAACGCACTGGCCCAGTGCTGGTTGGTGGGTGGTCAGAACGTAGTTTGTTGTTCAGCAGGGTGCACCGCGTGGAGATGAAGTTGATTTGGGCTCCGTAACATGATATATTTATTATATTATTATTAACATGATGGACAGGACCCCTTACACCATATTATCTATTAATAATCACCAATCACAATTTCATTCTCTCGTTCTCTATCTCTCTCTCTCTTTCGCCTTAATCGTGATTTGTGAACAGTAGGTATTTCCGTCGGGAACATATGATATAGATACGAGTAATGTACAGAAAAAATACGTAAATATGACACAGATAAAAAAACTGTATTTATATACTTTAGATATGTACATATATATATATATATATATATTATATTTACATATACTAGCCCCAATGTAATATACCTTGAGAGCATTAGCAACCACTAATAGCGTTCTATAGCAACTGTTACTACACCAACCGCATAATTTACATCAAAATGTTTACAAAAGTTAATTAGAAATAAAATGGTGTAGGATCTATGAAATTAAAAATAGTACATAGCCTATAACCATCTAGAGATCATTCCGCATCGAATTGTAATGTTCCACATCGATACGTTCACTTGTTTTCACGTGATGAGGGAACAAACGAAACCCATTTTCATCATGATTCGTGGTTTGTCCTCAAATGTTACGTTCTCATCGCTACTTGTTGTTTGTCTTTAATTTGGTTATATTTGTGTGTGTGGATGGTCTTAAATATATATATGTGTATGTGTTTGTTGTTCTCAAATGTTCTGTTCTACGCTACTTGATCTATGTCCGGCAGCTGATAGCCGCGTTGCGTCACCGTGGTAACCTTTCACCGCGGACGGCGCGCGTTACACTACATCTGGTGAACATTGTGAGAAAAATTTGAAATGGATTCCGAATTATAGAATATTTTCAGTTGTGATCAGATGAACTGCTTCTACTGTGCAGTAACTGAGCACCGGTTCTGATTACCATTGGTGATAGGTCTCCGTTGCCGAAGACCGTCTAGGTACCACCGCAGCGCCTATTGCAGCCGACAAACATTACTGTGTTCCAGTATGAAAGGTGTTGTGGCAAGCGCAATTATTAAGGTAAGAACACAACATCATGTCCCAAGGTGATAAGTAACGCCACCCCGTTAGGCACAGGTGTATCACTTATCATCAGGTGAACCTGTCATCCGTCTAGATTTTAGATTTTGGTTAGGTTTATCTTCCAATAAATCTACCATGATAACATCATCGCTGTGTTCCGGATGTCAACGTGTAAAGTTTATTACGCTGTTTTCTCGATTTCTCCGCGAGGAATAATTTTACTAGTTGTGTGTATCGAAAGAGATTCTCCTCATCCTAAAGGTCAGGTCCCGAAGGTCCATAACGCGTGGTTCATGCATACAAATTACCTTTAACGGCTATTAGAAATGCAAATGAAACGGTAATTTATGATTTCTCACTTTCTATAAATATATTTGAAGATTATACCGATTAATACCTGGATGTGGTTTAATTACAAAATGATTACACGAGCAGAATGATCACCTGGTGGTAAGTGATACATCTAACCTTTAAATTGGTAATAGTAAGAATGTACACCGGTACCATGAAAAGAATCGATGTGTAATCTTTGAGAGAGGTCTATATCCAGAAGTGGACGTCTATTAGCTGATAATGATAATGATGGTGATGATGATGAAACATCTACATTACATTATAGTAATGGCTTTAAGGTCTAAGATGTTTAATTACTTCAGTAATTTCATCTGCTACACCTTTGAAAATGGAAACAAAGTAATATTTACACACTGCAGTCTGGAGGAAGAAACGGAGAATCTTTAGAGGTCCTAAAATTAGGTTTTTAGGTTGTCTATACGCTGATGAATATGAAATTAAGGTCTTTTACTTCAGTAATAAAGGTTAAATGTTGAAAATTTTGGTTTTAATTACCACGTAACTAATCTATACAGTTTTTTTAATATTTAACCGTTACTTTAAACGTATTGAGTATAATGTTAAATAAACTGAGGGGATGTAAGGGTTCCCGTGCAACAACTCACGGGACCCACGCCAATCTAAGCTGCTCGTGGTGTACCCTGACAATCAACAAACGAGGCTCTGGCTCCCACCAACCCGCATTGAGTCAACGTGGTGGGAAATGACCTAAAGTTCTCCATTGAATCCTAACCCGATTGGTGTGAGAAACCTTGGGGATTTCTATGTCCAGCTGTGGACATCTATCGGTTGATGATGATGATGGCTTAAAAAATATTTAATGATTATTACTGTTGAGAAGTAAACAAACAATCTCTTACTCGAGACATCGATGTATGAAGTGCAGGAACGCCGGGTCGTCGGCCCTGACGGCGGCGGAGAGCGCCCGCGAGCCGGGCCGCCGCTTGCGCCCCTTCGAGTTGGTCACCGTCCGCGGGGATCCTTTGGAATCTGCGTGCACACACCAGCATTACCATCGCAGTAATGAGCTGAACATTCACCAGACAGTATACTACTACTACACATAATATAAAACGGCTGCGACGAGAGGAATAGGATTCCCATCTATTTTACTGGTGGTAGGTACCGCGTAAGAGGACTTGTTCGCTAAGGAGGTAAGGTTAGTTAAATTTCATCAGCTCTTTACCCTACGAAGCGACAAGACGAGTAAGACGTTCACCTGATAGTAAGTTATACGCGTGCTCATTACGTGGCACTAGTTAGGATGGTGAACACAACACTATACTGTAGTCATCGCTATGAGATACAGGACGTTGTCTCGTCAATAATCTCACTAGCCAAAGAGTCAATACGCAGTAATATTTGCATACTACTATTTAGCAGTAGGCTGGAGCCGGGATGGTATACGGTCTCCAGCAGTAAAGACCTACCACCACTATCAATGTATTATTTTAAAATATGAAGTTCTCACCGAAGAACAGTCTCTTCCTGGTCGCGTGCAGCAGTAGGTCGGGCGGCGGCGGGCCCAGCACCTCCATGATGCAGGCCAGCTGCTCCGCCTCGTTCTCGCCGGGGAACAGCGGGTAGCCCGTGTGCAGCTCAGCTAGGATACAACCTATACGAAGATGACTAAAGTTAGAGTATACTATCAGCACAGTAGGTCTATTAAAAGCGAAGAAAATGGATGTTAAAAGAACTTATTTTCTTGGAAGCTGTAAGACAATGGAGGTACTGGAGAGAGCTCTGACTTTCCTCTGGGGATAGCACAAACCTATAATTGGGAGGCATTGATTATTTTTATACAAATAACGAGACGATCGGGACGTTCACCTGATAATAAGTAATATGCATATAACAACCAGGCACTAGTTAGGATGTTATATATTGCACCACATTGCGCTCCTCGCCTGATATATGTTTCCTTACAACAGTAATTACACTAGCTACAACGCCTTTTAAGCCGGAACACAGTGATGTTTGCACACTGTTTGGCAGTAAATTTATACCGCCATTATTGATCACTAAAAGTCTTCAAAATTCAAAGGGCGCGGTATGTTCTTAATATTATTCTGACACTAAAAAACTTTCCGTGTCAGAATTCGCAGCATCAACTGCTTCTATTTCCTTATATGGGACATAATACTATCAGGTTACAATTCTACTCCAGGTATACCATAAAATACAGTAATTAACTGTGTACGTATCCTCATATAAACGCGTTTTTATCAATCAGTTCGCCGATCGCCTTTCCCTCTGCTTTCTACGCTTGCGCAAGAGACTCGCCGCCACCGGCCGTTCCTTGATCACTTCATTTGCACATCCAACCGGTTAGGATCCATGGGAAACTGTGGTTTATCTGTTTGTCACGATGTTTGATGTTACCAGTGGATTTTAACCCAGGGTTTGACGTTACAAATGTTATTTAACCAAAACTATGAACATAACTAAATCTTTTGTATTGAAACAAAGATGGCGGATAAATTTCCAATATTGTTCTCGTCTACATTTAAGTTAATTACGAAATGATTAAAGGTCTTAATGAAACAATTGATTTAAATAACTAACTATTCTTTTAACCAGTTATTTAATTAAGTTGTAACATACAGCTTGAATTAATAACAATGTCTTCTAAAGTGAGCTTCATCTGTTTATAACCTTGTTATAATCGTAAAGCGCAATTAGGTACAGTTCCACACAGAATTCATAACTTCCTAATATAAGTTTGAAACTTCCAAATTAACAAAATTTAGTGTGCCTGTGTATATGTAGAGGTTTGGATGTGAAGCAAAAGCCGTACCCATACTCCACATGTCAATTGGCGTGCCGTACTGCAGCCCGAGGATGACTTCTGGGCTGCGGTAGAAGCGCGACTGGATGTAAGTGTACACCCGCGCGTGCGTGTAGCACGAGCTGCCGAAGTCTATCACCTTGATGGAGGAACTGCCTCGAGCTTTTAAAAGTATATTTTCCTAGAACAAGGAGACCAAACATAATAATTAATGGGATACAAGTAAACCTCACTAGCTCGTGGTGCAGTCTGATAATTAACAAACGAGACTCTGGCACCCACCAACTCGCAATGGGCCGGCGTGGTGGGAAATGACCCAAATTCTCCCATATGAATCCCTACCCGATTGACGAGGGAATATTTGGGAGAGGCACTCCAACAGTAGACTTCTATCAGCTGATAATGATGATGATCAGTTATAAGTAACGTAAGGTTACTGGTAATAGGAAAGAACAAAGCATTCACATGAATAATATATTAAGTTTCGTTTCCTAATACCAGGTGATGAAAGGTATAATGACAACTTCCCTTACCGGTTTGAGGTCGCAATGTATGATGTTCTCAGCTTCCAAGAGCCGGAGACACCGCAGCAGTGAGCTGGCGAACCTCCTGATGAGGCTCAAACTGAAACCCTGGTAATTATTCTTCTTGATGAGTTCGTATAAGTTGATGCTGAAATCATAAGAAAAAGATAAATAGTTACTACTTTTAGAATAAATTTATATAAGAACCTATAATACTAACCTCATAAGCTCAAAGCTGATGCAGAGGTGATTCCTAAAGTAGAAGTAGTCTAGCATGTGTATGACGTTGTGCGACTGGTCCTTATCCTTCAGCCGGAGGTGGTCCAGCACCCGAACCTCGACGAGGGCTTGGTGGTGAAAACGCTTCTTGTTCCTGATTATCTTGATCGCAACCTGGTCGCCGGTGCGGTGATCAAGCGCCCTGATCACCTGCCCGAACGAACCTTTGCCTATCACCTCGAGGATCTCGTAACGGTAGGCTATGTGGTCATGGATTTGCTGCGGAGAATTGAGAGAGACCATTATTATCTACAATGTCATTAATAGGTTATTTAATATAGATCTGTTTCAATGAAGTCGAACTTGGTGAAGCGAGCTGGTAGAAAACACTGTGACTCTTATTTATTGTAGTAAATAGATGGGATGGGGTTCAAATAACCTTTTTACCATCCGTGCTTATGGTGCTGCTGAATCGAAGCCATACCACCAGTAAGATTCGGGATCAGTAAATATTTACTATGGTGTGATTGACAACAGTCGTTTACTGTTTACCTTATTGTAACTTCCATTCTCATCATCGAAGCCGCAATTATTGGGTAGGTTGGATCGGGCCTGCACTTTGTTCGCCTCCAGGCCTACGAACCAGACCTCTGGGTACTTCCTCACCTCGTTCCTCTCCCACTCGGTCAATCTTTCACTGTACGCCTTTAATACTTCTGAAAATGAAAAAAAAAACTTATGCTAATGGACACAGACAAAATATCTATGGATATAAAACTTTATAAACTATGACGTTATTTATAAAAAAAAAGTATGGTTGAAAAACTAATTCCTTTACGCGAATATTATTATAACTTAAATATAACTAATTAGCAATATTACTAACTTAATTTATTATTAAATAAGTAGATCATATTACTAACTTAGCATTATTTATGGTGATGTAGAATTTATAACGAGTTTATGAATCACTTGGTAAGTAACCTTGAAACTAATCCGTCGCTGATGATATCAGTTATAATTAAAGTAAATAAGGGGGTGTAAGGAGTCCCATACAACTCACGGGATCCAAGCCAAACTCACCAGTTCGTGGTGCACCCTTCTAAAGAACAAACCAGGCTCCGGTTGCTATCAACCCGCGTTTGGTTAACGTCTTGACAAAAGGCCTAAATCCCTCTATATAAACCTTGGCATACGACTGTCCGTAGAGCCATGCGGTATCAGAAGCCGTGCTGACTGTAGAACCGATCGATTTGGAGATCTTTGGGGGACGCCCATGTCTACTAGTGGACGTCTATCTGGTGCTTGACAAGTGGTGACGCTACACTACATCAGTAATACTTTGTACCAGCTCTTGGGTCACCAATCACTCGCTGACTATCAACCTAGACCACCACTCATTGAACGAGTATTAAAGCTTAATTGTATAATATAACTAGTGCAAGTTATCTTTGGTTAATATAACCGTTTAACTATTGGTGATAAAACTGTTTGATAATGTAAATATTCTAAAATACCAGATATATTACTAAAAACGTTTTGTCACGTATTTTCAAGGGAGTCTACTCTATCAAAAGACGACAAAATTGTACGGATTTTATCGCGTTTATTATTTCTACCCTGATGTTGTAATTACTCAGTTCTCGGAAACTCCACTGTACTGAGCTAACAAAAGTTATGATCTTGAAACTTCTTAATTATTGTTGACAGTCTGATCTCTGCAGAATGAGCTCACTGTGTCTTGAAGTCTTCTATTGATGTGCTTGGGGATTAAATTATATTAAAGAGATCATAAGCCGATTGTAGTACCGATCAACCACCACCAATATTGTAATTTTCTACAGAAATGTCATCCAGCAATTGTTCATCCAATAATATCTAGAACAGCTCGGTTAGAATTCAATTCTTACAATGTTCGTATAAACTGACATATTGCTCGAGTTGCATTTAATTTCTCCCTCCGAAAGGCAAAGGTTAAAGGTTACCCCAAAGGTCGGGTTCAGTCACACGAGAACCCACGATGCTACTACGTTCATACCCGTATTCCGGATTTCAGTCGCTAATAAAAGAATTTAGAAAGAAAAAAATATTCGTGAATATCAAGTTATTTTTCTATTATTAACATAGCAGGAAAACGTCTTGCTAGTTCTTTACAGAACTTCGTTCTACTTTTTATTATATTATTTGTTATATTGCTTTAGTTTCAAAAATAGCAGATGCATGTTCGTGTAGTCTTTTAGAACGTTTCGCTACTTAAATGTAGTTCAAGACTTTTGACATGGAAATAAAAATCGCAGCGAAGTTATTTCAAGTTAGGGCCAATTAATTATGCCGCGGCGTACACGAGGCCTTCAATTGAATTATGCGGCACCATAATGCAGCAGAAGGTAATGTAGTGTACTGAACCCTGGGGAACAAAATGTCACATTTTACTTCTATTAAATGTCGTATGAAATGAAAAATATACAAAGGGAAAGAAACTTTCTTTTTTTTTGTGTAAAGTCTTTTATAAATTGGTCCTATTTTGATTATACTTGTGTATGTTAAAAAGTGAAAATAAAATCCCTAGACTTAATAAAAAATAACATCATAATATGAAAAATGAAAGAGATTTTACATCTGTTCATTCCCTTTGAGTCAGCAATTTCTTGTTTCTATTTAAATTAGACATGATTTTATAGCTGAATAACCATGACCTTTTCATTTTAATTATTGTATAATTTTAAAATTAAAGAAATAAATTTATTGTAAAAAGTATGCGCCTTCAATAAAAATATAGCAATGTACCTTCCTTACACATTAGTGATATTTAAATTGTAAGTGTGATATTACAAACAACATTTTTTTAGATAATATATTTTTCTTATTAGTATCGTGTAGAAGTTTACATTATTTAATTCTAAAGCTATTTCGTATCTATTTCAAAAGCAACGAGAAATAAAGAAGTATTGCGAATAGTGACGAAATTAACCTTTTTCTTCTGGCATTTGTACGAATGTTAAATGCCAGACAGAAATAAACCAGCGTTTAGTACACCTGGAGGTAATGGGAATACTATTGCATTAATATCAGAGAAAAATAAACCGTTTTCTTATATTTCACAAAGCAGTAAGATGTGCGTCACCCGTAGCTATCATGCGATTTGGGTCAGTCGCGTGTCCGAGGTTCTCTTAATTGGATAAAAAAGAACAAAACACTAAAGAAATTGTGTAAGGCTTCGCTATTACATTTCAAGGATTGTCTCTACCATTGATTATCACTAGTCTCATAAGGAAAAGTTTCCAATTAGCTTCATCTATTTAACGTATTCGAGAAACATGTTTAGAGTCTATAAGAGTTTGGAGTGCTAAAGCATCTTTATAAAACATTTAGTATCTGGGTTTTGTAGCTACAGTAATACGTCGATATATAATATATCAAATCCCAGTTTATTCTTAATTCCCAGTAAATACTTATAACCATAAAGTATATTAATTTCTTTCCAAAAATGTTATAAAATAATGTACAGAAGGATGACATTAAAACGAGAGGTAAAAGTAACGACTCGAATTGATATTTAATTAAGCTCCTCGAAATTAAAAGAGAGTTGTTTAGAATCCAACTTCACTTAATTTCTGTCAATTTGTTCGTACAAATAAACGAGAGGAACGAAGCTTTGGACATTGATGTAAACCTTCCCCCTCGTCCCCAACCTCCAAACCCCGGTGCGACCTGTCCTCGACCTCCGTTTGGTTTCCGATGAGCATCCCTCGCGACGTACGGTAGTTCCGGTAAATTGAAAAACATTACCGTTAAAAGTAGATTTCTTGAAATAATTAAGTCAAGAAAAACAAACTGTCGCCTTTAAAATTACATAGATATCACTTAATATCAAAGTTAAGACTCGATTGAATGATTTATCTTATTTATTTATTTATCGTTATGTACATTTTCTATTGGGTCAAGGAGAAAGAAAAGAGCATATACATTTTTTCCATTAAATAGACGAGACAAGCAAGACGGTTACCTGATGGTAAGTGATGCGTCTGCCCATAACAACCTGGCGCTGGTTAGCATGATATACACAGCACCACTTTGTGCTCGTCGCCTGAGACATAAGATGTTGAGTCTCCTTACCTCAGCAATTACACTAGCTACAACGTCCTTCAAACCGGAACACAGTAATACTACTGTTTAACGGCAGAAATCGACGCTGCGGTAATATATACCTAGACGGTCTCTGGCAACAGATACCTACCACCAGTAACATAATATAGTATAACAAATAGATACCATCATATAAAATTAATCATAAGTTTGATATGTGTATATATACACACAGTACACTAGCTATAGCGCCATTCAAACCGGAACGTAGTACCTACAAAGTATATCGCAAAGGTATACCTACCACTAATCTATATGTCATGCCCGAATAGAAACTCGAATTCAATTAATCGATTAAATAGTAATCTGCGACGTAATCGATTTTAATTAAGTTGGAACTTATGAACGGAATCGATACGACGATATCACTCGGCGGGTTAATGAATATTTCGGAGGACTGCTTCAGTGGATGTAGAGAAGCGGCTGAACCGTTTCAGCCCAAATATTACCGAACCGTTACAAGAGTAGTAGTAAAATTGTCAGGTGAAAGGATTTATTGTTTTTATACGACGAAGCGACGAGAGGAGCAGATGGAATGAGAGCAACGTTGCCGGAGACTGTGTAGGTACCACCGCAGCTCCTATTCATCATCAGCCTTTGTTAATACACTGCTATGTATAGGCCTTTCCCAATGTCTTCCACCAAAAGCAACCCTTAGCTATTCGAATCCACGCTCTTACGACCGCCCTGATGATGTCGTCGGTCCATCTGGAGAGAGGGTGTCCTACACTTCTGCGACCTGTATGAGGCCTCCACTCCAGAACTTTCCTCCCCCAACGGCCGTCACTGACACGACAAACATGGCCGGCCCACTGTCACTTCAGTTTGCAGATTTAGAGAGCTATATCGACCAATTTAGTTCTCCGCCGAATTTCGTCCTATTGCAGCCGATAAACAGTACCGTGATCCAGATTGAAGGGCACTATATATAGTGAAGTTATAACGAGATTTTATATATGTTTCAAGGGCAACGAGCTCAATGTGATGCTGTGTAAATCATCCTAATCAGCGCCACGTTGTTACGAACTGGCGTATACTATAAAATGGTCCTCATCTCATCGTACAGAAGGCCAGGGCCGTACTGAAGCGCTGGTGTATATAATTAAAGAATATCTACTATTATTGACGGATACCGGCTGTGCGCGGAGCGTGCCCTTGACCTGGTGAATGCCTGCATTTCACTGCCTCGAAAGGTTTCAGTTTATCCTCAACATAAACACATAAATGTAATAAAAATGGAACAATACTGAACGATGGTGTATGGATGATGGTAAGATATCTTGAAAGGGACCTGAACAGATTTTTTTTTTCGACAGAACGAGCAAGACTCACTAGAGATATATACTGAATTGTATTCATTGCTTTGCAGGTCGTTCACCAACGTGACGCTGATTGGGATGGCTTCGGTGCCTTGAGACAGGATATAAGCCTCGTTACTTCAGTAATATCATTTGCTACAGCTTCCTTCAGACAGGAACACAGTAATGTTTGAGGACTACTGTTTGTTGGCTGCAATAAGTGGTGCCTACCTAAACGGTCTCCGGCAACAGATCTGCTATCAGTGAATATTTTGAATAGTTCATATTATTCTATTCAAGACCAACAAAGCATAAAGTCTTAGAAAGAATTGTGGCAGATATTTAGTTAAAAATATTGCAGTTTTAGAAAAGCTTTTTTTTTTAGGTAAAAGAGAGTTAGTTAATAATATGATCTCTTTTGTATATACATTTTTCTTTATACACGATGAAGTAATGAGACGAGTAAGACGTTCACCTGATGGTAAGTGAAACGTTTGCCCATAACGATATGGCGCTAGTTAGGATGATATTTGGCGGATGTTATTTGACGATAAAAATAGGAAGGTGGAAGTATATATAGGACTTGTAGGAGACCTATGTCCAGAGGTAGACATCTGTGTGATGATACTACTATCATCTAAGGCTACTTAGCAACATATTGACCTATGTCAACTAACTGCGACTAACTATTTAGTCACAGAATTTTTGCTAGTTAAAATTAAACGTGGTTATACAAATATATTGTACTTGTAAATGTCGCGACACACTTAACGGGAAAGGTTCGACATGCCAAAGTATCGCGACACGACTGTCGGGAACTGCTGGACTAACTAACAATCGCTTCACAGCCCAATAACAATTCTAGCGAACAACAATCGAGTTTCGCCGAATCCGGGAAATTGGAAACTCGATAAATCCCGTCGAGGACAAATTATCGTTATAACGACTTTTGGTGAGATGAAACTTTAACAATCAAATTCCACTGTATTTCAGGTGTAATTTCGATTCTTCATAATCTTTTAACGTCAATAACCTAGTTTTAAGGATTTGTAGGTACGAGTTCTCTAAGCACTAAGCAAATGAGAAATATTTGAGTTTATATAGTCAGGGTGCTGAGGAAAGTTGCGGACTTCTCCGGTAAACCACACATCTTTACCCGTGGTAGTTCCATGCTGGAGACCGTCTAAGTATCACCGCAGCACCTATTGCAGCCGATAAACAGTACTGCGCAAATATTACTTTGTTCTGGTTTGAAGGGCGCTGTCGCTAATGAATTTACTAAAGTAAAAAGACTCGACATCTTATGTCTCAGACAACGAGCACAAGTCCAGTGTATAAATAGCGCTACGTTGCTATGAGCAACCGTAGCACTTAACATCAGGTGAAGTATCAATTAACAACAGACTCGTCTGGCTCGTTTTCTTCGCAGAAGCAGAGTATCTTCTGAATAACCCTTCTTTAATCCCATAAAAGGTACACTACATCTTGTAAAATATTGCAAACTGAGGATGAGGGTTGTGTACGAGTACAATCGTTAAACAAAGTATTCGATTATCGATTACTACTTTCATAGAACTTGATATCGATAATTATGCTCTGTTTAAAATTATAATTGTTTTTTTTTTTCATGTTTTGTTCAGAATAATCATTTCTTTTTTCATGTTTACTTTGTACTATGTTTAAATATATTGTTTATTTGTTGCGCTAAGTATCAAACTGGAGATAGTTCTTAAGGTTAATGTTTTTATTGTACGAATTAACTCATTATATCCTTTTTGTTTTAAAAATTACAATTTATTAACATAATTTTACCTAAATGTTAATTTTATAACAACTATAAAAAAAAATCCATAACGTTTTTTCTATAGTCTGTGGTTGTTCGTAATGTCAGAATTAAAATTTTATATTTCACATCGTATCAATATACAATATTATCAATAGAAGTTTTGTGATTTTTAAAAAAATACTGTTACTAAGTGTGGTAAATACCAACTGATGAGTAGTAACAGTAGAAGTCTATCGGCTGATGATGAAAGTAAAGTGGCAAAATTGTTAAAGTCTAAGTCAAATTTATCCAATATAGCAACATTCGTTCTGTTACTGAACGTTAAAATCTAGCACTCAGATCCGCACCATACGCAAAACACATGGTGCGGTACTGAGAGAAATCACCATCATCAGCTCATAGACGTCCACTGCTGGGTGTAGGCCTCCACCAAAGATTCCCATATCGATCGGGTAGGGATCCATATGGGCGGATTAGGGCCGTTTGCCAAAACGCTAGACCAATGCGGGTTGGTGGAAGCCAGAGCCTCGTTTGTTGACTAGCAGGGTGCACCATGAGCAGGTGAGGTTGGCTTGGGTACCGTGAGTTGGTGTGTAGGACCCCTTAAACTCCCTGAGAAGAATAGGCGCAAGAAATGAAAATCGATTTTGTGTCTTCACCAATCACGTGAACACTAGTGATCATATCGACACCGGAACATGAGCATCCGACTCGGAATGATCTGTAGATGTCTATAGGATATTTATTTTTTGCGTTTCATATATCCTTCATCGTTTTATCTCTAATTAACATTATTATTTAGCATTATTTGGGCGGTTGCTTTAGTAACGGTTGCCCTTGCCCTCGATGAACTATTTTTATATTACGGCCAACAAAGCGGGAGAGCAACATACACATATGTATTTATGTCTTTAATTCTAAAACGTGTTATGGCTTAACAATTATCTGTGGTCCTTTACTTCCTCGACGGAAATACTAAAAGTATTGTTAACGGAAGTATGAGTATGTTGCAATTATGACGTGATTTATTGCAGGGGAAGTAACCACGGTTGTTAAACATGAAACCTGAAACTTGTGCTTGCGAGTTGGTAATTGCTTTAAAAGTACACAGTTTCGGTGCGCTTCCGGCGTCGCGTTGTGAAATTTCATTTGATACTTTAATTTTGTTAATCGATGTTCTATAAAAACTTTAAAGCCATCCCCACCAGCTCGTGGTGCACCCTGTTAATCAACAAACGAAGCTCTGGCTCCCACCAAACCGCATTGGGTCAGCGTGGTGGAAACCGGCCCAAATCTACCCATATACTAATCGATGTAGAGATTTTTGGAAGCAGCCCACGTCCAGTTGTGGACCTCTATCGGCTGGTGATGATGATGATATTTAGTCAAGACCATCGCATTTAATTTTAAATCTAAAGCATGATCTCATTTTAATCGGAAGCTGTGATTCACGTTACAATAAAATCATACATAGTATATTTATACTACACCATATTATTGTCTAGGAACAAAATGTTAGGAGAATAGTCTATAGATTCAGCGCAACGGTTATACCTATTTAAACCGCTTTATTTTATTCAAGAACACGACGAGATGAGCAGGACGTTCACCTGATGTTAAGTGATACACTAGCCCATGACGTGGCATTAGTTAAGATGATATACACTGCACCACATTGTGCTCGTCGCCTAGAGACGCAAGATGTTGAGTCTCGTTACCCTATTAATCATATTAGCTATAATGCCGTTCAAACCGGAAACAGTAATGTTTGCATACTGCTAACTGTCGACTGCAATAGGCACCAGAAGAGACCTAGCATAAATATAAGTCTCCATTGAAGAGATCTAGGTTCAATGAGTGTATTTAATCTAGACCATTCTTATACTGTGTTCGTTGTGGGGCCAGAACTGACTAGACAGATGATCTGATGAAAGTTGCGGTAAACTGTTGTGCTGCTGTCTAAGGGATGATGATGATATGTCAAAGTTTGGTGTTGGGGCTCGTGGTAACTCACCGGATGGCGTGATCGGCAGCCGAGGCGCTGGCTGGGAGGCGTTGTGGTTGTCGTCGCGCGGCGGGCTCGCAACTGCTCCCTCCGCGTTGTTGTTCGGAGGGCCGGGGCCCTCGCCGGCGCCCGCCTCCAGGTGCAACTGCAACGCAACAGTAATGTTGAAACCGACGATTACCAGTAACTTAGTTTTTAGAATAATCTATCCATCCGTTTCATCTTTCTTCTCTTCTTCCTTCTCTTGTTTATGATTTTTTCATTTGTTCTTTCTTCTCTTTTTGTTTTTATTTCTATCCTTCTTTTTGAACAATGAGTCATCGGTAATAATAATTCATTTTAGATCTGTGAAAAGAAGTTCTCTAGAAATTCTTAGAGCGGTAGTCTTTGAAAATTTCTAGGGCGGTATGCTTTGGAAATTTCTAGAGCGATGTTCTCTAGAAAATTCTGAAGCGGTACTCTTTGGAAATTTCTAAAGCGGTCTTTTTTGGGAAATTCGAGAGCGGTGTTCTTTGGAAATTTCTTAAGCGGTGTTCTCTCCAAATTTCTAGAGCAATGGACGGATGATACGTGTGGCGTCCAGCGAGCAGATGAATCATTCTCGTTTTGTACTTTGAGGTGATACCGCGAATAATCTATAGGGAACGATACGTGCGATATAAAGCTGGGTTACTATGTTTGGACTTTATTGTTGTCAAGTAATAAACAACAATTTACAACTAATCATCATCATCATCCGATAGACGTCCACTGCCGGACGGTCC
Organism: Troides aeacus; assembly: GCA_033220335.2. Classification (NCBI taxonomy): domain Eukaryota; kingdom Metazoa; phylum Arthropoda; class Insecta; order Lepidoptera; family Papilionidae; genus Troides; species Troides aeacus. The sequence continues at coordinate 12,942,717 of CM067271.1, forward strand.
TGCGCCGCTCTCATCGCCAGGCACTAGTCACCATCGTTTGTAGGCGTTCATATAGCGGATTTGGGCCATTTCCCATCACGTTTGCCCAATGTGGTATGGTGGGAGCCAGAGCCTCATTTGTTGATTGGTAAGGTTCACCACCAGCAAGTGAGGTTGGCTTGGGTCCTGTAAGTTGGTGTGCCTTTACAACCCCTTTCTTACTACGAATATCGTTACGTTTATACCAAATCCAAATCAGCGCGTAACAATATATTAACTTTAAGATTAATTATATCATATCAATTATAACATATATAATACAATATATAAAGCACCAGTGGGTATACTCATTGAGGTTTAAATTTTAAGTCGCCTATTACTTGCTTTATGAAGTTTTCACACTGCTGCTATATATTTTTGGGAGTAAAAAAAACATTTGTATCTGTTAAAGATTTGATAAATTCTTTTTATATAGTATTTATTTACATTATTATGTAACAGATATTTCATTTGTTGTCATCTCTTCTAGTAAATATACCACGTCATCTACTACTGCATCTCTTCACACGTTAACTGGATTTAGAGAAAAAAAATTAACGTGAATCAAAATTACTGCGAAATGTAAATATTTTGTTTTTGGAATACATACTTTTTTGTTATTATCGTAAATATCAAAAATTTTTTTTTGAACAATTTTCAATGCTCCAATGTTCCTTGACGTCAATGCAAAAAGTTCGCAAACAAATACTCAGTTCGGGCAATTAACACCTGACACCGTTGCATACACCCTCTACCCTTACCATTCCATCAAATGAAAATAATAGGGGGACCGGAAAGTAATGTCGTTTCTGCGCATGCCAATACTTGATTGTCATTTGTCAGCTCATTGTTTTGTTCAGAGGCGTACCAAAGACATTGTGAGGTTATAGTGATTTCTTTACTTATACACAATTGAATTACAATTTTTTTTTGTAATTTTGGGTAAAATGGCCAGCCAAATACCAGAAGAGGTACACATCCGGCATTGCATGCTCTTTGAGTTTCGCAAGGGAAATAACGCAACAGTTGCTACCAAAAACATTTGCGATGTTTATCCAAATGCACTGGACATTCGTAAATGCCAAAGGTGGTTTTCCAAGTTCAAATCGGGTAATTTTGATCTTTCCGACTCGTATCGATCAGGAAGACCATCAGCGTTAGACAACGACGTGTTAAGGGCGGAAGTGGAAGCAAATCCGTGTCAGACGATCGAGGAATTGTCAAACAGTCTCAACAAACCTTGGTCGACCATCCAAGAACATTTGAAGCAGATTGGAAAAGTAAGCAGAGCAGGTGTTTGGGTCCCGCATAATCTGTCCGAACAGAATAAGGCTAACCGATCAATCACATGCAACTTATTGCTTCAACGACACAACACAGAAGCGTTTTTTGATCGCTTGATCACAGGAGATGAGAAATGGGTCCTGTATGATAACCCAAAACGCAAAAGGCAGTGGCTCTCTCCAAATGAAATCCCTCGGAGTACTGCTAAGCCAGGTTTACACCCCAAAAAAGCGCTTTTGTGTGTTTGGTGGAGTATTCGCGGCATTGTTCATTTTGAATTACTGAAACCTGGAGAAACTGTTACTGCAGACCTCTACAGCGAACAATTGCAGCGAGTCAATCAATCTTTAATTGAAAAGTGGCCAGCGATTGTCAACCGAAAAGGCGTCATTCTCCAACATGACAATGCAAGACCGCACTGCGCAAGGCGAACTCTAGAAAAAATTAATGAATTGGGGTGGGAGGTGCTGCCTCATCCACCATATTCGCCCGATGTTGCACCATCGGATTTCCACTTATTCCGAGCGCTGCAACACTTTTTAAGTGGCAAAACATTTGCAAATTTGGATGATATCCAAAATGCCATCTCTAGATATTTTGCCGAAAAACCAATTAATTTTTATCGATCAGGGATTGAAAATTTACTCACTAGATGGCAAAAGGTTATTGACAATGATGGGGAATACATCATTGATTAAAAATAAAGACTCGTTAAAAATGTATGTGTTTGTATTTAGCGTAAGAAAACGACATTACTTTCCGGTCCCCCTAATACTAAATCTTACCCAAGACCTGACTTTAAAGAGTAAGACAAAGACACGATTTGGATACAACGATCACGTGATATTAACCAAAACGTCTACCTATAACTAATGCTTGTTAGAATATTTACACAGCATCATATTGATTTGTTAATTTACTAACGGTATTGTTATTCTTAAAAATGTTTATTGCTGTTAGGTCTCTGTTGCCGAAGACTGTCTAGATAACTACCAACCGCAGCTCTTATTCCTGCCGCCAAATAGCAGTGAACAAACATTACTGTGTTCCAGCATGAAAGACGCTGTAGCTAGTGTAATTACTGGTAACGATAATTAACATCTTATGACTTAAGACGAGGACAATGCGGTGCTGTGTCTACCACTCAAACTAGATCCACGTTGTTATGGATATGCCTATCACTTACCATCAGGAGATAGTTTCGCATATCTCTTAGCTGCTTTCAATAAAAAAAAAATTATTAATATCTGGACAGTCTCCGAATAACTAATTTTTTCATAGAAATTAATAATTTTTATTAATATCAGTCATCATTCACTTCCGAGTGACGTGACCTCTTCTCGTATACTGCTGGCTCCGGAACAGATTCGGGACGAGCTGTTTATGCCAGGATGAATCGAGGCTGCGTCCCACTTAGCTCCCATTGTCTGATGCTGACTTACATTGTGTACTTGAGTCGGACCACTAAGTGATAGATTACATAGACGGAACAACCGGGAGACGAGTGACGAATATTTACTGAACAGTTGGTCAAGGACCATGCGTTATCCGTCACTTTCACACACATATCAGAAGGGAAAATACATATAAAAATATAGATAAGAGAAAAGGTATATAGAAGAGATTATCCCTAAAAAAGTTTCTCTTTGTCAGATATGTAAATAAAAAAAAAAATATTGATTATGTTTTTTTTACTTGTAGTACTTTTTCGTCCGATATTGTAGTTATTCGGAGACCTTATTTGCAATTTTCTTCATAGACATGTAAAGTCATGAATGTTCATTTAATTTATTTGCCTCCTACTGCTGATATTTATATTGTGCTTATATTTATTGTATCTATTAGTTCAGTACTACTATTTTTTCCTTCTATTTCTACAGGTTTTGTTACATATTTGCATAAGTTTACAAATTTATTTCTACAATCTTTGTACGCTATTAAATTATTATCTTCTATTTTCATTCCAAGTTCTATTTCTAACTGATTTCGTTTTCCTTCGTATATTGGGCACTCTACTATTAAGTGTATACTGCTTTCTTTCTTGGTTTTATCACAAACACACGCCGGGCTCTCCTTGCGCTGGAATTTACACAAGTACTTAGAGAACCCGCCGTGTCCTGTGACTATTTGTATAAGCAGTGGATCTAACTTCATTTTTCTTCATAGGATATGCTTTAATGGCATGAGGAAAGAAAACCTTAATCGTGCTTGTTGTTTTGACATTTTCGTATCGATCATTCCATTCATCAAGGGTGTTTTTACGTATTTCTCCCTTGATGAATGATATGGGACATTTATCATAGTGTTTTGATATTAGTTCTTTTGCAAGTGTATTTGCTCGTTCGTTTTCTGCTATCCCCTTGTGTGCTTTAATCCAACATAATTCTACTTTCTTGTTTTGGTTATTTATTTCTAATATATTTTTCTCAATGTCTGTTACGAGAGTATGGTAGGAGACGTTTTGTGCTATTGCGTGTAAAGCGGACTGCGAATCACTTAGAAATTTGTAATAATCTTTTTCTTTTAATATAAATTTCGTAGCGTCGTAAATTGCTAATAATCCGGCTTGAAATACGGTGCAATAAAATTCTAGTTTTAATTTTTTGATTCCAATTTTTCTATCCTTTTTCCATTCCGTATAAGCTCCTCCAACCTTTCCATCTATTTTACTTCCACCAGTATATATATAATTCATATCTTCATTTATTAAATCAATGTCTGCTTCGTCTCCTAGGCATATACATTTTTGTCCTATTTGTTTCTTTGTTGTATCTTTTACAATTTCGTTGGTATAACCCTTTTTTATTAAATATAGTTGAGCTGCTTCCCGGACTCCAATATCCAAGGGAAGCAGACCCGCTAGAAGCAAAACTGAGTGCAGAGAGGTAGTTTTGTAGGCTTTAACAATTTTTTGTGCAAAGCTGCGTTAAGTTGCTTCTGCACTATATTTTTGTTTGTTGCCGGTGACGATGCGTTTGCTGCATACATAATCACTGGCATAACTACTGCCGTATATATGATCCTGATTATCTCTGAGTTTAATCCCCAATTTATTATTGCTGCCCTCAACAACTGGCGGTAGATATTCTGGACCCTCAAACATACATTTTTGACATGTGAGTTAAAGGTCAGACCGCTATCAATCGTCAGGCCAAGTACTTTAACTTCTTTCTAGAGCACAATATTCTCCACAACCATATTTAGTCTTGGGAGATGGTATTTAAATTTTATTGTAATTAGTACAGCTTAATTTTTTGTGCTGTTGGTTATGGTGTTAAAAATATTAGTTATGATGTTAAAATATTAGTCATGACGTTGAAAGTATTAGTTTTCTTGTTGTGATTATATTATTATATATTTTGTTAAAAACCATTTAAACTCTTTGTTGCTGTAAGAGAAGATTCGAACAAACAAAACACTGTTGTAATCTGCTTTCTTTAGCTTTCCGTTTTTATCTAGGCTATCGCAAATCTGTTCTGAATCTTAAACTAAATGAATGGTGTAGATAGAAAATAAGAGAACATTTTAGTAAGACTTTATTTATAGCGGAGGCCGTAACGTCCTCGCAAATATTTTTGGGGATGAAATTTTGTAAAAGTAGCTAGCTGGCCTAATGGTTAGAGCGTGCGGCTTTCATTCCGAAGGTCGCAGGATCGAATCTCGGCATGTACCGATGACTTAATATTTAAGTTATGCACATTTGTGAACTTTAGTTACAACAGCGAGATACAAACGGTGAAGGAAAACATCGTGAGGAAACCCGCACACTGAAATCATCTTTGTGTGTGTGTATAGTGGCCCCAATAAAGTGGCAACAGGCTCGCCTCCTGTTACATGGGACCTAATCTGACCACATCTGGCGAAATGTGGGTGTTCATTCACCTCTGCCTACCCCTACTGGGAAAAAGGCGTGACTATATAAAAAAATTGTAAAATTCGTTCTTAGTTGCCCTACACTAGGCATAAGGAATATTCTTACGAAATTTAAAGTCTCCAGGCCTTATGGTTGCAAACATATCGTGATAAGTCACTACATAGCTGGAAATATATATATATTAAGTAATAATAATTAGTTTCTGCTTTGTATATTCTCTTTGTTACTAATCATCAGTGAGCCATTAAGAGATATTTGTTTATTGCCCTATTTAGTTAGTGAATTTAATTCCATATATTAGCCAATTGTATCATGTTTTTTTTTGAGATTTAAGGATATGCATATTATCGGTGCACCTTTTAAATAAATAAATAAAAACTAGTATACACTGCGTTGTAGGAAGCAAGCAACTTGTGAAGGACTGTGTAGTCCTTTTAAATTATTTATTACTTTATGTTACTAGCAAATAATTGGATACAGATGCCGAACATTTTATGTCTCATGACGAGAACTTACCATAGTTTGAGAACAATGTTTGACTGTTACCGCGGTAATCATTACAAACATTAATATGTACAAAATGCAGAGACTGTTATTCTTAGCTATAAATGAACAGTTGACATCTTTACATTTTATTTCTAATGAGTAATGAGAGAAATAATCAACTTTGTTTTAATTTGAACCTTAACTAGTTTATGCTTTAAGTTGATTTTCGCTTGGATTTAATGTGAGCTGTGGATGAGTACGGCTGCGTACCTCGCTCGATGACGTCACGAATGACGTGGCCGCAGTGAACTTTGCACCGTCGAGCGAACCTATCACAATGGAGGCTGAACGAGGGTCCGTTACTGCCAACTCAGTCCTTTTATAAATGTCAGCAATATAAATAAATTTTGTATACATGTAAAGAATTCTATTTTCTACGTGAAACTCATACTGTTGAAGCTAAATTTAACGAAGGCAGGTCTCTGCTGCTGCAGACCGTCTATTTACCAACCGCTCAACCCTGTAGTCTTGTGCTAGTGAGAATAGAACTAAGGTAAGCCCTGCCTGTTGTAGAACCGACTAAAAGGGTCTAGGAGTTTCGCAGGACTTCAGGGTGGGGGCCCCTTTCCTACGTGGGACAACGTATGGCTCAGCGATGGTGCCTAGAAGAGTTTGGTTCTTTCTCAGAGTTGTGTAGAGAGGCGTCGGTGCGGTTTATAAGAGATCCAGAAGCCTCTCCGAATGCACTGATGCAGAACACCGAGGGGATTTAGTAAGAATCTCATATAGCTTTGACTTCCCCTCAGAAGCAGGATATCTTTCGAGGATTTCCTCTCCGAAGAAAAAAATGGATTATATAAATACATGCAGACTACTGAGTAAAACAAGTTACCAACCGCAACGTCTAATTTCCATTATCAAACATTAGTGCACAAACATTACCGTGCTCTAATTTGAAAGGTGCGACACCTAGTGAAATTACTGGGGTAACAAGGCTTATTGCCTCAAGTCTTAGTAAGCGTATCATCAAGTAAACCACTTACTGTAATTCTTCTTGTCCTTGAAGTAAATAAAATTTGTTTACAGTTACAAATAGATATAAATACTTGGCTAGATCACAAAAGGACAGGGAAAGATTTTCTTTGTAAAGCTAGAAATAAGTTCAAAAGGAATATTAATATGAATTTTTCATAAAAAAATCAAGTGTTTAGTCTATTTTTAATATGCCATATTACATAAAATTAATATTATTATCTCTTTGTTGTCAGTTAAAAAGAAATGTAGAGTATTGACCAAAATAGCAATATCCAGTTTCAATTCCGCGTCACGTAAATCGTAACTTTGAAGTTATAAAGGTTTTTACTTGAAGTCGTAAGTTGTTAAAAATAGTATATATAATGTACATTATACATTTTGCATTTATATCTAATAAATAGACTGTTTTACAAACAGTTTTCATGTTATTAGCAAAGTAAATAATAATAAAAATGATCAATATACACTATATAAATATATTACCTTCAATCACTCCAATCTCGTTGTGCAAATATTGCCCGAGTTATATTGAATGAGGATCGTGATAGCTCAGTCTGTAAGTCGGTCCTACATGCCATTCGAAGGGGACGGGGTTCGATCTTCAATCAGCATGAGCTTCCGGTGAGAGAAAACATTGTGAAGAAACCGACAAGTTCGAGGAGCTGCTTATATGGAAGTATGATATTACCAACTCGCGCTTAGCGGATATGGCAATTGGATAATGGTGAATTTACCCTTGAATATAACCTTATGTGAAGAAGCGAATCCCAGTAGTGGGAAGGCGACTTAGGTTTTCAGGTTCGTGGGCTTTGATGGTGCCCAGATTATCCACTAAGCGAGTACGAAATTGACGACTGGTAGTCGTGTTTGTCAAAGCGTAGGGAAAGGAAAATATGACGGTTGGGGCGGTTTTTTTTTTATCATTACGATTCGGGAGGGTTGGGCTTTTTATCTCTTTTTTTCTTACATTCTCTTCTATCTATCATGATCTGTCTCCTTTCTCTCACTCTATTTTCTATGACATGCGTTTTCGCGAGCGTAGTGCGCTAATAAAAAGAATACTGCTTAAAATTGTTCCTCCCTTAGACGCCTTTCAAGTCATGCTAAGGGTGGAGTGGTGGTAGTGTTATTTCCGAAAACTGTCCCATACAAATATCAAAAAATTTAATAATTGTTTTACTTAATGACTTCCAGTTATATTTACACTTCTATTTGTATCCAATCTTCAGTATATGAGACTTTGTAATAGAAAGTATACTCGTATAAGCACGCCTTTGCACAGATATTATTTATATTATATATATATATATATATAACAGAGATTCCACCTATATAGAGACTCACATTTCTCCTCCGATGACCCCTTAGTCTTCGCCTGCATCCTACACTCACTAGGCACGACTTAGTTTAAGATTTCATATCTATACTTATCTATGTATGTATTACTTTACACCCTCTTATTTCTCCCCCTATATCACTCCACCTTTTCAATCCTTTCCCATCGAATACTCACTCGAATACTATCACACGTCTCACCTTTTTTATATACAAAATTATCTACATATATGTATATATTAAAGTTTGTGTTTAGTTTTAGTTTTTGTGTCCTGAGTTCGATGAAACTTCTATGATTATCAAACTAGCGCCGCAAATGATATTGTAAAAAATAAAGATAGAGATAGAGACCACCATATCTCTGGTCCCATAAGTCTTGAAGACATGAAATTTGCTAGATATATCCTTTTTTGCCGCAAATAGGGCATCTAAGAACCGATTTTATAAAATTCCTTTCTCAAAGTTAGTTGTGGGGCTGTTACAGACAGCTCGTAGGAAATACATAAAAATATATATAAAAATAATTACCAAAAGACTATTCAGCGCATTACTTCCTCAAGTCCAACCTAAATGCCAAGTCAGGCTATATCTAGATTGTAGAAATTAATGTTGCCGTAAAACAGCCCTAATCATCAGCGCAGTGCGGAAACGAAGCGCCGTCGCCGATGTCGTAAAATTTGACCTCAATTTCACGTGGGGTTATTTTTTTTTAATATCAACAAGGTCAGCGCTTAACCACGAAACCACTCGATGTTAAGTGGCGATTTGATCCGCGGTAATAAGGCGCTAAGCTATTAGCCTATTCACTATTTTCTTGCAGATACCCGCGTCCTATTTGGATGGGAACACCGACGCCGGCAAGTTGTTTCCTTAGCTGTTCTTAGGAAGAACGACGAGCTGAACCCTTTTGTTCGCCAACTAAGGACGTCCACTACATACGGGATTTAACATTCAGTGCTGAAAAGGAGATGGGAGAATATATCGTGTCATTCCATCGCACACTCTTCAAAATGTATTCTATAGAACATCGCGAGACTCCGGCTCTGATATATATTATTAACAGCTCGAATATAGCGATGCTGTTATGACGGCTACTATATAACAGAGGTGACTAACCAGAGGAGTAAGGGTTCCCGCACAACAACTCACGTAATCCAAGTCAACGTCACTTGCTCTTGATGAACCTTACTAATCAACAAACGTGGTTCTGGCTCCCACCAGTCTGGTGGGAAATGACCCAAACTGGTGGGGAATTTTTAGAGGAGGCCGATGTCCTGCGGTGGACGTCTATCAGCTGATGATGATGATAATAGCTACCTATAGATACCAGGTATTATTGAAGTTATGTTTGTTAAGTACTTGCTGATATTATTACTGTTCTCACAGTGAATGCATGCAGAGCAATGATAAGACATAATGGTCTCAAGTATAGAATATTTTCTTTAGCTGATTTCAGTAGACAACTGGAGGCGAAGTTTCAGATGTTGAAATTTAAATGAATTCGTTTCATCATCATCATTATCAGCCTACGGAAATCCGCTACTGGATATAGGCCTCCCACAAACATCTCCACATCGATCGATCCTGCCCTCCCTTCACCAAATCGTCGGACCACCTGGTGGGGCCTGCCAATACGCCTTCTAGTAGCGGTCGCTATTCGAGGACCTCGGTTCCCCATCGGCTGTCAGTTCGAGCGATGTGTCTTAAATGAATTCTTTTATTGTTGTTGATGATAATATGTTGATTGTTGAGTTGATGTACATAGAGCCGGAGCGAAATGTTCGCGTATCGATTTTATTGACCTACGGTTTAGCTGTCGGCATATATTTGATTTGAAAGCCGACTCTGACCCTCGGCCGCGAGAACAATGAGCCGCCTTTGGCCACGGTATTTTCAATAAACCAAGTCAAAGTGAAATTTTTCAATAGACACGTGAGACGGAAGTAAATATGAAATCAATAGGAAGTTTTGTTTCAAAGCTAAACAACATGAAGTTCATCGGTTCCTATTAACTTACCTTCACTTTACTAATGATTTTCATTCAATGGTTTGTCGGACGTAAACTATACAAATAAATTCGCTTATATACATTTAATTTGGTCGTAAATAAATAAAGTATATAGAAACCATACAATCTTCATACATAAGAAACATCAAACACCACATATAACTATTACTGTGATAAAGGAAGTTCACTTGCTTTTAACGTGCAAGTTAAATAATAATAATAATAATCTTTCTTGGATAATTATTAACAAAACAGTTAATAAACTTAAACAATTATAACAGTTAATTACTTAAAATTATATAAATGAACCTATTTTGGTAACCTCAATATCCTTTTCCACACTTTATTAGAGAAGCAGCTCCTCAGCAATGCGCCACGGCATTTCTTCGTAGTAATATTTGTGATGAGTCGAAAGAAGGTAACAAAAGGAAACTTGAACTGTTGTTAAGACAAAGATACTTGACACTAGTAATATTTAAACAAAGACCTTGTACAGCAAGTTGAAAATTGTTTATTCATCACTTTCCTTGGGTGTTTAATAAACTACGACGGTCTCCGTCTGCAAGTGCGACGCTCGACGGCGTCCTGAAAACCTTAATGAAACTCCACTTTTTATTCATGGCAACGGTTCTTTGAAATCTTTAAAAATGCAAGATATGAATTACGACAAAACTATACTCCGGTTAGTCAAGTTACTACTAGCTAGTAATGGTCGTCTCTGATCATTTAAGTACTCACAAGGCTGGTAGCGTCTGCATAAAATCGACCCGAGACAGGCTATCCGAGGCCGACAGCCTGGTCACCAAGGTTACCACCGAGAGGGTTTTAGTGGATAAAAATTTCCACATAACTTTGCCTTCCCCCAGAAGAGAGTGTCATTTGGAAGATTTTCTTCCCGAAACAAAAGAAAAAAATATGGATTTAATCACTGGTGGTGTTAATAATCCAGAGCTTATTTCCGCAATGAAACAGCAATGAGCAAACATTTCTGTGTTCCGGTTTGAAGGGGGTTGTACAATGGCAAGTCAATTTATGAAAGTCTATATAATAATATACATACAGTCGACACGCGAAATTTGGTGCTGTGTAAACCATCTAACTAGCGACAAGTGGTTGTATATCACTTACGAATAGATGAAGGTTTTCAACTCGTTGAATAAAAAAAAGCGTCTGAAGTCGACTAAATTAACCCTGAAGAATATCAGCAATTGCCCCACTTTTCGCAAAGACTTTATTCTTTTTAATAAGTATATATCTTTTTAATTTTATGGCCTAGCTGCGTGCTGCTGACGCACCAAGTCGAAGTAACCTCCAATTCAGAGGAAAGGGGGTCAAGGAATATGAATAAATAACTCGTAAGGTGTCAGGCAGGCATGTGCCGAAAAAGTTTAATCTTCTCCTACAGCAGTTCACAGAATACAGCGTTTTATTTCTCTATATTATTGATGAGGGAAGCAGACGTGGAAACCTGGGTGCTCTGTGTTATGTGACTCTAGGCTTCCCCTGTCAGGTATTTTAGTATACATAGATATGTCTTCGTTGGTGCGTGTGTATATAATATAATTTATGTATCACCATCAATCGATAGATGTCTACTGCTGGATATAGGGCTACTTCAAAGATCTCTACGTTTGTAGGAGTTCATATGAAGGATTTGGGCTATTTCCCACTATACTTGTCCAATGTGGCTTTTTTTTTTGTTTTACGTGGGGATCATGCCTACGCATACCCGTTCTCGCGGGAGCAAAGACGGGTTATGTCGGACTCGCACCGACTAAAACCCCCACGATTGGCTTGGATCCCACGAGCTCTTACACCCCTTTTATTTAATTATACTTTACTAATTTATTTATACGTTTTGTTAATTATTTTTGTAATTTTAAATAATTTTAATTACTAAGAGATTGACTTCTAGATGTTAACACTAACTATTAGATAGTAAATATATTTGTAATCAAACTATAGAGAAGCAGCGGATCCCCTGACCGCTTTGTTGGTTGTAATATCCCTCAATTCCCTTTGAGGAATGTATTTCGTAAAATCTATTCTTAGTTGAAAATGCCTAATAAATTTCAAGTCTCCACCCCCTCATGGTAATATATATATACATAAATGTATATATGGTTGTGTATATATATATATACCATCGAACCTAAAGGAAGTAGTATAACGTACAATATCGCAGAACCTATATTAATTGGGATATCGATTGATGATGATGTCGATGTGCATATACGTGATAAATGTCCACAGCTGGACTTAGGCCTACTGGAGAATTGGGGATAATACTGAGAAACTAATTATAATATACTATTTTGCAGAATAAACATATAACAAAAAAGCATTAGATGTAGTTAAACAAAAAAGCTGATGTTATAATATGCACCGTAACCCTTTAGATAAGAGAATCCTTTTATGAGTTCCCAAGGTTGATCCTGGAAGGCAAAATTCCTGGAAAACGTGCACCTGGTAGACAGAATAAGAAATGGTTTGATGACATAAAGCAATGGACTTCGTTTAAATACCATCAGTTAAAAATAATAGCTGAGGATCGAATTGGTTTTCTCAATCTGATCGCCAGATTTCAGTTTGAAGAGGACATCTAATGATGATGATGATGACCGCAAGACATTGTGTCAGGGTTGTAAGGGTTTCCGCATAACAACTCACGGGACCCAAGCCAACCTCACCTGCTCGTGGTGCACCCTGCTAAACAACAAACGAGCTTCCACCTCCCAACAACCTGCATTTGACCAGCGTGGTGGAAAATACCCCAAATCCCCCACACAAACCCCTACAAACATGAAGATCTTTGTGGTGAGATCTATGTCCAGCTGTGCATGTCTATCGTATGATGATATAAGGATATAATGCCTTCCAGATAATTTATCGTATTGTGACAAGGTATATATATATATATATATATATATGTGTGTGTACGTACTTGCACAAATAAATACTTTGATATGAGAAATACAATTTCAAAAACAAAAATGTTAAGAGCAATTAGTGGTATATATATATATATATATCTATCTGTACATATGTCTGTGTGCGTGTGTATGGAGGCTTACAGTGATATATTAATTTCTTTATATGTATATATGTGTGTGTGAGTCTACGCGACATTTTAAAATATACAATGCAGCTATTAAACAGGTCTGTGGTGGGAATGCGGGAGCCGTGTACTCACTGCTGGCTTCTGCGGCGCGCTGTCCACACCCATCTTCGGCACTGAACCTCAATATGTCATTACATACTTAGAAACAACCGTGTCACTGGGCTTTAATGGTTTATTTATTGTTATTTTTTTTGGCCCTCAGCCGCGAAAATGCGGCCTCACGTTTACACCCATCCTTGGGAGTGAGGTTACTGAATGCTGGAAACTTATAGGCATGTGACACGAGCTCGATGAATCTTTAATGAATTCTGCTCAACATTTATTTATTTAGATATCTCTATTGTCTATAGCAGGAAGAAGTGTGGGTGGAAGAAGACTATGGTAAGAATACCAGTACAATATTCATAGCTGCTGGTATGCAAGGTTCAGTTTTCATTAAAGAGCGTCGAGCTTCAAAAGAAGATACAATTTAGGAAGATATTCATAATAAATATGTTATACCTATTAATTTTTTTTTACTAAAATTAAGGTAAGTTTTGAGTATAAGTACGTTTAAGTAGTATAATATACTATAATAGAAATACTAACACAAAATACTTAATACTTTCGATACAGTTTGAGATTTTTCATTTCAATGAAGCAATTCCACAATCGTCACAAGACCTTTGTCCAATAGTGAACTTCTACCAGTTGATGATGAATATAATATAGCAGTGACAGGACTCTGTTGTCGGAGACTGGTATTTCTGCTGCTAAATACTAGTGTGGGAACATCGTGTTCAAATTTGAAGAGCGCTGTAGCTAGATTCATTACTGCTGTAACAAGACTTCTCATGACCCTACAAGTACTATACAGGGCTGTCTATATAATTTTAATTAGTACCACGTTGTTATGGATGGGCATTTACCATCATTCTTCGTCATAAAATATAAACTTATCGATACAAACACCGCAGTAAGCCGTCACATCACTGGCTCTTAGCTGGCTCACAGTTAACGCCTGCGCAGTGTACCTCTCCTCAGCCTCTCGCCGTCATCTGGAGTCTGCGTTGCATTCCCAACTCTCGCATTATGTATTAGGGTGTTATTTAGTAAGTTTCCACTCGCCCTTCAGCTGCCAAGTGTGGTGCAAACTGGAAGCGACAAAGCTTTTGCAAAATTCTCAGTTATGTTCACAGCTTCTAGAATTATTAAGAGCTTGTGAACTTTATATCATCTTCATCTATACACACATACTTACTCTGCTTTAATTTTAATACTTTTACAGATTTTAATAGTTATGGTGCGTTTATCTTATTACATACATTGTTTTTTTTAAAGGAAGGGTAGGTAAACGAACAAACAGCTCACCTGGTGGAAAGTGATCACTGACGTCCGTGGATAATTGCAACAGCAGAAGGGTCGCAGCTGCGTTGCTATACGGAGTTGCATGGAGTCATCGCGAGATTTCCGAAAGTAATTCAAAATTTTGATAGAGATATTGCTTCTTTCATTTAGAAGTCCCGTCGAATGTATTTTACAAAATCTTCTCCAAAAAGGGTGTTGCGGGGGTGTTAATAAAGGGAAGGATCCCGAGGGCCGCGATTTCCGGGCGGGTGAGAATATTTCTCAGATATTTCAAATCGTAACGACTACAGTATACAATTTGACATCACCAGTTAACAAAGTCATAGATCATGTCGCATAACATTGAACTAAACGTCTTCAGAGCCAGACAATTTTTTTAGTCACAGCAACATTCTTCAAGAGGACACAGTAATTTTTACGCAGAGTATAACTTGGGCTTAACTTAGTTTATTTAAATGTTAAAATGTATATACATCAACTCAAGAATAAATAATAAAGACGAAACAAAAATATAGAAAAAGAGAACTACTGATAAAATAACTGACCTCATGTCATCCCTTAATTTTAAGTTCATGTAAACATATTTTAACATTAGCCTAAGTTATTATACAGCTAACTTTATGAATAAGTAATAGATATTCTCTGTTTCGGAAACCTTATAAGTAATACCGCAGCGCCTATTGCAGCTGAGGAACAGTACTGTGTGTACATTACCGTGTTCCGGTTTGAAAGGCGCCGTTTCTAGTGATGTTACTGGGGTAACGAGACTTAATATTTTATGCCTCAGGCGATTATCGCAATATGCAGTATATATCATCCTAACAAGCGCTACATTATTATTGTTATGAGTAGGTGTATCCACTCACCGTCAGTATAAAAAAAGAAATGATTAACACTCTTCATTTATTTTTTTTCTTCATTATTACAATTAAAATTTTGAAACCTAAACGCTTATAACTTGGATACGGGCCCCCAATAACTCCGAGGGTGTACCAGGGTGACTGCGGCCTACGGAGCTACGAATAAAACAGCACGTAGTCTCGTAGCCAGCCGTAGCACGCGTGACGTCATTAGGTCATAATAAAAACATATAAAGAGGAAACATCTCCATAATACATTTCCCTTATACTTAAGTCATACTCGAAGTTTGAAAATGATGCATTTCTTTAATCATGGTTAAGCCGACGAAATCATATCAGTGAAGCCTCTGAATACGTAATATCAAAGGTAGCTCACACGTTAACTTATTAGAGGAGGAGTGTCTTCAAGATTAATACTACCTTCTTGATTCGTAGATGTTCATTCATATGGTTAACTGTTTAATCAGTATCAGTAAACAATACATAAAGTTACCGTGAAATTAATGAATCACAATAACACAACATAGATCACGCCTCATTCAAAATAGGGTAGGCAGAGACCACCTCTACTTCCTACGACCCTGGCACACCCTCTCTCGCTTCCTTCACTTTCATGAGCGTCTTCATGCATGCACGTCGGTTGCGAGTACTCTTGACCCAGCCTTTCTTAAAAAAATATTACGAATTGATTACTACAGGTCTATTTATCTCGCGAACTACGAACCAACTGCGAGTTCCCGCTGCGCACGCGCTTTATAGTAAACAAGTAGTATTGGTAGTGGTGGCAGCTTTATAACAGATGTCGTTTCTATCTCGAAAAGGTGACGTTAAATTTACATAGAATATTTGCACTGATATATATAATATATATATTATTCAACGAAGCAACGAGACGAGCGGGTCGCTCACCTAACGATAGATGCCCCTACCCGTAACAACGTAGCGCTAGTTATATATATACACAGTATTACATTATGCTCGTCGCTTTAAGACTGAAGTTACTCAGTAAGTAAGTAAGTAGTAAACTCTCATTACCTCAGTAATTTCACTAGCTGTAAATCCCTTCAATTCCGAGCACATTAATATGAACGTAATAGTAAAGGCGACGATTGAAATCTGAGAGGTGAATCATGCAAAGAAGAAAAAAGAAAATGTATTGAAAGATAGAAAGCATGATAGGAGTAAAGAAAATAGAGTAAGCAAAGAAAAAAAAACAAATTCTCAAGCGATACACAACCGGAAGGAACAATTTAAAAAAAATACCGGAGTATAGTAATTTCTGCGCAGTACTGTTTGTCGGCTGCAATAGGCGCTGCGGTGGTACCTACCAACAGTCTCCAGCAACAGAGACCTATCACCAGTTAATTTTTACTGTTTGTCCTTGATATCCAAGGCTTTATTTTTCTTATCTTTTGTAAACCGTGTATACATACAACTCCATTTAACTCCACTCAAACAACTCCCTAGGTGCTACAACATGAAGTTCTTCAAAAAGGGTGTGAAAAGGTTCCCGCAGGGTTGGCAACACATCCGGTGATACTTCTGGTGTTACTGGCGGTTACAAGTTGCGGTTACCGCTTAACATCAGGCTAATCGCATGCCTGTTTGCCACTGTTTGGTATAAAAAAAAATTACATGGGCGTGTGCTCCATACATGCAAATAAGCATTGCATACGCTGCCTCCTAACCCTATCTAGATAATGAGCTCTCTCTCTCGCGGGCCGTTTCCTCATGTCTGAAGATCGTGGTCAGTGCTAGGGTTGCTGTCTGGAGCTCTCAAGTCGCTGAAAAGGTAGACAGCAATGCTCTGACTATTGTTTAACAGGTAAGTTTGCTTTTTAAGTACAGATAAGCAGAGAGATTTCAGGCGTGGCTGGTATACCTTACCAGAAAATAGCGTGTACATCTCTGCGTAAATATATATATATGCATATAATGAATATAGGTTTTCTTTGTTAACCAATCACGTGAAAACTAGTGAACGTGACGACGTGGCAACGTGACCATTCGACGCGGAATAATCTTTTTATAGATGAAACAATTTATTTCTTATTAAATTTCATTAACACCTTCGTTTGGTATTATTTATACTGTTGCTATAGTAACGGTTGTTATATAAAGTTATTAGTGGTTGCGTTTATGTATATATGTGTGTATGTTTATGTATACACAAAATATTAATTGCAAATATACAAACAATATTATAATTGTTCTTACACTACATCTGTGTCTACTTATACTACCTTATTATCTAGCATTAAAATATTATTTATGCTATTAATATTGTATATTTATATAATAGTTTGGCAAATATCTCCCTTCCGCCTTTTTGTCTTTTGAATTTCGCGGCTATGTACAAAGCGCTACAGAGCTCGTATCTGGCAATACTATACATAATTTGAAAGGTCTTGACATAACCTACAAAACGACGCTATGCATAATTAGTTTGGATATTGCGTTCAACAGTTATAGACGTGTAAACATGCGAGTTCACTAACGCCGAATTTGCGCTATTTTAAAGTTTTCCTTCGTTAAAGGCAAATCCGCTAGAGAAACGTTCCGTGAGATTAATGGTGTTTTGGGGGATGGTACTCTATCACTTCGAACCGCGGAGGAATGGTTTCGACGATTCAGAGCCGGTGAAAACGACACCATGGATAAGCCAGCCGGCGGAAGACCTGTGACGACAAATACCGATCAAATCATGGACTACATCGAGTTAGACCGGCATGTGGCATCTCGTGACATCGCCCAGGAGATGGGAGTTAGTCACCAAACCATTTTAAACCATCTGCAGAAGGCTGGATACAAAAAAAAGCTTGATGTTTGGGTGCCGCATGATTTGACGCAAAAAATCCTTCTGGACCGAATCAACGCCTGCGATATGCTGCTGAAACGGAACGAACTCGACCCATTCTTGAAGCGGATGGTGACTGGCGACCAAAAATGGATCACATACGACAATATCAAGCAAAAACGGTCGTGGTCGAAGGCCGGTGAATCGTCCCAAACAGTGGCCAAGCCGGGATTGACGGCCAGGAAGGTTTTGCTGTGTGTTTGGTGGGATTGGAAGGGAATCATCCACTATGAGCTGCTCCCATATGGCCAGACGCTTAATTCTACCATCTACTGCGAACAACTGGACCGCTTGAAGCAGGCGATCGACCAGAAGCGTCCAGAATTGGCCAACAGGAAGGGTGTAGTGTTCCACCAGGACAACGCCAGACCACACACTTCGTTGATGACTCGTCAGAAGCTACGGGAGCTCGGATGGGAGGTTTTATCGCATCCACCATATAGCCCGGACATAGCGCCAAGTGATTACCACCTGTTCCTGTCCATGTTGAACGCCCTTGGTGGTGTAAAGTTGAACTCAAAAGAGGCTTGTGAAAAGTGGCTGTCCGAGTTCTTCGCAAATAAGGAGGGGGGCTTCTACGAGGGAGGTATTATGAAGTTGCCGTCTAGATGGAAACAGATTATCGAACAAAACGGCGCATATTTGAACTAAATCCGATCACTGTAACACTTTTTATAAAGCATTGAATAAAGAGCAAAAAAGCGGAAGGGAGATATTTGACAACCTTATATATCTAATAAGAGTTGCGCCGGACAGGAACTGGTGGACGCAGCTCATCAGCTCCAGACAGCAACGATCGAGGAACGATCCTATCTGAATCCAGAATCATTGACTCTCCAGATATTTGCCAAACTTATATTACATACAGTATCATCATCATCATCAGCGGATAGAAGTCAACTTCTGGACATAGGCCTTTTCTAAAGATTTTCGCATCGATGGGATAAGAATTGATATGGAGGGATTTGGGCAATTTCCCACCACGCTAGCCCAATGCGGGTTGGTGGAAGCCAGAGCCTCGTTTGTTGAGCTTGCTGTTAGCTAGCTAGTTTGCTGGCTTAGCTTGGATCCCTACACTAAAGTATAGTATACTAATTTTAATGTAACTCGATAAACAATAAATAATTAATATTCAACAAAACTTAACCTATAAGTTACTCAATTTAAACATGAAATAAGTTTACACATCTACGAGGTCGGTGTCTAAGAAGGTCGCTACGCCGTAGCATACGCTCTATGATATATCCGTAGCTATTTTACACAACATCACGTTCCAGTTAAACGCCACGCAGTTTAAAGGACGAATGAAGCCTTAACAATGAGTTCTATTTGAACAAAGTACACTATCGACGCACTGCGAGCTGGTCAGCCCATTCAAATATAAAGCCGTACCAACTGTCCGTTAAAGCATTCAATTTTAAACCTTAGCTTATTGATTTAAAGTTTACAGTTATATGACAAGAATTTTTCAAAGAGCCCAACAGATGGCGCCACCATGAACAATATATCACACTATCGTTTGTCATGGCGCAAATCCTTATAAGAATCGTACATCTTTGTGTACATAGTCTTCTGCCGACAAGTAATCATAAAGTATACAATTGTATCCATTAACTGAATCTCTCTGGATCTTTGTAATACGTAGATTTGAGACAGTGACTTACTACAAAGTATACAACTGTATTCATCAACTGGATTTTTCTGAATCTTCGTAATATTATTATACTTAGTAACTTGTTAAATCGCTCTTGTCGCTTAGTTGAATAAAAAAAATCGTTGCTGCTTGTTCAGCTGTTTGATCCTCGCGCTGTGGCTTCCTAATTCCCTCCTCAGATTACTTAAGCGCTTGATTATATATTCTTCTACGGAACTCCTGATTATACACAACCAAAGCAAGGATATTAGTTTTCTAATTCACCACAGATTTACGAGATGCATGCACTACGCGGTATTTACATCACACAGTTATATCTTCACGGTTATGTAGTGGAAGCATAATGAAATTTTCAGCATGCCTCGTCGACGTGTACGAGCACCCGTGTAGCTCGTAGCAGCCGCATGTAGGACGAGCTCATATATTACGGAGCCTGTAACCTTAGGTACATTTTGTTAACAACAATTCTATTTTTTATTATACCGATATCTAATTGTACAACCAAATAGTAATCTAGACATTGCTTCCGAGTTCGCATTGTAACTATTGAAATTGTTACTTTTTTTATACGACGATGAAAAGAGCCTGAAATTCACCTGATGGTAAGGAAGATGATATACATGTTGTTGCCGCATTGCGCTCGTCACCAGTCAAGGTCTAACTCACCTTGCACCAGTAAATTAGTTTACTAGTACTAGTACAGTAATTAACTAGCCACAGCGTCCGTTAAACTGGAACACAGTACTGTTCGCAGTCTACTATTTAAAGTAAAAGATACCATGCTTCTGGGGCGATGACAAGATTATGTGAGGTTTCTACCCACTAAAACCCCCTCGGTGGTCTCCGTCAGTGCATTAGGAGGGGCTCCAGGATCTCCTACGGAACGCGCCATTGCCCTCCTGCACTCTGGGTAAAACATCCCACGGATCGGCAAAGTCCTCAGCACCCTTGCTGTGCTACGGCAAATACAAGACCACTATGCATTTGCCGTACTCCTTAGCCTCACTTACGCCGACCCTCAAGGATCACGAACTTGAGGACTAGTTTAGTCGCCTTGTACGACAGGTAGGGAATCCCTTAGTCTTATTCATAATAGCCCAAGACTACAGGGCTGGCGGTGGTATATGCCTGGTATTTATTCAAATCGTAAGCTGGACAGCGTCAGCAATATCATTGTTAGATCTTATAAAATATAGCGGGCTTTTAACAAAAATCATTTTTCCCTTTAGCCTTCTTTACTTGGCGGGGAAGTTACGACGGTATAAATATAAAAGCACCAGGGTACCGTAAAGTTCAGCAGGTTACGTATACCCTCGGGCATTTATTAAATATACTTGAGTGCTTGTGGTTTCTTTTTGTTGACAAATGTCTTATTAAACCTTCGAAATGAATAATTGCTTTTATTGTATTCAGCAGATTTTGTTATTCGCTTAATTGATTTTCGTTTGTTTTTAAATCAACTTAAATTAGATTTTTGTCTGCATCAGTTCATTCGGATAGCCCCAGGTATATCTTGAAAAAGCACTGTGCAGAAGGCAACGTTCGTTTCTTGAGCGATAAGAGCCACCACCCTCAATGCCCGCGAAACTCCTAATTCCTTTTAGTCGCCTTCTACGACAGGCAGGGCATACCTTAGTATTATTCTTACTAGCCCGCGACTACAGGGCGGGCGACAATATAGATCTACCACCAGTAAGAATCTTATACGTTCGCAGTCAAGTTTTAAGCTTTTTGATATTAAACAAAAACACAAATTAACTTTTAGTTTTCACAAACCCCTATGTTTTTAAATCATCATCATCATTTCAACATGTTGACCTCTACTGCTGAATAAATGTCTACCAAAATTTTACGGGTAATTCTTGCTGAATTTAACGCAAGGGTTTGCGAGCGCACGAGCTAGCTAGTTAGGTCACAGGAAAAGATGCTGTATTGCTATGAGGAAATACAATCAAAAATTTCATAACCTTTTTTTTTCCTTAATTACCGACAGAAAAAAGAACATTTTAAAGGATTGGTCTATGTACATACATAAATGTACGTAAAAGTATAGTGCTCAGACAAATTTTTCTCCGCTCTTAGATATCCAGAATATTCCATAACATCAGATATAAAGACGAGGTTTTCTAAAAGCCTTTAATCTATAGATATATCTAATTGCCTATATCTATAGATTTTAAAAACCTACGTCTATATATTTGTAAGCTATATAAATATATGTAATGTCTTTTACTATTGTAATATATTAAATATAGCAATTGTAAAAGAAAACCTACAAAGCATTGACGTCACAATCATGATAAGTATAAGCTTCATCAAAAGCTGCAGTACTGATATTTAATAGAGCTGTAGCTTCTTCGTCAAGAGCCTGTGGATTATATACTCTATCATTAACAAGTTATTCACTTCATCCTAATTAAATATGTCTGGTGGAGTTCTTCTCCATAAGCACCTAATGCTTTTAACGGAAACAGTTGCGTTTATTTAACTTGTGAAAGGTTCGGAAACTGGGTCGCGGAGTTCTGCAAAGTCGCATCAAAACCACTACTTCAATCTACTGCTGTATGATCGAGATGCTGCGTGAATAACAATTTTATATTACGTTCATGATTTAATAGATATACAAAGTTTTTTGTACCGTTATTACTATATTTCTACCATTATTTTTGTACTGTTTGTTTATATTAATTGACAGCTTCAGGACCACGATTTAAAGTATACAACTCACTGAGGTAGGGTGTAAGGATGAAGGCAATGAGGTTTGTGATATTACATGTTTTTTATCTATTCAGATGTAGCATAGCATTCCACTACTAGGATATATAAAAAGAAGGACTAGAAGTAGAAATTTAACCAGTTGACAGTTATTTAATGATAAATTTAAATCTTCGTAGCGTATTGTAAATTTTTAGAAAAGTGTCGTAGATGATATGTTTAAAGATCAGTAACGGAGAGGGTTTTGCTGAAATTAAAAAATTGTTTATAAAATAGCAATATATGTACTGTTCTTTTATATTAAAGATGCTAATAATAAAATAAATATTTCATACATTCTCTGCCAATATTACTTACATCATATAATATCATATCGAGTGCTTCACCTTCAGTGACCTGTTGCACTTGCGGTATATATATTTATAATAATTTCTTATACACAATTTTAAACAAAAACTTCAAAGTCATTACATCAGTCGTTAATTTTGTTTCACCAATTTAATATTATTGTTTTATAAAACCTCAATTTAGTAAAAAAATGCCACCGTTGATAACTTTCGCATAACGGAAAATCTGTGCGACGATTGCGACTAGAGCTTTTGCTTATACAAGAATTTAATATTTTTCTCCAATGTGACACTTTTAATTCATGAGTTTTATTTAATTGGTTTATAGCGGCCGTATCGAGCCAGGCGTCCTAGCTTAGCCGAAGCTGGCGCTACACTGGGGTTGATTTTGCCGCCCCGCGTCAGGCGCAGGGCGGGGCTGGTTACGATTTAATTCAGTTAGACAATGTCACACCGGCTTACGCTACAGTACTACGAAAATTCATTAAAAATAAAATTTACTTAAGCATTTCATCTAATTACTTTAACTATGACGAAATAATAGGAGGAGCACCTGGTGCCAGAGACTGTCAAGGTCAATACTTTACCAGATCATATTTCTGCAGTTGCATAGCATTGTGCAAACATTACTGTGTTCCAGTATGCTGGGGTAACAAGTCTTAACGTCTTGTCTCAAGGCGGCGAGCACATGGCACTGTATGTTTTTTTTTTATTCAATAAAGCGACGACAGAATATGGATATTCACCTAAAGGTAATTGATAGGTAATAATAATAATATATACTGCAACATAATGCGCTCGTCGCCTTAAGACATGAAATGCTTTGTATCGTTTCGCCAGTAATTTCACTACCTACCCTTCAAACCGGAACATAGTAATGTTTACACAGTACTATTTGTCCGATGCAATAAGCGCTGCGGTGGCACCTAGATGGTCTCCGGCAACAGAGAGTCTACAACCAAAGATATACCACGATGTTAACTTGGGTTCGTACGTTACGTGGTGAAGGTTGAAATTTACAGTTTAACAAATAACAACGAATTGATTATATGTTTCAAGTAGTTCTTCGGTTCATCACTATAAACGTGCCTTGCATCTTTGCAACTACATGGAGAAGAAACGCATAATATCACAGGCCTTACACTATATTAAGCCAGTTGCAGGTAGTGCAAAATCTTTCATACCGAAAAGACTTGTTCTTACCAGACTTGGAAATGTCACTATCTTTAGACTCATTGCCACTTCATATAATGTAATTTTTTTTATTTGTCGATATGTGCGAGAGGTATATGGAAGAGGAATATATACTGTGCCCACCCCACATAGCTGGGAAAAAGGTAGGAGGAAAAAGAAAAAGCGCGAGAAGTTCACTTGAAAGTTAAGTAATACGCTTGCCCATAACAAGGTACCGGTAGTTAGAATGGATATATGAGAATATGGAAAGCAATGCTCCTCGCTTTAAGACATACAATATTAGGTCTCGCTATCTCGGTAACTTCAAGATCTACAAAGCCCTTCACACCGGAACACAGTCATGCTTGCACAGTACTGTTGTTCGGCTGCAATAGTACCTGCAGTGGTACCTATCAACAATACTTACTGTTATTAAAAACTCATTTCCGGCAAATTTCTTCCGAATAGTTTGATAATTATATAATAATGAAGTAAATGTCGTAGGCTGCGGCCAATAGAAGTTAGTTCTAAAGCGTCAAACAAATATACAATTTCCAATGTATTATTATCCGTGGGTTCGCTATTGACCGTCGGCATCCAGCTCGTGCGTAATCCAGAAGGCCCCGTGCGCACGAAGCCGGAGCCACGCGACCCTCGATCCAATTAGCCGCCGCGCGAACCATGCGGATCACCAATGTCAGTGCGATCGATCAATTTCGACGAACGTGATCTGTTCACGTGGCGTCAATCCCGTTCCGATCCAACTCTTTACCGGTACAGAGATTGCAGATGATACTTTTAAAGTGTTTGAAGTTTTTCATTAGTCAAAGCGACAGGTCGAGCAACATGTTCACAACAATGACAACGGATACGTCTGTTACCATGAAGTGCTAATTAAGGCACAGACACAGCGTCATATTGTAATCTTTACATAAAGATAGGATGTCAATTTTCGATACCCTTTTATTTATACTAGCTAGTTCCCATACAAATATAGTAAAGTTTATATGGTATATACCTATGATACTACGACGGTTAATACCTAGACTGTCCTGAACGCAGAGACTTACTACCATTGAACATATTCATAATAATTAATCGGTTATAATAGTAATCATCGTCATCAGCCGACAAACGTCCATTCGTGGACATAGGCCATCCCCTAAGATCTCAACATTGTTCGACCATGCGCTGCCTGCAACCAGCTGATTCCCGCGACCTTCACCAGGACGTCGGACCACCGTTGTAATAATATCATTCTTAATTGTCTATGTAAATAAAAATACTAATATACACATACATTTTAGAAATTAAAATTAAATGTTCGAATACGTTATTAAGTTCTTTTATAATAATTAAAGATGTATTTGTAACAAACATAAGAAATGAAATGAAAATAACTATAATATATAAATACACACACACATATATAAGTATATACAGTTATTTTCATTATATATTTACTTTTTTCTTATAGATTTCTTATTTATATCATTTATTTACTAGTTTAATATTTTCGAACAATCAGGTATTACAACAAAAAGAATTTATTAATATTTAATACATTAGAGATATTACAGAGAAACAAAAAGCAAGGTAGTAAGTACTGCTTGTGAGAATAAAATGTTACTTTATATTTTATACTCATATTTTCAACATTAATCGAAAAGTTGAAATAGTTAAAGTCGCATCAACAATAAGAATTAATTTACTTCACGATTCATGTCGAAAATAATTTAATTTGTGACCTTTAGTGCGTATCGCCTGCAGTTCTGGGATTTGTGCATCAAAAATGATTCATGTTGATCCCTTCAATTAATAAAGAAATCCAGGGTTTTAATTATTTTTTTTTATTTTGTATATCAGCAAATATTAGTGAGCTAAAGCATTCAGATTTTATAAAAAAAAATTTGAAAAAAATTTAGTGTAGTAGTATTTGCATAATATCGAATTATAAATGTACTGATTCACACATTTTAAAAATACTAAATCAACAATTTTTTTGCTATATCAAGTATTGCATTTTTCGTGGTAGTAGGTATAGAATTAATAAACAGTCTATATATACACGGCGTTGGCGGTTATGTATACATATATATGTTTGTGTTATTAAAAAATAAATAAAAGTACTGAACAAGAAAAACTTTTATTAAAAAATGGAAGTTTAAATCACAGCATAATTAACTATTACAATAATTTGTAAACATTAAATTGTTGTAATAACAATAATTTAATGTTTGCACTAGGCGAAATCACCTCCATCATGTCCAAACAAATTAGAAAGCTGCCAAAAATAACTGACAATATTGTCAAATAGAAATCGATGTTATTTCTGTAAACAATACGTTTAACAGTTTTAAAATATTTGAAATAATCTATTAAACAGTTGTTATTTACATTATAAGGGTTTCCACATTTTAAATGACTCTTGGACGCAAATATCAGAATTGTTCCGGGTAAATGATTTTATTATCCTCATAAGGGTGGAACTGGTTATTGATGCATGAAGTACGGGTCAGGAGCATTATAAATATATCAGGATTGATTTTTCCCTATTTATAGGAATGCTGGGGATGCTCGTATGGTCTATGCTAGCCAGTCGAAGTCGGGTACTCTTTCGGGGTGTTCTTCTTCTGTAAGTCTTCATTTAACATATTCTGTGCTCGTATTTGTGAATCATACAGGCCTGCTATTAATACATACAGTAGATTATATTTATATATCACAAAAATATTTTCAATTGCATGCTTTTCAGTATATTACTGTAATTATTACTCTTTTACTATTTGATAATACCATAACACTTTACACTTCACACTGTATAAATAATTCAATATGTAAAAAAATTACATAAACTTCCACATACATTTGTTATGTAAATGCTGTGATGATGTGTTAATAGCTTTCTTTTTAATATGCATATAGATTTTTCTTACTTGAAAAAATCTAAATTGCTTGGAAGGTATAAAGCATCCATTCTATAAGGTTTAGTGTAATATTATTTATATGTAAATAACAGGGGCTACCAACACAATATTTCATTTATTTTATAAAAGATCTTATATGCTTTTGAAGCCTGTTAATGACACATTTTATACTGTAAATGTTTGTAAATTATTTATGATATAACTAATGCAACATCTAAATTAAGTAGATAGATCAATACTTGCACAAATCAACAAGAATAATTAGTCAAATGTCATTTAGTAATATTAATCTATGTAGTCTCTTAAAATTAATAAGTAGTTGTCCTTTGGAAGTCTTAAAGGTGGACAGAGCCCACTAAATTAATTTATCTGCATGCAGAAGGTAAAAATGTTACAAATCTGATTATATTATCAACACAGATTACTGATGTAAAAAAAATCCTGTATTGTTGCAGCCGTTGCACAATAAAGATATGAATATATTGTCTCATTACTACTGTTATGTCATGAAATATATATAAGCCAAGAGTAAATTAGATCATACCTGTTTAATCTTTGTGTGTAGGTCTTCCTAATCATTAACAATAATTGAATGCAATTTATAATTAAATTAAAGCTGTGAGATTGTTTAGTGGTTACATTTTTTTCATACTCAATATTGAAACTGAAACAAATATAAAATTATCTTTGGAAAGTAATTGTCTCTATTTCTATAAACCCTGTGTTTGATGAAGCTGCAAAGGTTTATGAAGTGTTAAATGTCATTAGAATTTTATTAGTACAATTAGAGAAAAGCAACTAGAAACAAAAATAACAGAAACCTAAATATTTTTTACTAACACCATTTTGTTGTAACTAAACAATGATATAATCAGCTTATCTCATAGCAGTAACTTGGTAGTTGAAATGTTTTGACCTTACCACTGCATTTCATCGTCAGAGATGTACGTATATGCCTTTACCTACTGATATTTAAGTACCAGTACCCTCCTGTATAGTAATGATTAAAGGAAAAAATGAGAACCTGCTGTTATTTTTGGCAATAGGATGTTATGCTAATTAAAGAAAAACTTGTTTCACAGATATCATTGTGCGACATGATTGAACCGCCAGACTACGAGGAGGTGTGTGAGCGGCTGATGGGAGAAAGGGACCCACTTGCATACCCTCCAAATGATATAGAACTTCTCACAGTGCCAAGAAGGATCCGTACCTTAAAACATGTACTGCCAGATGAAGACTTGTGGGTTTAATTTTTTTTATCTAATTATATAAAAATACTTCTTCCTGAAAAATTAAACATATATTACAAATCAAATTTTGAAATAAAAATTTTAAAAGATATCTTTTGAGAGGGCTAGCCTCAATTGGCGATGGGCAGAACGCATTGCGCGAAGGACTGATAGCTGATGGGGCACTAAGGTCCTGGAATGGTGACCGCATACTGGAAGACGTAGTGTTGGCAGGCCCCTCACAACGTGGTCCAAGGACCTGGTGAATGTTGTGGGAAGCAGCTGGATATGGGCAGCGCAAGTTTGATAGATGGGAGATCTTTGAGGGATGTCTGTCGGCTGATGATGATGATGAGATATCTCTTCAAAACAAATATCTAAAAGCTAACAACTTTATATGGCTAATCATTTTAATACATATTAAAATTTGTTAAAAACCCTAAAAAAAATTATACTAAACTAGTCCACCTGCTTCGGAATTATGGTATTAAACCCAACAATAAATGTAGGGACCCTACTCTTGTGGGATTCATACTACATGCCGCCTATAGGTTAGAAACTGAACATTTTTTTTTCTCTATATAAGCATAGCTATGATAAAATTTTATGACACTTACCATGTATGTTTATGAACCATCCTTATACAAACTCCTCAATTTCTAGTACTCCAAGGTAGAACTTATCAAATTTTACACATATTTTCGTTATAAATTTGATAACAAACAAACAGGGCGAAGGCGCCAATGTTCGTCCGGGATTGCATCCGGTGTTACACAGCGGACTACACAGTGGTGGAGTACAAGTATCGGATGTACTCTGGCTCCGCTGGTGGCCGCGAGAGACTCGCCGAGCGGCTCGAGCGTTTGATGACCGCACCACCGCACTACTACGAGGTCGACGCTGAACCCTGCGCGCCGCTCGACGACCTAGCACTCCAACAAGTAAATAGTACAAAAGTTATTTGTTTATTATTGTTATAATAAACTATAAAAAAAAAACCTCTTCCAGTTTGAATCTCAACCATCCAGCGGCCGTCAATCGGTGGCTTCGATAACGTCTTCACTATCATGTAACGAAACGCTGACGCCGCGCGGCTCCTGGGCGAGTTTAGACCTCCAGAGCTCCTCATCGGACCCGCTCATACCGGATCTCTTCGAGAAGAAACCGCCTGAACAGATGGATGCAGTGAATGAAGCCAGGAGGTCTGCAAAAACTGCTTTATATAGTTTTTTGTTTATCTATTTGTACAAATACGCATTTTAAATTAGTATGCTGTTAAATCACAAAGAAGCCATGGATGGTAAAGCGAGCTCACACTTGGTCTCACATGTTGACAGCTGGAACACAGAAATGCTGATAAGCAGGCAGATTTTGATGAACATGAAATAAAAATTACAGATTGGAGAATCGTCAGGCGGATCTGTTAGGATTATACACGCCGTATCTTGATGAGGAGGAAGCGGTGGAGCGTCGGCTCGCCGCTGAAATGCCCTGCGAGGTAATGGGTCACAGGATATTGGTAGTCTGTCATCAGCTAAAGTAAGTACTGTCATTTGTTTTTTTTTTTATAAATAAAACTAGAAAAGTATTGCTATATCACATATAATATTAAAACGGCGTCTAATCATCTTAATTTTATAATTTCATTCTTTGCTTGAGCCCCTATTCCTTCTATCTCTCACACACGAACATTCTCTTCGCATATCAAAATACAGGATACCCTTGGGAGAGAGAGATCCAGCAAAAGTCTGTAATAGATCGATGGTGACGTCTATTACGAAGCGTAGATAATATGACGTATTATTTTTAGGTTGGAGTTAGACGTGGAACCACTTTTCGCTTCCATGGCGTTGTTCGACGCGAAGGAGAAAAAGAAGCTTTCTGAGAACTTCTATTTCAATCTAAACTCGGAGACGACGCGCCAGATGCTGTCCACACACGTACCGCACGCCGACGTCTCCACACTGAGCCGGAGCGCCGTGTTTGATATATTGAACCCGTCTCCTGACATATTCCTGGTAGTTAGAGTGGAAAAGGTCCTACAAGGAGACGTCAATGAATGTGTTGAGCCTTATATTAAGGACGATAAGGTATAAATTCGTTTTCATTTACTTCTATAGCAGAATTTTAATACATCTTAATCAAAAAAAAAGTATTTTTGGATTATGAGAGTTCCCTGCTGAATAACAGATGAGGCTCTGACCTTCCACCAACCCACATTGCGCCTGCGTGGAGGGTTACGGCCCAATTCCCCAAATGAACACTAATGTGGAGATCTTTGGGGGAAGCCAATGTCCAGCTGTGGACACCTGTCGGCTGATAATGATTATGATGTGCCAAGGCGATGATCACTATGTGTATTTCTGCCTAACTAGTGTCAGATGGTTATGTTGTGCTAACATGTCACTTATATCAAATGATCCTCCTGCTCCTCCCTCCTACTCCTCCCTTCTGGTCCTACTCGTCTCATCGTTCTATAACATGTTTAAACTGTTTAATAGTTTATAAATATGTAACCATTACATGTATTCGGTAGTCACATTATCATCAGTTCCATTCTTCAACAGAATCGAGAAAAAGTACGCGCCGGCGCTCAAGCGGCGTGCAACCGTCTCGGCAAGTACCGCATGCCGTTGTGCTGGAGCGCGGTGTCGCTGCTCAACATTCTCAGCGGCTCCAATAGCTTAGAGCGCGACAACGCAGACAAAGACAGCCTGTCCGCCGCCAATGCCAACTCCAACATTAACCCCAACACTAATAGTCTCGGTGTGTGTTATAACTTACAATTTAGAGACAAATATGGACTGACAAGGCTCGTAAGGGGTCCCGAAAAACAACTTACGGGAGCCGAGCCTACCTCACGTACTCGTGGTGCACCCTGATAATCAACAAACGAGGCTCTGACTCCTACCTACCCGCATTGGGACAGTATGGTGGTGGGAAACGGCACAAATCCCACCATATGAACTCCTACATACTACAGCTGCCATGTTGCCTGTATGTCCAGCAGTGTACGTATATCGGCTGATGATGATGATGATGACGAAAGGATTTGCTGAAACTTTCTCAAATGTGATCTTTTTGTTTTATCTATTTAAACATTGAGGTAATAATTTAAATCACCCAATTGATATAATAAATTTATTCATACATAAATCAGGTTTGAGTGTACTTACATACGTTCATCAGATCGCAAGGCGTCATCCAGCAGCCTGGAGCAACTGCGGCGAAGAGCGGGTGAGGTCGGCGGCTCTCTCACCCGCAAAGGTTCCATAGAAAGGCGTGCGATGCCCGTCCAGCAGGCCGACGAGCTGGTATCGCACCTCGACAGTTTCAAACCCATCGTAATAACTGTCACCAGTTTCTTTAAACAGGTCAGTCTATAAATAATCGTTTTGAATACTAAAATTCTAGTAGCAAGTCTCTCTTGTTGGGGACCAGTTTGAAGAACTATCACATATATAGAAGATTTATCACATGAAGTGTTAAAGTGATTTATCTGAAGAGT
Source organism: Troides aeacus (assembly GCA_033220335.2). NCBI lineage: Eukaryota > Metazoa > Arthropoda > Insecta > Lepidoptera > Papilionidae > Troides > Troides aeacus. The sequence goes on from CM067271.1 coordinate 12,974,498, forward strand.
TCTTTTTACAGAATATCTGTAAATGTTATATTAAATATTGTTTATTGAACTTTCTATCATCATCAGCCGATAGATGTCCACTGCTGAAAATGGCCTTCCTCGAAGATCCCTACATAAACGGTTAGAGATTCATATGGAAGGATTTGGACCATTTCCCACCACGCTGGCCCATTGCGGATTGGTGGGAGCCAGAGTCATGTCTGTTTAGCAGGGTACACCAAGAGGAGGTAAGGTTGGCTTGGGTCTCTTGAGTTGTTGTGCGGGAACCCTTACACCGCTTTGAACTTTCCATTATCATATAAAACTATTAATGTACAGTCGATTTTTGTTCTCAATGTCAATCAATATAAAGCATGATCTCTGAAAACCAAATGTTAACAGCCAGAACAAAGCAATGCTGATGTGGTGGCTTCTTCTTAATTTTTCATATTTCTTTCTACAAAGGAAACAGATAAACTCCGAGATGAAGACCTTTACAAGTTTCTAGCTGAAATCAAAAGGCCCAGTTCAGCTCCGAAGAAACTGAAATGCATCCCCGGCACACTCAAAATAGAAGTGTCACCTTGCCCGGACGAGATCAAAAATGGATTAACTCCAGAGATGGCTAAGCTGAATCCTTATGGAGGTAAGAGTTCGGTACCAGTTTTGATTCTACTAGTATCAAAAGTATTTTGTACATTTACAGTATCATAATAACAACATCATCATCAACGTCAGCCATTAGACATCCACAGCTGAACATCAGCCTCCCTCAAAAATCTCCACATCGCATACAGTGTCGGCATCCAGCGGCTGTCCGCGACCTTACTGTCAATATTGTCTCCGGTACTGCCGGACACCAGATACCGTCGTTTATTTGGGTTCACGTGAGTGAATTTGGGCCATTTCCCATCACGCTGTTGCAATGCGAGTTAGTTGGAGCCAGAGCCTCGTTTATGATTAGCAAGATGTACCACGAGCAGGTGAGGTTGGCTTGGGTCCCGTGTGTTATTGTGGCCTCTTACACCACCATAATATCTCGCTATCCCTACTATTACTTTAGCCTTCACATCAGCATGTTGCCAGCAATAAAATGAAACAGCAGTAGAATAATTTTCCCATAGTGCAGTCCTATATACGGCTGTAAACTTATATGATATCAGATGATAACGTGCGCCCGTGCAAGGAGATCCTGTCATTCCCGCTGCAGCCGGCGTTGGTACCGCACCAGCAGTACCGCAATCTTCTGTACGTGTCGGTGCGCGACCTTAACCTGGCCGCATACACCTCGCGCGCCGGCTCCGCGAGGAACATTACCGTATGTATCATCATCATCAGCCGAAAAATCTCTACGTTTGTAGGGGTTTATATGGGGGCATTTAGGACATTACCCACCACGCTGGCCTAATGAGGGTTGGTGGGAGCCAGAGGCACGTTTGTTGATTAGCAGGATGCACCACGAAAAGTTTGTTTTAGTTTGCTCGTGTCTGTTTGTTGTGTCTTGTGTGCTTTTGAGTTGTCGTGCCTTACACCCCTTGTATCATGATCATCATCCGATAGACATCCACTGCTGGATATAGGCCTCCCCCAAAGACTGGAGGGGATTTGGGACACCCCTTGTATACTTGTGATAATAGAAACAAACAATTTCAGTAATTAGGATATTTTTTTAAGAACAATATTTCTTTGATTCTTAATATTAAAAAAACAAATATTATACAAAATTTAAAAAAAAAATCTATGCTAAAACTGTATTGTTTATGCGAAAAACATTAGTTGATTAAAACTTTATTGTTAATGTTATAAACCGATTCCACTGCACGATATTATCAGTCATTCTAACCTGTAATTTTTTCAGGTTCGCATACAGCTAATGTCTGGTGAGGACCAGGTGTCGGCGTTGCCAGCCATCTTCGGTCGTAGCTCCTGCCCAGAGTTCAGCACAGAAGCCTACACTACAGTACTATATCACAACAAGTATGACGCAGATATTTGATAGATATATTTCACATAGTTACTCACACACATACAATAACACACTCGAACTAATGTTTTTTTTTTTTTTTTTTTTTTTTTTATTTACGTGTGTAACAAAATGCTAACGGAAATGCACACCCCGTCGCCAAATTGGGCCGGCGACGGTGGTAGTGTCGGACTCCAACCGACTAAAAAGCTTCACACGGTATTCCACTCTCATCCACGTGTTCGTGGGGTCGCGGGATAAAGTATTGCAGTTCATCCACGACCCCCCGAACGGCGCCCGAATGACCGGGCCCACCTCGAGGAGGGGTGTGAAGCACCCCTCCTGACACTCGAACTAATGTTAACAACTACACAATCATTTGATCACAAATTTTCTGCCTCTACAAATAATACATTGCTTGTAGGAACCCGTCATTGTACGATGAGATTAAACTGAAACTACCCGCGGACCTAGGCGACCAGCATCACCTTCTCTTCACGTTTTTGCACGTCTCGTGCCAGAGGAAGCCCGTGCCGCCCGAACAGGAAAAGAGCGTGGAGACACCAGTTGGTTACTCGGCAAGTACAACATGCGTACAAATAAAAAAAAAAAAAAAAAAAAAAAAAAACAAGTGATAAAATATAGCCAGGACGTCAACCTGATGGTGGTGGGCATTACACCACATCATTGCATTCACTACTATAATACAGTCTTTCTATTTAATTAGTTTAGCCGCATCACCATTCCAAGTTAGACCACCTATCATTCTTTCTCTCCTTTCTCTCCCTCTCTCTCTCTCTTTCTCTCTCTCTTTCTTTCCCAAGATCAGTGTTCAAACACCACTGATTTCCAGTTTTAAAATTATAGACAATGAAAATATTGGGATAATGAGAATTGACATTGTGTATTGAAGTGACAAGCACGATGTAGTGCAATTGCATATTATCCTAATCAACACTTATTATTAGGTAAGGACCCTGCAAGCGTCTTCGTTTCTTCTAATTATAAATAAATCTAGAATAAACAATAAAATTGGACTATTTCCATTAGTGGCTGCCGCTGTGCCGCAACGGCAAGCTGACCTGCGGCGAGTTCAACCTGCCGGTGATGCAAGAGGAGCCACCCCCGAACTACTCATACATATTTCCCGATGTGCTTCTGCCCGGCACACGCTGGATAGACAACCACAAGCCCATATTCAGTATATGCCTCGACGCACACACCAACGTCCATCCGTTGGTGAGAAATCAAATATTAAAGGAATGAATGAATTATTAAAAACTTTAATTTCACATCATATTAATATATACTTAATATTTTTACAAATACAGGATGGGTACATAGAAAGGTTCGCCATGGCATGCGAGGCGGTGCAGGAGGGCAACATTCCGCCAAGAATTGGTCTCGTTAACATGGAATCAGAACTCCGAGCCAGGTAGGTGTCTCAGTTTAAAAGATTATCTAGATAGGTACCACCGCAGTAAGCCCTGTAGTCTCTGGCTAGTAAGAATAGGACTAAGATATACCCTGCCTGTCGTACAAAGTGACTAAAAAGTTCTAGGAGTTTCGCGGGTCTTGAGGATGAGGGGCCCTTATCGCTCAATAAGCGAACCTGCGTGGGACAGCATATGGCTCAGCGATTGTGCCTAGGAAGGTTTGGATCCCCTTCAGAGACTTGTTAACACAAAGTGTAGAGAGGCACTGGTGCGTTCTATTAGAAACGCCGGAGCCTCTACGTATGCACTAAGAAAAAATCTCACATAACCCTGACTTTCCTCAGAAGAAGGGTATGTTTCGAAGATTTCTCCCCATTCGAAACCAAAAAAATTGGTACTATCGCAGCGCCTTTTCTGTCATTAATTTTTATGTCACTAAATCAATTTCATTAAGATGGATGTTGTCACTAAATATTAGAAAAATGTAGACGAGACTTTTTATTTCCGGGGACATTACTATAAGGGGAACATAACTTACTATCAAGTGGACATCTTCCATGTCAAGTTAGTCACTTGTTAACGGCATCTGTTCACTTCTGTACAGCATAACGGAGTTGCCGACCGCCAATGTGGAAGTCCTCGCGCGCTACTTGCCGGTAGTGTGCGACAAGCTGCTGCAGCTGCTGGCGGCCGCGCCGATACTCGCGGGTCAGCCACTGAACATCGCGCAAGACGTATTCACCTGCCTTGCACACATCTTCACCGAAATAACGGTATTTAAAGCACCTGTATATGTCAACTAAACTATTATATTAGAGATATTTCCTTAGTACTTTGGATTAGGCCTTCTATATATCTATGGTCTATAGTTCTTTTATACATCTCTGTGAAAAAAATATATTTCAACAATTATACACCCCTTAGGGGGGATAGAACCTAACCTCACTTACTCGTGATGCACCCTGCTAATCAATAAACGATGCTCTGGCTCACGCCTGAGCCAGTGTAGTAAGAAATTACCCAAATCCTCCCATATGAATCTCTACCTGTTATACGGATCTTTGGAAGAGGCCTATGATTAGTAGTGGATATCTATTGGCTGACGATGATGATGATACTATCAAAAGTCTAGACTGCCTTTGCCAAGGGAGTTTTACTACCATACATTCGTATTTCATTTGAAAGGGAAACTTACCACCAGTACTTGATCTAATTACGTGTCCCGCAGAGCATGAACGACGGAGCATCGTGCGATCCGCATGGTCGCAGCAGCTTAATCACAAGCTACGTGCAGTACCAGTGCACCATACCGCGTCCGTCGCTCGCCGACAGGGACATCGGTCTGCCACTGCCGCCCTCCGGTAACGGCTATAATTCATGTTTTTCTCCGTCACCCTCTTATCATTCGTTGCCTGGTTGTGTCATCTGATCACTAAACGCGCAACGAGACCAGACCTATCTCCATATAATATGCTGTATAAACATTCTAGCTAACACCTTGACTACAGTATCAGACATTACATTGTCTAAATTGTTTTATTGTATCCATTCCATGTAACAAATCATCTATTTATTTCTTTACTAGTAATGAGCGATGGTTCCTGCAAGATACTTCACGAAGAGCTCGCTCTGCAGTGGGTTGTCGCTAGTGGCGCCACCAGAGATCTGGCAATGCATAACTCTTGGTGAGCCCTACTTTTTAAACCAAAGTATTTAAACAACCTTTGGTTGTCTTTCGACTGTTGAGATGATGAAGGGTTCTTGCATTATTCCTAATAATCATAGACTACAAACTGTTTGGCGCTTGTCGTAGTTATTCTTAGGGTTCCGAATAATCCATTATTGTGATCAGCATTTGAAGGGAAATTCTTCGTAAGTCAGGTCAAAATCAAGGGTACCAAACGCAGCATCTGTTATTGACACTAACAATAGTATGCAGATATTACTGTGTTTTAATCAGATAGTGGTTAATTAAATTACTGGGTTAATAAGACTTAATATTATTATTAATTTAATTATAATTTTATCTGTAGGCGAAGATCACAAAACAATATAGTGTATATAATCCTAACTAGTGCTACAATATTATATACAGGCCTATTACTTACCACAATATGAACGTTCAGGTGTCTCATTGCTTTGTGGAGAAATTAGAAAAAAATTAAATAATTCTTAGGGCGCTGTTTGAGCTAATGGTAAAATCGATGGTGGAGTACCTGTATTGGAGCGGCGCGCACGAGGCGCCACGCAAGGCGCGCTTCCCCGACCAGTTCATAGATGACCTCACCACCCTCGTCAACAATGTCACCTCGGAAATCATTTCTAGGTGCGTTTATAAGTAATAAATACAATAATTTTATCTCCCTAATTCAAAAAGGCTGAAAGTCACCCAAAGGTCAATGGAGAGAGCTATGCTCGGAGTTTCTCTACGCGATCCAATTAGAAATGTGGATATCCGTAGAACAGCTAAAGTCACCGACATAGCCCAAAAAATTGCTAGACTCAGGTGGGCAGGGCACATTGCTTTACGAACCGACGGTCGATGGGGCAATAAGGTCCACGAGTGACGTAGTGTTGGGAGGCCTCCTACAAGGTGGACCGACGATCTGGTGAGAATCGCGGGAACCCACTCGATGCGAGCAACGCGGGACTGATCGACGTGTCGATCTTTGGTGAAGGCTTATGTCCAGCATTGGACGTCTATCGGCTTATGATGATGAATAGTCATAAACATGCTACTGAAACTGGTAAACACACTATGGCCATGTTTCAATAGCCCCAAAAAAAATTAAAATTACAAAACGGTGTTAAAAATAAGGTAGGAGTGAATGATAACTGAAATGGATATATAAGAACATTCTCACATATTAAAATTGGTACATCCGTTAGAGGATCGCATCTCATTTCACCCTCAAACCAAATATAGACTAAGAAAGACCTTTGTGGGTAAAGCTCTTCCGCAGGTGGGAAGTGGATTAGAATATATCTATTGCCTCTCATGGCTTCATAGACAAGGCGCATCGTAGTAGACCACCTAAGCCTCACACCAATACCGACACTATGACAACACTTTCGCCAACCTGTATATCTAGCATGGTGAATACAGCAATAATCTCCACTTCGGAAGACCTATAATAGATACTTCACATTCATAATGGTGTGATGGGCTGATCATAAACAACCAACAGTCGGACACCTTTTCCGATTAGCCGTCTATAACGTTATATCTCCACAGTTACGGCAAGAATAGCCGCCTTACCCAGAGCCTCAACAACAGCCTGGCTTTCTTCCTGTTCGACTTGTTGAGCATCATGGACCGCGGGTACGTGCTGAACCTGGTGCGCGGCTACCACAAGCAGATGTCGGCGAAGATAGCATCGCTGCCAGACGCCGTGCCGCTCGTACATTACAAGGTGATCTTGTATCTAGTGTATACCAGCTTACGAATTAAAACGTGCTGGAGTTAGTTTACTGTAATGTAAAGACAATTTCGTTCCGTACAGCATAATGTGGTGCAATATATATTATCTTCCATCATCAGCCCATAGACGTTTACTTGCGGACATAAGCTTCAAAAATTTCCACAAAGTTCATTGAGGGGGGTTCTATTGCTATATTATTATGGGCAAAGAATACTATCACATGAATGTCCTGCTTGTTTCGACACTTGATAAATAAAAAAAATCGACTGCCACTGCCAATTTCAAAGTAGGAGTAATAAAGTCGACTGTTTACTTAGAAATGATTTTCATCTTCAATTAGCTCGCTTTCCTGCGCATTATCTGCTCACACGAGCACTACGTGTCGTTGTGCCTGCCGGTTGGCGGCGAGGGCGACCTGGCCGATGGGTGCACTCTTAGCGGAGGTGGAGGCGGTGCTTCTCCGCGCTCCGGCTCAACCTCGCAAGCGCCCCCCTTAGCCCTCAGTGCTGACTTCCGCTCGAGGCACTACTTGGCTGGACTCTTGCTGGCTGACCTCACTTCTGCGCTGGAGTTGCAGTGAGTATTTTTCTTCTTTATTCGTAATTTGAATTTATTCCTACTAATAAATAATAAAAGAGAAATATGTCTATCAGCGGGTATTAATTCGCAGTGTTGATAGCTCCTCTTAATGTCTATGGTATCTATGCCATTGGCTACTAATAACCCTCGCCATCACAATATTTTTTTATTGTTTATGTTAGGAGATGGTTCATGATAATATCCGAAAATGGACTTTGAACTTGCTGTTATAGATTTTTTGCATAGACAAAGAATCATTGTAGTGGTGCTGTTGTTTTTGTACCCAATATCAAACTTAGTACTTTGAAACGGATCTACATATAACAGTGTGGATGCTTATTTAGAAGTCCCGTGTTGCAATGCGCGGCGGTGAACGGCGTGCTCTCGCTGCTTACCGCGCACGACGCCGATCCCCGGCTTCAGGCGCCTGCGCTGAAGGCGCGCGTGGCCTCGCTCTACTTGCCGCTGCTCGGCGTCATCATGGACGCGCAACCTCAGCTACACCGTGGTTTCCACAGCGGGAAAGGTATGCTTGTAGCTACAACCTAGTAAATACTAACCTAATGTATTGTTTTGTTGGGGTAGAAGGGTTCCCGCACAACAACTCACGGTACCCAAGCCGACCTCACCAACTCGTTGTGCACATTGCTAATCTAGAAACGAAGCTCCGGCTCCCATCAACCAGTATTGGGCTAGCGTGGTTGAAAATGGCCCAAATCTTTACATACGATAGCCACTAATGCACAGCGGCACCAGAGACTATGCTGACCTGTATGGGGATATCTTTGGGGTGAGGCCTATGTCCAGCAATGGATGTCTGTCGGTTGATGATGATTATTTTGTTATTTCATTTATGTTTTGATATATATATATAATGATCATCAGTAGACAAACGTCCACTAAATCGACATGGCCTACCCCAAAGATCCCCGCATGATCGGGTAGGGATTCATATGGGAGGATTTGGGCCATTTCTTACTACTCTAGCCCAATGCGGATTGGTGGAAGCCAGAGCCTCGTTTATTGATTAGCAGGGTGCACCACGAGCAGGTGAGGTTGGCTTGGGTTTCGCGAGTTGTGCGGCCACCCTTACACCCGATATATTTAAATCTTTATAACTAAAATTTTATTAGAATACTACAAACCACTCAAAAATCTTAATAATATTTGTTATTTAATTATTACGTCTAACATTTTATTTTTATATGTAATATTTTTGTTACTATTGCAGAAGCACTCCAACTAGATGGCGATTTGAGTCAATTCGGCAATTTTCACACAATGTCGTCGCCTGATGATTTCAAACAGGTTTAAAACGTTTTTTTTTATTAGTACAATAAACATAGAAGAGACGTGAAGGTCAACTCGTGAAATAAAATCCGAGAGCCAGAATTCTAGATGTAAAAAATAAGTAAAATAAATGATACATATAATTTACTGGTGGTAGATCTCTGTTGACTGAGAGCGCCTGTTGCAGCCGACAAGCATTATTGTGCAAACATTACTGTGTTCCGGTATGAAGCGCGTTGTAACTAGTGTAACTATTCGGATAACGAACCTCAGGACATCTTGTGTCTCAGGCGAAGAGAGCAATGTGGTATATTATCAATGTATCTATTATAACGTTGTTATGAGCAAGCGTATCGCTCACTCTGAAGTGAACGTCCTGCTCGACTCGTCGCTCAATTGAATTATAAAAAAAAATTATAATCATTTTAACTTTGTTGACGTGCAGAATGGTAGGCCACCGTTCAACAGCGAGACGAGCCGCAACCTGCTCATGTGCCTGGTGTGGGTGCTCAAGTGGACAGAACGCAGTGTGCTGAGTGCGTGCGTTGCTGAACTGCCCGCCTCGCGGTTGCATCAGCTGCTCGCTCTGCTCGACCTGTGCTTCAAGTGCCAGGAGTATAAGGTACCTACTCCACCGCTAGCTTCCCACAGTTATCATAAGATCCAAGAAATTTTATGGTGTCACAAATGGTACCAGACAAAGACGAGTAGAGTTTGTGTAACACATCAGGTAAACATTCTGTTTGTCTTGTCTGTTTACAGGGTCGTAAAGAGATTCTGAAGTGTACACAGCAAAATGTCCGCAAGACTACGGACATTAAGGCTAAGCTGGAGGACGTCATCCTCGGTCAAGGCTCTGCGCGCAACGACTTTATTATGCGACGTAAAGGTGACGAGAGCTCAAATCCCACCAGCTCAAATCTATTTTGAGCACAAATGTGCTCAAAATAGACAGATAATTGAAAGCAACAAACAAAACAAATTTTGGACTAAAGTGATGATTTTTTTTTGTGATAAGTTGGTTTTTTAAAATCTAATTCGAAGATAACTCTGTTAATATCTTAACCGTAGGCGGTTCGTCAGGACGGGCATGTGGCACGCGCGGTGGCCGCGAGCGCTGGCGCAAGGAGTGGGTGCGTGGGGCGTCACGTTCACGTCCCGCATCCCCTGCACGCCCGCACCACGCCCTCGCCGCCGCACTGGCTGCCGAGCTCGCGCTTGCACTACTGCACGCATTGGAAACCATCGTCCAGGTACCACCATGGTTATGATTTACATACTACAACAAAGCCGTGATAAATCAGGACTTCCGCTGATAAAACTTTGATGAAAGCAAACGTTTACTTCTTCGGAATATAAATAAAATATTTCCGCCACTACTCTACTTCAGGTGCGTCATAAATCGACCGTAATAGGGAACAGTTCCGAGATATATCAGCAGCTTTCCTTGCTTTATATTACGATCACAGTCCTGCATGCCGATCTTGACGCATACCACAGAAGCCATCGTTTCGTGAAAAAATTTTCATGAACATCAACCGATGGATGTTCACTGCTGGACATAGGCCTCCCCCAAAAGATCTCCACATAGTAGAGTTAATTAATGGGAATTGGGCCGTACCCACCATGCTGTCTCAGTACGGGTTGGTGGGTGGTCAGAGCCTCGTCAGTTATCCAGCAAAGTGCACCGCGTGCACGTGAGGTAGACTTGGGCTCCGTAAGATGTTGGGCGGAACCCTTTACATCCCTTATAGTACAAAACCGTCCTACTGCTATATGGTACATTTATCGTGCAGTCGGTAAGCGGTCTGGAGTGGGGCCAGTCCGCGTGCAGCGCTGCGCTGGGCGTGCTGCTGCGAGCGCTGCAGCGCAACCAGAGCGCCCCCGTACTGCAGCACATGTTCGCGTCGGTGCGCGCGCTCATCGTCAAGGTACGGCCTAACTAAACCAATACTACAGACATGTATTGTCCTTATTTATGAGAGAGGGATGAAAGAAGGAAATAGGATGGAGAATGAGAGAAATGAACTATGTAAGAGGAAAGGTATAAAAGAAAAGAGGAAAAAAGAGATGAGTATGAAAAGTAGGGAAAGGAATGTGAAAATAATCAAATAAACAAATAAAACTGTGAACGCTGTTTTAAAAAAAAAAATACTTCAGATGTGACCTTGAATACTCATTGACTGTGACATACAAGCCACATAAGTAGTTTCAATGGTAGTACAGCTAGGTTATATACCATATGGTCATTGTACCATTTAAATCGAACTTATTAGTCTTTTGAGCGAGCATATCACTCGACCTTATGTGAAATTGAGATCAAATGTTTTATTTTGTTCATATTTGTTTCTGCCGTGAGTTAATGGATTGAATTATTTCGCTTTGCAGCTGGGATGGTCGTGCTGCGGCGAGGAGTCGGGCATCTGTCGAGTACTATTGCGGCACTGCGCAGCGCTGACTGCTGGTACACGGGCGCACGCATCCGCCACCCTGTACGCGCTCATGCGCCAGCACTACCAGCTCGGCAACGTCAGTACTATATATATACGTAACAGTTACTCTCGCATATACCGACAATGTATACCATAATAATAATGTTGTAGTTAGGAAGGTGTACATCACATCACTCGCTCGTCACCATGAGAAATGATACTAACCATCATGTCTCGTTAACCCAGTACTTTCACCACCAGCTCTTCTAACCAGAACGCAAATAATTTTTAGATGAGGGGTATAATCGGTGTTATCTACCGACAAGTTCTCCAGCAACAGACTTCTGGGCTACTGAATGTTTCTGGTGTTAGGAATCAAAGTCCGCCAGGTTGGCGAAGAGCAGATGGTTCGCGGTACTCTAAGTTCTCAAAACTTGTTGCTTTTGAGAATATGAGTCTAAGCTCATTCTCAAAGAGAAATGAACCCCGGCTTGGAACCCTTAAGCTCATAGTTCTACTTACAGCGACAGCTTCGCTTTTAGAATATATGTCCAGTTAGTCCAGGTTATCAAATGATTCCATTAATTTTCTCATAACAGAACTTCAGCCGTGTCAAGATGCAGGTGACCATGTCACTGTCGTCGCTGGTGGGCACGTCGACCACGTTCAGTGAGGAAGCGCTGCGGCGCGCACTCAAGACAGTACTTGTGTACGCGGAGCGCGACGTCGAGCTGCAGGATACATCGTTTCCTGAACAGGTGACCAGCTAAATTTGGAGAAATACACCACATTGCACTATCTATGAAATTAAGCTTCGCGAAACATCATATTCCATGACTTCAAATGGACCCACATGTGAACTTTGACATAATCAGGCCTGGCTTTTCATCAGACATGGCTGTCGAAGGGAAGCAAACCATCACCGTCAGATTAACAAAAATATAATATAATATCTAATATCCAGGTTAAAGATCTCGTTTTCAACCTGCACATGATTCTGAGCGACACGGTGAAAATGAAGGAGTTCCAGCAAGACCCTGAGATGCTGCTAGACCTGATGCACCGCATCGCCCGTGGCTACCAGCACAGCCCTGACCTCCGCCTCACGTGGTTAAACAATATGGCGCAGAAACACATGGAGGTATTACTGATAACCAAGCACCCGCATGAGAGGGCTATGCTCGGAGTTATTCAGCACAATCGAATCAGAAATGTGGAGATCTGCAGAACTAAGGTCATACACATAGCCCAAAATATTGCTAGACTTAAGTGACAATGGACAAGACAAATTGTTCGAAGGAGTGACGGCCGATGGGGCAGTAATGTCCTCGATGGCGTAGTATTGAGAGACCTCCCACAAGGTGGACCGACGATCTGATGAGCATCGGCTGAACCCATTGGATGCCGGCAAGGCGGGATCAATCGATGTGAGGATTTTTGGAAGGGGCCTATGTCCAGCTGTGGATGTCTTTTGGCTGATGAGGATGATGATGAAGAACCTTCTTGACTAAAAATTAATACAGGTTTATTCATTTATTAATGATTAAAAGGATTTATAGAACTTTATGATAAGTTTGCAGTCAAACCCATCTGATTCTTGTTGACCACCACCGCAGCGTCCATTTCTGCCGACCAGCATTGGCCATTGCTCAAGGCGATGATGTATTGGTTATGTATCCTTGTAAACGTCCACAGAGGTCGAACCACCTGGAAGCAGGCATGTGTCTGGTGCACGGCGCGGCGCTTGCGGCGGAGCAGCTGCGCGCGGGCGGACGCGGCGCGGCGCTGCTGCAGCGCGTCACGCACAACGCGCTGGACGAGAGCTGCGCGGACGCTCTGCACCACCACCTCACGCATCAGGAACTACAGGTTAGCGCACGCACGTACACACACATACATACTTTAACGCATAATACACACATGTAAAAACAGTTGATGTATTGATAATATATAATGTCATTATTATCAGCCTTTGTTTATCCACTACTGGATATAAGCCTTCCTCAATATCTTCCACCAAATGCGATCCATAGCTTCTCGCATCCACCCACTTCCGACCACTGTGATGATGTCGTCAGTCCATCTGGAGGGAGGGCGTCCTTCACTTCTACTTCCTGTACGCGGCATCCACTTCAACACTTTCCCCCACCGGCCGTCACTGACACGACAGACATGGCCGGCCCACTGGCACTTCAGCTTGCAGATTTTGAGAGCTACGTCGACAACTTTAGTTCTCCATAGAATTTCTTCGTTCCGGATTTTGTCCCTTACCGTAACGCCAAGCACGGCTCTCTCCATCGCTCGCTGTGCTACTTTGTATCGATTGACCAGCTCGATGTTCGGGTGCCATGTCTCTTCGCCATAAGTAAGAATGCCTGTAATAAAAAACATGTAAACCCTTACATGTTTCTTATTACATTTTTATATTAATTCGAACTTCATTGCCCTTTCGTTTACGTCGCAGGCGCTGCTGGAGCACGCTGCTAGCGAGCTGATGACTGCTGGCATGTACGAGACCGTAAACGAGGTGTACAAAGTGCTGATACCTATCGCCGAAGAGCACCGCGACTATAAGAAGCTGGCCAACATCCACGGGTATATAGCACAGCTATACTATTTACAGCAAGTTCATATTATCAAGGATTTAGGACACAAGGGTTACTTCAGCATTTAATTAATAAGGTCTCTATTTCCTTTCCGTTAGAAAACTGAACGAGGCGTTCAGCCGCATCGAGCAGTTGCACGGGAAGCGCGTATTTGGCACTTACTTCCGTGTGTCGTTCTACGGCGCTCGCTTCGGCGACTTGCACGCCGAGGAGTTCGTCTACAAGGAGCACGCGCTGACTAAACTGCCGGAGATCTTCAGCCGGTTGGAGGTAGGCAATGACATCACGTGTGCCGCTGCTCACTTCCATATCACGAATCATGTCGATGTAGTTCTATGATTGCATTAATTGAGATGCATTCATTAATATAATGATTATATATTTTTCAAAGCATGGATGATCCAGGTAGTCATCGGTATTGTGTGCCTGAGATCACTTGTTCCCTCATCATCATAGTCATCAATCTGAAGACGTTCACTGCTGCTGGACTTGGCTTTCCCCAAAGAACTTGTTTGAACAGTATCAAAAATTATCCCTTCCTACAGAACTTCTACGGATCCCGCTTCGGCGCCGACAACGTGGTAATCATCAAAGACTCGAACAGCGTGGACCCGAGCGCGCTGGACCCGGACAAGGCGTACATACAGATCACATACGTGGAGCCGTACTTCGAGCCGCACGAGCTGCGCAAGCGCGTGACTCACTACGAGAGGAACTTCAACATCAGTGAGAGAACATCATGTACATTAACAGAAACTCGTTAGATAGTAAGTCTCTACTGCCACAGCCCTGTAGTCTCGGGCTAGTAAGAATAGGACTAAGGTAAGCCCTGCCTGTCGTAGAAGGCGACTAAAAGGTGTAAAAGTTTCGCGGGTCTTGAAGGTGGGGGCCCTTATCGCTCAACAAGCGAACCTGCGTGGGACAGCGTATGGCTCAGTGATAGTGCTTAAGGGTTAGGCTACTCCTCAGAGAAGTGTAACAGTAATTGTAGATCCCGGAGCCTCTCCGTATACTGATGCAGACCACCGATAGGGTTTTATTGAGTAAGAATCTCACAACGCTGACTTCTCCAGGGTATCTTTCATAGACTTCCCACCGAAACAAAAAAAAAATGTCTCTTGCTTACTAGGGTAGAATGTATTTATTTATTTCACAATTTTTCCCAAGTCTTTTTAATTTACTGAAGCGACGAAACCCCGTTCAGCTGATGGTAAGGGTCATAACGATGCACTTCGCCTTATGGCATACCATATACATTTCTGTAGCTGCAATGATATTCACACTGGAACAGCATGTATGCATACTTTACCACTAGTAAGAGCTGTTGAGGTTAACAGGGAGCCACCAGAAACCTATACATTACACTTTAGGAAGAAGTTCCATCTAAGACTCTTACATTTTCCTTGTGTGGATAACTTGAACCTGGTGTTCCCAGAGCGCTTCATGTACGCGACCCCGTTCACTGTGGGCGGACGTGCGCACGGCTCCCTCGCCGAGCAGTGCAAGCGGAAGACGATACTCACCACCGCGCACCACTTCCCGTACGTCAAGACACGTATACAGGTAACATAGCCTTCAACCCCTCCTCGGCAACAACCTTCTACACCCGTCGACCAGCTTCCGCGCTGTACTGATCAATACGCAACATAAGAGCATTATTCTTCGAGCACGCTCCATCTACACCCTAATCATCACTTAAAAACACGTGAAGATGAAATCGACTGTTCAAGCATTGTAGATGAATAAATCTCCTTGTTGATTATACCGGTTTCTTACTGCATCTCCGGTTTGCAGGTGGTTCAGCGTACCCAAATAATCCTGTCGCCCATCGAGGTGGCCATTGAGGACATACAGAAGAAGGTAAATGTTAACATAAACCAAATTTTCCTGTTATACACCAGTGCTTGAACGCGTAACCTGATGATGAACGAACGGGTGTAGTCCTTGATGGTAAGATACCCTAGTCTATAGACGGCTATGGCCCGTGGTTCCTGGAACTTGACGTCATCAGCTACAGAATCCTGACGACAATATCTAATCTCCTTTAAACTTATTGTACTTAATGCCTTACCCTGTACTGAAAAAAATATGTAGTTTTTAAAAAAAATTAATCAGCAGTAACCAATAAATTGACTACATCGTAGTCATGGTAGTTTTACTCACCAATATGGCGGAGGGACATGCAGGAAGTTTACTTGATCTGACACGCCACTCCTCAGCAACGTGGCGCTGGTTAGTATTAATATATATACACTACACCAGATTTCCGACGCATTGAGACACTTCTTCAAGTTCCTCTCCAAGGTTGGCGATCAGCGTGGTACAGCCCTTGAGACACTAGACGTCGGGTATATTACTCTAATAGTTCCATTGGCTACAGCGCCCTTCAAAACCAAACCTTAACATTTGCAAACCACTACACCAGATCGCAGAACTGGCAGCGGCCACTTCACAGGAGCCGGCTGATCCGAAGATCCTGCAGATGGTGGTGCAAGGCTGCATCGGCACCACAGTCAACCAGGGACCATTGGAACTCGCGCAGGTTCTACTCTATTAGTGTTTTAAAGACGAACCATAGATAATAGCTTCGGTGAACACAACATCCAGCTTGTGCTGATGCTGATAATGATATGCTGGTTAAGATGTTCACCGAGCACCACGTTGTGATCAAGGGTTTCAAATCTGTGATCTTCATACCGGTATAAAGTCACGATTCCTGGACTGGAAGGCTCTGACGTATTAGTTGGATGGAGACAGCAAAATAAAACCTGTTCACCGTGTGCAACTTGTTCAAACTTGGCAGGTGTTCCTGGCCCCGGTGGCGGAGGGCCGGCAGCCGCCCACGCGCCTCACCAACAAGCTTCGGCTCGCGTTTAAAGATTTCTCCAAGAAGTGAGTCAGAACTTCTACCAACCTGCATTGGGCTAGAGTGGTGGGAAATGGTCCAAATGACCCCTGATGCGAGCAACGCAGGACTGATAGGGGAATCTTTGGGGGAGGTGTATGTCCAACAGTGGATGTCCATTGTCTGATGATGATGATGTCTAAAAGCTCCTCCTCCTCGAATGAGATCCTTATCGAACTTCAGCTTCCGGTTAAGGAAACCAACATATATGAGTACAACTGTTTTTGTGGACCTGTGGCATCCGCCATTCCAACACTTCTGTCACTTTTTATGACAGGAGTCCCTCAAATCCCAGCAGTGGGAAAACTAAGATAGTCATTCATTACTATTTATTATTAATATAAAAAACGGTTGATTATAATTTATATGGCTTCAAAGATGTAAATTATCATGATGATGAAATGGATCCTCTTCCTTTAATAGATCCTTTCCATCCCCTTATAAATAAATCGATGATTGGTGTGGTGACCTCGCGCAGGTGTCACGACGCGCTGCGCAAGAACAAGAACCTGATCGGCAGCGACCAGCGCGAGTACCAGCGCGAGCTCGAGCGCAACTTCCAGCGGTTCACGGAGCGCCTCGCGCCGCTCGTGCAACACACGCCCGGGCACGTCGCGCAGCTCAGGTGACGCGCGCACACACACACGCGCACACGCGGACCGGACACGCCTATACAGAGGCTCCAGTGATAGGTCTCCATTGTTGAAGGACGTTGTAGCTAGTGAAATTACTTCAGTAACTTCTAAGTACTACCGCAAGGCCTATTGCAGCCGACGCTTACTGTAACGTTACTGTGTTCCGGTTTGAAGGGCGTTGTAACTAGTGAAATTACTCGGGGTAACGAGACTTAACATCTTATATGTCAGGGCGACGAGCACAATGTGCAGTGTATATCATCCTAGCTAGCGCCATGTTATGGACAGACGTATCACTCACCATCAGGTGAACGTCCCGCTTGTCTCGTTGCTATGAATTAAAAGAATATACCAACTCCTCTTAATAAGGTACTCCTATCAATAAAGTTCAAACTAACCACTACCGCCATTGAAACCGGAGCAGGCTAGTTTATACAATACCACATAACATCAGAATTAATTGTGGTGGTAATGGTCACCAGACCTAACACCGCCAAATGGTTGATAATCCTGATGCATATTGTGTTCTGTTGCAGCAACGGCATGAGCAAGCACGACTACAAATACCAAGCATAAGAGACTCCGACACAGACACAGACGAGCACAGACAGTTGTATCATAACATCATCAGCCGACAGACCTCCACTGCTGGATGGGCCTCCTCTAAAGACCTCCACATCGATCGGTCCACAGCCAGCATGGTCTCCAGTACCGCCTGGCACTAGGTATTCATATGGGGGACATGGGACATTTCCCACCATGCTGGCCCAATGCGGGTTGGTGTGAGCCAGAGCCTCGTTCATTAACAGGCTCAACTACGACCAGCTGAGGTGGGGTCAGGTCCCATGGAATCCCTTGCACCACTACATTATATACACATCAGGCACAATGGATTATGGTGGTCTTTCACCAAGTAGAACCCTTGTGTGGTAGTCCTAAAGGGAAAGCATCCCGCTGCCGTACTCTTGGCAATGTCAATCATTTACTACACATTAGAAAAAAGCCTTCGTACGAGATGTGACTCTCCATCTCTTACGATCGTAAGAGAACAGCTCGAGGGTTGGTTCTAGGTTCTGTATAAGCACTAGGTATCTAACAAGCTTTTAGGTCTAGATATCTTTAAATGAGACTGTGGTGTAATGGATGACCTATTCCGCAGACCGTCTAGGTAGGTACCGCCGCAGCGCCTACTGCAGCCGATTAACAGCACTGGCCCAACATGTTCCGGTTTGAAGGGCGCTGTAACTAATTAAAGTACTGGGGTAACGAGGTTTAACATTTAGTCTCAAAGCGCCGAGCTCAATGTGGTGCTGTGCATATCATCCTTAGCTGGTGTGTCGTTATGGACACGTATGTCACTTAATATCAGGTGAACGGCCCGTTTGTCTCATGGTTGCGACAAATAAAAAGAAACACGTGGAGTGTAGAAGCTGACATATTTGTCAACATGTTAAAGACAATATGGGTCAGTAAGCTTCACCATCACTTGTTGTCACTTAAAATTATGTGAAAGTGGATTCAAGGGTTTGTTAGTACGGAATGAAAATTAGACTCTTCAATATTGGTCTGAGAATGTATTAGGCTTTATCGATATATGTCATTACACTAAAAGTTATAAGCATTTATGTGAAATTTGTAACCAAAAAAAAAAAAAAAATATTTGAGATTATTCACTAAGTTATAATTATCATTAATTAATTAATTAAGTTAACTTATTAAGCGATAGACCTATTCGAACATCAACCATGATGATAAATGTTATCAGTTCATTAGAACTGTTCAATGTTAACGGTTACGAGATCTCTCCTATCGCAGCTGAGACGGCATTGTGCGAACGTTGCCGTGTTCCGGTTCGAAGGGCGCTGTGGCTCATCTAATCAAAGAGCTACGCGGTAGTGCATATCGTCTCAACTAGCGCCACGTTATGGGCATGTATCACGATCACGTGAACGCGCCGCTCGTCTCGTTTTAAGCACATAGAAAAATACTTGACGTTATATATTTATTTAGGTATTAAGATGTAATGTATATTTTTTTTTGTTTATTTGGAAAAAACTTAAACACCCTGTATATTATAATACATTGCACACCTGTTCATAGTCTCATTCAGTAATATTTGATCTACGCACAGATGTATAAGAAAATATGGAGATATATTTTAGTCGTTAACATTAATATATACATATACCTGATCTTTTACTACACAGAAGAGTAGAAGACTTCGTAAGAGATGTGACTCTCTCTCCATCTCTAACAATCCCCCCACCCTCGACCACCCGTGTAACTCGAACGCACCAACGTATTACGAATACTAATTATAAAGTTCATAACGTAATCACTTCTCAATACCTAGTATTTATTATTAGTTTCCATGCTAAGACTTATCATCAATGGGTTTCGATGTATTTTTATATGTAATTACAATAAAACACTTCCGAATACCGTATAATCATTTATTTTCACTTATACAGGGCCGCATCGCAATCACATTCATTTATTCAAACGGTATGAGTTAATTGAGTTCACTGTACACACAAACGCACACACACGCACGCATACACACACACACATATCCTCACTGTACTGATGTAGCTGATCACCGCAACAGCGTTAGTACGTTATAAGCAAACCGCGCTGTGCGGGACAGCGGTGTAACGAAACCGATTATACTACGATACAATTTGTATGTAATCAGACGTGATTGACTGCCATGGCCCAAATCCCTCCCATATGGGGAACAAGTGTGGAGAGGCCATGTCCAGCAGTGGACGACGCCTGATGATGACGATGATGAGACTTTACTGCGGCCTTAGCTTAGTTTCGCATGAGGAGTACGTGAGCTGATGTGGACATCAATGATCTTACAGACCTAATGATACTTAGAATTCTAAGTAGTGTTGCATCAGCGCCGCTGGCATATGCCGAAGGTGCCCTGATCGATGCAAATGGAAGGGACGGGTGCAGTGTAAAACTCCTTTGTACTAGATGGCAGATAACTGGTTGTTGAAAACGAATCTAAAGGAAGACGGAAACTTAATGGTAATATAGCATCCGATCATCATCATAAGTCAATGGACGTCCACTGCTAGAAGATCTACACAAGGCCTCCAATAAAGATCTACACAGATCGGTGCTGTGCTGTTCACATCTAAGGGTTTCTTTCCAGTGAAACAGACAAGATGGACTGATGACATAGTTGTCATCAGTCCATCTTGTGAGGCTTTGGGTTTGTGCACTAGGTCTACAAGCGGCCACTGAAAACCTAACTGCACCATCAGCTATCATCACTGCCCGTTGCAATTTTAATCATTATAACATTAAAGTAAGTACATAAATGAATGTTAAATTAAACTAATTAAGACTCTACATCACTCACAGTGTACGTCTGCCTGATGATGATGATAAAGGTCCTCCCTATAACATGGTGCATTAGTACTGTGATTTTAGAAAACGCTTCGCACCAGCATCTCTGTTCACGATTAACTCTTCTCATTAGAAAAGGGGGGTGAATAGGGGTTTAATTAAATATTAGGGAAAATCTGATTATGAATAAAATAAATCCCTCCATATGAACCCCTGGAGCAGTCTCTAGTGTCCACCGGTACTACAAGTGAAGCTGACTATGTGAGATCGTTGGTAGAGACAATGTCCAGCTGTGGACGTCTATCGGATGATGAACAAAATCAATATATTATTTTTTCAATAACAAACAGTTACTTTCAAATAATTGTATACAGTATATATAACGTCAGGAATCCCCGCCTCATGTCCCCACATTATACAAGGACGATGGAGTCATCTCATAAAAGTACCATGTTAAAGGTTGGATCACAATAGCATGCTATATATTCTGCGGTTTAATCATACATAAGATATTGTTTAGAAAGAGTTTCAAGAGTTTAATCTGCAAACTGCACAGAACAGTAAATAGTACAATTACAGTATACAGAACCAGCCCGTGGACATCAGTCAGTATGCAGTGTCACCCGCCCATCCACTCCACTGTTAGATAATTAATAGAAACCATAGCCAAACGCTACGAACGAACATAAACATTATTAACATTGTCTATTCAATAAGACTATATAACTCAATGTGATACGATGAACCGAAGCATTTCTTACCATTTCAGTAATAAAATTAAAATAAAACCACTTACAAGGTCACAATGATACAAGATTAAAAATCACCGCACTGAGTTAACTTCAAATTGGTTGTCAAGTCTTTGTCAAGTGATGCAAACTAAAGTCACTCGGACTCTGCGGGCGCGTGCCACGTGAGCCGCTCCTCGTAGAACGCTATCACCTGCAGACGTACAAAATTATATGATAAATACTATAAACAAAACATATTATTAGTATCATCAGTATCAGCCGACAGACATTTACTGCTGGACATAGGCCTTCCCCAAAAATTTCTACATGCATGGGCCCTGCACTGGTCAGCCGGGCTAAAGGCTCGTCCTCTGGAGGAATTCATACAGGGGGGAATTGGGCTATTTCCCACTACACTGGCCGAAAGTGGGTTGGTGGGAGCCAGAGCCTTGTCTGTTGATTAGTTGGGTACCCCATGAGCAAGCGAGGTTGGCAATGTAAATCATTATGAAAACAATCATATGTTTAAAGAAAAAAAAGGTAAAACAATACTTTTTTACACAATAGTACATTAGATGTAGCAGTGAAACTAACTTTCTATCAAACAACAGAAATGCAAGATTGTTGATTTAATAAATTACGCAGCCTTTTATATCTCCTACTATGATATTTCAATATAATATTTACCACCTATAAGAAATACTCACTTGTTGAGGGCACTTAACATTGGCAACCTTAGCTGGCACCAGCTCTGCTTCATCGGAATCTGCCCATTTTATTAGGAACATCAGGTCTCCGGTGGCATCAGAGGCACCTTTAAAACAGTATTTTATTACAGGTGTGTATAATAATAATAAGCCATTGGCACCTGGTGCTAAGTAATGGTGCTCTACCCTGGTCTGACATTGTTAAAACAAATGAACACTTAATTGTAGAAATACTACAAGTTACTACTTTTTAAGTTACGGAAACAGTGTAATGACAAACAGAAGACACACAAATCAATCAGAACTGTTTGAGCAGACTGATTGGTGCATCATAGAGCCATTTGTGACAGTTGGGCTTAAAGATAAACCTAGATACTATATGATACAGCAGAGGCGGTAAGTCATTCCAACATTTTGATGCAGCAAAGTTAGAGGTAAAGTAAGGAGGATAAATGTGTGGTCTCAGTCTGGCTCGGGCGAAGTCTGCAGAACAGCTAAGCTTATTATAAAGATATCATAGCATCTTAAAATTTGTCAGAGACTGTAAAAACTACTCCAGCTGCATAGTTCTCACATTTTCAATAAGGTATGTATATAACATCTTTACTATAAATATAATTGAAGAAACTTGACAATCGGTCATCACTTCAATCTACTGGACAACACTGAATCCAAAAGATATTCACTGCTGGACTTGGGCCTCCCCAAAGATCTCCATAGAGTTTATTAAGGGGTATTGGGCCTTAGCCCACCACGCTGGCCCAGTGCAGGTTTATGCTTGGTCAGAGCCTCATCTGTTATTGAGCAGGGTGCACTGCATGCAGGTTAGGTTGACTTGGGCTCTGTAAGATGTTGCGTGGGACCCCTTACAACCCCTGAATATTATTACCAAGAGTATTTGTTGTACTTACAATGTTTAATGTGATGGTTGTTAGATACAGTTGCCAGCCAGCCAAGTTAAGAAATAATATAAACTTTTGCTAAACTTAGATTGCAGATACAGCATACCTATTATTTTTTCCGCTTTTAATCCTTTCTCAAAGCCCGACTTGGACTTCTCTTCTTTCCTCTCCTTCTTGCTTTCCTTAGATTCATCTATGGAAGAGACACTGGTAGCTCGACCCTTGCGGCTTGTTACACTTGTGTCTTCGCTAGATTCTCGAACACGCTTCTTAGTACGTTCTTCTGACTTTTTAGATTTCTAAAATGAAATGTTTAGTGCAAACAGTTGCAACTATTAAAGTTCTAACTCAATCTACAATACACTATCGTTTATTCTTTGTTCTTAATTCAACGCACATCATTTCTCATTAGTTTATTTATATATACAATGCACTGTTTTTAATATAGTGGTCCAACTCTGTTGATTAATTTTTTGTTTATAAAACTTATTTAAAAATTGGACAAAGGAATAACATTTCTCGCCACTAAGTTTTACAAAACATATTTATTCAATAATACTATTCACCTCTTTCTCCTTTCTGCTGTCTTCAAATGTTTTTATTAGTTCCTCACAATCTAAATTCTCCACAGGTTCCCATGTGCTCTCTTCTTCCTTGTAACCCTTCCACTTTAGCAAATACTGAATCTTTAAAACAAGAAAAGCATTGCACAACATTAACAATATCAAAAATATAATTATTCTTTCTTGTTTAATCCAACAAAACTACATCAATAAACTTTACAACATCCAATAACAGCCACAATCCAAAATACATATATTGCTGATTAGTTTCTTAAATACCGTTAATTAAACAATTGATTTAATAAAATCCTTATAAGGAAGAGCACTTAATAAACACATTTTTGATTTTTTGATTATTAAGTTATGATTTTTATTATTATAGTATCAAGTGTAACGTTAGTTGTTGTGCAATATTACTATTTTCTATCAACAACCAAAACGTAAAAGTACATCTTAAACAAATGCTGCTTTCTCAAAGAATTGGGAAGATATGAAGTTAGAATTTGCTTTAGAATCTTCTGGAATATATATGATACCTATAATTAAGATAAATTTATGGCCGTCTCAAGTTTTTATTTAAAAGATAAATAAAATTATAAACTTTGCAGGTTCATAAAT
The DNA here is from genome assembly GCA_033220335.2 of Troides aeacus. Taxonomy (NCBI): domain Eukaryota; kingdom Metazoa; phylum Arthropoda; class Insecta; order Lepidoptera; family Papilionidae; genus Troides; species Troides aeacus. The sequence goes on from CM067271.1 coordinate 12,998,629, forward strand.
TAAAATATTATACACAAACTAATCTTAAACAGAGTTAAATTTGGAGAACTGACCGCCAACCTTCGCTAGTCGGAGAGGCACCTTAAGAAGAAAAGAATCTTAAACCATATAATTTTTTCAATAGAAACTGTATTTGTTTTCGACTGGTGATAGTTTGGGAAAATACCTATCTGACAAAGAAATGTAAAACAAAACTATAATATTGATATTACTTAATGTTTTTCTACACTAGGGCGTACTTTCCTGCTCAAGAACGTCAAAAACAATATAAAGCCGTCACGCTTAAAAATTGATCTTCATATATGAATAAACTAAATTAAATGTGTGTACGCGAAATTAAAACAACATTTCTTTTAATGTTCACAACTGTATCCAAAGCTTTCGGGCAATTTTAAAAGAATTAATGATAAACCAACCTTTCCTTTGACGGTTCTTTTGTCGAGCACTTTTTCCACGACGTATTCTTCTTCGGTAGATGCATCAGTTGTTTCCCCCTTCTTGTCTTTTTTACCCATCTCTTTTAACACAGAAAAGGTAGGACAAATTAAAATGTAGAAAACACTACAACACACAGCAACGGCGTTTCCAAATGTACCAAAATGGCGCGCTGTCAAAGCAATGACTAAAGTTAACATCGACATTTCAAAGAGAAATAATAAAGTTAATTATTTGAAATATTGATCTAACATTTCAAAATACTATTAATTTTTTTTAATAAATTGATCTTTTTTCTATTATTGCAAAATATTAACAGAACGAAAATGGATAGTTAAAAACGTTTATAAATATATATTTTAGAAAAGTATTTTAATGTTATAAAATTGTTTTTATGTATATTTACAAAATAATATTATATGTAGAAATTAATTAATTGATACTGTAACAACATTTTTTCAAAAGAGTTGCTAACGTCGGTGTATTTTCATTCATTCTCGAATACTCGGATTGGTTTGACATTAGACGTCAAAGAGTCTAGTTCGCTGTGCACCGCTACGACTCAGCTTCAGTTTCAAATAGTTGACTCGGTGATCTGATTGTCAAATCGGTGTCAGTGAACAAGTGGAGTGGACACGCTGAATGCAGTCCATATTATATATATTATTACGAAGATTAACCGTATCGGTGGTTTATTTCATAGATAAATGTTAAATTGCGTGTTTAAACAAAATAGAGAGTTTATTTAGTGTCGCTAGTGTCATGTGAACGTTTAAATATAAACAACCGATGTAATTACTAAAAGACAGTAAGATAACAAGTTTTTGTGTCATTTCGAGTGGTTACAAATTGACTGTTGACGTCACTTACGGCGACCAATCGTTTGCCGCCGTCGACTATGTAGAAACTGTGTGTTATGATCTTCGGAGTTTGTTGTTGAGATCATATGTTGAATGGATCACACCACGTGAGTTGGAAATATGCTTTTGAAATGCACCGCAGACGGGAGACGAATCAAAGTGAACGGGGCGCCGGTCGGCCAAGGGAATGTGGCGAGAGGTAGGTGTTCGCTTTCCGATCGCCGTTTGTTGTCGTCGCAGTGATTATCATCACTATTTAATAAACATTGTTGTCGCGATAAGAGTTTGTGATGCTCTAAAGAGAAACAGATGATTGTTTGCTTCATTAGCGCAATTTTTAGATACTGTTTGACGTCTTGTTAATTGTTTGGGTAAACAACAAGTGGTTTATGTACGCGCTGCGAATTTTTGCACATAGGTATAACACTTCCGCCTGATATAAGTAACATAGAAGGGATCATTGTATAATCATCATTTTATTATACATATAGTTTTGTAATTAATTCTGATATATAGAACATCGAAAACGTGTAATTACTTAGTCGGGCTCGGCGTGCAATATTTGCCCGGTTCCACTTTCTCAATTGGAGCTCTGGTAACTTTCTTGTTTTCACTCATGATTACGGTTCGACAGGTTTTAAACGTTCAGTCGTTTTTCTACCTTCGTATAGTTTATGAGTTGTTTAAATAAACCATCGCCAGGATCGGAGTATGACTAGCGCTTATTAACAAACAATGACTGTTCTACTAATACTAATCAAATACCTCCGTAGCGCAGTAGTTGGGTACGTGTCGTGTTACGTACGTGCGGCTCCTGGTTTTAATTCTGGTTATATGTAAAGTTTGGTTGGTGGTAGAATTTTTCGAACCTGTCTGGTTAATTACGATACTATTTACTGGTGCTTGGTTCTTGGTACTACCGTAGCTCCTACTTCTGTCGTCATACAGTAGAGTGAAAATGCTTAGGTAACGAAATAACAACTTGAGGCTCACGACGAGCTTAGTATGAACCTATATATATCATCCTAACTAGCGCCACGTCATGGTCAGGAGTACTACTTACAGTCAGATGAAAGCTTAACTCCTTGGTAAGCTATTTGTAATAAATAATGTATAAAATTTAAAAAGTGTTGATGCTTGATAAACTAACACTATCACTGTTTTATTCACTGGCACAACAGCTTCGTGGAAGCTCCGCGCCGGCCTCGCGACCGCTTCCGGTGTTGTGTTTCCTATAACACTATTGCAACGAGCAGACCTTGCATAACTGCATTATTGCGTTATAGTACGCACAATGCGAATTGCGTAGTTTTAAATATTTTTTTCCTACTCCACAGATAACAGGAAAAAAGTAGTTTTTATAGACCTAACGTCTAAGAGCTATCATCAGGTCGCTGTCTGTACTTACGTTTATATATCTACACCCAGAGCCAAATGAGCACTATAAATCCTAGTTGCGTAAACTTATTTAAATAATCTCCCGATTCACACAAATGGTAAATAACTATCATCATCATAATCATTTCAACTGATGGAGGTAGTTATATAACTATGCTGGATTGTAATTGGTGAGTTTATATCTACGTATACCTTGAACGAAATCTCTGTACACGGCGCCGTGATGTCGGCCCGGCAGAGGCGTTAGCTTTATTTTATTGAATAAAGAGACGAGCTGAGCGAGACGTTCACATGATGGTAAGTGATCAGCCTGTCCGTAACAACATGACACCAACCATTACCTAACCTGACCTGCTCGTGGTGCACACTACTAATATTATAAACAAACGAGACTGTCTCCTACCAACTCGCATTGGGTCAGAGTGTTGGGAAATGACCCAAACCCCCCTCCTCCCATATGAAACCAGATCTATGTGAGAACGTTTGAGGAAGGCAATGGACGTATGTCAGCTGATGATGATACTGCACCACATTGCGCCCGTCCACTTGAAACATGTGATGTTAAGTTTCTTTTCGTTATTATGCACACTACTATTTCAGCCATATATATATATATATGGACGTAAGGAATCTTTATTTAAGTGGGTTATCAGCTAGCGGATCAGGTCGTCGTGCACGCAACGCCATAACAAATATTGGACAGGAAAACGTTACGAAACTTATCTGGTCGTTGGCAGCACTCGAACCAGCGCCTCGAGTATTTAGCCAGTTATAAAATATTACTACGTAGTAGTACACGAGCATTTGTTCATTCAGCAGAGACAGTAAAGGTACCAACGTGTCGCCTGTCCGTCCTTATACAGTTTACATGTGGGACTAATCTAAGATATCATGATGAAATGAAGATCATAAATTTACACAGTATTCACTGATGATAGTGTCTTGCGATGTAAGGAGTTCCGCCCGACATCTTACGGAAACCAAGTCAACCTCACCAGCATGCGGTGCTCGCTGCTGAATAACAGACAAGGCTCTGACCACCCACCAACCTGTACTGGGACAGCGAGGTTGAACTAAGACCAAATTCCCTCTCAATGAAGCTCCTTGAGGGTCGCCTATGCCCAACTGTGGGAGTTATCAGGCTGATAAGAAGCGTCTCTGTTGCCGGAGACCGTCTATTGCATCCGACAAACAGTACTGTTCTAATATAACTGTGTTCTAGTTTGAAGGGCGCTGTAGCTATTGAAATTCCTGCGGTAACGAGGCAACGTCTTATATCTGAAGGTGACGAGCGTAATGTGATGTTTTCTAAATAATAATGATCAGCCTATAGTCGTCCACTGTTGGACTTAGGCCTCCCGTCAAAGAATCCTACTTTGGGATTTATATGGAGGGTTTGGGACATTTCCCACCACGCTGGCCCTATACGGGTTGGTGGGAGCCAGAGTCTCGTTTGTGGATTAGCAGGGTGCACCGCGAGCTGGTGAGGTTGGCTTGGGTCCCGTGAATATGCTAACTACTGCCACGTAAAGAGCAGACATATCACATGGTGAACATTCCGTTCGTCTTGTCATTGTGTTATAAAAAAAATATATTAAAATCTCGTTACCCCAGTAATTACACAAGCTACTCTTTATACCGAAACCCAGTAAAATTTGCAAATTGCTATCAGGTAATAGAAATAAGAGTTGTGAAGGTCTAAGAATCGACTACTACTAGTACATCTTGAACGGAACTCTTTCTTTAGTTTTTTCTGTATATATATATGAATATAATGTATATATGTGTACACACATATGTGTGTATGTACATATTATTCTGTATTATATAATGTTTATAATAAAATAATGTTAATAGTAAGTTATAAGTAACTATGTATAAATAACTTCAACTATTATACTTAACTTGTCCGCTATGAAAACATTAAGAGTTATTGTGTAATTTTTCTCTAGTATCTAAAAGTCAAAGATATATATATATATGTGTATATATGTATGTGTGTGAAGCTTGTTTGTGTCCCACATATGCAATAACACATAACTGGGCCGGATCACCGTTATTTCAGTGAGCGAATAAAATGAACGGCCGTTACTTTGATCTCGATCAATAATACTGAGTGATATAAACCCTGAACGTAAACAGTACCACTAAATATATATACATATATATATTTCTATATATATGTGAATGTGATAATTTACGTCTGTCCCGTTATAATTATAAACTGTTTGTTTTTTTTTAATGTGGGACAATTACAGTTAGATATGAACCGTACAATTCAGTTATTTCGTAAGTGTATATTTAACTGCGATTTGTATGGAGAGAATATATGTTAGGTTCGTTGCTTCGTTCCTCAGGAGCTGGATGAAGTTTCTCCCATATAGAGTCATGTCTCCTTCTCTTGTGCTCTCGATTCCTCTGATCTTCAACTTTTTTTTATTCTAAGAAGCGAGGAGACGGGCGTGACGTTGTTATATACAGCACCACATTGTGCTCGTCTTAAGACATATGTTGAGTCTCGTTACTTCAGTAATTACACTAACTACAGCACCTTTCAAACCGGAACACAGTGATATTTGAACATTGCTATTTGACAATAGAAACATGCAGTGCGGTAGTACTTACCTTTTATTTAACACGGTGGGGAATTCTTAAATGATACTTCGCTTCTGGGGGGAAGACAAGGTAATGTGGGGCTGCTACCCACAAAAACCCCCTCTCTGTCGACTCCCTCAATGTATTAGGAGGGGCTTCTAGATCTCCTACGGAACGCACCGGTGTCCCTCTGCACTCTGGCTAGAACATCCCACGGAAGGGCAAAACCCCCCTTAGCACTCACGCTGTGTTACAGCAAACACATGACCACCATTCATTTGCCGTCCTTCTAAGGCTCTGAGGGCCTCCACCCTCAAGCCTCACAAACTCGAGGACCCTTTTAGTCGCCTTGTACGACAGTCAGGAAATATCTTAGCCCTATTCTTCATAGCTCGGTATGACAGGGTTGACAGTGATACCTGAACAGACGGTCTCCGGCAATAGACACCTATCATCAGTAAACTTATAAGAATAATATTTCATTGGGCAAATGTATGTGAAATACCACTAGTGGGCGATTATAATTATTCCCAGAAAAATCATAAAAGCAATACAAAAGAAAAATCATTGAATAGCGTTCCTTACTGTCTTCATAGAAATACTTATAACGAGCCTTCGTACGATATACACTGCATCACATTAAGTTATCGCTGTAATTTCACTTGCCGCAGCACCCTTCAAACCGGTACACGGCTATCGCACGCTACTGTTCGGCGACCTCGAAGGCCTCCGGCAACAGAGACTTAGTAGAGTACTTTTAAGCGTTAACCTAAAAAAGTGGGCAAGCCCCCCACCACGCCCGTGCCCCACATTGATAAAGCGTTTCATGAATTGAAAGGGGGGCCCAGCGCACCTCATTCATGCAGCACCGAAACTTATCTGTGGTTCCACTTACGCTTGTTCAGATAAACCAGAACACATGACCAATCGACGCAAACCTACTGTAGATGGTTATAGGGTATTTATGCGGTTGCTATAGTAACGGTTGCTATAGAAAGTCATCAGCTGCTGCGGTCAATATTTCAGACAAATTTCAATTGTAGTTTTCAAGGGAACGGTCAGTGATATATGTATTCGTTGAATTTCGAACTTCACACATAATTCCGTAAGATAATATACATTAAGGGAGTAACGGGTTCCGCAGAACAACTCGAGGAGCTCAAACCAGGCTCACCTGCTGGTGGTGAACCCTGGTAATCAACAAACGAGGCTCGGGTCCCCATCGACCCGCATTGGGACGGCGTGAAACGTGTCTTACAAACGTGGGTATCTTTGGGAGAGGCCTACGTCCAGCAGTGGACGTCTATCGGCTGATGATGAATATACATTATTACTACAATAAAGTAAATATATAAAAATGGTGTTTTAAATAGTGAAATATATACGAATGGAGCTGAGATAAGTTTTTATCGCGCGGCCTTGAGATAATCGTGCGTTATTGTTAGATAAGTAACGGCGGACGGAGTCAGTACGGTCGGGGCGGCTGGTGGTAGCGTTGGTGGCGGTGTGGTGGCGGTGTGGTTGCGGTGTGGTGGGTACGGGGTCCGGTCGGAACCGGTCGCCGGAGTCATATGCTCGGCGCGTGGTGCGTATCGATCCGTAAACAGTGCCGGCGCGGGCCCGCTGACCCCGCCGCCGCTGATAACGCGCCGATAAGTCGTTCACTCCGCCCCGGACCCGCCCCACGACCTCCTCCAACCCTCCTCCCGGCGAGAGGAAACAACACAACTACTTCTCGCTGTACACAACGCAGCTGCCTGTATGCATGCTGCGTAGCTCATCACCATCGGCCGATACGCGCCCACACCTACACATCGACTGGTGTTCCACTGGTGGCAGGTCTCTGTTGCCAGAGACCGTCTAAGTAGGACCAATTGCAGCCGACAAACAGCAGCATGCAAACATTACTGTGTTCTGGTTTGAATGGCGCTGTAGCTAGTGTAACGAAACTTAACATTATATGTCTCCGGCGACGAGCGCAATGTAGTGTTGTATATATCAATCTAACTAGCGCTACTTTGTTACGGTCACACTGACCATCAAATGAACTTCCGGCTCGTCTCAGATCGGAGATCCTCACACAGATCAGTGATCCTTACGCTGGCTGCAAAATGTATCTATATGTAAGTATCGTAGGATATGGCGGCTATCTTTTGCCTTACAAGGAGCACACGGCGCCGTGTAGTCGGCCCCACAGGTGCAGAAGCGTGAGGTTTATATGGGCTTATAAGCGCTGCATACCCTTTTTTTTGAAGGAATCGTGCACCTGGATGAGGCTGCATCCCCGGGTGGAACTCGAACTCTCCGCTCCATTTATAAGTAACAGTCAGGAGTATAGCGCGCCTCATCGAGGCCTTACATACTTGGCGACGGATTACCCATGAATCCGGCCACCGTGGCCTCAGTTAAGAGCTGCATACCCTGGCCCGAGAGATTTCGGTGCGGTGTGCATAGCAGTTCCTTTTCGAACCGCCAAACGCCGCGTGCAAATATTATATTACTGTATATATTGAATTGTGTATATCATCCTAACACATTTTAAACTTCAAGTAGAATAGATAACTTGTGGTCTTCCTCAATCCCTTACAGCTGCCAACCACAATCCAATCATCATCATCATCAGCTGATAGACGTCCACTGCTGGACATAAGCTTCCCCCAAAGATATCTACGTTTGAAGGGGTTCATATAGGGAGATGTTGATCATTTCCCACCAGGGCTGCCCTAATGCGGTTTGATGGAAACGAGAGCCTCGTTTGTTGATTAGCAGGCTGCACCACGAGCATGTCAGGTTGGCTTGGGTCTCGTCAGTTTTTGTGCGGAACCCCTCACACTCCTACTACCCTTTGGTGCACCATAAAGAAGAGATATTAAGAAAACCATAACTTCAAAGACAGTTCCAGTTTTGTATAAGACCGTCACTTATACTTCGTGAGTCGCATGAGAGTTAACGTCTTTTGGGATGTGCCCACGTCCAGCGATGGGATAATAATAGTCCAGAACGATTAAGTTATGACTGACGGACCATTATACGTTTACACATACATTAACTTGTTTCCATAATATGAACTGGTTATGATTACATAACATCCACCACACAAAGGTTGTGTTGATGGAACTGGATGTAGACGAGGCTGCAATTAACCTTCGGAACAGACGGACAGACAGTTCTGATCAACAGCATAATGTGAAGGATATATAACCGATTAATATATATATATATATCAGGGGGTGTGAAGGGTTCCGCCCATCATCTCGCCGATACCAAGTCAACCTCACCTCACCTGCACGGTGCACCCTGTTGAATAACCAACAAGACTCTGATCATCCACCAACCCAATTCCTTTCAATGAATTATGTGTAGATCTTTATGGGAGCTTATATCCAGTAGTGGGAGTATATCCGGTGATGATGATGATGACAGGCAGGTCTCTCTTGTCACAGACCGTCTAGGTAGATAACTGCAACAGGCAGTACCGTGCAATCATTACCATGTTCCGGTTTAAAGGGCGCCGTAGACAATGACATTACTGGAGTAACGAGAGTTAACATCTTATGTCTCACGATGAACGCAATGTGGTGCAATGTATACCATTCTCACTAGCGCCGCATTCTTATGGACATGCGTATGACTTACCACCAGGCGAACGTCCAGCTCGTCGCGTCGCTTAGTTGTATAAAAAAAAACAATGCCTGTTATTTGTTTAATACATTATCATATTTAACACAAAATAGATAATGATAATGATGATGATGATGAGTGTTACTTAGTTTGTATATTCGCGTAAGTTATTACTTTTTTTTTTATACCACTTATGTGGCAAACGCATGCGCCCCCTGGTGTTGAGAGGTAACCGCAGCCTATGACCCCACTACCACCAGAGGTATCACTGGTCGTGCTTTCAGGCCGTGGATCCGGGTCCACGAGCCCAGTGTCAGATGAGCTGTAAGAGCCGCTGTGGCTTCCAGCCCGCTCCAAACAAGAATATAGACTGGTCGTGTTGGCGACCCTGCAGAAACCCAAAGTAATTGAGTTAAGGAATTAAATAATAAATTATTGGAAGATGATAGATTCTCAAGAGATGTGGAGCTGGAGGAGAATGTTCGGAGTATCGTGGACTAAATTCCTCACCGAGTCTACTCCGAGATCTTGGCATCTAGTAGGGTGTATCATCTTTCGTATAGTCTCATCTTTTTGGTCCCGTACGTGGTTGTAGCTATTGAGCTACTTTTGGTCCAGGTTGAGGGCACCAGGCCACGACGAAGAACACCTATGCCCATCATCTTTATGACCAACACTTGAAGTGATGACCACGACCACCCTGCCAAGATTGGTACCGACAAAAAAGAAGAATTGGATTATATATCATAAGACACAAAATGTGTAAGGGGTCCCCCAGAACATCTCACAGGACCCAAGCCAACCTCATCTGCTCATGGTGCCCCCTGCTAACCAACACACAAGGATCTGGCTCCCACCAATTAGCACTGGGCCAGCGTGGTGGGAAATGACACAAATCCTCCTTAAGTTAGAAATTTTTGGATGAGTCCTATGTCCAGCAGTGGACGTCTATCGGCTGATGATGATGATAACATAATTATAATGAAGTATTCCATAATGTGTACAGAGAATATAGTGGTAAGAGATGCGCTGGACTTTAACCGGTGGAAGTAGATCATCGGCTCCAGACGGCAACCCTAGCACTGACCACGGTCCTCAGACATGAGGAAACGGGCGAAGTATGCCGGTAACCCCCAACTCAACACCTGCCGTTCCGAAGGTGGTGTAGCAAATTAAAAATAACCAATAACAAGCGTATCTCTTACCATCAGAAGGAAACGTCTCTCTCGTCTCATCGCTTAATAGAAAAAAAAAATGTTTTTTATTCAATTAAGCGACGAGACAAGTAGGACGTTCACCTGATGGTAAGTGTTGTTTGCCCATAACTTGGAGCTGGTTAGGATGGCACATAATGCACTACATTATGTTCGTTGCCTTGACACATATAATGCTTAGTCTCGTTATCGCTGTAATTTCACAAAGTATAACGCCCTTCAAACCGGAACATAGTAATGTTTGCATAACACTGCTTGCCCGCAGGATTATGAGCTGCGGTACCTACTTACCTACCGGCGACATAAACCTACTAGCATTAAATGTTTGTAGAGATTTTTTTTTAATCGTATTAAGTATGATATGAAAAAAAAAATTACTTAACTACCCTCAAGTTAGTACCGAATGGGATATAATGTAGACAGACATTATCCCTGATGATTTATTTTCAGCCTAGAATGCGGACGCTACTGAAGTCTCGATAGGCATTGGATGGTATGCGCGTGCGCAGCGCTCGCTCTGTCGCCTCTCGGTCAGTTGTTGGCGCGGCAGGTGCGACGGAGACGGATGCAGTGCACAATGTGATCAGCCTTGACCTTGCGTGAGCCACTATCACACGTTACTTGAGCAACTCGCAATGTTTATGTTGTGCGCGCTAACTGGTAATCATGAACGATCTCGCATAACGCTTCAGCAGCTAATGAGTCAGTGGACAGCCGCGGCCGCGTTTCCGTTCCTGAAAACCTCATCCTCTATATATGCAGCTCGTGACCACTTCCGTTCACCACTTTCGTGTTTAAGGTGATTCGCCATCTCATTCTCCCGGTCGCTGGAAGAGCATCGCAGGCTGCAGTTGAGAGGAATTTTAGTGTTTTACTGATCTGGTCAGATACTTTGCCTGCCAGTCATTGTCATTATCTGTTTGGATGCCCACTGCTGGACGTAAGTCCATTCCAAGGAATTCTATAAAACACGACCTTGCTTCTACTTTTGTAGAAACCACCAATTGTTCCTGAACCTTGCAATACTATCAACAAAATCTGGTTAGTGTTACCAGAAACCGTCTCGGTAGGTGGTACCACTGCAGCTCCTATTTCTGCCATTAAAGAGTAAGATTGCATAAGTTACTGTTATTTGAAAGACGTTGCAGCCACTGATATGGGAGAAATATGACTTAACATCTCATGTCTCTAGATTTCCCTCTTTTTTTTTATTTTGATCACTGCTATTTCCACCTCCACCATCTAATTATCTGTTCACATTTGTTGAAGCCTCTTCAATCAATCTTCCAGTGTGTTCGGACTGTTACCCTGTATTCGATGATATCCTGCGATGTTCACCAGACCGTCTGTGGTCAGGTGACCACGTGGATGTTTGGATCAGTACCGTTGGGCTCGTTAGATGCAATGCTTGGAGTATGACTGTCCACCTGCACGACACCGCCACAAACAAAGCCCCACTGTCATCTCCCTGACTCACCGATGCTCCGTATTCCATCCACATACCAGTGATACGTTTCCCTATCGGCGTTATCTGCCGCATGTTAATGATTTTAACTTAGAATCTAAGTTAACGCATTAACAGATGTACAGTTTTTTTTGTTATTTAATTGACACTAACTTTTTTTAGGTGTCGAAAAATTCTCTAAAGGTGTCTGTGGGAAGAAGTTAGAAAGTATGTACTTAACTGCATCAGGATCCTTGAAATCCTATAGAGAGCACTAGTACCCCTCCATAATTAGGTTAAACTCCAAGGAAGACCCAAAACCCTCTTAAGGACCCTCGCTGGATTACGGCAAGTACGGGACCATGACGTATATGCTGTTCGCTTATAGCTAGATGAGTTGTAGTTAGTGGAATTACTGCAGTAATGAGACTTAACATCTTACACATCACAAGGTGCTGAGTACAATGCGGTGCAATGTACATTATCCTAACCGGCGCCACATTGTTATGAGCAATTTTCTCTTGACATTCTCATCACTTCTACGTATAAAAAACTCACATTGTGCTCCTCCCTCTGTGACGTAAGAAGTCACGTTACCTTAGTAATTTTACTAGTTAAAATAAACATTGTAATCACACAGTGCTGTTGGCTGTAGTAGGAGCTGCAGTAGAACCTACCAAGACTGCCTCCGGCAACGGAGCTCTGCCACCAGTTAAACCTATGAATTTTCATAAATGAATCCTGGATCGGGAACTAGAGCATAAGAAGGCCCATTGCCATTTGAGGCTAACAATCTTTAATGTGAAATCGTGTGCTCCATACAGGCAAATAAACACTACCTGCCCTGACTCTCTAATCTAATAGATATTTCGGGTGCTGGTCGCCCCTGCGTGCAGGATGCAGTGTAGTCGGCCTTGTACACAAGGGGGGTGCGGTTTATATAGGCAAGCAAACACTGAATACCCTGGATGAAATCTTTGTCTGTCTCTGGTCAGTAGTCGGTAGTCGGTAGTCAGCCGTAATCGGCAGCAGTCAGCGACGCGCTGTCGCCACCACGGACAAGTTCCGGCGTCACGTTGGTACTTTGGAAAAATCCCAGTATTGCGGTCAATTAATATAATTTAGAAACATTTTCTTAATGAATATTAAATTCGTGAATCGCTACGGCCGGCTGCGGCGGGTGCTGCTCGTGAGAGTCGCTTCCGGTTTATTGAACTGTCATGTGCAGTAACATACGAAGATACACTCTCAACGCTTCCGTGATAAAGCACAATATGCAACGAAGCAGCGTTATGTAAGAGAAAAGATTATGCTTCAACTAAGTTACTAACAATAAAGATTATATCTATACATTAACTTAATTACCCATTTTTTGGCATCATTGATTATTTTTCCTCTATTGCCTTGAGCTCCTTTTTTTGTGGAAAGTCAGGATTCCCAAAGTTTTCTGCTTACTAAATGCCGTCTGTGGTCTTTAGATATAAACCATACTCCTTAGCGCTACGTCGAAACAAATATTATAGAAAATCTCATCTCTCCTAACAACCTTATCGAAAACTGTTTTAATCGCTTCCTATGACGTTCTTTGAAGACCTTTCTTCTACCGGAATGTCAGGGTTATTCAAGATTACTATCTAAATTGAACGCAATCTGTGGTCTTTACATACAAACCTTACTACTTTGCGCTACATCTAAGCAAATATTATGGAAAATCTCATCTCTCCCAACAGCCTTATCGTAAAATGTTTTAGTAGCCTACGACGTTCTCTGAAACCGTTTCTTCTACCGAAAAGTCAGGGTTATTCAAGTTTACTGACTAAACGCCGTCTCTGGTCTTTTGAAAGGAACCATCTTAGCTACATCTAAGCAAATCTTATGAAGGATCACATCCCTTCCAACAGCATTGCATTCATTATTCTCGAAAACTCTTAGTCACCTTCTATCACAGGTATATGGTTCCTGTTATTCTGTTCTTTAAAGCCCTTTCTTCTATCGGAAAGTCAAGGTTATCAAAAGTTACTAACTAAACGCCCTTTTTGGTCTTAAGTAGCGAACCATACTCCTTGTATTGCACCGAAGCAAATCTAAAGGATATTCATATCTCTCGCACCAGCCTCAGTTTCATTTTTCTCAAAAACTCTTTTAGTCGCCTTCTTTGTCTGGTATACGTTTATATTGGTGGTAGGTGTCTGTTGCCGAAAATCGATAAGTGCCACCACCGTTCCTATTACCGCCGCCGAACAATACTGTTTAATTACTGTATGTGTGCTGGTTGCTTTGAGTATGGTTAAGTCTCGTTACCCCAGTAATTTCACTAGCTACAACTCCCTGATAATCCGATACACGGTAATGTTTGCACACTGTTTGTCGATTGCAATAGGTGCTTCGGTCTCCGGCAACCGAGACCTACCACCAGTAAAGTTTTTGTTAAGATGTTCATCATCAGCCGATATCCATTCACTGCTGGACATAGGCCATCGATCGGCCCTGCGCCATCTGCATCGCCGGGCACTAAGGGCTGTAGTTTATAGGGGTTCAAGTCCGAGGGTCTGGGCTATATCCCACCACCCTGGCTTAATGCGGTTGTAGGGAGCCAGAGCCTCGTATGTTGATTGGCAGAGTGCACCACGAGCAGGTGAAGTTGGCTTGGGTCCTGTGAGTTGTTGTGCGGGACCTCTTACACCCTTAATTATAGAGATACTACAAAGTATCTACTTAGTACATACTAAGAGATGATTTTATTGGTGATAGGTCTCTGTTGTCGGAGACAGGCTAGGTAACCACCTTAGCGCCTATTGCAGCTGGCAGCAGTGAGCAAATATTACTGTGTTCCGGTTTGAAGGGCGCTGTAGCTAATAGGGCTAACTAGATTTTATATCTTGTCTTATGCGACGAATACCAAAGCTACTGTTACTTGATGATGTATTGTAAACCTTTAAAGTTTTGAACATCCTCATCCAAGTTACTTAAGTTACGATCTTTTACGCTACTTCCGGCCTTTAATTGTTTTGATAATGATATTCCTTGAAGGTCGACAATGCAGCCTTGATCACTCCGGTGTTGCGACTGTCTATAATCACTTCCCACCAGGTGAACTTTTCGCTAGTTTACTCACCCTACCTATAAAAAAAAATAGTAATACGTGAAGATTTGTGGTAATGTATTATTCGTAATTCATGGTTAAGTTTAAAAATAACTGTATTCATCATCCTGAGCCGATAGACGTTTACTGCTGGACATAGGTCTCCTCCATAGATCTCCACATCGATCGATCCTGCGTTGCTCGCATCCAGTGGTTTCCCGCGATTCTGACCAGATCGTCGGTCCACCTTGTGGGGGGTCTCCCACCACCACGTGTATGGTAGGCGGGCGCCAGTCGAGGACTTTACTGCCCCATCGGCCTTCGGTCCTCCGAGTAACGAGCACATTGTATTAAGACAGTTTAGAACCAAGTGAAACTTGATTAGTAAATATTTACAATTACGGATTATTTGGGTTTGTTTAATATTTAATTATATAAATAAATGTTTACATTCGCATAATGGACTTTGGTATAGTAAATGTTTACAGTTTAGACTGTGAACATGTCAGCTCCTCGTGTACTTAGTGTTTACTTGGTAACCGTTAATCCTGCCTGGCTAAACGCTTGCCTTCTAACATTGAAATCCTTAGGTCGAACCTGGGACTACACGTTATGGGACTTACCACCTTCTTTTTTTTTTTTTCTCGCGGGTGAAATCTTCTTAAAAGATACCTTGCTTCTGGGGGGAAGACAAGGTTATGTGGGGCTTGTACCCACTAAAACCCCCTCGGTGGTCTCCCTCAGTGCATTAGGAGGGGCTCCGGGATCTCCTACGGAACGCACCGGCGCCCCCCTGCACTCTCGATTAACATTCCACGGAAGGGCCAAAGCCCTACTAGACCTCACGCTTTGCTACGGCAAATACAAGACCACAATGTATTTGCCGTCCTCCTAAGGCTCGCTTATTAAGCTCTGAGGGCCCCCACCCCCAAAGCCTACGAAACCGAGGACCCTTTTAGTCGCCTTGTACGACAGGCAGAGAATACCTTAGTCCTATTCTTAATGGCCCGGCACTACAGGGCTGACGGGTTAGGGCGTCCGTTGCCAACGCCCCGACGTCCTCGTCTATGGACGGAGTCGGCCCTCTCCCGACTTCGCTCGGCGGACTCCTTCTGCATCATAACGGTTTCACAGAAGGAAACCAACGCTATCCACCCATTTTTCTTTACCAGTGCAGTTGATATCGCTACTGGCAAAGAAAGGTCATGCCCGATTTTGTGGATGAGAATTCTCCGTTCAGGCTCCCACGTAGGGCATTCTGCGAGCGTATGCTGAGCGGAATCCAGCTCTCCACCACAATGGTGGCATTGCGTGGTTGGTTCACGTCCAATCCTATTATATATTCAGGTACTCACCAAAACACCCGTGTCCTGTGAGTACCTGAGTCAGCCTGAACGTGACATGCGCCACTCCGCCCAATCTAAGCCAGGCTTCGAGGTTCGGCAGAAATGCGCTTACTATACGCTGCCGTGAGTTCCGCGGCTCAGCTAGCCTCTCTCTCCACACTTCCAAAGCGCGGCGGCGCTCTTGCCTGTGCACTTCCACCACATCCAGGGGTTCGGCTTCTTCTCGATGAGAACGTAGACGCGTATAAATCCGCGCGTCCCTTTCCGCTAGAATGTCCAGAGGTGGGAACCGGGCCAGGATAGTGGCCGCCTCAAACGATATCGTCCGATATCCCCGTGCGATACGAATGGCTATCTTCCGTTGCAGACTGTTGACTTTAGCCCGGCAACGTCGGCTGCCCGTCAACCGATCTGACCAAACCGGAGCGCCATAGAGAGCCATCGATCGCACAACACCCGAGATGGGACTTACCACCTAAGAACCACTATTCTTTTATATTCTACAGACCATCGAGACAAGTGAGACGTCCAGCTGATGGTTAGTAAAATACTTGAACATAACGTGATGCCAGTTAGGATGGTACAAACAGCACCACATTGTAATCACCGTCGTTAGACGTAGGTTGTTGTCTCGTTACCGCAGTAATTTCACTGACCGGAACCACTCTGTCAAGAGTGAAACCGACAAGGAAAAAGTAATTTTTTTTTTATTTTAATATATTTTGTAGACACAGCTGTTAGAAGAAACACGACAATAAGGATACAGAGTACAAGGGCACTACTTGTTGAAATCTCTTCCAGTAGGCCAGATAGAGAAAAAATAATACGATGTTTTAGTGTGAAACGATACTTTTGCCTGTGCCTATTTAAGTTATCAAAGTATCCGGTTCATTCTGCTTTAGTGACGTCGTATCGTTCTGCATGCGCTGATATCTTACTCCCAAATGTCTCGTGACCGTCTGATAATGCTTTATCAGCGTTCTTAATTTCCAATTGTGAATTGTTTGGTTTTCGTTTGGTGATATCGCGATTATTTTTAGCATAGTCTTCTTGATGTAACATCAACATCCTCTGACATCATCTTCAGTATTTATATAAGCAGTAGTTTACTGAAGGTTACTGGTGGTAAGTCTTCATTACCGTACAGTGCTGTGCTAACATTGCTGTCTTCGTCTAAAGAGTGCTGTAGCTAGTGATATTACTGGGCTGAGACTTAACCTATGTCTCAAGGCAACGAGCACAATGTGATGCAATGTATACCTTCTAACTATCGCTACGTTGTTACAGGCAGGCGTATCACTCACCATCAGGTGAACGTCCTGCTCATCTCGTCGCTTTTGTGAAATAAAAAAAACATCAGCATTACAAACCTGGGCGTTCCACTTCTTGAATATATCTTGAAATCTGCTGCCGAGTACGAATTCTATGGATCACCACTGATGAAAAACTGTTTCTGAAATAATATTCCCTAGAACAGCCAGATCAACCATGCTTGGCGAAGGCGCTGGTAAAGGTCACAGAAAGTGCAGCTGCTCTTTTCCTAGAATAATACGCTCCTTACTGTTATGCCTCTTGGCTGGGTGGAATATGGTGAAATGGTCTTATTCAGGTTAGACCGAAGAAAGTGTGGATGGATTGTGTGAAAGACATGTGTAAGAAGAGTGTAAATTTCGATATGACGGCTGGTAGAGGGATATGGAAGAAAAGTACATTCTGTGCCGACCCCACATAGCTGGGAAAAGGGCAGGAGGAAGAAGGTCTTATTTAGGTTCCTCCTCTAGTCGAAGAGAGAGGCATATTAAAAAGATGATTCGCTCTTTACTTGTTCTCTATAGCAGGACGATGGTACAGCGATGGTGGTGATATTTTAACCCCTCTCCGTGGAGTAAAGATTCATAGAGATCCATCTTTATGTATTCTCGATATTCAAAAATTCACGACTCATCAAGAGATCAACGAAATTATTAGACATAAACACTCAAATTTTAGTAGAGACATTGCTTCTGCCATTTAGAGGCCAGCTAATCATGGATTTTACTATATTCTTTCCCCAAATGGAGTTGAAGAGGGAAGTGTAAATTTCAAATCGAATTATATATTATATTACGGCCTGCAACATGAGCGAATAACAGCTAGTATGTAGTATAAAGAAGATACTAGACATGTATATAGTAAATATATATTTATATGCCGATAGACATCCACTGTTGGACATAGGCTTCCTCCAAAGATTTCCACATCGACAGGTCCTAAGTTGCCTGCATCGCCCGGCACTAGAGGCTGTCGTTTTACCAGCTACCCTTATATGGGAACCTATCTAGATAGTGTCCGGCATGTATCGTCAGCAGGCGATAGTGGTCCACGGCTGGACATCGGCCTCCCTCGAAGATTTCCACATCGATGGGTCCCACGTTGCTCGCATCCAGTGGCTTCCCGCGACTTTCACCAGATCGACGGTCCACCTTGTAGGAGGCCTTCACTCGAGGACCTTACTGTCCCATCGGCCGCCAGTTCTTCGAGCAATGTGCCCTGCCCACTGCCGCTTAAATCTAGTAATCTTTTGGGCTATGTCAGTGACCTTAGTTTTTCTGCGGATCTCCCCATCTGATTCTAATTAGATCGCGGAAAGAAACCCCGAGCATAACCCTCTCCATTGCCATTTGGATGACTTATCTGATCTATAAAGCAATTATGAAGATTTTTGGAGAAGTCCTGCATCTAGCAATGAATGTCTATCAGTCGATAATGACAATGATAATAGTAATTTTATCTACCATAGCATATTTATTTTTGGTAGGTAGCTATTTCCGGATACAGACAAACAGAAGTACTGTTCCGGTTTTGAGGTTTCCATCTAATAAAATTATTCAAGTATATAGACTCAACGTGTGTGTCAATCGCTTCCCGTTCCGCGAGCTGGATCTACCATGTTTTGACTTGTAAGATGTTGTAGCTGATGAAACTATTGGAGTGATGAGACTTGACTTCTTGTTGTGTCACTTACCATCAGGTGAAGCGGATGACGGGCTGACCGCGCGTCATATTACCTGCGACGCATTCTCGATCGCCTAGCCGCCGTCTCCCAGGTCTCCGGCTGTTATCTAATCGCTCGTTATCGGGGACCTTGGGTGCGCGTCGTCTGCGCACACCGGCGTACACCGGCTCTCACGCATTGTTACGTAAAACTTACTGTAATATGCGCTTAATATTCATGTATCTTACAAACAATTAACGAAATGCGCCATTACATTACAACTCAATGATAGCAGATAATTAGTCGCTTAATTGTTTTATTATTTATTCGTACGGTATTGGTAGGATCCCTTTTATGAGTCCCCAAGGATATGTGACATATGTACTATGGCGGCGAGTACATGGTGCAGTGTATATCATCCTAACTAGCGCCGCGTATGAACAGGCGTATTATTTACCATCAGGTGAACATTGTTACGCAGAAGTGACAGTTATAACAATGGCGCGTGCCCGTTATGTAATCAACTAATCATTTTATCATATTATCCGCCGATTCTACGAACGGGATACTTTGGGGTTATTGTTTTAGGGATGAGGGATGGGGGATGGGAAATCGATAAAGACATCTCTTATATATGAAACCAGGTGATACATTAAGTTTTTTTCTTATTAGACGAAGCTACGATACGACTGATGATGTTGACTGGTGATATACAATAGGCAGTAGCCAGTCAGGAGTTGGGAAACAAACTCTACCATCAAATAACCACCACGACCGGTGACACCGGAAATTAAACAGGTACCGCCGCTGTTAACTGTTGCGCCACGGAGGTAGTTTAATTTTTTTTATTCAATTAAACGGTGAGACAAGCCAGACGTTCACCTGATGGTAAGTGATACGATCGCCCGTAACAAAGTGCCGTTAGGATGACATATACAGCACCAAATTACGCCCGTCGCCTGCGACACAAGATGTTGAGGCTCCTTACCCCATTAATTACACTAACTACAGCGCCCTCCGAACCGGAACACAGCAATGTTATTACAGTAATATCATTCATATTAATAATTACTCACAAACATACAAATAAATAACTTGATAGATGACTTGTGTAAACATTGTATAGTTTAAATTTATCTATGAGAAAAAAAATTGTTTACTATAACCGAGTGTAAGGTCAATGACACCGTCTCTTATGGACGTCCGATAAAGCCTGCGTATGCGTCTGCTGTTTATCTAGCGATCTGGAGTATTTACACGGCTCCAGTCGCGAATCAGCAGTGGAACTTATAATAATATGTGCTTACTATTCGAGAGACGGCAACGCCATCCCTCTGGTGTTTCGACTGTCCATGGTCGTCAGTGATCACTTTCCACCAGGTGAACTGTTTGCCTACACTTTCTATAATTTTTTTTATTCAACTAAGCGAGTAGACCAGGATAGGAATCGAAAAGAAGCTGGAGGAATTTTTGGTCTAGTTATTATTGTAGGGGTATTTGGTAAGCATTCTAGGGGCGTAAAGTGTCTCGCACAACAACTCACGGAGCCCAAGCCAAAGTCATCTCGAGGTGCACCTTGCTAATCAATGAACAAGGCTCTGGCTACTATCAATCTTCAATAGGCTTGCGTGATGGGAAATGGCCTAAATCCCCCCACATGAACCCTTATAAACCCTGGTGCTCGGCGGTACAGGACGCCATGCTGACTGTGATCTAGTGAAGGTCGAATGCGAGCAGCTCAGGACTGATCTTTAGGGTCGGCCTACGTCCAGAAGTGGACATCTATCGGCTGGTGATTGAAGCGTTCTAGAAAGCCAGCGTTGGTATACTTCTTTCATGCCTAAGCATTCGTGTATACATTCTATACACAGTCAAAGATCTTTTGAAATAGTTTTTTCGACTCCATTAACCATTTCCTAGGTAACTATCCTTGTAGATAGTCGTGTCAGTGACATCCAATGGGGGAGAAGTTTTGGAGTGGAAGGCCTGTTCAGGACACAGGGATGCAGGATGCCTTCCTCTATATATATATATGGGTAGGTGTATCGCTCATCATCAGGCGAATGTACCGCTAGTCTCGTCGCTCCGTTGAATAAAAGAAAGACATATGTATGTGTTAATCATCTCCATGTGTTGTCCGCAGCTCATTGAAATGGCGTCCAGGACGTCCACTTCACACATGTTGTATGTCAGTTTGTATGCGAATGTTTAACGTTCGTCCGGTGCACCTGCATTAGATCATTTACACTGCAACACCTGTTGCATATAATTGTCGTCCATCCATTATCAGCCTTCGTCTGTCCATTGCTGGATATACGCCTTCTTCGACTGCTCCCAAATGCGATCCCCAGCTTTCTGCATCAATCCACTTCCGACCGTCCTGATGATGTGAAGATCTGGAGGGAGGGCGTAGGCGGCTTTCACTTCAAGAATTTTACTCTCCCACCGGCCGTCACTGACAGGACAGACATGGCCGGTCCACCGCCACTTCAGCTCGCAGATATTGAGAGCTACATCGATAACTTTAGTTCAGGATTTTGTCCTTTAGAGGAACGCCAAGCACAGCTCTCTTTGTCGCTCGCTGTGCTACTTTGAATCGGTGGACCAGCTCGCTGGTCAGATGCCAATATAATTACCGAACACCGTATATCTATAATGGACTCTGAACGATTTAGAAGCAGATGTTGTATATTGACACATTCCCTGCCAGATTCCTGCTGTGATCTTCAGTAGCTAATATCAGTTGGGGCTAATATCTAAATATACGTAGAACCGCCATTTTGTTTTACATAGATAAAATGTAAAAACAAATGCTCTTAACTTAATCATATGCTTTTACTTGGATTGGGTCAGCGTGGTGCAAAATGGCCCAAATCCTCTTTTATGAACCCTTACAAATGTCAGCCCCTGATGACCGGCAGTACCGCAGACTATACTGACTGTGATGGACGTTGGCAAGGCACCGGAAGTAGGGTAGCGCAAGATTGATAGAAGTAGAGATCTTTAGTGGAGACCTATATCCAGCAGTGGATGCCTGATTATGATGATGCTTTTAACTTGGCTAAGAATGAATAGCATAACGAGCAAGAGAACAGCTAGTATTTAATGTACCGAGTTACTCCTCACTAGTTGACCTATATGTCCTAAATGTTCGTCAAAATCGGCTAAGCCGTTTTAGAGACTTGGCTAAACAAGCAGATAAAAAGAAATTTAAGGTTTTTTTTTGTATATTTACTAAATATATATATTAATTAAAAAGTGGCGGAAAGTGGGTGTTTATTTACCTCTGCCTACCCCTACTGGGAAAAAGGCGCGATAATATAAAAAAAAAAAAAAATTAAAAAGTGTTGATTTTAATATTATCACCAACTTCTTTCATCATGGCTTCAATCTTCCTTCAGTTTCGTCATTGATTAATGTATTTTTTTTTTTATTACAGGTAACATTTAAATACCTTCGATAGCTAAGATCCATCGACTCCACTGACTAAAGTCGTGAGTAATATGATATTAAAACGTTTCAAGGATACAGGAAACGGCTATAAGGATAACGCATCTTCATTTGTCCATATTGGAAGTGCGGTATCAAACAAACAAACCATTAATTTTTATAGTTAATTCGCATCATCATCATCATCATCAAATGAACTAGCAATTTTTTCTTTAATGAATTTTTCTTTACGGATCTATCAGGTAGTAGTTTTTTCGCTCGTTTCCACGTTCATCTGATGGTAACAGCGCTCATTAGGATGTTATACACAGCACGAGGGATGTAAGGGGTCTCTGACAGCAACTCACGGCACCCAAGCCAACCTCACCTGCTCGTGGTGCAGCCAGCTAATTAACAAACAGGGCTCTGGCTCCCACCAACCTACATTGGGCCAGGGTGGTGGGTAATGGTCCGAATCCCCCCATATGAACCCGTATCGCAGGTCATGCTGAATGTATGTGATGATATTTGTAGGAGATCTAAGTCCAGCAGTGGACGTCTATTAGCTGATGATGATAATGATGATCAGCACCACGATACTTAAGATGTTAAGTCTCGTCATCACATATAATTTTACTAGCTACAGCTCCCTTCAAACCGGAACACAGTAATGTTTGCACACTACTGTTTGGAGGCAGATATAGTGCCGCGATGGTACCCACCTAGACGATCTCCGGCAACAGGGACCTACCAGAAAAGTTCTCGTTACCTCAGTAATTACACCATCCACAGCGCCCTTCAAACCGGAACACAGTAATGTTTACAAACTACTGTTTGGCAGCAGAAAGACACCGGCAAAGAGATCTACCGCCAGTAAACGAGCTGGACATACTTCACTATGAACGGCCTCTTTATCACAGTATCACGTGAAATTGTTTAATAAAATTATACTAAGCAGTCCATTTAGTGTTCCCACTATTGGGCTTGAGTCTGAAGCCTCTCACACGGAGATATTCAAAGCTACTATTGACCACGCTAGCCAAGTGCGAGCTGGTGGATATCGCATTCCCAAAAAAGGCTGCTGTTATTGGAACATATGGGTTTCTTCACGTTGTCTCCCTTTACCGGATGATCATGCTTATAGGGGATCGAACCCACTCTTCTCTTATAGCTGGTATGACCGCCTTACAAACTAAGCTATTGGTCCGACGATCTGGTGAAGATCGCGGGAAGCGCAAGATCGATCGATGTGGAGATCTTTGTGGGAGACTTATGTCCAGCAGTGGACATCTGTCGGCTGTTCTCTTCTTCACTATCACACCCAAAGAGTTATAAGGTTGAAGGTATTGTTTGAGTTGTGATGATAAATCGCTTATAGTATGTTTGATGATGATAATGATGATGATTTAGTAAACGATCATTATTGATTTGATTAATCATTAGGATGATTGATGACTAAAAAAAATTTTTTTTTTTATTGATATTCCCAATTTCGGTGTGGGTATATAACAAATCGTATCAATACATATTATATTAGAGCATTTGTTATTAATATTTTTTTTTTTTAATTTAATTCTTTTTACTGATACTAATTAGAGTTTTTATACAGTAAATTATTATAAGTTTGTTATGTATACTTTAATATAAACATGTATTATGTTTAGATTAACTTAGAGATCGTGCCCTTAGTATAAACAAGTGTTTCATAACTTAGCTCGTTAGACTTAAATAATAATAAATTAAGTTACTCAATAGGAGTGTAAGTATGCTGTATTGAAATTTATAAGTTTATTTGTAAGAATTAATAAGCACAGTACTCTAAGCCGAACCTTGAAGGCGGCTGCCGCACACGGCGCCGTGTAGTCGGCCTCTCAAATGGAGATAATGTTTCACAATCTGTTGTAAACGCGGTTGACATGAAAACGTATTAAATGGATTAAACGGTGAAGCAATTAAGTTCAAAACAAGCGACATTGTTATATTTTTTTTTCTATATAACTTACGCTGTCGCTCGTGTCGTGCAACGTGTTTAACTCTCGCACTGTGCAGCGGGGACGGAGTGCAGTAGATAACAAACCGCAGCAGCGGTGCAATTTACACAGCTATCTTACACGGTATCGGTAGGTTTCATCCGAAGCACCCGATTACATTCATTACTGGTATTTTTTTAAAAAAAACAATTAAGTTAGATGGTAAGTGATTAGCCTGCCCATGATAACGTGATGCTAGTCAGGATGTTATACACCGAACCGAATTACTCTCGTCGCCATGAAACATAGACATTAACACTGAGCTTCAGTCTCGTTACCGCAGTAATTTCATTAGCTACAGCACCTAGAAAGTAAAGCTTTACATAAGCAATAATCATCTCCTTTGGATTTGACGGGAATATACGTAATATAGATTCCCACTGTGAGGGATGCTGGACAAAAATAATAATACTAGAATAAGCCGTTATAATACTTGGTTCTCTTCTTACTCCCTTTGCTGGAACCCGACTATGCCCCATAGACCTAGGCCCCCGAACGCCGTCATTTTATTCTAAATAGCCGGCCCGTTTTTTTTTTTTTTTAATTTATTCTAATATCTTCTGACTCAGGTCAGAGTTCTTGTCTACATACATAATTAGTGCTTTAATGAATTTACACGCTTATTTAAAATCACTTATTTCTATCTACAGTTCTCTGTATAACGTATTTACAGTATTCTAGAAACTTGTTCCTAATTTCCTTATTGCTAATTAGATAACGCAATTATCTTATATCTATTTTTGTGTCTAACTCTATTTCTAAGTCAGCTCGCTTTCTTCCGAACACCGGGCACTCCACAATCAGGTGTTCGATCCTTTCCTCTTGTAAGGGGTCGCAGAGACATGCCGGACTATTTTTGCACTAGAAGCGAAACAAGTACTCCGAAAATCCACCATGACCCGTGAGCACCTGCGTGAGCAATTTGTCCATTTCCATTTCCTTCATGAGTCCATATGCCTCAATGGCATCCGGAAGAAAGCGCTCGGTGACACTGGCTGTGTTACTTACTTTATAGCGCCGGTTCCATTCGTCCAACGTGTCTACAGATTTGATGTTTGACGAATGAAATCGGGGACAAGTCGTATTTTGGCTTAGTTTCTAATTTTTGCGCTGCATCTTTAGCAAAATAATCAGCTCTTTCGTCACCTGTTAAACCTGCGTGAGCTTTAACCCAGAACAGAGAAATCTCCTTGTTTTGAAGTTTGCTGGCTTTAATATTTGTTCGCGACTGTATAGCTAAGAAGTGCGTTGATTCGCTGATCTGTTGATCGATTCCAGTGCTGATCGCGTCTCACTATATATTCCGAAGCTCTTTTATTTGCTTTTTAATACTATTTTAGTAGCTTCGCTGATGACCAGAAGTTCTGCTTGGTAAACTGTGCAATAAAGTGACAGTTTCAATTTGACGGTTTTAGTTTCAACATCGTTAGTCCACACGGATAGCGCTGCTTCAACACTGCTGTCAATTTTACTGCCATCCGTGAAAATACGGATCGTTTGCATATTATGATTATCAAGCTGAACTTTGTTTTCCAGTCTCTGAAACTTCAGGCCCATTTGTTCAACCGGATGTGGAGTTTCGCAAAATGCAGCGACTCGTTCCACCTTCCTGTCTTTTAATTCTGCTCGGGGCACTCTCTTAGTTTCATAGAGCGCAGCCGCTGCTCTAATTCTAAGATCGAGAGGTAGTATTTCAGACAGAACCAAGGGCAATCTTTAGTGCAAAGGCTCTTTGTATATTATTCAAATGCTTTTGCAATCCTAATTTTCCTGTTGCACTTGCCAGCCGGCCCGTTTGAGTGGCACAACTAGTGACTGTTAGCTCACAACCGCGACAGAGCGGGACAAAAGCACCTATTAAACTATGTAATACAATTATGGGATGTAAGGGGCCACACAACAACTCACGGGACCCGAGCCGACCTCACCTGCTCGAGGTGCAGCCTGCTAATCAACAAACGAGGCTCTAGCTCACACCGACCCGAAATCCTCCCATGTGAACGGTTTATGTAAATACGACAAACCCTCGTGCCCAGCGGTACCGCTGGCCATGTTGACTATATGTGAAGATATTTCGAGGAGGCCTATGTCCGGCTGTGGACGTCTACGGCTGATGATCATGATAAATACAATTACTGTATAACTATCACTATTATCATGCACATCTTCTATATAAACATCCCACTGATGGTGAGGTTATTTGGTTAAGAGATAACAAAACGGCATGGTCATCGTTAAAATAGCTCAACGGTCCAGCAAAGGTCCAACCGCCGCCGCCGCCGCCGCCGCCGCCGCGTCGCGGTGCGGACTATTTTAAACCCGAGGTTAACTGATTATCTGAAGTTCAATCTATTTATACGTTTATTTAAAATAACAACGCCACTAAACTAAACATTATATATACTTAGGCGTACCGGTATGAAATGAGCGTTTTTTTGTGAAAATAAAACACTATTTATTAATGGGAAAGTAAAAAACATTTCATTCAAAGTATTGGCCATTGTTTTCTACACATTGTGACCACGTTTCTGGCAATTTGTGGATACCACGCCAATAAAATTGGTCGTCTTTTAAAGCAAACCAACCAGACACCCAATTTTCGAGCTCCTCGTAGGAACCAAAGTGCTGCTCAGCCAATGCGTGTCCCATCGATGAAAACAAATGGTAGTCGGAAGGAGCCAAGTCTGGTGAATACGGCGGGTGGGGTAGCATGTAGCAGGTAGCAGCTCCCAGTCAAGTGTTTTGATTGTATCCTGAACCGATTTTGCTTTGTGTGCAGGTGCATTGTCATGGAGGAAAATTAGCTTGCCGTGTCTTCTGGCCCATTCTGGTCGTTTCTCGATCAATGCATGGTTCAAATTGATCATTTGTTGTCGGTAGCGATCAGCGATCAGTATTAACGGTTTCACCAGGTGGGAGTTTAGGAGCTCGTCGTACACCACACCTTTCTGATCCCACCAAACATACACACACAGCATTGTCTTCTTGCCGAATCTATCTGGTTGCAGCAGTCGATGTTGATGGTTGTCCCGGATTAACCCATGATTTTTTCCGTTTAGAATTCTTAAAATAAATCCATTTTTCATCGCCCGTAACAATCCGATGCAAAACCGATTTTCTTTCGTGTCTTTGAAGCAAAATTTCACAAGTGTTTTTTCGGTTTTCCATCTGTCTTTCATTCAATTCACGTGGCACCCATTGTCCACACTTTTGGATCTTTCCCATAGCTTTTAAACGACCAGAAATTGTTTGTTGTGTTGTTGTGCAACATTTAACATTTCTGCCATTTGCTTTTGATTCAAAGTGTCATCTCCATCCAATATCGTTTGCAATTCGGCGTCTTCAAACTTTTTTGGTGGTCTTCCACGTTCTTCATTTCTCTCATCAAAATCATTATTCCTGAACCGTTGAAACCATCTTTTGCGTGTTGCTTCTGATAGAGCATGATCACCATATGCCTCGACAAGCATTCGACTCGCATGCGACTCTGCAGCACTTTTCAAATGAAATCTAAAAATTAATGCTTTCCGCGAATCATCACTTTCTGGTACAAAATTCGACATTTATAACACGATGAAAAAATATGATGTTGTCTGTTCAATGACTTGATGTACACTAAATATGTTTCACAGATGTCATAGCAAACAAACAAAAAAAAAATAAAGGTTCGTTCAAAACAAATGTTTCCTATCGAGACATTTGTATTTTGACGCTCACTTCATACCGGTACACCTAGTACATATAGTATATAATTTAAATATTGATAACAACTTATGCCATTAATCTTTACTGTTGTATGATAATGTTTGATGCTGCTAGTTGTTCGCCTGATGATGGGACGGTAGACCTAGATTATAAAGCCTAAATCATTTTTTAATTCAATTAAACGAGGCGAATGGGACATTAACCTGGTGTTAGGTGATACGTCTGCCCATAATAACGTGACGTTAAAATGATATACACTGCACTATATTGCGCTAGTCGCTTCAGACGGAAGATAAGTCCGTTAGCCGAGTAAGAACACTAGCTACAGCGCCTATCGAACAAGAGCACAGTAATGTCTGCACAGCACTGTGCGTCCGCTGCAATAGGCGTTGCGGTAGCCTATATATATACCTACCTAGACAGTCTAGTCTAGTCTCCGGCAATAAAGACCTACCACCATTAAGCTAGTTGTTCTCCGAATACTGGCATCGCAGACCTAGATTCTAAAGCTTAAATTTTGGTCTAGACCTAGTTAAATGTTAATAGTGTCTTTTAGATACTATAACTCAGTGTCTAGACGTATTCATTAACTCGTTTTAGTATTTCTATCTACTGTAGGTCGTGGGATTACAGTTAGTGATAGTCGCGAAAGTCTAGGAGTTGTTGAGATCATTGACAGATCCATGTCCAGCTATGGGCGTTTGCCGGCTGACAATTACGATAATAATATATGGGGGTGTAAGGGTACCCGCACAACAACTCACGGGATCCAAGCCAACCTCACCAGCTCGTGGTGCACCCTGCTAATCAACAAACGAGGCTCTGACTCCCACCAACCCGCATTGGATCAGCGTGGCGGGAAATAGTCCAAATCCCTACATACGAACCCCTAAAAATGTAAAGATCTTTGAGGGTAGTCTATGTCCAGCAGTGGACGTCTATCGGATGATGCGTTCATCGTTCAAGAGCTGATCATGTAGGAATGGTTGGATGCTGATGCCCTCCTTAGTCTCACTGGCGGTAGGTCCTCTTTGCTGGAGACCATGTAGATGGCATCACAGCGCCTATTGCAACAGCTAAATACTATGATCCAAGCAATGTACCGCAGTACTAAACATTACTGTGTTCCGGTTTGGAGGGTGTTGTAGCTAGTATAATTACTGGAGTAATATCTCATAGCGGCTAGCATAAATCGATGCTGTGTATATCATCCGAACTAGCATCACATGGGCAGGCGTATCACTCACCATCAGGTGATGGTTCCGTTAAGACGCTTCGTATAGTAAAAGAAAGTATGATGCTTTCGCATCATCATCACAAGAGACCTATGTCCAGCAGTGGACATCCATCTGCTGTGATGATGATGGTTTGATGAATTTTACATCTCCAGTTCCGTTTCCATAAAATTTTATCTCATCTTTCATCTTCTTAAAGCGCTTCTCCAGCTAGTGAAGGTTGGTGATCAGCGTGGTGCAGTCCTCACTGTCTCCGGTTCGACGGAACAATTCGGACGCTCCAGATATGCAAGTCCGTTCCCTGATACTCCTCAACTGTGACTGTAGACTTGTCCCCACCTTTCGTTTTCCAGAAAGGTTATCATACCATAATCAGCTGCTGAGGATCATATCGCTGATGACGGAGTACCTGACCAAGGTAGGAGAGTGGAGATAATGAGTATGGAAGATAAGTATGGTAAGAAAGATAGGAAAGATGAAAGAAGAGAATGAGAAATAAAAATGTATAGGGTAAGAATAGAGTAGATATTAAGTGAGAAATGTAAAATAAAGGCCCTGACCCACTACACGCAGGGTAATGAGTATATAAAAAAAAAAAAAAAAAAGTATGAGTCCACGTTTCTTGACTGGTGGGCACGAGGGTTGCGCCTTCGGTCAATTTAGATTTGTTTATCTGCATACTTGTTATTGAGGTTGGTCCCCTTCACCATCAAGCGGCAGTTGGGCAAGCGTCGGGGTCGACGACCGCACCAGCGCGAGCCGTTGCCCCGTAACGCAACCGTCGCACTCTGTTGCGTACGTTGTTGTTGTTGTTGTTGTTGTTTTTGTGCAACGCGAGCAACAATTATGGTCCGAGGCGAATTTAATTGTAGCGATTGTGGAACGTGTACGTTCATTATGTATGCGCTTTCGAAATTTCTTCACCGTTTACGCAATTGATATATGATTTTTTTTTGTATATAAACGATCAATTGATCCATTGGAGCATTAATCGATCATCTATACCGGATGTGATAGTATATACTCTACCAAAAATAGTCTTAAGTATGATATGAGATGTAGTCTCGTTACTGTTCCGTTTGAAGGGACAGGGAAATGGCAGAGGTGTATTCTTATGTATATAATAATATTGCTATAGAAAGTCATTTCCGGTCTAATTTTATATTACGGTCGGAGAACAGGTAGTATATATATATATATATATATATATATGATATGTGTATGAAGAACCATGTAACTATGGGACGTACAAGCGTCGAACGGGCGAAATCACCGCTATGCAACTTCAACTGCATAGAAATAGTTACACGGGCCGAAGAAGGGAAGGGATTTGTCGGTGAGGTGAGGGGGGTGCTGTCCGGTTTATTTTTAACTCTCCGCGACCTTGCCACCGGACGCCAAGAATTGTAACACCGTAACGTCTCTGCGGCTACGTACCAGATGCGGCCGCTTTCTGCTCCGGTACACGCTTGACTGTCTTCTTTTAACTCCTGGACTCTGGTATCAGTGGCCGTCTACCATCACAGCACCAGCTATTTCCGCCAGCAAAAGATGCTGGTTGATACTGGTAAGAGGTTGTGATAAAATCCTCCAGACTTCAGTCCTCTAATCTAGCGCTGCTAGGAACAGAACCTATGTAAACCCTGGTAAGGGTAACTGGAGGTCATTATGGACTCGTATCTTTAAAGGGTGATATAAAAGAAATTGAGAAGAATAAGAGAGTAATACATATATAGAAACGATGGAATAAATAACTTTCTATAGCAACCGTTACTATAGCAACCGTATAAATAATACCGAATGAAAATGTTTATAAAAGTTAGTTGGAAATAAAATGATGAAGGATCTATGTAATTCAATAGATTAATATCCTGTAGCCATCTACAAGGGTTGTAAAGGGTTCAGTTCAATATCTAACGGAGCCCAAGTCAACCTCACCTGCTGGCGGTCCACCCTGATGAATAACAGGGGAGGTTCTGACCACCCACCAACCGGCACTAGGACTGCGTGGTGGGCTACGGCCTGATAGCCCTCTGAACTCTTCGATGTGATCTTTGGGGGAGGCCTATGTCCAGCAGTGGACATCTATCTGATGATGATAATGATGATGAACCATCTACAGATCATTCCGCGTCGAATGCTCATGTTCATATGTCGATACGTTCACTAGTTTTCACGTGATTGGCGAAAAAAGGAAACTCATTTTCATTATACAACTTAAAGTAACGTTTCAACATAAAGAGAAATAATACCAGTGTACAATTTTAACAGATATTATGAAGTACAAAACCTAGTATTTTCCACTCCCATCCCCCACCCCCAACCCTACTAATATATAAATAACCCCTCCACCGTTTTAATGAAGCATATCCATCATCATCTGACCGATTCTCAATAATCATTATGTACATACAGAAATATGAACTCAACTGTACGAGAGGTCAAAGTACGCAGGTTAGAATAAAAAAAAAAAACTCTGCTAATATATAACAAAATGGGAACCCCCTCTTTTTGTCGTCGAATAAAAAGGAGAATAAACAACAAACATAGATGTACGATTCATTCTCCCATGACTCATGGACAACATATACATGTATATATATATATATATATATATATATATATATATATATATATATATATATATATATATATATATATATATATATATATATATATATATATATATATATATATATATTAATATATATATATATATATATTAATATATATATATATATATATATTAATATATCTATTATATATATAGTTCGACTATTCCTTGTACTTGTCGGATTCCCTATCGGCTCTTCCCTTCACCGTTAATATTAAATCTCGTTACCGCAGTATTTACACTACATTTTACATGCGAGATATAAAAATAGTTACCGCAGTAATTACACTACTTTTTACTCGCGAGATATAAAACTAGTTACTGCAGTAATTACGCCAGATTGTACGCGCAAGGTGTATAACTAGTTACCGCAGTAATTACGCCAGATTGTACGCGCAAGGTATATAACTAGTTACCGCAGTAATTACGCCAGATTGTACGCGCAAGGTGTATAACTAGTTACCGCAGTAATTACGCCAGATTGTACGCGCAAGGTGTATAACTAGTTACCGAAGTAATTACGCCAGATTGTACGCGCAAGGTGTATAACTAGTTACCGCAGTAATTACGCCAGATTGTACGCGCAAGGTGTATAACTAGTTACCGCAGTAATTACGCCAGATTGTACGCGTAAGATGTATAACTAGTTACAGCAGTAATTACACTACTTTTTACTCGCGAGATATAAAACTAGTTACTGCAGTAATTACACTAGATTGTACGCGCAAGGTGTATAACTAGTTACCGCAGTAATTACGCCAGATTGTACGCGCAAGATGTATAACTAGTTACAGCAGTAATTACACTACTTTTTACTCGCGAGATATAAAACTAGTTACTGCAGTAATTACACTAGGTTTTACGCGCAAGGTGTATAACTAGTTACCGCAGTAATTTTGCTAGATTGTACGCGCAAGATGTATAACTAGTTACAGCAGTAATTACACTACTTTTTACTCGCGAGATATAAAAATAGTTACCGCAGTAATTACTCGTAAGTTTTACACGCGAGATGTATAACTAGTTACAGCAGTAATTACACTACTTTTTACACGCGAGATATAAAAATAGTTACCGCAGTAATTACTCGTAAGTTTTACACGCGAGATGTATAACTAGTTACAGCAGTAATTACACTACTTTTTACACGCGAGATATAAAAATAGTTACCGCAGTAATTACTCGTAAGTTTTACACGCGAGATGTATAACTAGTTACAGCAGTAATTACACTACTTTTTACACGCGAGATATAAAAATAGTTACCGCAGTAATTACTCGTAAGTTTTACACGCGAGATGTATAACTAGTTACAGCAGTAATTACACTACTTTTTACACGCGAGATATAAAAATAGTTACCGCAGTAATTACTCGTAAGTTTTACACGCGAGATGTATAACTAGTTACAGCAGTAATTACACTACTTTTTACACGCGAGATATAAAAATAGTAACCGCAGTAATTACTCGTAAGTTTTACACGCGAGATGTATAACTAGTTACAGCAGTAATTACACTACTTTTTACACGCGAGATATAAAAATAGTTACCGCAGTAATTACTCGTAAGTTTTACACGCGAGATATAAAAATAGTTACCGCAGTAATTACACTATTTTCTACGCGCTAGGTATAAAAATAGTTACCGCAGTAATTTCAATAGCTTTTACTCGTCCGTTTAATAAATTCGCTATCATTAAACAACTATGTTATGAATTATCGTAATTATGTCGTTAGAATCATTTGGGTTTGAATTTGTATGTTAATATATAATACTATACACATATATATATATATATATATATATATATATATGTGTATAGTATTAGGGGTTTCATAAACTAATATAAACATATTCTTTAATAAATAAATGTGATATTTTATACAATAAGCTCATTTCATGTAGATAACTTTTTAAACATTTTTTTTTCAACGAAGCTAATGCGATGTACAATTATGGCGGGTATGTGATGAAGGATGTTTACACTGCGTCGAATTTGTGTTCGATCAATCGATTTTCTGCAGGACCTTGTTCTGTTGTGAAATTCACTTCTGCTGTGCGATGTTCACTCAATAGTACATACGCCAGCCATAACTATATTGCCATAGGTTGATATATACTGCACCATATTGTCTTTATCGCTTTGAGACAACTGTTAAGTGTCTTTGCCGTAGTAATTTCTCTAACTACAGCGACCTTTAAACCGGAACAGTGCATACTATGACACTGAACAATTTCTATCAGTGCAACAATATAGATAACTGCAACGGAAACATTTTAGATGTTGCTTTATCAAATTTGGAAGGATGTTCTGTTTCAGCCCCAATGGGTCACCTAAGCAGATTGGACGAGTATCACCTTAGTATTCTGTTATCTATACCATCTTGTACTTGTATAGATCCGAACTATCTCAAACCGGGTAACCGCGAATGTTTAAATTTTCATAAGGCTAATTATAATGATATAATAAATGACTTGAAGTCTATTGACTGGGTTAAAACATTTAAGGATTGCGACGTTAATAATATGGATACAATGTTCTACGATAACTTATTTGATAGAATAGAGAAATACGTACCAAAACGTCAACTTAGACATTCGAAATATCCTCGTTGGTTTAACAAGCAGGTTATGAAACTACTAAAAGAACAAAACCGAGTTCGCCAACGTTTTCGTAAATTCGGCAACCCACGCGATAAATTGGAATACGAAATATTGCGCGATAGATGTAATAAACTAACGCGATCAAGGGTCGGTTATTATAAACGTCAAATCGAATCAGACATACGTAAAAACCCGAAATTATTCTGGCGATATATAAAAGAAACACGGAGCAACCTCTCTACATTTCCGGCTACTATGAGTATGAACAACGCTACTGCCACGACGGGAGTTGAAATAGCCAATCTCTTTGCCGATCACCTTTCTTCAGTTTACACTTGTAACGATGTCACGAATAGTACAGATATAGTTAACCCTGAGAAATTTAATGATTGTTCACAAATAATACTTACAGAAAATATGGTCTTGAAGGCTATTAAACGTATTAATGTACGCAAGGGATCTGGACCGGACAACATACCGCCTCTGTTCGTTAGGAGGTGCACGTCTGCTATTACATTGCCACTAACTCTAATATTTATCCACTCCTTATCCACTGGTCAATTCCCAAATGAGTGGAAAAATTGTCCCCATATATAAAAAGGGTGGTAACACTAAAGTAAATAATTACAGACCAATCTCAATTTTATCTTGCTTTTCAAAATTATTTGAGTCCATAATTTATCCAATATTATATAAACAGGTAGATGATGCCTTATCAAAACATCAACACGGATTCAGAACTGGTCGCTCCGTGGTTACAAATCTAGTGTCATTTGTTTCTAGCGTGAGCTGCGAGGTTGACAAAGGTCACCAAGTCGACGCTGTTTACACCGACTTCAGCAGCGCTTTTCATAAAGTTAGTCACGATTTACTGTTAGTGAAGCTAGGGGAAATGGGGATACATAGACCTTTACCGAAATGGTTTAGATCATATTTATCCAATAGGCCACAAAAAATCGCTATAAATGGTTTTGAATCCAAGATTTACTATGCGCAATCCGGGGTTCCTCAAGGTTCTCACCTTGGACCTATACTATTTTTAACATTCATTAACGACATCAGTGCCGTAATACAAAACAGCAATTGCTCTTTGTTTGCCGATGACTTAAAACTTTAAAACCATTAACCACCCATCAGACGTGCATCTATTACAGGCAGATTTAGACAATATAGAATTATGGTGTCGCGAGAACAAAATGGCACTTAACGTAGCTAAATGTTCTTCAATTTTTTTTACTACGAAAAATTGCAATACAGATGGTCTACTCTTTGAACGGAATAGCCTTATCAAAAGTTGATGAAATTCGAGACTTGGCGGTCATAATACATGGGGAACTAAAATTTCACAGCCATATTAACAAAGTAGTAGAGAGAGCATCTAAAATGTTGGGGTTCCTAAAACGAAACACTACAGATTTCAAATCTCCCCAAACCCGAATGATTCTATATAACACTCTGGTACGGATTCACTTAGAACACGCTTCTATAGAGTGGAATCCAGTATATAGTATAGCTTCACAACGATTGGAGGGTATTCGGCGTGCATACACGAGATATTTAGCCTACAAGACAACCGGATTTTCAAACAAATGCACTTACGACAGTCGCTTAAAGTTCTTTAACATTACTCTACACAATCGCCGAATAATCCTTGACCTAATGTTCCTCCACAAAGTTTTAAACGGAAAAATTAAATCACCCCACATACTTGGGAGCATTAATGTTAGTGTACCCCGCGATTACCCTCGTCGTCCAATAACCAGCATTTTTAGTCTTCCACGGTACAGAACTAATCTTGGAATACACCACCCGATAGCCAGAATGTGCATTACTTATAATACATTTAATGCCAAAGTACCTGAATTAGACATTTTCAGCGATTCTAACAACGTTTTTAAAGATAAGTTGCTACCTCACTTCTCTGATATTTATTGGTTGAGCATTGAACGTGGTCTCTGCGAGATGTCGTTTGAATATAATAATATGTTGTTTGAATGCTGTTATTTGTTCAAAATTTAATTGTATATTTTAATCAATCGTAGACTATAATTTATTTTCTCGTTTTGATGTTTTTAAATCCAAACTATGGTCAAAACTGTGTACACCTATAATAGGCATACATATTTAATATTGTAAACTATACCTAGAACGTAAGATAGTATATAATATGTTATGCTGTTGGTGTATCAATAAATAAATAAATACTATTTGGAGGTAAGAATAGGTCCTACGGTTGTACCTAGACGGTCTTCGGCAACTGTTTTATATACCATTACTATATATATATATATATGTGTGTGTGTATATATGTGGGTAGTTATATATAAATGATCAATGTCGTATAATAGACGATAGCGGAAACAACGCGACGCTTGTGTTAGAAACGCATTGAGAATATCTCAGTGTGTCTAACATGAAGGGAGCTTAGATGGTCTAGTCAAAGGTCCAGTGTGACGTGGTCCTTGGCTGGTGACCACTGAGCCGCCTCTGTGCGCGACCACTGCCGCTCGCGATTGCAATCAATGGCCGGGCAACGCGTGCCCGATGTTCGCTTCACAGAAACCTGTTTTGTTGCAGCGCCACACTAGCTGGCTCGCGTTATCTACATATAAATACTTTATTAACCTAACGCAAAATAAACAGAGTTATTATGCTATATAAAAATTCCTCAGGTGTTCAAGATTATTAATACAAACATTCCTGTTATTCCCACTGGTGGGGTTGAAGCCTTCTATCAAGAAGAGAAAGGTCTTATCTATCACGTTAATCAATTGCTTTCCTCATGATGTTTTCCTACACCGGAAGTTTAAACTCAAACAGATGGATGTTTAAATCGTTGTGGGTTATCTTGTCGCTGTTAATGTAATGTAAACCCAAAGTGAATGGGGATTGAACTTCGACCCTTTCCAAAATCGGAAAAGGAAAGATTAAGCATCCGGAATACAAAAAAAATTGGTGGACTTGAGAGGATGGTGGTAGACCGACGATCCAGTGGGGGAGGCCTGTGTCCAGCTGTGGACGTCTATCGGCTGATGATGATGATAAGAGAGTGGACAACTTTAACTTACTCTACACTGATAGTAGTGATTGGCTGGTAGTAGGTCTATGTTGTTAAAGTCCGTCTAACCAGGTACCACCGCAGCGCCTATTGCAGCCGTCAGACAGTACTGTGCTAACATTACTGTGTTCCGGTTTGAAGGGCTCTGTAGCTATTAAAATTGCTGGGGTATCGAAACTGAACTTATGTATATCATCATCAAGCGTATCACTCACTATATTGTTCTTATCGTTTGGAAGCGTAAGATGTTACAGTAGCTACGACGCCCTTCAAATCGGAACACAGAGAGTTGTGTACATTGTGGTGCCGCGTTGACGCTGCATCCGGCAGCCGGCTGGTGTGTCCCTGGCGCCGGCGTGGCGAGTCCCTCCTGCTGCTCACCAGTAATTACTTGCAATTAATTCCATGTAACAGTGTTTACCCGATCACCGCCGCCGTTCAGTGCGAGCGCGGACCTCGCCGCGGCCGGACCCGCGTCACCTCATAGTGTCTGTTGTTGTGTTATTATCAGTTTAGTGCCGCACGCGCTAGGTTCACATCCAGTTCTGATCTAGATTTCGTAAGTAATAACCATTCACGTTATCTTATCTGTGACGGCGACGTCTTCTTGTCGCACGGGCGCAACAGGTGACAAACAATGTGTGGATGGTCAAGATGTCCTGTTAACGTCAGGAGGCCGACTACACGGCGCCGTGTAAAAAATTTCAAATGCGGTATGCACACCGCATCTGATATCTACGCTTATCTATGCTTCAAGATAAACCCACCAAATTCAATTCAGCATAGTTACATACTTCCTGACTGACTTAAGTACTCACATAAATGCAGCTTAAGTTATGTAATTAACCGACGAGACCAGCGGGACGTTCACCTGGTGGTAAGTAATACAGCTGTAACAATGTAGCGCTAGTTAAAATGGTATGCGCTGCACCACATTGCGCTCGTCGTCTAAGACGTAAGATGTTATATCTCATTACCCCAGTAATTACAATTGATACAGCGCCCTTCGAACCGGGACACAGTAATGTTTGCACACTACTGTTTGACGGTAGAAATAGGCATTGCTGCTACCTAGACGATTTCAGGCAAAAGAGACTTATCACCTTTTATTTGCCTAAATGAAGCGCACTCTACCTGTGTTGGAGGCCGACTACACGGCGCCGTGTGATATAAGGCAAGTGTCTAATTTGCTCTACTGCAAGAGGTTAACAGCTGTCGGCTGCAATAGGCGCTGCGGTGGTACCTAGACGGTCTCCAGCAATAGAGACCTACCATCTATTTCCCTAAATGAAACGCACTCTACCGACGTGAAAGGCCGACTACACGGCGCCGTGTGCGCTCCACCACAAGAACTTAACAGTTCTCATATAGTCGAAGTAATCTCGTTCCGTACCGTACTTAATTAATTCCGGTTTCACAACCGCTGTGACCACAAAGCTACGAGAAAAATATAATTTGTTAACATGTAGTAAACAAGCGATTAAACTTGCAAATTGTGTTTTTTTTGTACATGTATATTATAACCAGGTTATTAATATATGTAACCGTCGCGTAGTGTGACATTACTGTGTAACGGGTCAAAGAGATTACTATATACGATAAACTGTGTAAAAATTGAAAAACAAATAGTTTTCTCCGTCGTTAGCAGATTTTCGCCCACTGCTGGACACGATCCTCACCGGAGACCGACCTGCGAGCGTCACTGATTCATTTTCCCTATACTTAATATTCTGCTTTGCTTAATATAAACATTGTAGTAATGTCTATGTGAGCAAAGTTGAGTGGTGTGTGTGTGTGTGTGTGTGTGAACAAAGTTATCGCTCCTGACGTCACTTAGTATCGGGGACATCCGAAACGTCTAACGAATTTCAGCAGAAACTATGATGATGGAGCAGGTCGGCCTTGGGTCCGTCAGCGCGAAACTGAACCTTAATTGACCGCAAATTGTATACAACACTGTAAACAAATCGCGTGCCGTGAGTCATGGACGTTAGTTAAATGGTGTGTGGCCACAGTGACGGCGTGTTTATTTTTTATGTACGTACAGCAGTGGATGTCTATCGGCTGATGGCGAATGAATGAATATTACCTATTTTTAGGGTTCATTTGAGGTTCAACAAGGTGGACCCACGATCTGGTGAGACGATGCGGGCAACCTGGGACCGATCGATGCGCAAATGTTTGGACAAGATATATGTCCGGCAGTGGACGTCTATCGGCTGATGACGATACTATCTGTTCCCTGACAGCTTTATACGCCGTAACACCCCCACAACTCCCTTTAGGAATCGATTTCTGTAGAATTCGTTGTTAGCTGTCGTCTGAACAGCAGAAACAATATCTCTACCAAATTTTGAGTGTTTACGTCTAATAGTATCGGAGATCTTGTAATGATTCAATCATCATCATCACTATCAGCCGACAGACGTCCACTGCTTGACATAGGCCTCCTCCAAACATTTCCTTTATCGATCCTGCGCTGCCAGCATCCAGCTGCTTTCCGCACCTTCATCAGGTCTTCGAAACACCTAGCGGGGTATGCCAACACTACGTCTTCCGGTACGCGGTCGCCATGTGAACTTCTGGGTATCTTCTCTCTTTCTTCCTATAAGTATATATATATATATTATTGTAGAAATTTATACTTTACCTTAACATTTTTTACACAATAATACCGTCCTTTGTGGACATCCTAAACATTAACGAACATCAGGTGACCTCCTAAACAGGCCCTGACTCCGGGTTCACTTGCCCAGTATCAGATGAACTGTAAGAGTCGATATGACTGAAATGCTCAACATCATCAGAAAACCGGAGGAGTGTGACCTCCAACCGGAATACAAGCTTAGCTTTTCCAACGCTATACTAGGGTAGTCCGAGAATAGCTTTAGGTACTATACATAACATTGCGGTCGTCGCCTTAACACGTAAGACGTCAAGTCGCTTTATCCCAGCAATTTCACTAGCTACATCTCACTTCGGCGGAAATGGGAGCTGAGGTAGTGATAGTGAAATTACTGAGGTGTTAGATTCATACATCGTCGTATCACTCACAATCACGTGACCGTCCCACTCGTAGCGTCACTTTATTAAATAGAAAAAAATCAAGTGATTAATGTCGGTAGTTTAAAATTATGAAGTATTTATTGCGTCGTCCGCCAGCAGCGCGCGCGCAACCTGACCGGTAATCGGAAACCGTTTGACGGCGTAACTATAGCACTGCTGTAACATTAGCTTCTTCAAATGAAACGCCTATAGCGTAGAGAAAGGACACCATAGACTACCACCACCACCACCACCACCGACAGAAAGAAAGATCACTTATTGTATATCGAATCTCTGTTGCCGGACACCATCTACGTAGGTACCCGCGTAGTTCCATTTTCCAGCGCCGAACAGTACTGTGCAAATTTCACTGTGTTCCGGTTTAAAGGATGCTGTAAGTAGTTAAGTTACTGCGGTAACAAGATGCAACACCTTACACGACGAGCACAATTTGGTTTAGTGTATAACATCCTAACTAAGCGCCTCATTGTTATTGACAAGCGTAC
Source organism: Troides aeacus (assembly GCA_033220335.2). NCBI lineage: Eukaryota > Metazoa > Arthropoda > Insecta > Lepidoptera > Papilionidae > Troides > Troides aeacus. Next base: position 13,039,824 of record CM067271.1, read on the forward strand.
CACTTATCATCAGGTGACCGTCTTGCTCGTCTCATCGTTTAATTGAATAAAAATATGAAAGTACCTCCGTGGCAAAATGGTTTAACAACGGCAGTTCCTGCTTGATTTCCGGTGTCACCGGTCGTGGTGGTTAACTGGTGGTAGGGTTTGTTCCCAAACTGTATATCACCACCAGTGAACGTTGTCGTTGTATCGTCGGTTGGTATAATAAAAAAAAGTCTTAACGTGTCACGTGAGCTCGGTTCTAAGAGACGTCTTTATCGATCCCCCATCCCTCATCCCTGAACAAGTAACCCTAAAATATCCCGTCCGTAGAATCGGCGGATAATATGATTAGTTGATTACATAACGGGCAAGCGCCATTGTTATAACTGACACGTGTGCGCAACAGTGCGACACTGGTCACGTCATTTAACGTGACACCACATAACGCTCGCGGCTCCGAATAACTTCACCTATCTAAGCTCTCCTCGAATTTATATCTTTCTCTTTCTATCTGTTATCGTATATGGTGGTGGAGTCAGCTAACCTTCTCTTACTCCACTTCCTGACCTTGACATCATCATAACTGTAGTACATCAGGACAACTTTTATTTTTTTTTATATATTTTACGAACACAGGGGGAATTTGTGACCACCTCCCCGATGACTTGGTTTTCTTTTCAAATAGATGATGACTCACATGGGCCAGCGTGGTGGGAAATGGCCCAAATCCCGCCATAAGAAACCCCAAAAACGAATACCTCTAATGTCCAGCAGTGGACGTCTATCAGCTGACGATGATGATGATGACAATCGCAATGCAATCTCAATCATCATCTCGACCTATGGATGTCCATTGCTGGATATAGGTCTCTTGTAATATATCTCGCAAAATACACGTATCAATCGATCACAAATTTGATGCAGTGTAAACATTGCAACTAGCACCATGAAGTTAAATGCGGGCGTGTCAGTTACCATCAGTTACATCAGTATCAGCTACTATCAGACCTTACTCTTAAAAAAAATGAATACCATATCACCTCTATGTGGTGCAGTGTATATATTCTAACTGCTATTTATGATCTGGTGTAAAATTTACCATCACGTCTTACTGCCGTCACAAGTTGAGCTGTCATGATGGTACCGGACGGTATACACAGGTCGTGTACAGATGCTCGGTAAGCGATTCCGACCTGCCCAGCCGTGGTACGGTCGTAATTAATGACCGGTTAAAGTCTATTTATTCTAGATATCTAGATATTTACGCCGCCGGTCGCTGGCACCTTGAGACTTCCATGAATAGCTGCGGTCAGCGGCTGCCGACTGATCTATTTAAATAAATAAATATAATTACTGAACGTTATATAAATGATATATTTAACAATGTTGCCATTCATAAAATACGAACATGTGATATATCAAACGTAACGTTATTATATATTCCTATTTTAAACTATTCCCGCCATTGCTATTTCTATATAAAACATTTCCCGCCATTTGCGCTAAAGTCGCAACGGGTTTGTGAACGCAATTTTGTGTCGCCATATTTAACAATGTGATGTTCTAAAATTAAATTTTTTTTTTCTTTATTCTACAAAGCGATAAGATGTGGGACACGTTCACTTGATGATAAGTGATACACCTGCCCATAACGTGGCGGCTAGATGTTTGCACACTACAGATTATGGGCTGCAATAGAAGCTGCGATGGTACCTTTTTTTAATTAAGCTAATAGTCGAGCAGAAAATTCATCTGATTTTAAGTGCCTGCACATAAAAATATGGCGCTAATTGGGATGGTATACAATGCACCACATTGTGCTCGTCGCTTCAAAACATAAGATATTAGGTTTCATTATTTCAGTAATTTCTCTGGCTACAGCGTCCATCAAACCGGAACTCAGTAACGCTTGCACGCTACTGTTTGTAAGCAGGGATGAAAGCTGCGGTGGTACTTACCTAAACGTCTCTGGCAACAGAGACCTGCCACCAGCAGTCAGCGGGTTGTAAATTGTCAATAGTTTTATTACATGTGCAATTTTCCCTCCATTTTACACATTTCCGCCATTTTCATAAATTTTTATTGTCCTTTCAAAAATGCCAAAGGTTTTCTACATACATCCAATTATATATCGAAATGTTATCGGCTATACATGTTTTAAGTGTACCTGTCGCGTGGTTGCAGACAAACGGCTTTATCGATTTTTTTTTTCTGTTAAAAGCATGATGTTATTTTTGTTGCAGGTATAATAAAAAAAAACACCCTTTGTAATCGAACACACTGCACCCTTGCTCGTAAGCCGCACTTCGATTAATGGTAACGTAATTTTTTTTAAATCGTTATTAACGTTTTTATTGCATTAACGGTAAAAAAAAAAACGTTTAGTTTATGTTCGCAAAAACTTCTACTATTGTTGGAAGGAATAATGTTGTCTATGCGAGGTTTGTTACGGACATATATACAACTGGTTTTCTATAGTTTATACATATTAACGCAAATATTCACACTTTCGGATCCGCAATATCAACTATTCGAAAAACTACCAAAGGCGGAACTTTGTTTTTTGTCGCCAAAGTACGACGGCAAGACTTTTTATACCGGGAAAAACTTTTTAAAGCTACCCACCCTGTTTTTAGGGTAGACAAGGTTGAGTCATATTTTTACTCATTAAAACTCTCTCGGTGATCTTCAAAGCGTTAGGAGGAGCTCCAGGATTTCCTGTGGAACGTACCAGTGCTTCCGCTGCACTCTGGCTAAATTATAACCAAAGAAAGACAAACCTCTCCTTAACACCCGCTCCGTACTACGGCAGGTAGAAAACCACCATGGATTTGCCGTCCCCCTAAGGGTCGATTATCGTGCTCCGAGGGCCCCCACCCTCGATGATCGCAAACTCGAGAACTCTTTTAGTCGACTTCTACGACAGACAGGGTTTACCTCAGTCCTATTCTTACTAGCCCGAGACTACATAGCGCATGCTGTATATCCTTCAAGGCGAATATCCTCTGAGTCCTCTACGTCTCTCGTCACGTCAAACGTGTTGAATGGGTCGGGATAGTGCAAAGTAGTAAAAAAAATATTTTTAAGTCATCATCATGGACATGGTCAAATATGGACCATATTAGAGGTCTTTTCAATATGGTACAAGTACATCTATTTTTTTTAACGCAGCGACGAGACGAGCGGGATGTTCTCCTGATGGTAAGTGATACGTCTGTAACAAAATGACTCTAGTATGGTGTACACTGCAGCACATTGTGCTTGTCGCCTTGAGACATGATGTCTGGTTACCCTAGTAATTTTACTAATTACAACGCCCTTCAAACAAGAACACAGTGTTGTCCGTCGGCTGCAATAAGCCCTACAGTGGTCTCCGGCAACAGATACCTATTACCAGTATATTTTCCAACTTGTTTCCTTCTATATATATATATATATATAGTATGTTTAATCTGTAAACGTGCGATCTCGATCCGGTGCGCAGGCGTCACGTGGATGGAAAGGGTGCCGCTGACGCAGTCACCACCCTCGCTCACCTTCGCACGAGCACGGAAAACCCCACGGCGGCGGCCGCGCAAAACAATTTCAACTTAAATTATTTAAGGGCAAGTCGCAGTTTGCAACACAATGCGAATTCGCGACTGGAAGGCTCCATTATATTTATGTATATATATGCTCTTTAAGGCATACATACACTACGGTGATACAGAACTGTTTTTTTTTTATTCGCCGTAGTAGCTACACGTGATTGACAAGGTAGGATATATACACAGCCCTGTAGTCTCGGGCTGATAAGAATAGGACTAAGGTAAATCCTGCCTGTCATAGAAGGCGACTGAAAGGATCTAGTAGTTTAGAGGGTCTTGAGGGTGGGGGCCCTTATCTCTCAACATGCGTAGGACAGCGTATGGTTCAGCGATGGTGCCTAGGAGGATTAGGCTCCTCCTCAGAGATGTGCTAGTAGGGTCACCAGTGCGTTCTATAAGAGATCCCGGAGCCTCTCCAACTGCACTGATGCAGTACACCAAGGGGATTTTAGTAAGACTTCCCCCCCAGAAGTAGGGTATCCTTCGGGGATTTCCTCTCCGAAGCAAAAAAAAAAAGGATTATATAAATACTGTCTTACAAATGTTTGTAATTTTTAAGGGCACAAATAGAAGCTGCTATGGTGTCTAGATGGTCTCCGGAAAGAGACCTTTAGGAGGGCTGGGGAGGGAGGACAGATTTCTAAACATACTCTTGCTACTGGGGAGAAGTTGAGTTTATGAACTATTAGGTCGTGCTGCTAGTTAGGATGATATACACAGCAACACATCGCGCTTTGACACATAACATGATGAGTCTCGTTACCTCAGTGATTACACTAGAGCTACAGCGTCCTTCGAACCGGATCACAGTAATGTTTGTACAGTACTGTCTGTCGGCTTCAATGGGAGCTGCGTTGGTACCTAGGAGACCTACCACCAGTAAACCTAGTATACCAGTCGGTCGGCAGGCTGCCGAGTGACGCAAAAAGCTGGTCTGCATCAGTGACTTACTCCGTCATCACAATCTAGGTCTTTAGCTTGTAAATTGCGAGCGTACCGTCATTACTGTATGATTTATCAGTTTTTTTTTAGTCTTTACCTAGTAAATTATTACTGTGTTCAGCTTCCACTTAATGCACTTTGTACTATGATAGTTGTTTTGATAAACTGTTTACACTTTATTCCTATATAGTAGTAAAGAGTAGTAGTAAGTTTACTGCTAGTAGGCCTCTGTTGCCGGAGACCGTCTAGGTGCCACCGCAGCGCCCATTGCAGCCGACAAACAGTACTTTGCAGACATTATTATGTTCCGGTTTGTAGGGCGCTGTAGCTAGTTGCTACTGGGGTAACAACACTCGACACCTTATGTCGCAATCGAAGAGCACATTGTGGTACAGTGTATATCATTCTAGTTATGAGCAGGTGTATCACTTAACTTCAAGTGAACGTATAAAATAATCATACAGTTATAGTAAGCAGCCTTTAAACGGCTTCTAATATATATTAGCGTATTTAAAAAATATGCAATTTATAAATACTAGGCTAGTATAATACTAATGTTTACTAGTGTCATCATCAGCCGATGGACGTCCACTGCTGGACATAGGCCTCCCCCCCATTAAGCGGCTTCCCACGACCGTCAGCATACCCAACAGAACACTGAGGGCCGCCGTATCTAGAGGTTCGTATAGGGGGTTTTAAGCCATTTCCCATCACCCTGCTCCAATGCGGGTAGGTGTATTTTATTTTATATGTAATAGAAAATATTCTTTAGATTCTATTATATGTGGTTAAAGCAACAACTTACCATAAGTGATCAGGGAAAGGTTCCATTGGCGTATCGGAATACCATCACCGTATCAAATGGTGTTAAGGAGCAGGTTTAATTAACAGGTAACCAGACGTAAAGGCCACATTTATTTTAAATAATTCAATGATATTTTACCAGGTCTCGGGATTCTCATGAACTAAAGATAAATACACACTGTTTTAGTATTAATTTTTTTATTAGGATTTGACTTAGATCTTGTCTAAATCTATATATATACATATATATATCGCTATCTCTAAGTCGCTCAGATGACAAAGAGAGAATGAAAATAATTTAAACTTCTTTCTATAGCTGAACAATTTTTTTTTTTTATTTCAACTATGCGGCGAGACGAGAGGGATGGTCACCTGATGGTGAGTGATACGCCCGCCCATACCAACGTGGCGCTAGTTAGAATGATATACACAGCACGGCATTGCGCAAGTCGCCCAAGACATAAGATGTTAAGACCTGTTACCCTAGTAATTTTACAAGTTACTACGTCCTTCAAACCGGAACACAATAATGTTTGCTCAGCACTGTCTGTCGGCTGCTATTAGGCGCTGCGGTGGTACCTAGACGGTCTGCGGCAAAAGACCTACCACCACCCTCGGTCAGAAAATGTACTATGTTGTTATTTTTTCTTCTTACTAGTATTGTTTGAAAATATTAATTTTCGAAACAAACAAAAACAATAAACATAACCTAATCAACACATTAACACATTAAATAGTATGCTTTCTTATTTTTCATTAAAACTGATTTTTTTAATTAGTTTTAAAAATAATTATACCTGGACGTGTTACTGACTAGTAACAAAAAAAAACAAACGTATGTAATAATAATGATTAAAGTAGATTTGAGAACCTCTTACTTATCGTCGGTTAATATGTATAACAGCGAGACCGTAGAAAACTACCCCTTCTATCAATCCCCATTGTTGAATGTATCCATCACGAAATTAAGCCATCATCATCATCAGCCGTCAGACGTCCACTGTTATGCATAGGCCTTTTTCATAAGGGAGGATTTGGGCCATTTCCCACCACGCTGACTCAATGCGGGTTGTTGGGGGCCAGTCTCGTTTGTTTATTACCAGGTTCTGGGAACCCTTACATCCCAGCATCAATATAAGTTCATAATAATTAAATAGTAGACTCGTTGTGGCGGCCATATTGCATTCAATAGTCTCAAGGCGAGTCGGCTCCCAACTTCAAGGCGGTCGCATACTTAACCTAATACACAATTACTTTTATTATGCCCACCACGTGGACAGCTTGGCCACTGACATACGCGTTCACATCATCGTTAACTCATCATTCAAATATATCACCAACCAACATCAATCTTATCACAAGCATCACACGTATCACATTCGACTTGAAAACATTAGTTTTTTTTTAATTCAAATAAAATAAAATGGAACTAAGGTATTCTCTGTTCAACCAGTTATCACCGGTTCGATGAATATATAATATTTTATTGTTACGACGAAATTGACTACTACGTACCATACAAATAAGGCCGTATTTGCTTTGTTATACAATTCCTTATATATATTACAATGAAATGATGGTAGAAGGCCCATTAACATTTGTTTTTATTTCGCGTTAGGGACGTACTGGCCGCATTTTTAAATATGTATCGATTTTATCGGAATCGGTTATTCGGTTAATTTCATTGCCTCGATTTCATTTATCGATTTTTATTTATTGAAGCCTTTCACATATTATATTAATTTACTTCGTCGTCACTTCTCGGTTTGGGAAAGAATTTCTTTTCTTGTTTTTTATCTTGAAGTGTTAACTGTGCACCTCAAAGCTATAGTATAACCCGACTATTTTTAATGGTTACTTAAACTTTGATATTATATAAGGTTGGAAAATATCTCCCTTCCGCTTTTTTGCTCTTTATTCAATGCTTTATAAAAAGTGTTACAGTGATCGGATTTAGTTCAAATATGCGCCGTTTTGTTCGATAATCTGTTTCCATCTAGACGGCAACTTCATAATACCTCCCTCGTAGAAGCCCCCCTCCTTATTTGCGAAGAACTCGGACAGCCACTTTTCACAAGCCTCTTTTGAGTTCAACTTTACACCACCAAGGGCGTTCACCATGGACAGGAACAGGTGGTAATCACTTGGCGCTATGTCCGGGCTATATGGTGGATGCGATAAAACTTCCCATCCAAGCTCCCGTAGCTTCTGACGAGTCATCAACGAAATGTGTGGTCTGGCGTTGTCCTGGTGGAACACTACACCCTTCCTGTTGGCCAATTCTGGACGCTTCTGGTCGATCGCCTGCTTCAAGCGGTCCAGTTGTTCGCAGTAGATGGTAGAATTAAGCGTCTGGCCATATGGGAGCAGCTCATAGTGGATGATTCCCTTCCAATCCCACCAAACACACAGCAAAACCTTCCTGGCCGTCAATCCCGGCTTGGCCACTGTTTGGGACGATTCACCGGCCTTCGACCACGACCATTTTCGCTTGATATTGTCGTATGTGATCCATTTTGCGTCGCCAGTCACCATCCGCTTCAAGAATGGGTCGAGTTCGTTCCGTTTCAGCAGCATATCGCAGGCGTTGATTCGGTCCAGAAGGTTTTTTTGCGTCAAATCATGCGGCACCCAAACATCAAGCTTTTTTTTGTATCCAGCCTTCTGCGGATGGTTTAAAATGGTTTGGTGACTAACTCCCATCTCCTGGGCGATGTCACGAGATGCCACATGCCGGTCTAACTCGATATAGTCCATTTTTTGATCGATATTTGTCGTTACAGGTCTTCCGCCGGCTGGCTTATCCATGGTGTCGTTTTCACCGGCTCTGAATCGTCGAAACCATTCCTCCGCGGTTCGAAGTGATAGAGTACCATCCCCCAAAACACCATTAATCTCACGGAACGTTTCTCAAGCGGATTTGCCTTTAACGAAGGAAAACTTTAAAATAGCGCGAATTTCGGCGTTAGTGAACTATATGTTTACACGTCTATAACTGTTGAACGCAATATCCAAACTAATTATGCATAGCGTCGTTTTGTAGGTTATGTCAAGACCTTTCAAATTATGTATAGTATTGCCAGATACGAGCTCTGTAGCGCTTTGTACATAGCCGCGAAATTGAAGACAATAAGGCGGAAGGGAGATATTTTCCAACCTGTTATTATTTTGTAAATTAAAATGTTCTCTACTACCAATTTCGATGACTTATTTTTTATTGAAAAACAAAATATCAAAATTTATGCGTTTGTTGTCCCATTCACAAAGATAACAAGCGACGAACCGTAAAACGACGTAATTATACAAAATTCTCTTGTATATATTAAAATATCAAGTAGCATGTGATTATAGTGGCAACACCGCCGCGGCAGCTCACGTGTACCACCGCGTGCCAGTTACTGTGTATGCGTTTCTTTTTAATTCAACACACTTTTTATGTCTCCACCGGCACCAGTTTTCAGTACGTAATCAATTTTTTTTCATGTTTGTCAGAACTAAGGTCACCGACAGCCGGAAAGATTGCTAGACTTAGGTGGCAGTAGGCAGGGCTCATTGCTTGAAGGACCGACGACCGATGGGGCGCCAAGATCCTCGAATGGTGACCGCGTACCGGGAGACAATATGTTGGCAGGCCCCCCACCAGGTGGTCCGACGATCTAGTGAGAATCGCCGGAACCCACTGGTACCGAGATCTATATCAAAAGATTAAAAAACCGGACATGAGTTAGGTTGTGAATAGAAGATTATTATAGTGACCCCTATTCAAGCGGGAACGGGGATGTTGTGTGGTGATCTGATAGAGGTCTTAGAGACCTTTGAAATGCAACTATCACCAAAATGCTATAGCGAGAAATAGCTGATCGTTCTCTGTTGCCGGAGACGTCTAGATACCAACGCAACTCCTATTTCTGTCGCGAAAAGTACGGCGCGAACGTTGTGATCCGGTTTAGATCGCGTCATAGCTAGGGAATATACTGGGTTGATGAGACATACGTCTTACATCACAATCTGATGCTGTGTATATCGTCCTAACTGACGCTACATATGTTATGTAGCGTCAGTTAGGTATGGTGCCCACGTCGGCGGTGAACTACCAAACCGGAAGCACCACCAGCGCCACGTATTTCCCCAATTAAACCCACTCGCAACATGTTTGTGAACAAAGTTTTATGTGTAAAGTGTAAAAAAAAAATCTAGACCGCCGACAACCGATCCGGTTTCACGGCGCTACCACAATTTGCGTCACCGTGTACCTCTTCCGCATTAAACTCGATATCGGTGAAAACAACTTAATTAAAATTATGAAAAGGTTAATTTGTTATGACCTTGTAGTGTATAAATCCTAACAATGTGTTAGTGATGGTAGGTCTCTGTTTATGCAGAACCTCTAGGTGGGTACCACTCCAAGACCCCAACGTCCAACGGTTCTACGAGCTATGTGCCCCATTCATTGGCACTACAGCCCAGGTCCTTCAGCTGATCTCATTTCTGAGTAGATCACACAGAGATACTCCAAGCTTCTCCCCCTTCATTGCCCTTTGCGTGACTCTGAGCATTCTTATGAGGTCCATAGTTAACGACCAAGTTTCGGAGCGGTCAGCACTGGCAAAGCACTGTTCGAAGACTTTGGTGATGTGATGTGAATGATTGAACATATGATATCAATTCTAAGTATCTTCGTGTTTTTATACAACTACTCGTATGCGACTGTTAGTTTCCACTTCTACCCTCGAAACCTCACGGCTCCAAATTATTGTACTTTCTATTCAGAAGAATTCGGACTGAAAGGCACTAACACAAAGTTAATCGAGCAGGAGTCATGAAAAAATATCTTTACAAGCTGTTACGTAGAAGAACTAGACCGCGAATGGCTCTGTACAGCAACCGTTACTATGGCAACCGCATAAATAATACCAAACGAAAACGTTTAATAAAGTTAATCAGACAGAACGATGAAGGATGTATGAAATTAAAAAATAAATAACTTACAACCATCTACGGATCATTCCGCGTCGAATGCTCGTGTTCCCGTGTAGATACGTTCACTTGTTTTCGCGTGATTGGTGAACAGAGGAAACCCATTATCATTATATAGATAAAGATCTGGGAGTACTTTCGACATACCTTTTTTTTTTTTTTATTAACGTGTGTAACAAAATGCTAACGGAACGCACACCCCGTCGCCAAATTGGGCCGGCGTCGGCGGTAGTGTCGGGCTCCAACCGACTAAAAAGCTTCACACGGTATTCCACTCTCATCCACGTGCTCGTGGGGTCGCGGGATGAAGTATTGCAGGTCCTCCGCGACCCCCCGAACGGCGCCCGAATGACCGGGCCCACCTTTCGACATACCCTTGCCTACTTGCTATATAGCCGTCTCTTTGATACTCAACGCTTAATTTCTCATTTTCTTTATTTAATATATATTTTCCTCTGTTTTCTTCTTTTTCTCCGCCGAACCGGAGAAAGAAAGGACTGAACCCCTCTGATCGGCGACCTTCACTAGTTGCAGGAGAATTTTATGAAGAATTATATTATTAACAAATACTTAATAAAGGTTCATCATCGTCGTCATCAGCCAACTTCTAGACATAGGCCTCCCCCCAAAGATTCAAGTACGATCGGGTAGGAGTTCATATGGGGGGGATTTGGGCCATTTCCCACCACGCTGTCCCAATGCGAGTTGGTGAGGTTGGCTTGGATCCTATGAGTTGTGTGGAAAACCTTACACCCCACATAGAGGTTATTGTTTTATAAATTTACCCTCCTTTTTTTTAATACAATCTTCGGTAAGGGTAGTTTAATAATTGTTTACCCCCTAAGCTTCCACACAAAGCTCCATGTACTTACCGGAATCAAATAACCTTCGGCGGAAAGTGTTAGAAAAATCCCGTAAGGTTTATTCCACCACCGGCCCTATAAATAAACCGGACGTACTAGTGATGCCCGTCGACCGGAAAAGACTTAGGTTTTTTTTTTAAATTTCCATACTACCATCGTCACGAACTTGTGTTTAACTACATGCGTTCCTTTATGTAATTAAGCGATGAGACTAGTGGCAAGTTCACCTGATAGTAAGTGATACACCCGCTCATAACAAAGTAGTACTAGTTAATATGTCATACACTGCACCAACTTGCGCTCGTCGCCTGAGACAAGATGTCAAGCCTTGTTATCCCAGTAATTACACTAGCTACAGCAGCCTTCGAGCCGGAACACAGTACAGTTTGGGGGTGGAAATAGGTGAGAAATACCCACCTAGACGATCTCTGGCAACAGAGACCTACCACCAGTGAAATATCCTTTACTTATCATGACAACTTCTTCTCTTCGCCCTTTCAAGTCTGCAGGCTATGGTATCAGAGATGTCGTGGTGAGTTCTACATAGGCGGGAATCCCTGATGTATCATTTTCCTCCTGTGGCTTTCAAAAAGCTAGGAGTGCTCTGTAGAGCAGAGCATTGTTCCACTCCTGACCGCCGTTTGCTTCTTACCTCTTCAGCCCCACATGGAATGCTGTTAGCACCTCTGGGTGACCGCACCTCAGTACCAGCTCCTGCAACTGAGCAATGAGAGCGACGCGAATGGTTTACGACCAAGTTCTTTCCAACCGCCTTGATCGATTAGATCTACGAAGAATTGCATCCTTACTGGTGGTAGGTCTCTGCCGGAGACCATCTTGGTAGTTACACAAGCAGTACCGTGTTCCGGTTTGTGTGTCCGGTGTCTTATGCCTCGGGTGATGAGCGCAATGTGGTGTATAGGCAGGCGTACCTCATTCCGTCAGGTAAACATCCAGCTGGGATCGTTGCTTGAAATAAAAAAAAATGATTGTAAAATTTACTAACGGTGGGTGTTCCGAGGGTTTTCCACCACCACAGTACACGACAATGCCAAATTCTATCATCACTACGTTGGCGACTACTTTGTGGAATCGGTTGCGTCAGCCTTAATTCATGAGGACCTTCAAGGAGCTTATCACTTACTCAAAGGTCAACTCAGCCGCGACCTCACAAGTGTTGCGACCGCCTGCTGGCGTCAGGAATCACTTTCAATCACGTGAACTGATCACTCGTTTCCCCACTTTTACTATAAAAAAAAGTTTATTGTATGTAATATTCGATTTTTTTTTATTATATGGATGGTAACCTATTATCAGTAGGTCTCTGCTGCCGAGGACCGTAACGGCAGGTACCACAGCAGCTCCTCTTGCAGCCGACAAACAGTAATTTGCAAACATTACTGTGATCCGGTTTGTAGGGCGCTGTAGCTAGTGAAATTGCACAGGTGATGAACACAACGTGGTGATATCATCTCAACTAGCGACGTTGTTATTGGCAGGCGACTTACCATCAGGTGATCATCGCGCTTATTTGGTCGTTTAATGAAATAAAAAAAAATGAATCGTTTGATCTAAAACAATGATTAGAAGGCTTCGAAGACGCAGAACTGCGAAAAAGCTTGATTATTGAGGGTTTCTCGTGACGCAGGTTGGGTTGGCTGTCGTCATCAGGTCGTTGCACTCGGCACATCGATACACTGCATCCGATGCGACGTCTCTATAACGTGCAGCGCAAGCGGAAATCGATCCTACTGCTATATAACTAAAGGCTATATTTGCTTGTTCACCGCCAAACGAATCTAAATAAGGCGTCGCAGTAACAGTCGCCTCCTATTATTGGTTTGCATTCAATTAATTTGAAAGCTATTAGGGTTTTTTTTTCCTTTCAACTGTTTCTAAATGAATTCACCATCTCCGACTCCTATAGGATTCTTCATCTTCAGCATAAACTCGTTGTAGGATTAAAGTCACCGTCACCAACTAAATAAACTCAAGGGATCAAGTTAAGAGGAATATAAAAGATTTGATACGTTGCGATAATGGAGCGGGTTGACTGTTGATCAACTGGTGGGGTGAAGATCTCCACGTCGATCGGTCCTGCTTTGCTCGTATCCAGTGGATTATTATATATATATTAAAAAAGGGTATAGTTTGTGCGCCAATCACGTGAAAACTAGTGAATGTATCGTCACCGGAATATGAGCATCCGACGGGGAATGATCTGTAGATGGTTACAGGATATTTATTTTTAGAATTTCATCGATTCTTCATACTTTTATTTCTAATTAACTTTTATACAACATCTTCATTTGGTATTATTCAAGCGGTTGCTATGGTAACGGTTGGTATAGATAAAGTCATTTTCGGTTGCGATTGCTCTCAAGGAATATCTCATACGAATTTTATACCACTGCCAGCAAAGCGGACAGGGAACAGCGACTGTATACATAAATCTATCATCATCATTATTATCATCAGCTCATGGACGTCCACTGCTGGGCACAGGCTTCCCACGAACATCTCCACATCGAACGTTCCCGCTTTGCTCTATACATATCAATATAGATATGAACATTTCCACCCTGTGTTTATATAGCCGCAATAAATAATCCAATGAAGCTATCGGAGGCTGCGCGGAGTGATTAAGAGGCGATCTGTATTCAGGGGAGGGAGTCCATTAATTTCCCTCCGGGCCGGTTTCCGAGCGATCAGCTTTTACCACATTACGGATTCCAACTACTCGCGTAAACAACATTACTGTCGAGATTAACTTGTCGCTTACTACACCAATAACAGCTTTTACTTGGCCACGATATCACCTGATGTTAAGTGATGATTTGATAACGGTCACTAACAGTAACAGCCTGTGCACCAGTTTTGTTACCATCACCCCCACCCTCGGTTGATAACGCGTGCACGTGGTATACCCGCCATCAGGGAAGGTTCTTTCTCCAGAGTTTCCGATACAGATGAAGGTGGTTAGAGAACGGAACTGAGCAAAAACTGGCCGTGGGACCAGGGTCCATGAGCCCAGGGTCGGATGAGGTTTAAGAGTCAAATTGACTACTGATCGACCAATATCATCAGTGAACAGAGGACTGGTTATCATAAGCCCATTGTTGATCGTGAGCCGTTATCAGCCAGATAACGCCCACAGCTGGTCATAGCCCCCCCTCAAGGATCCATATCGTGAGGTAAATGAGAGGAGCAGTCCGACATCATTTAATTTAATCTCAAATTTTATTCGACTTTTATGATAAAAAAAAATCAGGGTACGTAACGTTGTTAAAGTTTATCGCCCGGGGTCTCGGGTTCAACAGTCGCTGAACGGCAAATTGCAGTGGCCCAGATCCAGCGCGTCGCGTGACGCTAGATCACTTACATCCTCCCTCCCTCTGCCCTCCGCCCTCGTCCCGTCCTCCATCCCACTCATACCCCCCACCACTACATGCACGTGCGCTCCCACATTAAGCATCATCAGCTCACACGTTACTGGTGGTAGTGTCTCTTCTGCTACAGACCGTCTAGGTACCACCGCAGCGCCTAATGCAGCCGGCATACAGTACTGTGCACATTACCATCCGGTTTGAAGGGCGCTGTAGTCATTAGAGTCTCAAAAGCAGACCTATGTCCATCAGTGGACGTCTGTCGGCTGACGATAATGAAATACGTAGTTTTCATTATTCCAGTAATTTCAATTGGTACAGCACAGTAACTGGACACTGATGTTTAGCAAAAGATGTAGATACGGTGTAAGGGGTTCCGCCCAGCATCTTATGGAGTCCAAATCAACCTCACCTGCACGCGGTGCACCGTGCTGGATAATAGACGTGGCTGTGATCATCCACAAACCCGCACTGAGCCAGCGTGGTGGGATACGGCTCAAATCCCATATATGCTCTCCAACAAGAGATGTTCCCAAGTACCCAGCGGGACCATTGGCCGTGCCGACCACCTGGAGATCTTCAGGGGAGCCTTACGTACAGCAGTGGACGTCTGTCGGCTGATAATGTCGATGCGGTGAAACCTAGACGGTCTGCCGAAGACCTACTACCAATTTTGTCTTACTACCTTGGTTCCTGAACGATATATGTATCAATATCATCATCATCAACCGATAGACGTCTACATACAGTCATCACAGTCTCCAGTCCAGCGGCACTAGGGGCTGTCTTATATAAAGGTGCATATGGGGGATTTGAGCCATTCCCCACCACCTTGGCCCAATGCGGGTTGGCGGTAGTATCAATATCCTAGAACAGTTATTACAGCAGTATGTTTAACGGCCGGTAGTAATGAGGCGACGCAGTTAAACGGTCGTAAACCGCCTCTTGCGTTTGTTTATGGTTTATTGCCTCGTTACCATAGTAACGGGCGCCGGGACACCGGCAGCAAGGCGCTGTTCTCCGCACTGGTACAACTCCATTCGGAGTCCATCATCAGTTCAATCACAAAATACTTCATAATTATTTTTGGTTTTTTTATTCAATGAAGAGCCGATGAGCCGGACGTTCACGTGATGTTAAGTGATACGCCTGAGTATAACTACGTGATGTCTGGGCAAGTTGCAGTGTACCGTTTGGAGTCCAGTCGGGGAGTTGTAATGACAAATGCTCATGATGACCAGATGTCCGGCCCTGACCTCTGTACCGTTCAGTGATGGAGTCAGTTCCCAGGATACAAATCCTCGATCACCTTCAACTGTGTACTGGTGGTAGGTCTCTCGTGCTTTTGGTGCTAGGTACCAGCAGCTCCTATTGCAGCTGACGGCCAATACTTTGCAATTACTGTGTTACGATTTCAAGGGCGCTGTAGCTGGTGAAAATATATGGAGTGACGGGTCTGAACATATATCTTAAGATCGATGACCACAATTTGATGTACAGTCTCATCACTCCATATGAAGAATATGTGAAGTATATAATGAATAATATATGAAGAAGCTAAAGATCGCATTCATTGGAAGACATTGGGTAAGGCCTATATCCAGGAGTGGATAAACAAAGGCTGATAATGATGATGATGATCATGATATATATATGTGTGTGTATACATATATATATTTGTAATCTCTAAATAACGAGGAATGAGGTATACGTCGTTAAAAATATATTTCGAACGATGAATAAGGGTATTACCCTTTACCCTACGTATCTGCAATTAGAGAAATGCAATGTGGTGGTACAAGGGTTTTTTTTTTAAATCGTTCCTCCTAGATTGTTTTATCTATGGCCCTGTCTTTCTTTGTTCTTTGGTCTCTTTATTAATATTTATTTTCTATTAATTCCTTATGGTGGTACAAAGGTTCCCGCACAACAACTCACAGGACCTTTTTTTTTTTTTGCTTTCTGGGAGTAAATCTTCTAAAAGATACTCTGTCTTCTAGAGGGAATTTAGAGTTATGTGGAGATTTTTACCCACTAAAACCCCCTCAGTGATCACCTTCGGCGTTTAGCGAGCTCACGGTGTCTCCGTTCGGAACACAACCGCGGCCTCGCTAACGCTATGCTGGGATAGCTCGTCCGGGGAACTCACGTAACCTAAGCCAACCTCATCTGTTCCTGGTGCAGCCTGCTAATCAACAGACGAGGCCCTGGCTCCCACCAACCCGCATTAGGCCAGCGCGGTGGGAAATGACCTAAATCCCACCATATGACTTCCCATATGATCGATGTGACAATCTTTGCGTGAGGCCTACGTCCAACAGTGGACGTCCATCGGCTGATGATGATGATGAAACAACAATATTGACTTCAGCGGTCGATAATTGTTTAATAAGTGGGAGGGAGTGGGGGGTTAAACTAATGAGCTAGTAACGAGCGATTAATCGCTCGGTTATCGCTACTCCTAATATGTGATACCTCTGCGTTATAATTCGGTGGGTAACTAAGATTCAATAGTAATTCATTACTACCGTGCAAACATTACTGTGTTCCGGTTCGAAGGGCGCTGTAGCTAGTGTAATTACTGCTGGAGTAATTTAACATTTTATGTTTCAAGACAACGAGTATAGTATGATGTATGTATATGATCATAACGCTACATTGTTACGGGCGGGCGTATCACTTAACATCAAGTGAACGTCTCACTCGTATAGTCGCTTTATATAAATGTTTTGCTCTGCTATGAAAGATCTTGTGACACTTTAAGATATTGTTACTTAATTACATATATATATATATATATATATAAATATATGTATGTATATATATAGCTGTTCTCCAACTGCTTCGCTGGCCGTAATATAAAATTAAACTTGAAATATGTCTCAAACATTCCTTGGGAGCGACCGCGACAGCAGATGGCTTTCTATACCAACCGTTACCATGGTAACCGCATAAACGATATCTAATGAAAATGTATATAAAACTATTAGAAATATAATTACGAAGGATCTATGAAATTTAAATAATATATATCCTATAACCATCTACAGATCATTCCGCGTCGAATGCTCGTGTTCCCGTGTAGATACGATCACTAGTTTTCAAGTAACGGGCGGATAAACAAAACCTATATATTATAGGGGGACCGGAAAGTAATGTCGTTTCTGCGCATGCCAATACTTGATTGTCATTTGTCAGCTCATTGTTTTGTTCAGAGGCGTACCAAAGACATTGTGAGGTTATAGTGATTTCTTTACTTATAGACAATTGAATTACAATTTTTTTTTGTAATTTTGGGTAAAATGGCCAGCCAAATACCAGAAGAGGTACACATCCGGCATTGCATGCTCTTTGAGTTTCGCAAGGGAAATAACGCAACAGTTGCTACCAAAAACATTTGCGATGTTTATCCAAATGCACTGGACATTCGTAAATGCCAAAGGTGGTTTTCCAAGTTCAAATCGGGTAATTTTGATCTTTCCGACTCGTATCGATCAGGAAGACCATCAGCGTTAGACAACGACGTGTTAAGGGCGGAAGTGGAAGCAAATCCGTGTCAGACGATCGAGGAATTGTCAAACAGTCTCAACAAACCTTGGTCGACCATCCAAGAACATTTGAAGCAGATTGGAAAAGTAAGCAGAGCAGGTGTTTGGGTCCCGCATAATCTGTCCGAACAGAATAAGGCTAACCGATCAATCACATGCAACTTATTGCTTCAACGACACAACACAGAAGCGTTTTTTGATCGCTTGATCACAGGAGATGAGAAATGGGTCCTGTATGATAACCCAAAACGCAAAAGGCAGTGGCTCTCTCCAAATGAAATCCCTCGGAGTACTGCTAAGCCAGGTTTACACCCCAAAAAAGCGCTTTTGTGTGTTTGGTGGAGTATTCGCGGCATTGTTCATTTTGAATTACTGAAACCTGGAGAAACTGTTACTGCAGACCTCTACAGCGAACAATTGCAGCGAGTCAATCAATCTTTAATTGAAAAGTGGCCAGCGATTGTCAACCGAAAAGGCGTCATTCTCCAACATGACAATGCAAGACCGCACTGCGCAAGGCGAACTCTAGAAAAAATTAATGAATTGGGGTGGGAGGTGCTGCCTCATCCACCATATTCGCCCGATGTTGCACCATCGGATTTCCACTTATTCCGAGCGCTGCAACACTTTTTAAGTGGCAAAACATTTGCAAATTTGGATGATATCCAAAATGCCATCTCTAGATATTTTGCCGAAAAACCAATTAATTTTTATCGATCAGGGATTGAAAATTTACTCACTAGATGGCAAAAGGTTATTGACAATGATGGGGAATACATCATTGATTAAAAATAAAGACTCGTTAAAAATGTATGTGTTTGTATTTAGCGTAAGAAAACGACATTACTTTCCGGTACTAATATATATAGAAGAGATAATATAATATGCGATGTAGCGGCATTTTAAGCACCCAGCGCCACGAGATGACCGCGTGGCGCGGTTTGATACAGTATCATCTAAAAACATCACAACACACGGCTACTTTACATTTAAATGGGTTGGTCATCACCTGACCAATGAGAACAGGTCCAAAAACATATATATGTGTATATGTACAAATCATTTTTTTTTAATTCAACGAAGGAATGAGACGAGGGAGACATTTACCTAATGGTAACCGATACACTCGCCCATAACAACGTGGCCCTAGTTAGAATGATTTACGTTGCGCTTGTCGCTTTGAGACAAATGTTATATCTCGTTACCCCAGTAATTTCACTATCTATAGCGCCCTTCAAATCAGAACACAGTAATGTTTCCACACTACTGTTTGGCGGCAGAAATTACCGCTGCTAGTACATGCGTAGACGATCTCCGGCAACAGAGACCTACTATCTATTTCCCTAAATGAAACGCACTGTACTCGCGTGTGTGGCCGACTACACGGCGCCGTGTGATATAAGACAAGATTCTTCACTAATGTACTGAAAGAAGTTAGCCGTCGGCTGCAATAGGCGCTGCGGCAGTGCCTTGGCTGTCTCCAGCATCAGAGACCTACCACCAGTAAATTTTGCTCAGCATCTGATTTCCACACGATTATGACTGTGATGTGTTAAATACAATAAAGAATGTTCTGGTGCATTTAAATATTGTACGAGCTTCAAAACTGCGTGCTCTTAACTATAAAGCAGTAAAAAATATATATATAATTCAAGCTTCGGGAAATCCAACCGCAAACTTCTACGCAGAGATAATATGGCGTCGAGAACAGAAAAAAAAACGCAACAAAACAAGAAACAGGTTCGGAAAGAAAAGCAACGGTTCAAGGACGAACTGAATCTATATATATAAATTTGCCGTATTCTGGTGGTAGGTCTCTTGCCGGAACCGTCTGGGTACCACTGCGGCGCCTATTGCAACCGACAAACAGTACTGTGCAAACATTACTGTGATCCGGTTTGAATAGTGCTGTAGCTAGTGAAATTGCTGGGGTGACGAAACTCAACATGTTATGTAATATCATCATCATGCGTATCACTTACAACATTGTGCTTATCGTCTTGAAACGTAAGATGTTAAGTCTCGTTACCCCAGTAACTTCACTAGCTACCACGCCCTTCGAACCGGAACAGAGAGATATTTACTTTGCGCTGCCGCGTTGACGCATCGACCGGTCGAGGACAGAAGCGCGCTGCAGCCGACAGCCCGCCGGTGAGTCCTCTTCGTCGGCGTGGCGATATTACTGGGGTAACGAGACTCAACTTCTGATGTCTCAGACGGCGAGCATGATGTGATGCTGTGTATATCATCTTAACTAGCGCCACATTGTTATAGACAAGCGTTTTCGTCTCGTCACCATAGCTTTACTACTATTCTCTCCCTTATATTTTGTGTTACCGAACTTTGAATATACAAAAAAATATATATACTTTATATATAGAAGTATTGCTTTTATCTTCTATTTTCTATCAGAATCCAACCAGATAAGAGGAACTGTTTAATCTTCTCTTCAAAATCAATGACTTGTACTTAACAGTTTAGTACGGTCATGCTTAGTTAACATTAATAGAAATTAGGTACTCTTGACTTACGTAAAAGGTGACCAAGAAGATTCTGGAACAGTTAAAGAAATCAAGAAGAATTGACCATCATCATCATCAGCCGATAGACGTTCACTGATGGACATAGGCCTCCCCCAAAGATTCCCAACGATTGGTTTGGGATTAATATGAGTAGGTTTTGGGCTATTTCCCGCCACGCTAGCCCAATGCGGTGTGGTGGGAGCCAGAGCTTCGTCTGTTGATTAGCAGGGTGCAGCACGAGCTGGTGAGGGTGGCTTGGATCCTGTGAGTTGTTGTACAGGAACCCTTACACCCCTAGGAAGAATTTTTAAGACTATATTGTTACTCGTTTGCTACCTATCGTGTAATTAGATACAGCAGCAAAGAGGAAAAAGAATTTTAGTCATCAGATTTCGTTTTTAATGAATATGTTAGTACTTGACTACATTTGGTAGGCGAGGGTTTTAAATTCTTTAATCTAATAGTATCCTTTTCACTCTTCTCTAGAAGACACCTCGTATCTATACGGTAACTCTATCCCCCACAAGTTGTCGCACTGCTTTACTGTTCTTGTCTAAAATTAGTAGTTCAACATTTTTGTTCGTTTCTTCTTCTTTGATATCACTTTTGACAGAGTGGTTGTGACCATCACTTCAGGTGTTGGTCGAAAGCTTAACAGCACATCGCCATTTTTCTCTGATGGTTGCCTGTACAGTGTATTCATGTAGTGGTAACGATGATGAGCCTATTGCCGTCTCTAACCTGGTCAGTCCATCTCATAGACGTTCTTCCTCGTGGCCTGGTACTCTCAACCTTCACACCACAAGTCGCTCAATAGGATGTTTACAATATATACAAAATTACGAAAATATAATTCTTTATGATCAAAAGTTTTAGTTTTTTCTATTTGTTTTTTTATTATAACCTACAAATTCAAAGTTGTCTCTGGATATCAAAAATACTTTCCAGTATCAAATACTGCGTAGATATCAAGGTGTGTGCGTAGTGTTATAACAGCGATAACGCGTTACGTCTTACTGTAGGCAAGTAATGAATTGTTTGCAGTAGAGTTATACAGGAGCAAGCAGACGCGCTCGCATGCGCGCGCGCAAACAGTACCGTCGCACCCGAACTGGGTCACGGAGAGAGCGAGGTCAGTTTATCGGCTATGGCGTTAGCTGGTGGCAGTGTAACACTCTCATGGTGACACGGCATATGAATACTACTACGAAATACCAGTTCAAATTATAAACCATTAAACTGATTTAAATGATTTTTTTCTATTACTGACTCTTCAGACATCATCATCAGCTGATACACGTCCACTGATAGACACAGGCCTACAAACTGGTCAAAATTATGTTTCTCTTAAATATCTATGCTATTTATCGTTATTATTTATATACATAAATAAGTAGTGGTAGATTTTTATCGTAAACCGTCTAGGTACCACTGGTTCTATTTCTAATGTCCAACAGTAGCATGCAAATACTAGTTTTCACCAGTTTGAAGGGTCATTATTACCAATGAAATTACTGCAGTAATGATAATATTTAACGAGTCAAAACGATGAGTGGTATGTAATGTATCATCCTAATTAGCGCCTCATTATTATAGACAGATGTATCGCTTACCATCAGGGCAGTCTCCCTCGTCTCTTCGCACCATAGAATAAATAATATAAGGGTTAATGAAGATTATTTCCTTTTCCCATACTGTACACGAGTAGACGGTCTTCTGTTTCACAAAGCGAAAGACCTGATGATGGTGCGGCAGTAGATCCGTCTTCCATTCCAATTTCGTCGCAACCGCGATACATTGTATCAGTTAATAAGGTGTGTAGAAGAAATAAGTTAAGTTTTAATGAAGTTATAGGATCGCTACTTACGACGCAAATTCGCATCTTACTTGTCATACTAAGCGGCAGTAATCAAACACTCAACACTGTTGCAGCGTCGTGTGCACACGAGGACGCCGCACGACACGCGCTGCGCTGCAGATAACGGCTGATTGTTTATCATTTTTATTTGCGTTTCTATTTAGGTCCTAGATCGGGCGACCACACTCTTTATATTATATTTAACGAAACGATGAAACGGCCTAAACGTTCACCTGATTCAAACCTGGATCTACCACCGGTGAGATACTAACTAAAATCTACTACTTACTGAAATCAAAATACTAATGCAAATCATCACACGGCTAGATTCGAGGAAAGCAAAGTGTAGGCCGAAGAAAAATTTCCCGGCTATAGAACCTTATTTTGAAATCCTGCATAGATTTCAAAAAAGGACTTTCTCGTTGCGAGCGCAATAGTAAATTTATTCCAGAATCTTACTGGGTAAAACCTCATGGTGTTCTCGCTACGCCTTTTGTCCGAAACGGGAACAACGTTTCCGCAAACTACCGCAGTTCCGGTAACCTGGGTATAGAACCTACGCCTGAGGTTTGGAAAGAACATCAGTTCGCTCTTCAGAGCCACGGTGTCCAAAGTCCAATTCGTCTTAATTGTCGTCGACCGTCGAAAGCAGATACCGCTGCGATGAAGTCTCGATCTAGATATAGATTGGAGAGTAAGTCTTTGATGCCGAAGACCTTCTAGGTAACCCAGCTGCGCCTGCTTCAGTACCTAGACAGTAATATGCAATTAGTGTTTTCCCGTTATGTAGCTAGTGAAATTGTTGAGGTAAGGAGACATAACATACGTCATAAGACGATGAGCACAATATGAAACTGGGTGTATCCAAATAATGGGCAGGATTATGACTTACCATCAGATGAATGTCTCGCCAAAAACAATTATGAAGTCAAAACACGATCTTTAGTTAAAGAAAAAAAACTAAATTAACTAGTTTAGTAAGTTTTCACAGCCAGAGCGCAGTTTAACTATGAATTGAAACGTAATAAAGACCGTGATTCGCAAAAATAGTATTGCAAAGACGCTGGCGGTGAAAACATCCGCCTATATATTTTTATAACTCACGGTCAGTAAACCCGCGCTCTAGTATATATACACGCACACACACACACTTATGTATTGCAAAACAAACAATATTAGACCGAGCCGCGGGTAGAGTGGGTGTTGCCCCCCTTTCCAATCGTCCGAATTACAGGTAACTGTTCTATAACACAATAGATAGATTCCTAGACCGATATTGGTCCTCAGATGGCTATGGACGAAGCGATAACACCTGCGAGACGTTCACCTGATGGTTACGCCTGCTCTTAACGTAGGTGAGGATTGTATACTGCACTACATTGTGCTCGTCGTCTTGAGACATAAGATGCTGATTCTCCTTACCCCAGTAATTACACAGGCTACAGTGCCCTTAAAACAAGAACACAGTAATATTCTCACACTATTATTCGACGAGAGAAATAATCGCTGCGGCTGTACCTATCCAGAGGGTCGCCGCCAACAAATACCTACTACCAGTAAACAACAACAACTCCACCTAGAACTCAGCATCTCGATACCCTGAGACAATAGGTACAGAGTTCACAGTAGTAACTAGCTACAAACTTACGCAGTAATGTTTACTGTTATTTGACCCCTAGAGCCTCGAACGTACAATAATCATCAAACTTCTGAAAACAAATCCATAATAATTACAATTTGTTTAACCGACTCTAAATATCTGGAGACCTTTGCCCTATATTTCCATTAATTAACTGAGCCATATAATAATAATCGATAAGCCACAGCGTTGTGTGTATGAAGTTTTAAAATATATAATTGAAAACTATTACAAGTTCCAAATATAGAATTCTTTTTTTATAACTGTTACCGTTTATTTGGCAAAAAAGTTGCGCGACTTGCATAAATATCGTACTATTTAATGTTAGAGCAACGACGGATCAGTTTGTTGTAATCCTGCAACAATTTTTTCCCAACTAAGTTTAAAGCATCGTTGAAATAATACATCATTAAGAAATCGACATCTAAGAACAGCTCCCGTGAACATCCACCCGATCGCACTTGGCCAGCGTGGTAGGTGAACAACCTGCACTCGCTCCTTTAAAGATAAAGCTGTGTATGTATTTATAAAGATCTCTGGGTGAAGCATATGCGCTGTCATTCACGGATTCACCACATTCCGCAAGGGCCAATTCCGCCATAGATTGTGCTCATTACACATTGTCTCCAAGCTCTCGTTCTCACCGCTCATGATTTGCGACATAAGAAATAGTGATCACAGGTGGTTAGACCGCGTTACTCTGTCACCAAGAAACATGGGATTCACGCTCATAAATTTATTTATTTATTCCTATATTCTCTTTCTCTTCCTCCCCACTTGTATTACTATTCATCGCTACATCCCTCCACCTCAACACTCACATTTTTCTTCTTTTCTCAAAATGAAATTATATCTGTTTTAGGATATACTTTAACTCACGAATCCGGAACCCGAATTCCGATGACGCTGCAAGTCATCAAGACTTTTATTCGAAAAGTCGATCGTATGTCCAGCTGTGTCCATTTCTGATGATGATATGTATTTTAATGCAACGCTGAATATACAAAAGTCCAACAACAATAGCCGACACCGCGATGACACTTCGCGATGGATTTGAAATTATAATCGGTCACGCGGCGCGCCACGGTGCGCTCCGGTCTCCCGCATTTATTCAGTTTTTGACCTATTCTCGGTGTATTGCGTAACAACAAAACATCAAGCACCCGCGATAACCTCGCGATAAACGCTCTACGAGTTACGACCTAACATACTGGCGAATAGGCCTCTGTCGCCGGACACCGGCCAAGTAGCATCGCAGCTCGAATTTCTGCAGACAAACATTCTTATAAGAATGCTTTTGTTTTGAAATCAATGGTGAGGCTCTGTGGCCGGAGTGAGCAAACACTACCAAGTTCCGATTTCAAATACCAAAGTCAAAGAGATTGAGAATGTGGTGCGCTATGTATATATATCATTCTAACTAGCGCCACGTTATGGACAGGCGTATCGCTTACAATCAGGTGAACGTCCTGCTTATATCGAAGCGTAATATAAAAAAAAAATTTGTCCGCTATGTGATTTTTGTATCTTCTTCCTCCTGCCTTTTCCCAGCTATGTATGGTCGGCACAGTATGTACTTCCCTTCCACATCTCTCTATCAGCCGTCATATCTGAATTCGCACTCTTCTTACACACGTTATCTTTCACACTTTCTTCGGTCTTCCTCTAGCCTTATAATTATCCATGTTCATACGAGTTTTGAGTTTTGTATAATATATTAATAATTAATGTTTTGTCAATAGATGGCCTTTTGAAAATAACTGTAACTGTGGACACGTAAGTGCCTGTTTTAATAAACAAAAATATCGTCAAGCGTAAGTCTACCAAAGTTATGTCATCAGAGTTATCGATGGTAATGTAAGTAAAGGTATGGAAATCAATGCGATACATCGAAGCCACTGATGTACTATAGAATCGAATAATATCGGGGGCGTATTATATGAATTAATATTTTATAAGTTTATTTATGTTATCCGATACTTTGTGAATCAGTTTTATATTATCTCCGATTTCATCGTAGTTAAAGATGTTATACTGTACTGAAGCTTTTGACTGCTTAGATCATTATCTTTTGCGGCATATCAAATTGGCTGTGAGTGTTTTTCAATCGAGCTCGATACATTATCAGGTGGAGCGGTGGACTTTCACTGACGATGTCGTGATATCGACCGATAAACAAAGATAGCCTGCGTCGAGCCCTCGGTCTGCCGCAGGGGAATGAACTCGGCCCTATATTAATTGTTCCATCACTCTACGCCCACGCACAAAGCTTTTATTGATGTGTTAATAATCCAGCCAGAATATTTAAATAAAAATAGTACCTGTTATAAAGTCCTTTAATGTTCATTCGATTTCGTAGCAAATTTTATAAGTCCACTTATGGCCTATACCCAGCGGTGGACGTCTATCGGCTGATGATGATGATGATGAAATCCAGTTACGCCCATTATATGTTTTGCTTTAGGTAATTTTAATAAAATTAATTTATTGTTATTCTAGTCGTATTTTGAGGAAGTAAACGTTAGTAAAGGCAGTAAAGCCGACCTTAGTTGTATATTTACATAACGAATGTTTGTCGTAAGTCATTAGCTGCCGTATACAAATGTTTCGACGCAATGTTAACAATTACACGTACTTAGTTGTTCAACACTTGACGTTCGCTGATAATAAAGATAAGGACACGTTCAATAGCCTTATTGAGAATCTATTTAAAACAGACAATAATTAAAAAAAAATAACATTTAAAACTGCTAAAATTTGTCTAAGTAAGAAACACCATAGCTCATATTTCTCCGTTAAACTGTAGTGTTCAAACGTTACTGTGCTCCGGCTTGAAGAGCGCTGTAGCTAGTGAAATTATTGAGATAACTGTAAAGCATCTTACTAATATTTAACTATAAAAAATAAAACTAAAGTAATAAAACTTCTTATTGATAAAATTAAAATAATAAAACGGAATAGATTTGGTAAAGAAAACTGTATACCCTTAATCACTTAAACATCATAGTATCCCTCTCATCGTCACTAGTAAGAGCTACAAGCTACGCTCTCGCACTGCTGTAGTCCAGACAGCGATTCGCCTGCCTATCTAGTGTCAACTTTGGTGTATTTGACTACACTTTACGATGAAGTTGTGACGCCAAGCGCCCTTAGTACGTCAAAGTTCACGCCAATGTAAGTGTCGTTGAACTCGCGAAGGCTGTGCGGACTGTAAATATTGTCTTCGTTTTCCTTATGCACACACATGAAGCCGTAGCACATGGCTTCTGGTAAATATTTGGCAAATACGTAATCTCGTTTTGATAATACGACATACTTATTAATGTTATGTAAACAAGTTACAGTTTTATTGTCTCGAGTTTATATAAAACGAGGCGGCGGAACGGGAAATAGTTTCAGTGCTACTTGAGATTGTTCTCGAAGGCACCACATAATGCTCGTCACCTTGACACGGGTCTGTTTTTGCTCCGTCTCGAAAGCTGCAATAAAAATTATATTCAAGGATAAAAATAGAAATCTTTATTAAATTTTGAGTTCGTGAAATGTTGTTGCTTGTTTATCCGAGCACGTTATGAGACAAACTCCTTTCACTCAGATATAATCAGGATGAAAGCGGAACAACACCAACAAGTCTGGTATATTCTGAGGGACGCTTATTCCGAAATAGTTGTCGAAGTATAATTCAGTGTTTTCTGAATTGAATTTTTTATTCGGAATTATTCAGCAGGTATTCGAGATTGAGAATAAATTATACAATTGTATAAATATTCTGATTTTATATTGGGACTTACTGGTATTTTTTAATACATTTTCCTGCTTTGACGTAGATCTCATTCTAAGAAAAGAGTTCATATATTGTATATGTTGAATCATAGAGCGAAGTCCTAATCCCAGGATGGGCTTTTACATTTGTGACTCGTATTCATATGACGTCACTATTATAAGCACAAGTCCAAAGCTCAGTTCTGGCTTAATCGTAAACTTCGTTTTCTGACGTTCTAATTAGTGATCTATTCATAATAACACATTACTCAATTTCCTGTTGAGCTCATCAAGTGTCACAGTCTAGATAAAAAACTAAATCTGTCTGCTAGTTTATAGATCTACTAGCTGTTGCCCGCCTGCTTTACAGACAGTAACACTTCTGCCTCTCCCTTTGAGAAAATAATTTTGAAAAATCCATTCCTAGCTTACCTCTAATTGTTAGAAGCAATGTCTCTACCAAATATTATTATATTAAATTTTTATTCGAAGCTAAACGAGTATTTTTAATGGTTATTTTTTCATCATAAATCAGCACATTACTCGATTTTTTGTTAAGCTCATCAAGTGTTTAAAGACTAGACACAACTAAATCTGTTTGCTAATTTATAGATTTAGTAGCTGTTCCCTGCTCGTTTTCCAGGCAGTAATGGTCCTCGCCACATGCCACTCGCTTTGGGGAAAGATCTTTGTAAAATTCACTCTTAGCTTACCTCTAATTTTCGGAAACAATATCTCTACCAAATTCTGAGTGTTTACGTCTAATAATTTCGGAGATCTCGTAATGGGCTAATGAATCTCTGGATATCACCTATATTTATAAAAAGATTAATTTGCGTTTTGTGACTTCAATTTTTAAATATTGTTTTAAATCATCCGATCACGTACAGGTATGAATGTATAATTATAAGTGAAATATAAAGTAGAATGCTACGTTACCTTAGTAATATCACATATCTTAATTAAATCAAGCTAGTTATCATTGACTGCATGAATGAAAACATTGGTGCAAACTGGTTTGTTGATCCAACAAACCAGTTTGCACCAATGTTTTCAATCTGTGTCTTTCCATGAAAGATGGCCGCCTAGATATGTATGGTTAGATGGTTTCGGCCAAAGTGAATTTAACAATAGAAAAGTTGGTAAATCAAATAAAATATACCGAAGGGGGGGTAAGAGAACCCGCACATGACTCATTGGATCCAAGCCAACCTCACCTGCACGTGGTGCACTCCACTAATCAATAAAGGAAGCTCTGGTTGGGAAATGGATCAAATCCGTCCATATGAATCCCTACCCGATCGTGTGAAAATATTTGGGGGAGGCCTATGTCCAGCAGCGGACGTCTATTGGCTGATGATGATGATACCAAAGTAGAAAATTTCCTGATGCTATGATAGTTCCTAGTCAAAACATTGTCGTTGTAATATTAGATTAAAGCTAACAAAATGTCTCACCGCTAGTTCTGATGTATGCGCATATTGCCGACGGCGACGTCCGAGCGCCCTCTGGAACGGCCGCCTCAACCGTTCCGCGCGAGGTTATAAATGCAACTGATTTGTGTATGGGCACCAGTCGCCGGCACCCCTTTGAATATGTAACTTCTCCTCCCGTTTACTCTCGATTTTATTGTTCCATATCTGTTATTGTTATTATTTGTGTGTTCTGTGATCAAAGTAAGCCGGTGCAAATGCTGTACGAAATTAAAATGTAAATATATAAATATAATTTATTATACTTTTATTTTAAAAGCTTTATGTGCGTCGAACAAAGTGTATTCCGATACAAATTTTACATCTACCCACATCGGTATAATAAAACTACTTTCCTCAACTTTTGTGTTTCTGGTATATTCAAGATATAAATAATAGGTTGGGAAAAAAGAAATCCATTATTTTTATATGAATTTCAGGACTTTATTTAACATGCTTTGGATTGTCCGATTTGGGTCAAATATGCACCGTTTTGTTCTATGATTTGTTGCCATTTTAAAGGTAACTTCATAATGCCTCTCTCGTAGAAGTCCTGGTCTCTATTTGCAAAAAACTCTAGTAGCCGATTTTCACAATCTTCCCTAGATGCCAATTTTTTATCACTAAAGAAATTTTGTAATGCACGAAAAAAACGAAATCGCTTGGTGCCAAGTCCGGACTGTATGGCGGATGCATTAAAACTTCCCAACCAAGCTCCCGAAGTTTCTGGCGAGTCACTGTAGACGTGTGTGGCCTAGCGTTGTCCTGGTGGAACACGACACCTCTCCTGTTGGCCAATTCTGGCCGTTTCTGGTCAATTGCTATCTTCAAACGGTCCAGTTGTTGACAGTAGAGATCAGAATTTAGTGCTTGGCCATATGGAAACAACTCATAATAAATAATCCCCTTCCAGTCCCACCAAATGCACAGCAGAACTTGCCTGGCCGTTAGTCCTGGTTTGGCCACCGTTTGAGGTGCTTCACCGCTCTTTGACCATGATCGTTTTCGCACAGGGTTATCGTATGTGATCCATTTCTGATCTCCAGTCACCATCCGTTTAAGAAGTGGGTCTATCTCATTCCGTTTGGCCAAGACTTCGCAGATGGAAATTCGATCCATCATGTTTTTTTCTGTTAATTGGTGTGGCACCCAAACATCGAGCTTCTTTTTGAATCCAGCTTTGTGTAAATGGTTTAAAACTGTTTTGTGGTCCATCTTTAGCTCCTGGGCGATGTTACGACTGCTAACATGCCGGTCAACTTCGATCATTTCTCCGATTTTATCGACATTTTCGGCGACCGGCCTACCTGTGCGAGGTGCATCTTTAACATCAAAAATTCCTGAACGGAATCTACGAAACCAAAATTGCACATAATTGGCTGTTACAGTATCGGGTCCATAAACACCATTCACAATTTTAGCCGCCTGGCTTGCATTTTCGCCTTTGTCAAAGAAAAATTGTAAAATGTACCGAATTTTCTCTTTGTTCACTTCCATTTTTAACACCCTGTAACTCACAATTGAATGCACCAAACAAAAAACAGCAAAAGAATTTCTTTACTGCGAAATGTCACCTTTCCAACGAGCATAAATCTGAAACTGTTTGATCGATACTTTACGAGAAATTTATCACTACAGCCATCTACCGAAAAAATAATGGATTTCTTTTTTCCCAACCTAATATTTTATAAATTCTCATTATTTTAGGTTTCCTTGGGTTTGAGGTTCATTCACATCATTAAAGATGTTTATATGCTCCCACCAAAATTCTTATTTCGTTTAAGAACACATTGTCACCAAGCGATTGCTAGAATACCACAAACTGGATTAACAAGTTTTAGTTTACCGTAACACGACATTGGCAGAATTCTTTTAAAAGAAGCCTTTAAGAAACAGTTCTCCTTTTAAGTAATAAGGGTAAGTTCACCTTAGGCATTTAGGGCCTATCACCGACCTGTTGCTAATCTTCTTGCACTTTGATAACGATTTATATGTAGTATTGTACTTTTTAAAACAACATTATGATCAATTATCTTGCCACATGATGCTGCAGAGTCAGAGAAACCGAATGAGCGGTTTCCAATAGTAATCATCGAAAGAAGTCAAGTGTAAACTTTTTTTTTAAAAAATTATCTATTCGAGCGCAGTTATACTTCAGTAATTTGAGTGCATGCAGTAAGTCTGCAAAGGCTAATCGCCCAGGCATCATCGCGTGCGTTGCTCTTATACTAAGCACCAGTTTGTTAATTACTATGTTCTATCTCCAAGAAAACCGGTATTTTTACTACCTACGTGAAAATGTATTGAGACATAGTAAAATGTGAAATATGGAATAGTTAAAAGGAGTCTAAATAAAATGTTCAATGTTTAAAACTTATACATTACTGCGATGGGTAAATCATCATCATCAGTCGATGGAGGTCTACTATTACCCGTATTTTCCCTCGGAAGATTTCCACAGATGATTGACTTTCTATCCAGCTGTTTTCTGCGACTATCATTTGATCAGCGGTCTTCTCCATTTTGGGGACTTACCAGCATTACATTAGCCGTATATCAAACGAGCGTCAGTCGTTCGACTCAAATGCCCTGGTCTTTGCCACTTAAATCAAGCAATCCTCTGGGCTTTGTGGGTGATCTTAGGATTTCTATGTACAGATGTTCCCATTTTTGATTTCACTATGCCCATAAACAAGCACATATAAAATTTTAACATGCAAATTTTCAAAATTTATATATCTCCCAGGTCCTTATGATCCTTTATCACTGGTTATGTCTTATTTGCTTACGTTGCAATTGGGAGTATGCATAAAAACCTTCGTATTCATACACTGCAGTAGTTGAATTTTCATCTACCCATTGTTAATGGTTAATATACCATTATCAGTATTGAAATGTTTGTTTTTAATCGTTGAAGCTTCTAGTTGGGCAGGAAGTTCACCTGATGATTTGTGAAAAACCTACCCTTAGCAACGTGACGCTAGCTAGGATGACGTAAAGTGTATTACATTGAGCTTGTCACTTTTTGATACAAGATGTGAAAGTATTACTTACCCTATATATTTTATTAGCTATGTCGCTCTACCAACAAACATTCATACCTCGGTTTAAAACAAACCTGTTATAATAATTACTTCTTTCAAATTGTTGTTTGTAATATTACCCCCGGCGGCAGAAATTACAAAAGAGGCTGGTTAACCTTTAAAGAACACTATTTCTATATACCCTTTCATAATATTTGAATGCATTACTAATCAACAAACACGCTATAATGTTACAGTCAGACCAACATCCATTAAATTTATAACATCCCTTTTTTAAATTGGGATTAAAAACATGTGCATTCTTTTTTGGAAATATTTTACATCTACCCTCTAAAAATACTAGTTAAGGACTACTGAGTTTAAAAATTACTAGGTAAGGTACACTTTTTTCAGCAGAGAGGAAAATCTTCACAAGGTATCCTGCGTTTAGGGATTATATAACAGAGTGTGTTATACATAATATCTTCGATGCATCAGGAGAGGTGTTAGGAACTACGAAAGGCGTAGGTAGAGTCAGGTTTTTTTTTTTCAAATTGAAATATTTAAAGGAAATAGTACGTCGCGTGGACGCAAGGACGAGTTTTACGATGCGCGTTATCATGAATTTGTATAAACGCTGCGGCGACGAGGCGGACGGACCGGGCGCAGATAACGCGCGACCCCACTACTGGGGCTTCGCGCGGTGCATTTTGATTTCGGCGAACGCTTGGACCAAGGCCGATCTCGGATTACACGAGCCTACGACAAATAAGCTATTAGATATACAATAGAGGTCTCACAACAGAGAATCAAGGCTATTCGCTACGCCGCCCAATTGCGACTTGATCAACGTCACATGCCCAGCATGAAAGCTGCTTATACTTATATCATGTCGGGTTACTCAAGATGTCTTTCTTTATTAGAAATCGATCCCAGTGCTGATCAAATCCACGCTTCTTTAACACGCTTACAAAAAGACCTATCAAATCTCAACTTACTATAGCTCTCTGATACATTTACTGGTGATAAGTGTCTGTTAACGGGGACTATCTAGGTAAGTAACACTGTAGCCCCTATTTCTGCTGCCAAACAGTAGTGTGCAAAAATTATTGTGCTCTTGTTTGAAGGGTGTTATAGCTAGTGAAATTACTGAGGTAACGAGATAGAATATCATGTCTCGGGCGACGATCGCAATGTGATGCATTACTATCCTACCTAGCTTCACGTTGTTATGGACAAGAGTATCACCATCAGGTGAATATCCCACTCGACTGATAGCTTAATTAAATAAAGAAAAATTAGTTGCCCGGTTTTCCTACCTTTTAATCCGCCAACCGATCATTAACGTGTAGTAGTATCTTTACAAATGAAAAACTAAAATATCAATGTTGATGGTAATTTTGTGATTTGTTTATATTTTTTCAGCATTGGACTCCCGAAGATTGTTATTGTTGATGATATGTATAAAAATATATAAGCAAATCACTTCCTTATTGTTAATAGGTATTAACTTTATAGCCTATACTAGCCTTATAAAAGAAACAAAATTGTTCCTAAGCAGTAAAGGTGCGTCTACATCGTCGCTGTAGCAATTTGATGAATTGAACTCTGACCTATGATATGATTTGGCGTATGGATTAAACAGATTGAGCGATGATATTGATCTAGGGAATCAGTAGTCGACTAATTGATCCGCTCATCGTCATAAAAGCGAAAACGGCACTGTAGTTTAACAACGTTTTTACTGCTTCCCGCTATTAAATCTCGTCGGCGGGATTTTAACGACTCGACCATTCAATGCCAAACGCTGAATCAAATTTACTGTCGCATTTCATACCTACTGCTTTATAGTAAACCTTATTATTTACACATTGTGTTTTTGTCAATGGACTACTAGATATGTCTATAGTTTGAAAAAATCTATTATTCATCGTACACTACCCAAGGGTAATGATGAATCCGAAGTGTGCAAAATCCTTTTTCTCAGCGACGACCTGAATTCGTGTAGATTTATTTATATCAAACTAAACGAGTATTTTTAATGTTTGTTTTTTCATCATAAATCAGCACATTACTCAATTTTTTGTTAAGCTTATCAAGTGTTACAGATTAGACTGAGAACTAAATCTATTTGCTAATTTATAGATTTAGTAGCTGTACGCCGCCCACTTTACAGGCTGTAATAGCCCCGCCTCTCGCTTTGGGGAAAAATTTTCAGTGTTTACGTCTAAACATTTCGCAGATCTCGTGATGAGCTATTGAACCCCTGGATATCAGCTATATATATAAATTTAGTCTCATTAAATTTAACATTACCTACGGTAATTTCTCTAAAGTTGAAAACTCATAACAAAATGTTATTTAACGGAATGATCCTGAAACAACGAAACCTCATTAATTTTACCTCTAATCTTTTATTCAGGGGAACAGGAATAAAACAAACAATCATAATTTGCATAGCAGCAAACTTTATCAGGAATTTTCAAGGGGTTTAGCATGAAATTATTATATTTAATCATATGAGGTGTAAGGGGCCCCATACAACAACTCACGGGACCCAAACCAACGTCACCTGCTCGTGGTGCACCCTGGTTATCAACAAACGAAACTCTGGCTCCCATCAACCTGAATTAGGCCAGCGTGGTGGGAAATGGCCTAAATCCCCTTATATAACCCTATGAAATCGAAGGTCGAGAAGCCGCTGGATACGGGATGCGCAGCAGCGATCAATGTGGAGATCTTTGGGGCTATATCCAACTGTGGACATCTATCGGATGATGATGATGGTGATATTAATATAATAGAATTACATAGAGCTATATTGATATATGCCTACTTTGTATTTCAGTAGGATATCCAATTTTATTGCTTTGCTATCCGTCTATGAATCAGATTGCGATCGGTCGTAAAGTGTACACAAAATGGCCGCCCGAATTAATGCTTGGCGTGATTTTGTTTTTCATCTACACGATCAACCCGCATACTCATCACTAAGTTATGAGATTTCGTTAGAGTATGCAAAATGAGCTACTAATATTACGTAGAATTTTTAACTAGTTTTGTCGATATAGACTAGTTATTTATTTCTAGGTCTCTGATGTCTAGGCCTATTGAAGCCGTCAAACAGTAATGTGTTGAAGGGCGCTGCAGCTAATGTAATTACTAGGGTAACGACACTCCACATCTCTCAATATGGTGTAGTATATATCATCCTAACTATCACCACGTTGTTATCGCCGGAGGTATCACTTACCATCGTAAACATACTGCTGATCTCGTTGCTAAATTGATTAAAAAAAATTGTCAACTTGTAGCTGCTACAATGTACGATGCCGGCATGCTTCCACAATTTCCTTCATATTTTTATTTACCCTCTCTTACAATTGAGTTAAACTGAAAGAAATATTTACTTTCTATTATGAGTAACCTTTAAAGTAAATGATATTTGAAATTATATTCCGGTAGATAGAAAAAAAAACATTTCATTTGTAAAGTAAATACACGAAAGAAAAGATGCGCCTCACGAGGTATAGGCTTATCACCAAGCAACGCGATTCCATACCACCCCTCATGACGCTCCAACTTATTGTCGATACATAGATCAGGTGGCGAGGGAGGTTTGAATTGAATTTTTCAATGTTGATGATAAAATGAATATCGCTGTATTTATATACAAGATTTACTGTTTTGCGAACTCGCTCATTAAGGACATAAATGCGTAATAATGTAGACATTTTGCTAAAGATACTTTAAAAAAGTGGTGAAAAGGTTTTTGCAGGGTCGACTACACGCCCAGTGGTCGAATACCTGTGGTGTTACTGGCGGTCACAGGCTGCGGTTGCCGCTCACCATCAGGCGGGCCGCATGTTTGTTTACTACCTAAGTAGTATAAAAAAATTGAGTAAACAATTCGGTGAAGATCACGGGGAACTGTTAGATGGTGTGGAGATTTTTGGGGAGGCCTACATTTAGCAAGGGACCTCTATCTGCTGATGATGATGATGCGTGATAAGTGTTCCACTTCATAATTTAAGATGAGGTGCAGTAGATCAAGTGTTGTTTTATTTAATTGATACAATCACTGACACGAATGTCACAACAGTGTAATAATCATTTTTGCTTGTCGACAGGCATGAAAATGACTATGTCCACGACAGCGACGATGAGCGCTCGGGTCCACAAGAAAGTAATACATAAACGCGCGCACCCGGGCAAGTCGGGGCTGCCCGGCAAAATGTTGCACGCGGGCAAGATGGCGCACCCGGGCAAGAGCGCGCACAACGCGGGCAAGTTCGCGCACCTCGGCAAACTCGGCAAACTAACGCACTACGCGCAAGCGCAGGCGCACGCGCACACGCACACGCTGCGCCCGCCGGAGCCCTGCGAGAACAGTAACGACAGCGGGCTCGGCCCGGACCCGGTCAACAGGTGAGAGAGACTTGCATCCGGTCTTAATCACTGCTATGTGTTGTCGCATTACGTACTCTAACCGCAACGCTTCCATCAACAATACCACTGGAGTAGGTTCATCCATCGTGATTAATGCTGCTGTGAAAAGATATTGTGCAAATATACTTGCAATATCTATACTAAAAATAACTATAGCTACGTATGAACAATTATAACTGATAATAAACTTTCAAATTTGGACGTCAAGTTTAAAGTCTTTTGTAATCTCTTAATGGATAATAGATCTGACGTTGAATCTAGCACTCTCAGCCTCCCTACATCCAGTAGTATTGTTGAATGAAGCCCCAACCGTATACATGTGAGCCATCGCCGCAGCGATCTAACCACGCTAACCACTGTACCGCTGAATGTCCGTAACCGTTGTTGGTTTACCCATTTGATTTGTAACCTTTCTTTTCGTTAATTTGTTACGATCATCACAACTTAAGTTAACGCTTGGATGTCGCATGTTGTCGGTAATTTATTAGCAATAAAAAAAAATTTAAACCGATCTAAAAATACGTTGTAAGGGATGCGTATGTAACTCGCGTTCGGATGCCGCTTATCTGTTTCGCACAATCGACTGAACAAATTCTAGGTCGTACAACACTGATGGCATCTAGATTGTCTGATAACGGACGATAAGATGGCGCCTCAATTCTTAACGCCAGTTGTACTGTTAATGTATCGTCTGACTCATCACTTTTCACAATCTGAAGTATGAGGTGATAATTATAATAATAACTTTATTTACGTTCCCAACTAGTATATGATTGCGCTTCAAGAGGATATGTTGATCATCATCATCAGCCGATAGACGTCCACTGTTGGACATAGGCCTCTCCAAAAATCCCAAAGTCGATCGATCCTGAGCAGCTCGCATCGCCGAACACTTGGAACTGTCTGTGTTTGTAGGGAATCATATTTAGTCCATATCCTACCACGCTGGTTCAATGCGGGTTGGTGAGAGGATAAATACGTAATAATAAATTTTTTGAAAACTTCAAAAGAAAAATCAGAGATAAAAAAATTTGCTTCTTTTTGAATTTCACGTTACTTATGTTACTTATGGTTCATATATGAGATTCAAAATCTTCTAAATTCAATTGCGCTTGTTTTTCAAATATATTTCTGTCTCATGTCTCCACAAAACGATAATTTGTATGAAAACAATAAATATAAAAAATGTCTTTATTTCTGTTTGAATTCCATAATAATAGTTAACGATTGGTATCTATCGGCCTACGTCCAGCAGTGACAGTCTATCGGCTGATGATGATAGGAATCATATTTAACTGGGCCCTAAACTAAATATAGGCTCTGTCTGAATTCTTGGGACTTATTTTAATATGTATACACTAATAATATTTAGATACATTTAGGAATATACGGTGTAAAATTAACATAAGGTATTTTAAGTTCTTAATATTTTAAACACGGTCATTTTAAACCTGTCTCGTCCTCTAAATTTAACTGTTAACCTTCATCGAAAGAAATCCGTTGAAATGTAAACTCTATTAACAAATAGTTAAGAATCGTCAGCATGATGTTACCTGTACAATTTCCTGGTTGTTTTTATGGGCATTAATATGAATCACCAACGCATGGCTGACGCTGTGGACGTGAAAGCGCTCGTTGCATAAGCAGCGGCCGAACACCTCACGAATGGACGGG
The DNA here is from genome assembly GCA_033220335.2 of Troides aeacus. NCBI lineage: Eukaryota > Metazoa > Arthropoda > Insecta > Lepidoptera > Papilionidae > Troides > Troides aeacus. The sequence continues at coordinate 13,078,315 of CM067271.1, forward strand.
AGTTCTAAACCAACGAATCTCACAGCTGACTTTTATGTGCTTGATGCTTGGATATATATATATACATAGAGCGAAAGCATGTGTACACGGAGATCGAAAATTACCAGTTCTTCTTCTTCTAGAAGACGTTAGCTTCTTGAATGATAGACTGACAAGGCAGGTAGGTAATGAACAAGTAACATCAACTTCGTCATCGCAAGAAACATCGAATTCTTATTTTAATTAATGCAATTAAAATGGGATAGCTCAGTTTTAAGAAACATTAGCTCAATTTCCATATAGCTTGACCTTCTGGTGAAGGAACACATTGTGAAAAACCCACGTGATCCAAGAAAACAAATTTCCGAGATTGGTGACATCGATTCATGTAGATAAATAGCATTGACTTTATCCTTGTGAGAGAAGCTCACGAATCCCAATAGTGGGACTATTGAGATAGCTGTCAAATTATATAATTTTCAAAGTCTCTCTAATGTCATACTTTCCAAGAGTTTTCATAACATCTCGTAAACATTCAAATGTACCTGCAGCCGTGGCTATTGGCTTTATAACACCCGGTCCATAAGCAATGGTTGCCATTCATCATTTAGAACTTCAAACTGATTTGAAAGTCCCAAGCACCAGAACCAAAGTAACACCAATTTACATGTACATACTTTTTCACATGACCATTACAATATTGACTATCTACAAACTAAAACTTATATAAAACGAGCTGATTTGGACCTTATAGCTTTCGTAACAGAAGAAACAGTTACAAACACCAAAAGGTCCATTTTTGTTTCGTCACCAGCTGATGCACATCCACTGCTGGACTCCTAAAAATCCTCCACGTTTGTAGGGGTTCATATGGAGGAATATGGGCTATTTTTGTTTAGTTTACTCTATTTATTATGCGCAATACCCGCGTTTTGACTTCATTTAACACACTTAAGTAGACAGTGGAATGCGTTGACACTTTAAACCGGTCAAAGAGAACTGACGCTACAGTAAACTTTTTGAAATATCGGTAGTAATAATTAAAAAAAAAAAGACAATCTAAACGGCTAGTTTATTTTCATAAATAACATCAACAGTGTAAAGAAGAAGATGAAGTAAGAAGATAACTGAATAGATATAAGAAATAGGAACAGAGTAATAGAAATCAATTCATAGAGATTATGAATGTAAATACTTTAAATCTCCAGAGACCGCCTAGGTAGCTACTATAATAGTGTTTATTGTGATAAATCCAATGCCATCAGCAAAAGTACTCTAAACCAGATTGAAGTCAGACACGGAGGAGTATAGAGGATTTTTTTGTATATCGAAAACCTCGAAGAGATATCTGTAGGACTGTTGCCGGAGACAGTTTTGAGACCATCGCTGCGCCCATTTCATCCGTTAAACAGCAGTGTGCAAACATTACTAAGTTCCGGTTTAAAGGACGTTGTATTATTTATAGTTTGTCAAAAATTCATGTTAACATGTTAGTATCCGCACACAGGCCCCGACGTATTTTCATCGGAGCCCGACCCTCGTGATTCATCGCTTAATCCCGATCGAGACGTTGCACTTTGTATACACGATCAGATAATTGTGCACCTTGCGGCTCAGATGTTTAGGTTGGTTCTCGATTGATACGGTCCCAAGTTCAGTTTACTTACGCGTGCAATTTTGATAACGTTACGTTACGTTGCATTAGATTGGAAGTACTCGGTTATATTATGGATTTGTTAATACGTAAAAAAAAGTGTTAAATCAAATGGGTAACAAAACAACGCAGTGTTTCGCGTAATTTGTATAAAATGTAGTTGATGAATATTGGTTTCTGTTGCCGGAGACAGCCTTGGTAGTACGCACTGTGTTCCGGTTTAAAGGCCGCTATAGCTAGTGAAATTATGCGGTAACGAGACTTGACATCTCATGGTGCAGTGGTTAGCTTGCTGACTGGTGCAGTGTAAACATCCTCAGTCGTTTGCTGTATGGCTCACCGCGAGGTGGTAATACACGTACGGAGTGTATGTGAGGAATGTATTGCTGCGTGTGCGCAGATGTACCGAAACTACGGAGGAGTGGGAGCATGGTGAGAGGAAAAGGCGGCGAGCGGACGAGCAGCCGGTTAAGGTAGAGTGCGACGACGCTAACGACGCGTACTCGTTCCCGGCCGCGCCCGCGCCCGCGTCCGCGCCCGCTCCCGCTCCGCTCGACACGCCGCCCGCACTGCTACCCGTCCCCGTGTACGTTACCATTGTAGTTCACTTAACTCATTATTCCATTGACAGTAGCTTGGCCTGTACTACTGGCGCTGTACCGTGTTATTACCGAGGTAACGAAACATACGACGACCATATACCATACTAACTAGCTTATATATAATCCTTGTTACCATGGGAACGTGTTACTAATGATAATATTGAAATTTTGTAAGGGAACACGGGGTGGAGTATTTTTGTATGTGGTTCAGTTTCGCCATAGATAAAAAAGAAAGTGTTACGTCAAATCAGCTGTTTCATGTGTGCAGTGTGAGGTCAGCAGTTGGAGGCGCGTCACGCCCCTACGTGAGGTCGGTCGGGCCTCTAATCTCGCTGTAGATAGAGCGCATACTCACATACATTAACTTGAGCATGAACACGCCTACTTAAGCGCAGATTAAGTTATATTACTTGTAACTGCTGCAATGTCAACTCTATACAAGACAGGTCTTCCTCGCGGAGGAGTGAGTACCACCGCAGATATTTCCAACGCCGAACAGCACTGTGCAATAACTACGTTCCTGTTTGAAGGGCGCTGTAGCTGACGACATTACTATGGTAATGACATGTTGCAGTTTAAAGCGATGGCCGTTATAGTGTAATGTATATCATCCTAACTAGCGCTAATTGACGACACGAGCGATACGTTCACCTGATAGTAAGTGATGCGCTCACTTACGACAAACTTGCGCTAGTTAGGTTGATACACACTGTACTATATTGTACGCTTTGAGACGTATGTTAAGACTGGTTACTTCAGTAATTCCACTGAGTGCAGCGCCCTTCAAACCGGAACACAGCAATAGCACACTAAAGTTTGGCGACAGGAAAAGAAGCTGCGGTATAACCTAAACCCACTATTTTCACCTACTTACCATCAAGTGAAAGTACAGCTCGTCGTGTGGAAGAAAAAAAAATATAATACCCTACTTATTTTTTTCTCCTAAGTTACCTCCTTCCGGTTCCGGCCGACTACTCTCCCTACATTACCCTCTCGATTTATTGATCGCGTTAACTGCACCGCTACTCATATAATAATTACGATTTATTGAAAATATAATCTGAAGTTATTTAATTTACGGAGTCTCCTCTAATGATGAGCAACACGAGACCAAGACCAAAACTTGGACAGTCTTAGTTCTTTTGCACATATCGTGGCGCTAGTTAGGACATTATAGTCAGCCCCACATTGCCTAAGTCTCGTTACTACAGTAACTTCACTAACTACAACTCCCTCCAATCCGGAACACATGCATGCTTACACAGTACTGTTTGACGGCAGAAGTGGGAGCTGCGCTGGTACTTAACTAGGCGGTCTCCTTCAACAGAAACTTGTCACTAGTAAAGAGACTTACCACCAGTAAGGAGACGTACCGTTACTAAAAAGACTTGCCGTTAGTACAGAGACTTATCATTAGTACACAGACTTACCATCAGTAAAGAGACCGTTATTAAACAGACTGACCATTAGTAGAGTCTTACCATCAGTAAAGAGACCGTTATTAAACAGACTGACCATTAGTAGAGTCTAACCATCAGTATAGAGACTTACCTTCGGTAAGGAGACGTACCGTTTGTAAAAAGACTTACCGTTAGTACAGAGACTTATCATTAGTACACAGACTTACCATCAGTAAAGAGACCATTATTAAACAGACTGACCATTAGTAGAGTCTTACCATCAGTAAAGAGACTTACCTTCGGTAAGGAGACGTACCGTTAGTAAAAAGACTTACCGTTAGTACAGAGACTTATCATTAGTAAACAGACTTACCATCAGTAAAGAGACCATTATTAAACAGACTGACCATTAGTAGAGTCTTACCATCAGTAAAGAGACCGTTATTAAACAGACTGACCATTAGTAGAGTCTAACCATCAGTATAGAGACTTACCTTCGGTAAGGAGACGTACCGTTTGTAAAAAGACTTACCGTTAGTACAGAGACTTATCATTAGTACACAGACTTACCATCAGTAAAGAGACCATTATTAAACAGACTGACCATTAGTAGAGTCTTACCATCAGTAAAGAGACTTACCTTCGGTAAGGAGACGTACCGTTAGTAAAAAGACTTACCGTTAGTACAGAGACTTATCATTAGTAAACAGACTTACCATCAGTAAAGAGACCATTATTAAACAGACTGACCATTAGTAGAGTCTTACCATCAGTACAGAGACTTACCATCAGTAAGGAAACGCACCATTAGTAAAGAGGCTTACCGTTAGTACAGAGACTTATCATTAGTAGACAGACTTACCATCAGTAAAGAGACCGTTATTAAACAGACTGACCATTAGTAGAGTCTTACCATCAGTACAGAGACTTACCTTCGGTAAGGAGACGTACCGTTAGTAAAAAGACTTGCCGTTAGTACAGAGACTTATCATTAGTACACAGACTTACCATCAGTAAAGAGACCATTATTAAACAGACTGACCATTAGTAGAGTCTTACCATCAGTAAAGAGACTTACCTTCGGTAAGGAGACGTACCGTTAGTAAAAAGACTTACCGTTAGTACAGAGACTTATCATTAGTAAACAGACTTACCATCAGTAAAGAGACCATTATTAAACAGACTGACCATTAGTAGAGTCTTACCATCAGTAAAGAGACCGTTATTAAACAGACTGACCATTAGTAGAGTCTAACCATCAGTATAGAGACTTACCTTCGGTAAGGAGACGTACCGTTTGTAAAAAGACTTACCGTTAGTACAGAGACTTATCATTAGTACACAGACTTACCATCAGTAAAGAGACCATTATTAAACAGACTGACCATTAGTAGAGTCTTACCATCAGTAAAGAGACTTACCTTCGGTAAGGAGACGTACCGTTAGTAAAAAGACTTACCGTTAGTACAGAGACTTATCATTAGTAAACAGACTTACCATCAGTAAAGAGACCATTATTAAACAGACTGACCATTAGTAGAGTCTTACCATCAGTACAGAGACTTACCATCAGTAAGGAAACGCACCATTAGTAAAGAGGCTTACCGTTAGTACAGAGACTTATCATTAGTAGACAGACTTACCATCAGTAAAGAGACCGTTATTAAACAGACTGACCATTAGTAGAGTCTTACCATCAGTACAGAGACTTACCATCAGTAAGGAAACGCACCATTAGTAAAGAGGCTTACCGTTAGTACAGAGACTTATCATTAGTAGACAGACTTACCATCAGTAAAGAGACCGTTATTAAACAGACTGACCATTAGTAGAGTCTTACCATCAGTAAAGAAACTTACCATCAGTAAAGAGACAATCATCAAAAACTTCCCATAAGTAAAGAAACGTACCATTAGTAAGCAAACTTATCATCAGTATTGGTCTGAGTTTTAAATACTCCTAGTCTTGGTATTGGTCATTCGTATTTACTCTTGGTCTTGAGTATTCAGCCTTGCACTTTTGGTTTTTGCATTGCATAACAGGTCATGGTTTTGGTCTCGGTCTTGTTCATTCGGTCACGGTCTTTGGTCTTGCACCTTCTCAAGACCAATGTTACTCGTCACTAGTCTCCGTTGCCACGATGTTCAGCGAATATCTAAAGATATAACCATTGTTACGACGTCTGCCGTTATCCCCTCCAGTATCCATCCGAATTTTCTGCCTGGTGAACGTGTCCACATTATATCATCATCACCGGCCGATAGACGTCCACTGCTGGACATAGGCCTCCCAACACTACGTCTACCGGTATATATATGTATACATATAAGTATATATGTATATTTATTATAGTAATGTCGATGTTTACATGTATGATGTTGCGCTTAAGTGATGATCTTATAGGAGTACGCCGCTTGTAACCCCTTACCTGCCGAGGAAAACTTACTCCACCCCCCATCCCTCATCACTGAAAACTAGAGCATCCCTTTCAAACATTGTCCAGGTCATTTTATGGCATTTCAAGGTCGTGGGAGCAGTCTCCTTAACAGCAGCGCAATGCAAAGGATCGGCGGCAGTTGAGGGGTTAATTTATGTTTTGTATGTTATAGTTGTTAGTGCATTGTACACGTGAATGATATATATATATACATATGTATGTATTTATATATATGTATGTGTGTGTGTATATATATGTTCTCTTGGCGTAGCTTTCTGCCGTCTCAACTATGTGGTAAGTCCAACTGTTTATTTCATTACAATGCTGTACTAAGTTCCCTATTCCAGGTATGAAACGGTCCGTCCAACGTATATCCGGTCACGAGTGTTTCAGTTCAATGTTGTATATTCATTGCAGGTTAAGAGCCGGGTGCAGTTTATCTAGTCCAAACGTCTCCGAGAATCCGGGGAAACGGTTTCAGGAGCCGCCGTACCGGTCCGTCGGGAAGCTAGGCAGCGGCGGCAAGCTCGCCGGGAAGTACGCCGGCGGCGGCAAGTTGGCCGGCGTGGGCGGCAAGCTCGGCGGCAAGTTGGGCGGCAAGCTGGGCGGCAAATACGGCGGCAAGCTGGCGCAGGCGCTGGCCAGGCGGCGGGCGCTGGCCGCCATGTCACAGTCCGGCGCGCCGGGCCTGGCCGCGCCGCTCTCCAGCCGCTCCAGGGACGGCAGGGTCGAGCTGCAGATCCTCTGCCAGCCGGAGACGCAGCACCGCGCGAGGTGACCGCAACCCTCACATCATTACCTATATTTATTAATATTAATTTATCAATCTTACCAGTGATGATAGATCTCTGGGACAGTAGACCGGTTTGGAGGACAGTATCACAAACAGTAGTGTGTAAATATTACTGTGTTCCGGTTTGAAGGGCGTTGTAGCTTATGAGATTACCTTTTTTTTTTTTTTTTTTTTTTGATATCGGTGGTGGAAATGCTGTTAACGCATACCCAGCGTCCTTTTCGAGGGGGGGGACGCCGGGTTATGTGGGGCTCGGGGCCACTGAGATGTTGTGCGTGACCCCCATACCCACTAAAACCACCACCGCTTGTCCCGCCACACGCATACTGGAGACGCCCGGGTTTCAGCCAAGCAACTCTCCGGGCGCCTCCGCGTATAAAACTCCTCTTGGTGGGTACCCGCGGGGAGCAAAGGCACCCACCTGCCGTCCCGTACCGGCCCCTCGCGGGACCGGCACGTTGGGGCCCCCCGACCCCACAGACGACCGCGCGCGCCCACGACGGAGCGCATGCTCGGCCGCCGCCCTCCCGTGAAGGAATTAGGCGGCGGCTTCCTCCCTCCAGACTCCCCCCCTCGTCGAAGTGGGAGGGGGGGGACAAAAACCAAGACTCCCCCGGGGGACGCACCCCCAGGGGAAACACGACAAAAGGCCCAAAGGGCCACGCCCAACGGCCCGAACGCTCCATCACACCGTGCCCGGCTAGGGGCCCATCGCTCACGGCGGGAGGAAGCGGACGGCGTGGTTCTGCCGCCGCGCTCTCCCGCCGGCCCGCCGCCGCCTGCAAGGTGCGGCAGCGGCGTCGGCCTCCCTCGTGCGCTCGGCGGCCTCCTTCTGACGCATCACTGCGCCGCAGAAGGAGGCTACCGCCCTCCAAGACCTCTCGCTCCTCAACATACGATCGATTACAGTCGGCAGCGAGAGGTCACTGCCGACTTGCGCGACGAGGGCGTGGCGTTGCGGCCCCCATGCCGGGCACTCCGCCAGAGTGTGGTGCGCCGTGTCAATCGGCGCACCACACTCGACGCATTCCTGCGTCATCTCTCTACGAGCCACCTGGTGCAGGTACTTGCCGAAACATCCATGGCCTGTCAGCACCTGCACCAGGTGGAACGTCAAGGCCCCGTACCGCCGGCTCATCCACCGGGACAGGTGGGGCCTGATGGCCTCCACCGTGTCCCGGCCGGCGGCAAGCTTATGAGATTACCTACGGTAACAAGACTTAACATCTTATGTCTCAAGTCGACGAACGCAATATAAGCGCTGTGTATACCACCCCAACTAGAGCCAAGTTGTTATGGGAAGCCGTATCATTTACCATCAGGTCTTACTCGTCTCCTCACTTCGTCGAATATAGACGTCTCATTGTGATGGCATGTTACCACAACGGACTGGTTTATTGAAGATTCACCACTTTTCAGATATCAGACTGAAGGTAGTCGCGGCGCCGTCAAGGACAACTCGGGCAACGGGTTTCCCATCGTCAAGCTGGTGGGGTACGACAAGCCGACCGTTCTCCAGGTAACACCATCGATCGAGATATCTGTACACTACTTCACTAATCATTTAAATTCTAGGGTCGCAGTAAACTCTGACAAGGTATACCTGTGACCTTGGAACAATACTGCTGTCACTCATTAAAATCACCGCTGCGGTCCAGGTGTAACTTTCGCATTTGTCAAGTGTCTCAAAGCGTAACATGGTGCAATGTCATCATCGTCATCATCATCATCATCAGCTGATAGACGTTCACTGTTGGACATAGGCCTCCCCCAAACACTCCCAAATCGATCGGGTAAGGACTCGCATGAGAGGATTTGGGCCAGTTCCCACCACGGTAGCCCAAAGCGAGTTGGTGGGAGCCAGAGCTTCGTTGGTTCATTAGCAGGCTGCTCCACGGGCTGGTGAGGTTGGCTTGGGTCCCTTAAGTTGTTGGTACCCTTTACACTCCTTACCCCCTAGGTGCAGAGTCCATCATCCTAAGTAACGTCAGTTTGTTGTAACGCCACTATTATCCCACTCCTATTCTTCGAGGAACTCCCCGCTTCCTTGAATATTTTTGTTAATTCTATAAAGCGAAGATGTCCTTCACAACGTTACTCTTGTTAGGATGATATACACAGCACCGCATTGTAGTCATCACCGTGACACATAACATGCGAAGTCTCATGACGGTGGTAATTGTACTACAGCGCCCTTCAAACCGGTAAAATAGTTGGGGAAATTTCTCGGGTGGTAGGTCTTTGTAGCCAGAGACTGCCTAGATAGGTACCACCGTTGTAGTGTCGTGGGTCTTGAGAACAAGCGAACCTGCGTGGGTCATGATAAGGCTCAGCAATGGTGTCTAGGCTTTGACCCTTCCATAAAGTAGAGTGGCACCGGTGCGTTCTATAAGAGATCCCGGAGCCTCTCCGAATGAACTGATGCAGACCACCGAGGCGGTTTTAGTAAGAACCTCACATACAGTCTATGGACTTCCCTACCGGAAGCAAAATATATTATACTTCAAAGATTTCCCCCGAAACGTAAGAACTCCTATTGCTGCCGACCAACGGTAGTGTGCAAATATTACTGTGTTCCACATTACTGGAGTAACGAGACTGAACATGTTATGTCTTTAGGCGATGAGCACAATGTGGTGCAGTGTATAACACTCTAAGTAGCTCCACGTTGTTATGGGCGGGCGTATCACTTACCATCAGGTGAACGTCCAGCTTGTCCCGCCGTATCGTCAAATAAACAAAAATATATATAGATATATATAAACTCGGTCTTTTTGTCCACGTTGAAGGTGTTCATAGGCACGGACTCCGGGCGCGTGGCGCCGCACATGTTCTACCAGGCGTGCCGCGTCGCCGGCAAGAACTCCACGCCCTGCAGGGAGCGGAAGGAGGACGGCACCGTGCTCATAGAGCTGGACCTCGACCCGGCGAAGAACTGGCAAGTCACCTGCGACTGCGTCGGCATACTCAAGGTAAACAGCTTCTGCATACGCTAAACCAGTCCAGCAGCTCCTTAGATCATAACTCTTCATACTCTTTAAACCACCCCCATATACTAATATAATCTAGACGTTTTTGAAGTCGATCAAGTTTTTTTTTATTCATCGAATATATTCGTTCAACTAACGGTAAGTAAAACGCCGACAACAACATGGCGCTGGTAAGCATGATGTACACTGCATCAGACTGTGACCTTCACCTTGACACATTATGTCTCATCACATCAGTCCTCATCAGGCACTGCATACAGCGCCCTTTCACACATACCACAGTAATGTCTGGTTAGGATGTCTTCACTGCTCCACATCTAAATTACGCTCTAGTAATATATAGTTAGAATATTTACACTGGAACATATGCTATGAGATAATGAAATCTCATTGATTCCCGTAATCCTACTGCGGCGTTTCTCTTGGTGCTGCACCACATTGCGATCGTCGCCTTTGAAACACAAGATATTGAGTCTCGATGGCATAGTAAATTCACTAGCTACAGCACCCTTCAAACTGGAACACAGTATTGTCTGTCGGCTGCAGTACCACTGAGGTGGCTCCTACCACGACTTACCACCATCATTGCTATCTACAATGTGCATTGTTGGTGTGTGTTCCATATCGTAACTCCATATTGGTTGCTTAACAGCTTATGGATTTCATAATCAGATCTGATCACTGACTGCTATCCAGTTAATCAATTATTACAATGGTGTATATCACACAAATGATAAACGGATTATTGAGATATATATATACATATAGAATTAAGGTCAGCGATATAGCCTAAAAGATTGCTAGACTTGAGTGTCAGCGGGCAGGGCACATTGCTCGAAGGAGCGACGGCCGATGGGGTAGTAAGGTCCTCGAGTGGAGGCCTCCCAGAAGGTGGACCGTCGATCTGGTGAGAATCGTGAGAACCCACTGGTTGCGAGCAACACGGGACCGATCGATGCGGAGATCTTTATAGGAGAATTATGTCCAGCAGTGGACGTCAGAGAAACTGCGAGCATAGCCCTCTCTATCGCCCTTTGGGAAACAAAATCATTAATATCGTATATTATATAAAGATATGTGTTCGTGTATCGAAGAAACAATACGTGTATCGTTTCTTCAATACACGAACACATTTTTATATAATATACTAAGCGATACGAGCGAGACTGTCATCTGATGGTAAGTGATACGTATACTGTTAAAGGGGCTCTAATTAGGATGGCAGGCAAGAGGTGGTAGATGGTCACCAGCAACGGTAGACTACCAGTAAATGCTGTAATGGGTGAATATCAATCGAGCAACTATCAGCAACATGATGCAGTGTATATCTTTTAACTTATCAGTTTGATAACGCAAATCTAATCGGTCGCATCCTGCGCGTGCGCACGTATACGCGCCTGATAAAGTAACACCTTGTCTCGCGTTCACCGCGGATTGTGACAACACGCGATACCATGAGGGTGGAACCCAAGTAGTGTAACATGCCTCCAGTCTACGTCACTGGTTCCCGATGGAGACGGCACCAGCACCAACTGGCGGTGCAGATTTATTATTATACCATTAGAGAGATAAAGAATGAATATTTATTTTTTGGTTATAAATAGATAATTTCCAGCGTACTTCAAACCGGAACACAGTACTCTTCGCACTGCTGTTTGACGGCAGAAATAGGTGCTGCAATGGTAATGAGACGGTTTCCAGCAACAGTCCTATAGTATATCTGTTTGAGGTCTCCGATGTACAAAAAATCCTGTATACTCCTCCGTGTGTGACTTCAATCTGGTTTAGAGTCCTTTTGCTCCTGCATTGGATTTATCACAAGAAGGGAGCGGCCGCGGCTGGACCTTTGACTCGGCTATCGCGCTGCCGTATCTCGGGTCAACGCGCCGCCGGGTCCAAACGCCGCTCCAGCGCTCCCCGTTATTCGATAATAGACACTTGTCGGGTGCAATTTGTTACACAGCCGCCTCCGCACCGGACATTGCTATACTTACCACCCACTCAATTATCACACAATGGTGCTGCCCAGCATCGCACGCTAATACCGAGACGGCAATACAATCAATTCAAGATCATATTAAACTATAACTTTGTTACCGTCACTATCAGCTGATAGACATGGACCGAGGATTCTACCATTTCACATTTATATCAAAGTTCAGTCCCATATATAACCCAAAACGAAACTTAAACTTGTCAAGTAAGTGATGGTAACTACACCATCAAACTGTTACCACCAAAAGGTTTAACATAAATAATCTAAAGCAGAACTCTCTAACCAAAAAACATCTAGATCTAACGCATCGCCTGTGTCTACTGCTATGCAGTAGTATGCAGACATTACTGTATTCAATGAGGAGTTAGGATGATGTATACAGCACCACGTGCTCGAAGTCTTGAGTCATAAGATAAGTGTCATTGCTCCGGTAATTTCATATCCTACAGCGCCTTTCAATCCGGAACACGGTCGGCTGCAATAGGCGCTCCGGTTCTACCTACCAAGATGGTATCTACAGAGATCTGATACCAGTATGTGATACATCATGCTGGTGGATGTACAGGCTGTCTTATTTTGTGAAACTTTGTGGTGCAGGAGCGCAACGTGGACGTGGAGCATCGGTTCGGGGAGGCGCTGGGTGGTGCTGCTGTCGCGACTGGGGGACACTCTGCGCGAGGCAAGAAGAAGTCCACACGGTGCCGCATGGTCTTCCGCACGGACATCGTGGACGCCAGCGGCCGCCAGGAGACGCTGCAGGTCTGCTCCACGCAGATCATATGCAGTGAGTATCGACGCCTGCGGACCTCGCGGCGTTACCTGTCCGCCACAGTCCAAAGTACACTATGCCAACTTAATGTAGAAGAAGGCAGAAGAGACGAAAGAAGGTCGGGAAGAAGAATAACACAACTCTTCAACAAATTATAGATCTAAACATCACTGCGTGAACACCCTAGAGGAGTGTGAGGGGTCCAGCACAACTCACGGGACCCAAGCCAACCTCACCTGCTCCTGGTGAGCCCTTCTGATCAACAAAACAGGCTTTGGCCCCCACCAATCTGCATTGCGACAGCGTGGTGGGAAATGGCCCAAATTCCCCCCATATGGAATTCCTACAAACGTGGGGATCTTTCTGGGAGATCTATGTCCAGCAGTGGACGTCTACCGGCTGATGATGATGATGTAACATCCGAGTACTAGTTCACATAGCATATTGGTGGTGCAGCTAAACACGTAGAAATCTAAGCAGATTGTTACCACGAGTCTTACCTTCTAAGATCCTATGTGGAACGTCCAGGTCGGACAGTCTGCTGATTATATTAAAAAAGCCTAAATTACATAAATCCTTGTTACCCAGCTCAACCGCCCGGAGTGCCGGAGGTGTGCCGCAAGTCGCTGGTCTCTTGCCCGGCGACCGGCGGCCTCGAGCTATACCTTCTCGGCAAGAACTTCCTCAAGGAGACGCGAGTGGTGTTCTGCCAGCGGCAGGACGGCCGCACCACGTGGGAGGAGGAGGTCGCGCCCGACAAAGAATTCCTGCAACAGGTCTCTATAAATTATAATAAATACCCATGCTGCACTGGCGGCAGGTCCGTTATCAGAGACTGTCTGGTCGGGTACCACCGCAGTGTCTATGTCTGTTGCCAAACAGTGGTGTGAAAATTTTTTTTTTTTTTTTCGGAGATAGAAAATTTCCAAAGATATCTTACTTTTGAGGGGAAGTCAGGGTAATGTGAGTTTCTTACTCACTGAGACGCCTTCCGTGACTGCATCAATTGGTCGGAGAGGCTCCGGGATCTCTTATAGAACGCTGCGGTTCCCCTCTACAGTTTGTGGAAGGGCCAAAGTCTAGGCACCATCGCTGCGCCATACGCTGGCATTAAGGGTCACCACGCTTAAGGCCTGCGTAACTTCTTGACCCTTTAGACAGGGCTTACCTTAGTACTATTCTTACTAGCCCGAGCATAGGGCTGGTCTGGTTTGGTTTTAAAATTACAAATGTGATGATGCTACAGTACGGTGGAGTGTATCATCCTAACAAGCGCCACAATGTGATGATCAGGCATATGACCTAATTGTCTCGCCGCCTCATGGTATAAAGATTATAAATTATATATAAATATGTATATATGTATGACGTGGTCGTTGTGTGTGCGCAGACGCACCTCGTGTGCTGCGTGCCCGCGTACGCGCGCGCCGACATCGCGGAGCCGGTGACGGTGCAGCTGTTCGTGCGCTCCGGCGGGCGCGCCTCCGAGCCGCACGCGTTCTGCTACACGCCGCCGGCGCGCGACGCGCTGCACTGCACCGTGCACCACGCGCACGCACACACGCACGCGCACGCACACGCGCAAGGTACGCACACGCGCCAGCAGCCGCCGCGACACGCCCCGCCCAACCCAGCCCCGCCCAGCTCGCAACCATCGACGTGCTTTTGGCGCGCTTTTTGTTGTCAATGCAGAGTTTTTCATTTATTATTAAAGAAAATTTTTCGACCATAGATACATAATACGAAGCGCTATTATATTTATTTTTTTATTATTAAATTGAAACTAAACTTAATCTTGGAAACGAGGTTTATCTATTTTTTTTTATGTAATTTAAAAAAAAATTGTAATTTTTTTTTCTTCGTACATACGCGTTGATGTAATTATCTTATTTTTTTTAATTTGGCATTCGATTGTGAATAAATTTTGCGGCTCTAGCATAGACAGTTTGGCTCGATGAGCCGCCGCCGGCTGTAGTACCATTTAAAAAAACAAACGTCAACAAAGAGCGCGCCGAGCCCGAGCCCGAGCCCGAGCCCGAGCGCCGCCGATACAGTGTACCCAGTATCATCCGTCACCGCATCCGAACGCTTCTCTGTTTAATTTGATACTATTACAAAATTGCTGTAAAATTTGTCTTGCATATTAACCGTTAACTATCGCTACAGGGTTTCTGACTTTGTACCCTCATATACAAATAATAATATCTAACCCTCATGCGTTTTATGATCCATTACGAGACTATCGTATCCATAGCAACCAAAGTCACACACCCTTTACGGCATATCAAGTAGTAAGGCGTCATATATAACTAATGATCAATTGGCATATTAAAAAATTACTTTGATAAATTATTACCCTTTTTACCTACCCTAAATATTTAACGGGAATAAAATTAACTTTCCACCCCTTATATATTGCATATATTATATGTTTACAATAAACAAAATCGTAGTACATGCCAATTGATGCCGAGTAGTGGTAAGTCGTGATAGACAATGTTCAAATTTAGCTTTGGGTTTTGCCTGCTGTGATCTTCATCACAACTCCTCAGTTGTGGTGGATGGATGCATTATTATATTTGAATATAAAAAAGGGTGAGAGGAATGTGGAGAAGATCCAGAGTTGAGTTTGTGATCGACCGCCGCTGGACAGCACCATCGGCATGTCGCTCCCTCATGCAATAACAATGTGTCCGTTGCTTGTCGTACATCGTGTTATGCATGTCAATATGCATGGGTGATTGTTATCATAAGATAATGTGAGAATATGTATTTTTTTTTTTTGGAAGAAATGACTGATGCGCAATTGGCGTACTGTTTCTTTTTCCCCTTCTGTTCAAGCTAGGTCTGTCTAGGTAGCGAGGTCGGCCGCCGCAGCCTGCAGCGCGCCGCCCGCCACGGTACTGACTCCCACACGAACACACTCACGCCCACACCCACGCCCACGTCTACATCCACACCGGCGCAGCGGTGCACGCCGTCACCGTCACAACCACCACCCTTAGTTCATACACTATCCGTCGGCACTACACGCACACTAATAAACAAATTCCACCCCCTTCCACAACATACGCCTCGCTGTCACCCCGCCCTGCGCACGCGCACCTTCACAAATACCTGTTATTTTATTCAGATATTACCACAGTCCATAACCACATCCAATCTGCCAACATGTGTTAACATTACTTTTTTTATTATATAATTATGTAGAGACAAAAGGCAGCCTTAATGCCTGTTGGAATTCTCTACCAGCCAACCTTCGGTGAGATGAGATGTATTATGTGACTATTATGTATAATAAAACATACAGCCACCATTATCATTCAACATATTAAAACCTTCAGCAAATAAACATTTCGAATATACCAACATAAACTTAAATAGTATAATGACAATCACAAAAAAAAATGTATATCCTAGTACTTCCTGCCATAATCTATGTAATATTTAAACTCAAACAACAATCTCACATTCTCTTACATTACAATTCAACTACACCCACAGTAGTTATAAAAATAAATAGACACACATTAAAGCACAAACCCCACAACTCTCCCCCTACTCCTTCTTCCTACCCCCAAAATACATATACAATTAAAACTTTAAACCCCAAAACAAAACCTTCCAAAGCTACAGAATCATTATGTTATTATATTCAGCTAACTACAGAAAAGACGTGGCCCAGTTGTTTGCTTTGGGAGACAGGTACTAAAGTATTAAGCGCACATCATCTCACTCACGCAATCAAACTGACACACACACACTCACACATACACTCTAATACTTAAAAAATTACTACACCGATATAAATGTTCCCTAATACCTTGGAGTTAATGTTTTAAATGAATAACTGTCCCCGCGGCTTGTTACCGAACAGAAAAATTCTTTCTCTTTTTCTATCTCTCTTTCTCTCTCTCTCTTTCTCTCTCGAACAAATTCCAACGTATACACATTTTAATAAACATAAAAAAACTACTTTTAAGCTTTTATAACAAAGTTACAAAATAGTAATTTACTCAAAATCCTTATTACACGTCTACATGGAATTCAAGGGGTTTGAAAACACACCGCAAAGGGAGTGGTAGTAATATTTAATTTAAAAAAAAAACCTACCCTTAATAATTTTCTATTCATGGACACAGTGGTGTGACAACGATCCATGATGACGCCCGCACCAGGAAACTCTGACCCCGGCTCTAAAACCGGAACACGGTAACATTACCAGGTAGATTATGAAAAGGCTTAGATCTCAATTGAAACAGCAACCTCAGTGCAAACCTAATCAGAAGCACTAATCTAGGTATCACCGCTGCCGACAAACAGTAGATAACATTACTACGTTCCGGTTCGAATGGCGCCGTAGTTATTGAATTGACTGGGGTCACGACACGAGCATAATGTAGCGTATGCTATCCTGGCATCACGATGTCACGGGCAGGTCGTATCACTTACAACCAGATGAACGTGTTAAGTGTCGTCGCTTCGTCGAAGCAGCTACAAACCAAACTCCGCCAACTCCGCATCCTTGCTCCTCTTCAACACTGCACATCAGACTACTACACTCGATGTAAACAGACAGACATTGCCACAGCAACAGCCTCCGCAATTACCGTCTCCACAGTGAGCGAGAGACACGTCTCCAACACCACGTAGACAGTGACACCCGTGCCGCATCACAGCTGAACAGCCTAATTGCACTGCTCCAAGCCCATTGCAGTACAGACGTAGTAATGAAATTAAGATGATGATTTGGCGATGTTCACTTGAAGTGTACGTCGATTCATAATTTATAATACACAATTAAGTGAATTACGTTTTATCTGATGGAGTAATGAGCTTTCACCTGATCACCGGAGACTTCATACTTTTGATGTGGTAAAACGTTCGTCATGCAATTACGTATTATATGGCATATGGAAATGAGCGATTGCATCTTCAAGCTGCAGCGGTTAAAATCTAAACTTAACGTCAGTACTGTACGCGTCGGGGTAATGAAGTAGACGAGCGCGGTGGAATTAGAGAACGATTTTTTTTTTTTTTTGTTAAAATCAAACACGAGTAGTCCACACACGACACGAACGTAGCCGATGAGAAGAAAATCGATTCAGTTCTTTCGTTTCAGCAGCGACAGTGTTTAGGAGTAGAGTTGTTATGTATTTGTGAGCTGTATTCCTCCATCAGATAGAAACTACTGTAACGGAGATTTGCAGCAGTTGAGCAGGCGGCACTAGGTAGGCTGTGTGGAGAGGCGGAGCGCTGGGTGATTAATGTGCGGTGTGCGCAGGCGCGGCTGCGGGCGCCGGGGCTGCTGGCGGCGCCGGCGAGGAAGCGCGACCGCTGCTGGTGTGGGGTGGAGCGCCCGGCATGATGCCGCCGCCGGCGCTGCCCGTGCGGCGGCCCTCCATCATAGTGCCGGACCCGCACTCGCCGTTAGGACTCAAAAGTGAGGTGAGTATCACGCATACCCAACTGCCCTGACTCCAATCATAAATCAGAATTGTAAAAAAAAACTTGTTATGACTACTTCGTATACTGTCTACGATCTGGTGTCTCGTTTACTCGCGTCATGATTAACACCTCGCAGTAAAGGTCCAGTAAGACATGCCCCTGGACACTGCAGCAAGTCAGTGCGTCCTCCCGTCCGCCTGTCGGCTGTGTGTCACACGAGATCAATACATACGCAGGTGCAGGACGAGTCGAGCCAGCACTCGCTGGCGGAGGAGGGCTCGTGCGGCGCCGACGGCCCGGAGCCCCTGCTGCCCGCCCAGCTCGCCGGCATCGACCTACGCCTGAAGACCGAGGCCGCCAGGGAGAACTCCGCCCAGGTCTGCAACATCAACTCTCCACACCTACTCTCACTGTAAATTCATGCATTTTTATTGTTCCTCGACTCGCACCCCTTAAGGGTTGTCGAGTCTAGATGCACCCCAGCCCCCTGCAGAGACACCCGCGACCTTGTCATTTTCAAATTAACAGTGTTTAGGTACAAATGAACTAATGTGTCGAATGTCAACAGGTCGGCTTCGTGAGCGGTTACGACTCTATCAAGCTGTCGCCAACCACACCTACGCAGAGTCAGCCGCCCTCCCCACTTGCGACCTTCACGCAGCAGCTGCAGGCAATACAGAACCAGGTGCAGACTGACAAGATGGTCGAATCGGTCACGGCTGCCATATTTAACTCTGATAGCGGCGGGCAAATATATGTCGATCCGCCGATAATGCCCATGGCGACCATGGATTCGATGAGACAGCTCATATCATCCAAGAGCCCTATGGACCCACTGGAGTCCGATATGAAGGTGCTCAGCCCAGAGCTTATGATGAGGGACACGGGCATGCAGCCGTCAGTGCTGCAGACTACTAACGAGCAGCGGCTGATCGTCTACAATCAGATGCAGAACAACAGTGCGGAGGATTCATTCAATCCCTTCGGCGCCCTCACCAAGATGGAGCTGGAGTCGACGCACATCGAGCATCGACTGGCGCAGCAGAGCGCTCACATGGAAGCCCTCGTGGAGGACGCTATGAAAGCGACGGCGGCCATCCTGCCGGCCGACGCCGCAAAGCTCGACGAGCTGGTCAACTCCAGAGCGGACGACCACCTATCGGGCTCGAACACCTCCCCGTCGACGGCGTCGCATGCGTCAGATGTCCTGCTGAGCCCGAACGCGGCCGTTGTCGGGCGAAACTCAAGCGCGGAGCTCCTGCCGCCGATGCCGCCGTCCGCGATATCGCCGGACGTGATCCTGAACCCACAGGTGTCGCCGAGCCTGCTGTGCGACAGCAACCAGCGCATGGTGCTGCCGGCGGGCGGCTCGCAAGACGAGCTGATGATGATGCCCGACATCCCGACGTCGGTGAAGACCCCCCCGGCGGCGGTCAAGTCGATGATACTGAACGCGGCCGCCGAGATCCTCACGTCGGACACCACGATGAATGCGCTCGTCACCTCAGCGATCAACACCGCCAACATCCTGAGCACGGAGAGCGCCAGCGGCGGCGGCGGCATGCAGGCGGCGGACGCGCAGCCGCCGGCCGAGCCCGCCGCGGAGACCCCGCTGGTCGCCATGTCGCAGGCCGTCTCGCAGGCGGTCACGCAGGCGGTCTCGCAGGCGGTCTCCCAGGCGGTCTCGCAGGCGGTCTCCCAGGAGATGACCGCGCCCGTGCAGGGCCTCACCGACATGAGCGACCAGGACCTGCTCTCGTACATAAACCCCAGCACTTTCGACCAGGGTGAGTACATGGACGTGTATTTCTAGTCGCGCGGCTCGCTCGGCGCGCGTCACGCAGTAACGAGTGACAATCTCAGTGCTCAATAACGTTAAGCTCCGTAGGTAGTGTTTATGTTTACATGCTGTAGTTAGTAAAGCGGCGCGCGCGCAGTGTTTGTCGCAGCTTACACTTACAGACACGAAAATCGGTTAAGTTACAACTTAGATATTAAACTCGACGGGAAATAGTGTTACGCATATAATGCAAAAGTCAATTATATATAATATAATTACTTTTTTTATTTAATATATAACAATGTGAGCATGTGTCCGCCGATATATTAACATATACATTGTTTATCTGTTGCAGTGTAGTGCGATGGTCGCGTCGCTCCTATAGCGCCGGGGACTTTGTACCGATCGCGCCCGACGGGCCGACCCATCCGCGCCCGTACGTACGAATGCATCTCTTTGTCTCAAAGCGGCGCGTCAGGGGCTCGGAGGCGGTTCGCGTGTTATGTAATGGGCGCCACTGGCACGCGCCTCTAGAGTCTAGACCTTGAAATGATACGTAGACGGATGTAATCTCGTGAAACAATCGAATGGACGCACGTTTGTGTGCGTGCGGCCGGTGCCGTTACTGAACGATCACACACAACCCCACCCCCACTCCCTATCTCCCGTTCGCCTATTTACACGGACGGATGTTTGTGTGCGTGCTTGTGTGCGTGAGGCAGGTCCCGTTACAGAATGATCACACATACACAACCCACCCCCTGCTCCTGTTCTCACGGACAGATGTTTGTGTATATGAAAATGGTCCCGATAGTGAATGACCACACACGCACCATCCCCCTCCATCGCGCAGATGGATGTTAGTGTGCGTGCTTGTGTGTGAGGCTGGTCTCGTTACTGAACGATCACACAGACACCTTCCCCTTCTCTCCCGTTTGGCTCTTTGCACGGACAGATTATAGTGTGCGTACTTGTGTGTGAGGCCGGTCTCGTTACTGAACGACCACACACACACCCTCTATCCTCCCTCTCACCCCCGTTCAGCTCATCGCACGCGCAGAATGCGTTTTTGTACGTCAATTATACAGCGTGAGACAGTATTACAGGACTTGATAAATGACCCCCGCTCAGCGTTGCGAAACGCGTCCCCACTCCCACGCCCACCCCCAACCACAACCAGCGCGCTGCGTTTCGCTTGGACAAAACGAAAAAAAAAACAAAACAATATACATTACTTTTTATAACTTCGGTACATATACAAAAGTTTGATATAGAGTAGTGTAGTTAGTATATATATATGTATGTATGTATATGTATGTACGTATATGTAACGTAACGGCGGCCGCGTCGCGACTAATGTCTATTTACGAAGGAATTGTTGTTATGGAAATCTTTTATGAACGTTGACATGTATTTTTATATCAAAGATATTTTTTTTATGTTTTTTTTAATATCGAATATTATTGTACATAAGGTGACGGGGGCGCCACCGCCACGCACCCCTGTAACCCCTACCTAGATGTAACATATACCACTAGTGGGACACATATATGTGCGCTACATGTCCGGCGGCTGTGCGCACATCCGTTTCGTTCCGCCGCGTTGTCCGGACGCGGTGACGTCACAGCCGCTGGACGCTGCCCACGCTGATGCGTTTAAAAACTTACTCAGGCGCATGATCGCTTGGTACTCCGCTTAAAGCCGAGTCTGGTTATATTTTCTTATTCGTTTACAATTGTACATAGGTAAGTCGCTATTCGAGCATCCGGTTTGAAGGACCAAGCGGGCACGCGTCGCCGGGCGCGCTGTTACAGTGATGGCTCAGGGGAACGGTGTATACTCTTGAACATGTACTGAATATGATATGTTATATTTACGTTGCTGGAGATCGTCTACGTGGGTACCACCACAACGCCTATTTCTTAAACAGTACTGAGAAAACATTACTGTTTTCCGGTTTGAAGGGCGCTGTAGCTAGTGTAATTACTGAGGTGACGAGACTCGACATCTCGTGTCTCTGGCGACGAGCGCAACGTGCTGCGGTGCATACCATCTTAATTACCGCCACGTTGTTATGCGCTAGTATCACTCACCATCAGGTGGTCGTGCCGCTGGTCTCTTCGGTTAATGATATAAAAAAAAAGCGCTAAATATTTGTTGTGCCATTTACTACACGTAGTCGTAAGGTAGACCCGCGCAGGAGCGCGGCGCGGCGCGGCGGGGCCTGCTCTGCACCACCGGCCTCCGGTCACCAACACAAAAGTCGACACCCCAAGGGTACGTCCGCATTGACGGCATCATCAGCATAGCATGGCGGAACCGGAACCGTCGCGTCTAGTGAACGTTTGACAGCCGATATGTTATAACCAGTTGAACGTCTCACACCACATCGATTCCAAAGACTTTACACCACAATTATCAATCATTGATCATTAGCCGATATTTGTCCACTGCTGGACATAGGCCTCTCTCAAAGATGCCCACATCGATCGGTCAGCGCTGCCGCATCTAGCAGCTTCACGCTACTTTCAGTCGTACGTATGGGAATTTAGGCCATTTCCCACCACGCTGGTCCAATGCGGGTTGGTGGAAGCTAGAGCCTCGTTTGTTGATTAGTTGGGGAGGTTGACTTGGGTCCGGGACCCCTTACATCCCTAGCAATCATTGCCATTCCATAACTAGTTGACTTTGTCAGGAGGCTGTACAGCATTTATATACTATTGGCGCCACGCATTATACCTGGCGGTAAAGCCAAGGTGTGACCGGAAGCAGCCCCCGCCGCGCCCGCGTCCGGCCAGGGACCACATCTACAGCTATTGCTTAACATATACAACCCCTATATACTAATGGTGCATTCGAAATTATTAAATAATTAAATGTACTTTAAATATATATATACAGTAAAACCCCCTATAACACGGAAGGTTGGTTCCGCGTTATAGGAAAACGCGTTACGTATAAATTATTCACGTTAAACTTTTATCCGTAACGGGGGTTTAAACCGAATATTAAGAAAAAACAATAATATGAACAAAATATGTATATTTTATTAAAATCAAACTAAGGTAAAAACATTTTATATAGAAAAAAGTATGCGCGTGAATAAGAAAAAAAACAGTTAATCTCAATTAACTGGTAATTATGTACTGTACAAATCATTGTAAATTTCGCCGTACAGTAATATAACGCGGGTAATCCCCCGCGTTATATGAAAATGCGTTATAAGAGTACCGTGTTGTAGGGGGGATTACTGTATATATATAATTTACATACATATGTATTAATGCAAATGTATCTTGTTATTGCTATTCGTTTATACATATATATATATTTACAAAAAAAGCGAATTAACTTTAAACTAAGTTATGTTTATGTATACGCGAAGTCGTTAAACAAGTTTTTTTTTTAAGTTTTCTTTTGTAACAATCGTGTAAATATTTATTAGTTATTATATAAGTGAATGTGAGTGCAACGTAAATGATATATGTGTGTGTGTTTAGCTGAACTGAACTGAACCAGTACGCGCCGAGCCTGACGCTTCCACCAGCGATCGGCTCAAACTTATATAGTAATCTCCGCTATAAAACAGTAGGTTTTTTTACATCCAATTTACCTCCTCACTGATGACGCACAGGCCTACCCTCAATCAGTACCCTACTCAGGGTAGGCCTGTGCCTTTTCACGTTAATTTATCTCCCTAAAGGGAGTTTAAATGGAATATTAATAATACACTATATTATGAACGAAATAAGTACGTTTTATTAAAATCAAGCTAAACTAAGAACAATTTAAATAAAAAAACTTATGGCATATGAATTAAAAAAAACAATTAATTTCAATTAACTAGTAATTATGTACAGCAATATAACACGGGTATTCCCCCCGCATCACGAGGGAATACCCGTGTTATAAGAGTACCGTGTTATAGGAGGGATTACTGTATACATGTTATGTAATTACCAAAATTTTGTACGTCATAGTTCACATACTATATGGTATCCGTATGTGTTAAGCGGCACGGGTATATGTTGGAGGTTAGATAATTATATGAAACGATATATCTTATATGAATATGTCACTGCGCATTTGTAAAGACTATACAATATTGTCCGTCTTCCGTGTTATTTTGTTATAACAAAAATATATATATATACATATACAATTTTTATATATTTATATATGTGCACAAAACGGAACGCATTTTACAACGAAATTAAAATGGCGGCGGCGCTGGGGTGTTTGATGTTGAATGTAGTGTCACCTCGGTGTCTCCGCTGTAAGCTTTAGCTAATGTTTGTACTGTGCGCCGTGCTGGGGCGCGGCCGGACCCGCGGCGCAGCGCCGGGGTGCGGCCGCGGCCCCGCCGGCGGCGAGGTCTCTAGTCGGTCTACTACAATGCAACTTGCCGAAGGGTCACGATGCGTATGTGTATGTTACTTGTTTTGATGTAATTGATTAAATGTTATTAAAAAAAATTATATATCACTTGTATTTGTTTTTTTTATTCCCTACACCAAACAACAATGGAATGGATTGAGGAGTTCCGTAATTGGAGTAGTAAGGGTGTAAGGGGTCCCGCACAACAACTCACGGGACCCAGCGCCTACCTCACCCGCTTTGGGCCAAGGTGATGATGGGAAATGGCTCAAATGCCTCTCATATTAATCCTTACCCGATTGTGTGGGAATCTTTGTAAGAGACCTATGTCCAGCGGTGGACATCTATCGGCTAATGATGTACAACTGAAGTAAATGACTATCATGAGATACTTTCCGCAAACTGAAGTTGATCGCATTGAGGAAACTAATCCAGTGTTCATCTATTCAACTAATATTATTTACTACTTCCGCTGTCTACCAGGAGCTTTGGTTTATTTTTTTTTTATTCACTTGATGGTGAGTGATGGTGGTTGAGACATAGAAGTCCAGTCTCGTTACCACCGTATTTACACCAATTCCAGCGCCCTTTAAACCGGACCAAACCGTGCAGCACCTAATCACTACCTACTCGATACATGGGGCGCAACGAGCCGGCTAGTAGATTGTGTTAGGAAAAAAGGGAGAAGGTTGTTTGGTTCCCTGATAAGTGAGGAGCACAGCTATCATCCTGTGCTTTTGTATTTCTGAAACAGACACTAAGTAGAGTAAGAAATGAAAAGAAAACACAATAGAATAGAAAATAGGAATAGTATTAAGGAAAGAAAAGATGTACAGGATGTAGAAGTAAGAATAAATTAAGGACATGATGTATAGAATAAGGAATGGACATAAAAATTTAATTATGGATGGAAAATAAATAAGTGTGGGCCTCAATTCATTTAAGAGAAGGATGAAAGAAAGGAGTTTGAATGGAGCTTAGATGAGAGAAACGGAATTAAAGATTAAAATGGTAGAGGAAGAGAATGGAAGGTGAGAATGAGGAAGGAAAATAAGAAGTATAAAGAAATGAATCCCAGGCCCACAAATGCCGGGGGAACGAGTTTATAAAAAAAAGTACAAGACCTTATTGGTAGTAGATTTCTATGGTCAAGGTTCCAGTTTTAAGGGTCCTGTAGCTAGTGTAATTACTAGGGTAATAAGACTCAACATCTGCCTATTACTTGGTATTTATTGTGCAGTAATGATCACTATACAAGTAGTAGCTGCAGCGGTACCACCTAGACGGTGGTGGCTTACTTTTTTTTTCTTTATTGTAGTGACGCGACGGGCGGGACGTTCACCTGGTGGTAAGCGATACCGCCTGCTCGTAACAACTTGGCGCTGGTTAGAATGGTATAGCATCACATTGCGCTCGTCGCCTTGAGAGTTGAAGGTGTTGTTACCACAGTAATTACTCTAGCTGCAGCGCCTTTAAAACCGGAACACAAAAATGTTTGCACAGTACTGTTTGCCTGTTGCCTATAGCAACCTGCCTGCGGCGGTGCCTACTTAGATGGTCTCCAGCAGTAGAGGCCTCTTACCAGTGAACGTAAATATTTAATATACTTCATTATCATCATCAGCCGATAGACGTCCACTGCTGGTCATAGGCCTCCGTCAAAAATCTCCACTTCCTGTCAGCATGACTTCCGGTACCGCTGAGTACTAGGAGCTATTGTATGAAGGAGTTCTCACCACACTGGCCCAATACGAGTTGGTGGGAGCCAGAGCCTCGTTTGTTGACTAGCAGGCTACACCTCGAGCTGGTGAGGTTGGTTAGGGTTCCGTGAGTTGTTGTGCTGGACCCCTTACACATTGTTGGTTTTTAAATAAAACTTCAAACCCTGAACACCTGATAGGAAATATATTTAATTAAACCTGACAATGAACCTATTTATACATACGTACAGTTATATGAGCACGAGACGCCATTTACAATTAAACTAACACACCCCCACCCCTCCATCGCATTTACATTACTCCAATGAAATGTACATTAAAACATTATTATATATATATATATATAATATGTAAAGAAATTAAATATATTATCGTTATATACCTAAATACGAACATAAGGTGAAGGTACAGAACAGTACGAAGACGATGAGGACGACGGCAACCCAGGCAGGTACGGTTTCTGCGAATGGAAATGTTGCCGGCGTTAAAAATTATTTCAACACAATATATTTTTTATAATGGTGAAGTTTGCGCCGCGGGTTTCATAACTATTCGTTCATGTAGCTTTATCGGCCTCGGGGATATCAGATCCGCGAGCTATAAAGAAAAGTGGGAAACAAATAGCTATACAGTATACAGGGTGTTAGGAGACCGCTTCCGAAAACGAATGCAGACAATAGCACTAATGACAACTTTGAAAAAAATCATAATTTTCTAACGTTTTATTAGCATTATTTACGCTCCATGTTAGTTACGGCTAAATGAAAAGATAGTTTCGTAAAAAATACATTGCTTTAGTTAAACAAAAAACTAGCAATGAAACACAAAATCAAAAACAGCTGATGCTCGGATCAAGGAAAGCCCCGGCGCGGCGGGAACTCAACATGTATTTGGTTTCAATTTGAACCTTATTCCATAGGGCCATGGAGCATACAGATTGGCCGCGCCCGGGCGTTTGTTGATCCGAGCATGAGCTGTTTTTTTTTTACTAAAGTAATGTATTTGTTACGAAACTATCGTTTCATTTAGCTGTACTAACACGATGGAGCGTAAATTATGCTAATAAAAATGTGTGTTAGGTATTGGTGTGTGTGCATGAGAATGAACACGAGCGTGAGCGTGAGCGTGCGCATGTCCGTGTGTGTGTACTCACGCCGATATGGCAGGCTGTGCACGTAGAGGCAGTTGTCTACGGAGATGGAGAGCAGCGCAGCCTCGCTGCGGCTGGCGATCGGCGGCCCGGCGCCGCGCACCGGCAGGAACGCGAGCCCCGTCACGAACATGCCGTGGGCGTTGCGCACGTGCAGCACGCGCTGACCGCCGCCACACCGGACACACACACAGACATATACATATATTTTCAAATAAACACAACAAACATATATCAATTAAAAACTTTTTAGTTACAAACCAATGTCTAATTACTTGTGACAGCAGCTCCTATTACTGCAGACATACACTGATGTGCACACCTTTTACAAGTTCACCTGATGTTAAGTGATACGCCTACCCAACGTGGCGCCAATCAAGATGATATACACACCACATTACCCTCACCGTCTCGAAATATTTGTTGTCTCGTTGCCTCGGTAATTTCACTAGCTACAGCCCCCTTCAAATCGGAACACAGTAATGTATGCATAGTATTTGGCGGTGGTACCGAGGCAGTCTGCAGCAACTAACTCATCACCAGTAAATTTGATAGGTGCTGTAGCCTGTGGAATGACAGAAGTAATGAAGATCAGCTCCTTGTGACTCAATGAGCACAATATTGGTGCAGTTCACGTCGTTCTGATCATTCCAAGGGTCTCATTAATATGAGTAATATCATTGATCTGTCAGTCACCTGTAAGCTGAATGCGATGTACACGTGGACGGAGCCGCTGAACATGGTGCCCACCCCGACGAACATGCCGTCGTCGCGCACGGCGAGGGCGGAGAGCGCCTCGGGCAGCAATGCGCCGCGCCGCGCCACCCCAGCCGACCACTGCTGCAGCAGCCCGCGCGCGCGGCCACCGCCGGCGCGCGACATCGGGTTCGCGATCGTGAACATCTGACCTTCGGACGCACCGAACCTGAGGGTACCAGGGGTTGCACATAAATTATACAACGCTAACGAAAGCTATTGTCACGGTTGAGGAATATCAGGAATTGTTCCGTCGAACTGGAGACTGAGAGGACTGCACCACGCTGATCGCCAACCTTCACCAGTTGGAGAGGCATTTCAACAAGAACGAAATCTATAGTAAAAGAGTAGCTATGGACACTTGCTTCTATTATTAACATGATGACCACGACCAGTGAAGAGACTTATAACCAAAAAGAAGTAGAAGACCATATGACGATATTCTTTTTATACAACGTCTCGTTCTGAACAAGATGGTATTGAGTCTCATTACCCAGAAATTTCACTAGCTACAGCGCCCTTTAAACCGGAGCACCGTAATATTACCACAGTACTGTTTGTCGGCTGGAATAGGCACTGCGGTCGTGCCTAGACGTGGCCTCCGGCAGCACAAGTCTAGCACCAGTAAGTTGATTGATCAGATGCTTCCACTGTGCAGTGGATAACTGCTCATCTTCAAAACTTGCTTCTGTTCATAGCTACATGCCAAGTAATTTGGATGATGATTTTTGACATATGTTTTTTGAGACTGCTCATCTTATAATCTTGGAGTAGGATTCATTTACATATTAAAGTAAATAGTGCACACCAGCAACACTTATATTTATGTAATATTCTCTTCTGCATGAGCTCACTTGCATCTCCGGAACAGGTACTTTGTGCCGTTGGGCGGTTGGCAGGTGATCTTGAGCAGCGGCTCCCGCGCGCTCGTAGTGCTCCAGACAAGTGCCTGCCCGTCTTTCGCGATGCTCACCAGCTGGGTATCGCATGGGCTGAAGTCCAGGTCGTCCAGCTGAAACAGAGACAGCAAGCACAATAAGAATTTAGTCTAAATGTTTAGGATAAAAGAATAAGTATCGGCATCTCCACTAACCTCTTTTGTGTGTCCTTCCAATTGGAACAGGAGCTGCATCTTGGGGAAGTTCCATACGCGCACCTTCCCATCTACACCTCCCGTCGCCATCAGCTTACCATTGTGACTGATCCTCACGACCCTCTGTAGTGGATCTTCACTGTAAAAGCAATAGAGAACTTCCAAGAAAAGCACATACTACTTTTCGAATGCCTATATCTTTAATTGATCTGCAGTGTTTGAAAGATGCTCTAGCTACTGAAATTCCTGAGGTAATGGAATGTGACAACTTGTGTCTCAAGACAATGATTGCAATATGGTGTTGGTGGTATCATCCTAACCAGGGCAACATTACTATGGACAGACTTATCACTTGCCATTCAGACGAATGTTCTGTTTGTATCATCACTTTGGTTAAAGGATATTGATATGAAGGTACCAAATATAATTTTACTTTATTAATGCTAATAATTCAATAGTGGATATAGATATAGTGTCTTATCATATGTTCAGTAAATAACAATAAGGAACTGTTATTTACTGAACATATGATAAGACACATGAGTAGGTACCATATGTTGTTAGCAGCTACAAAGCTGTGTTCTAAAGAGACATTATGTGAATATATTATGAAGTACCCAATTAATTGATATTATTTGTCAATAACACATATAAGTCAAATGCCAACATATATAACATTGGGTATGCTCTGGAATGTAAGCATAATGAAAGAATTGTAATGCTTGGAGATTTTAATGGTTGGGTTGGAGTGCAGCGTGATGGATATGAAACTGTGTTAGGGAAATTCGGTGATGAAAAAGTAAATGAAAATGGAAAGAGTCTGCTTGTGGTCTGCTTGGAGTGGAATCTTGTGGTAACGAACACAATGTTTGACCACAAAAAAATCCACAGGTACACGAGAAAAGAAGGAAACTAGGATATCATATTTGGGAACACATTAGTGTACTAGAAAGAGTGAAAGTCGAGGTTTTGCAAGATGATGAAGTGAGAGAGAAGTATAAGAGTAAATTGATTGATAAGTTTGACAGATGAGAAGGAATGTGTGAGGTTGAAGAGTTATGGAAGTTGATCAAGGATGGAGTTGTGAAAGCGGCCATTGATGTATGTGGTGTGAGCAAGAAAAGAAAAGAAGGTATGTTAAAGACTGTAGATGCAAAAATACGGAAGGCGGTGTCTGAAAAGAGGAAAGCATGGCAGGATTGGTTGGCAGCAAAAGCCAATCATGGAATGGACAAGGCAACGATAGAGGATGTACAAAATACGAAGAATGAGTATAAAAGATGTAAGACCGTAATAAAGGAAGTGGTGGAAAGAAAGAAAATGAATGATAGAGATGAATTTGAAAGAAGGTTATCTGATGACAGTGAGGAACAGTGTGATAAGGAAGCGGTGCGGCGTGGTTGAAGATGTAGTGACAAGGATAGAGAAAAGGATACTTAGATGGTTTGGCTATGTCGAAAGAATGGAAGAAAGAAAATTAACGAAAGAGATATACAAGGTAAGAATGATTGGAAAAATCGGTGCAGGTCGACCTAGACGAACATATTCCGATCAAATCAGAGATGTCCTAAAGAAAGGCCGGGTCAAAAGCACTCCCATCCGACGAGCATGCATGAAGACGCTTATGAAAGTGGAGGAAGAGAGACAAAAGTCAAATACAAAGACAAAAGACAAATGTCAGAAGACACTCCACAACATTGGAGATAATTTAAATATTTCTTTTGAAGAAATTATATAGAAAGCGGAATAAAGGCTATTTTATTTTAATTATATATAAATATATGTTATGTTGAATATTGTGTAATATGTAACATATTTAATTTTCTAAACAGTATGGAAGATAATCCGCTGATAGTATAAATTATTCATTAAAGTTCAGCTTAAATGTTTTTATAGGCAAGAATAACCAAAAGGTTGAGGCTGTTTAAAATGTGATATAACTGGTGTTAAACAGTCAATGTGAAAACAAATTAATTTTTATATTTCATCAATGTTGCAATGAATGGATATCCACTGTTAGATATAGATTTCTTGTAATGAACTCTACAATCAATACAGATTCATAATTAATGATTCTTATATATCAATAGTTATGACAGAGTTCATTAGTAAATATTTAATGGATTGGTTGTGTGTATATTTCTACTACTGTATGTAAATTAACATAATTACCTGAAATCTGTTTGTATGCTGTCATTTGGGCGAATCTCAAAGGATATCCGTTTCTCTGACATATTTGTCTCTGTTTTAGATATGTTGTCATTTTCAGACACTGTGCGTCGACGGCGGCGAATCAATCCATTCTCCGCGCGGAAACTGCCTCGCCTCATCTCTGCAGCGTCGACCATGCGAACATTTACCCTGTACAGCTGGCAGTGACTCTCCTGACCAGCGCACAAATATGTGCGACCTTGAGCGTTGCTTATGGAACAGTTCATAACTACATTAGGTCCAGTCTCATGGCGCATCACCTCCTCGGCAACAAATTTACTACCATTGTGCGATAATTCGAAAATTTCCTGGAATACAAATTATTGACTTTGATTCTTTTTGATTGTGACATATGTACCAATTTCCAACGGACTGTTTAGTCACTGACACGTATTGTTTTTAGCGTCAATGTGTGTTATGTTTTCATTAAATATTAAAGTTGACACTTACAAATCCATTAGCTACGCCTGTGTTTGAAGCTCCTCCACCTCCAGCTACGAGGACATGACGATTCGTGAGGGTCTCGAGGGTATAAAGAGGAAAATCAACCTTTGCAAGTAACCCATCGCCTCTGTTACGGGACATTTTGACTTATAACATTTATTGTATGTTTCGTACAAGTAGATATTGTTTAAACACTACTAGCTGGAACCTATTCTATGTCACATGGGTGTTTTATGTGAAGAAAATAAAGAAAAATCTAAATAATATGGCATTAAACAACACTAATAGGAACTAAACAAGTGACAAAAATTCCAGAGTTCCAACATGACAAAAGTCACGATGACAGCAAAAGGGATGATCTGTAAAAACCCAATTGATTCATTATTTTTTTAACGTAATTGTTAATTTCAATTAATTCAATTTCAGCGATTTCAATCGCCTCCAAAAATATTTTAACAAATTGTAATTGAAAATATGCAAACATTCAAAATAGTATGTAACTACTTTCAACGCTATATTTGACACTTATAACAAATTAATATTTTCGATGTTAAAAACCATCATTATACGTAATAACCCATTCAGCTTTTAATATTATTATAATAAATTGTGAACGATTATTTAATAACCACCTTAAAAGCATCAATAAATTATATCACCAATATTTTCGGCGTATGTTGTTTAAAAAAAACCTTATTTGATTAAATAATTTTACCTAAATAAAACCATTTATTCTTTAAAGAAATACATTTACTTTTAAAAGAGTCTTTTTTATGCTGGCTTCGGTTTTGTAACTATTGATGAGAATGTAATGACTACACTCCAATAATATTTAAAAACTAAAAAATTCTTTACGTTTCCTAAAATTATAAAAAAAACTCTTTCTGAACGCACTACACACAAATGACAACTGTCAAATCAATAGCTGTGTAAAGAATTTATACTATTTGTAGATAATGATGAAACGATGTCAAAGGGTTTGCGGTCAATAATTAAATTAAGGAATCAAAATGAATCACGAGGAGATACTGTCGGTGGTTCAGGAGAAGTTTTTGTCAAGTGAACATGTTACAGCGTTTTTATACGATGCTAAGTTATTACATCCCGATTTCATCAAAAAGGACAGACTCCTTGCGATTGTTGAATACGGAGACGAAAAAGCTGTATTTTGTTTATTCTCATCATGTTACCCACCTAAGTCGTTTACGGATTTATTAATAGAAATAGTACTGCCAATAGACAATAGTTTCAAATGTGAAATTGATAATAAGCCTTCTGATCCTGAGGCAATTTTGTACCTGAACCTCCAGTCACGTAGTAATAAGTATAAGTTCGAAATACAAATGACTCCGCGAGTTGATAACTTTGTTGATGACTTGTTTCGTGGTATAGAAGCTGTTAACAAGCTGCCTACACAGCCGGAGTTTGTCTGGCTCAAAAAGTACAATGGCCAAAGAGAAGATGACTTCATTGCAGAGACTTTAGTTCTACCGAGAACTGGAGTCGCCCATGCACAAGTTTCAACACCAGTGGCCATTAGAGAAAGCCTTATAAAAAGAAAAATGAGTGATAAAGAATTTGAGTATATATATACAAAAAGATTTACAATTTTTTGTGGAACATGGAATGTTAATGATAAATCCCCTGTGATACCTTTAAAGGGCTGGTTGTGTGTTGATCATGAACCGCCAGATATCTACGCAATAGGATTTCAAGAGTTAGATCTTTCAAAGGAAACATTCTTATTTGATCAAACCTTTAGGGAAGATGAATGGTACAATGCTGTAAAAACACATGTTGACCCGAGATCGAAATATGTCAAAGTAGAAATTGTGAGACTAGTGGGGATGATGCTTATAATATTAATAAAAGAGAAGCATTTATCACATGTTCATAATGTAGTCTGTGATACAGTGGGAACTGGGATAATGGGCAAAATGGGTAACAAAGGAGGGGTATCCATAAGATTAGATCTTCATAATACATCAATATGTTTTGTAAACTCTCATTTAGCTGCCCATGTTGAGGAATTTGAGAGGCGCAATCAGGATTTTAGAGATATCTCCAATCGAACAAGATTTGTTCAACCAAACCAATTACCTAAGGCTATCAAGGATCATGATCAAATTTACTGGTTAGGTGACCTTAATTATCGTATCACTGAGTTGGATCCAGCAAGTGTAAAGAAAATGGTAAATGAGAATAATTTTGATCCAGTCTTAGAATGGGACCAACTCAAGCAACAGCACAAGCTTAACAATGTTTTCGCTGGTTACACAGAGGGAACAATTAATTTCAAACCAACATATAAGTATGACCCTGGTACAGACAATTGGGATTCAAGTGAGAAAAACAGAGCACCAGCATGGTGTGATCGCATTTTCTGGAAAGGAGAAAACATCACACAATTAGCATACAGAAGTCATCCTGCTTTGAACATAAGTGACCACAAACCTGTCTCAGCTTTGTTCACCTCGGCAATAAAAATAATTGATGAAGAAAAATATAGGAAGGTATATGAAGAGGTTATCAAACAACTTGACAAGTTGGAGAATGAATTGATTCCTCAAGTGAAGGTGGACGTTACAGAAATAGATTTTGGTACTGTGCGATACTTGGAGTTACAAGTGCGCACAATAACTATTAAGAATACTGGTAAGTTACCAGTGGAATTTGAATTTATCAAGAAATTAGATGAAACAAGCTTTTGCAAAGACTGGCTCATTGTTGAGCCATACAAGAAATGTATATGCGCAGATGAGTCATGCGACATTCAACTTAAAGTACTTATTAATAAAACATCAGCATGTAAAATGAATGCAGGCACTGACAAGTTGTATGACATCCTTGTGCTGCATTTATACGGAGGTAAAGATATCTTCATTACTGTTAATGGTACATACCAAAGAAGCTGTTTTGGTTGCTCTATAGAGGTCTTAGTTCATCTTAACATACCAATAAAAGAAGTACCAGTTGGGAAATTAATAGAGTTGGAAAGTAAGAGAGATCAATATGTTTCCAACCCATCAACTTATTCTATACCAAAGGAGATTTGGTTCTTAGTGGATCACATATATTTACATGGGTTGAAGGAACCAAATTTATTTGAACAGCCTGGCTTGCACTCCGAAGTACTTCAAATTAGAGATTGGCTTGACAGCGGCTCCGTAGATTCAATACCAGGAAGCATTCATTCCGTGGCTGAGGCTTTGCTCCTATTGCTTGAAAGTACAGCAGATCCGATAATTCCATACAATCTTCATCCGATCTGTTTACGCGCCTCAAACAACTACTTGCAATGCAAGCAAATTGTATTAGAGTTGCCCGAGTTTAGAAAAAATGTCTTCCTTTATCTGTGTGAATTTCTACAGGAAGCTCTGCAGCACAGCACCGAAAACGAACTCGATGCTAAAACACTTTCAACATTATTCGGTGCAATCTTCCTTAGAGATAATCCAAATGTAGTCCAGGAGCCGCAATCGCGGATAAATAAACAAATAATTGATAAGAAGAAAGCACAATTTGTTCATCATTTCTTAGTTAATGATCACAGTGACTTAATTTTTATTAAATAACAATAATTTTAAAAACGATTCATTAAGTTTATAAAATACTCAAATAATTTTTTAATGACAAATTGCAATGCATTCACTATGTTTATTATTTATTTTATAATTTTTAATGTTCAATATCATTTCCAAGTATTAACCATGACTAATATATTATTTGATGGCTGTATTCATAAATGCAGTTTAATGTTTGTGAAACAAAAAAAATATATGTTAATTTGACCTAAATATTTAATTTATGATTAATTTACTAGTTGAATAGAATTCCAACGAATGATTTAACATACGAATGTGTATAAATATTATTTTACAAATATTTTTAGTTTTTATTGGCGTAGTCAATTCACTCGTTCTGTGTTAATATTAATTTAGGTCTTTAATAATGACATGTATGTGTAGTGATTACTGTAATGTAAACTTTAGGCATTTATATATAAAATACATCACATAGTTTATGATAATGTAAAACATAAATATCTTGAACATACAATTATGTATGAAGTTTTTCCAGAGAGGAAATTGTGACATCCTACAAATTAATTAACATAAGGTACTATGTATTCTTACATAAACAGCATTTTATCAATTTATATGTCAAGCGTTGGCTGGTTACAGCTCGTTTATACTTAAATACAAATACGGTTACGTGTTCATATCGTAATCTTTTGTATATTTATTGTTAATTTATTAAATGGTCATTGTACATATGTTTTTATTTCCTTATTATAATTTGTCATCCTGTAATTTTTGCTATTGCAGAAATTATTAAGAAAAACGATGGGTGGTTATCATCACTCGATCACCCGATAGACGTCCGCTGCTGAACATAGGCCTCCGAAAGGTCTATACATCGATCGGTCCCGCGATTCTCACCAGATCGTCGGTCTACTGTGTCGCATCGTAAATATAGTTCAGATTTTTTTTTTCCTTTTAATTCCTTCTGAGTTGGGTTTGTACAAATATACAACTTTTGCGACTTGGTATGTACGGCAAAAGGTGAATGAACATCTTGCTAATGCTTGAATTGTTCTTTTCAGAACAACCATTTTATTTCAATAAAACTGTTTTTTTCAGAACATTCGACCTAGCGGTCGCGTTTCTATCGAGAACGTATATCTACATAACCATTGCATTTGTAAAGAATTTACACGCTTATTTAAAAACACTTATTCTTATTTGCAGTTCTTTGTGCAACCTAGGTTAATTCAGTTTATACGGTAAGTAAAATATTGAGACCGAATTACTATTCCCTGATTTAAAATTTATGGTATTTTATATAAAATTGTTAGAGGTGAGAAATGCATAAATCCGTCTTTGGCTGTCGTTATTATATAAAAATTTATTGATAAATATTGATTATATTTTGTAGTCGCCAAAAGATGGCGCTGTTATCAAAAATAATTATTATTGTATTTGTGACATAATTTGTGCATGTTATTAATACGTAAATAATAATTATTTACAATACAAATATGTCATTTTTAAAATTATGTTATTTACTGTACTTCCACACTTTAGTAATTCATAATGATTCGGAACGCAGCTTCCTAGATCACTGGTCGATTTTATTGAATAAAAGAGCGCCACATTCGATTTCAACCAATCACTTTGTGGCTTTTGTCCGTTATGTCAAGTGATGAGAGGCACCGTCATTCGTGCAAACATTTTGTCCTGCACAAAGTGATCGTTGTTCGAAGTAAATCTTCGTTCAGTTTAAATTTTAACTGTTTCAACGGTGCTCAATTGTGAGGAGTTTAAAATTTGAAAGACGACTGGACTTCATGCAATACATCGTGAACCCTTGAACCCGTCGGACGCTTGAAGTCTACGTCTACTCTTCTTTGTTCCCGATAGAAAGAAAAATGGATGTTGAAAACAAATGTAAGTTAATTAAACATTTATTTAGCTTTCTCTTACTTATTTATTAATTTTGTACGTTTTTTTAAACGTATACAACATTAATTTCTTACCTCCAGGTCTTCAGATCGTAGTTCACAGATTTCTTATACTTTTTTTTTTCAAGATCTCAAATAGCATTCCAAGAAAGGGGAACACGTATCGAACAAAGGAATATCTTTAACGCAGAACTGTATTTATTTATTTACCGGTTTTAAAAGTTTCATACAAGCCATAAAATTTAATAAAAATTTTATGTTACCGTCAATATTTAAAAATTATAGCAAATACAAAATATGTTCTGGAAATTGAATTATTCTAAAAAAAACATGGAGTCTATGCTGTGGAACATATTTTACTAAAATTCTTGGTTATTAGTATTAAATAGTATATCCTATTTAGATTCCTCTTCGATTATCTGATTGAGGTTGCACCATTTTTTATTTTTCTTATCTGAATGTAGTTCACTTTCTATAGTTCATTATTGTTATTCATGTCCTATTTTCTTAAAAAAAAAGGATAAAATACTTTGGGCTTTCTTATCTGCATTATAAACCGGTTTCGCACAGATAATATTTAACTTTGATAATACTTTAACTATCCAACTGTCCGTTAACTACTCAAGTAACAGTAACCACCGTGTGATAATTTATCTGCTTTAAAATGATTAATATTTCGAACTCGAGTTATTTCTACTATTAATGATCGAAATATCAATTTAGTATTAAGCGCGCTTACATACATCTTATTAAAAAAAAATTACTTCCTGTTAATGGTGTACAAGAACATAAATATTCCTATATATATGAGATATCTGCTTTAGAAACTCATCACGATATCTCTGAAGCCATAAAGCATAGAGATTTGAAACTTGGTAGGAATATTCCTTTTGCCGGCTATAGATCAACTAGGAACTGGTTTTACGAAAGGTAAACCTAAAAAGGGTTTGCGGGTTGTTATGACCAGCATAGGTGGGGAATAGCTAAGTGTTATATAAAATCTTTAAAATTATAACTCCTATAGTTTTTATTATCATCTTATTAAAAAATTTAGGCTGTATGTATTATATCAACCACATTGGAATACAGATACACAAAATATTTCCTTGTCATCTTTCTTTCCTTCACCCGGAACCTCAGTCTGTTTTTATTCTTCTTCCACCACATCCTTATCGATTGATCTAAATATAATTTATATTATTAACTTAATGAAGAACTGCTAAAACATACTATTCATATTATATAAAATCTTGGGAGGAACGTCACACACAAATTATGTCCAGATTTGTCTATGTATAAATCTGGTTAGTTTTATTGCTGGTAGATCTTCATTACCATCTACGTAAGCACCATTCGGGAGCGAGACGTTCACCTGATGCTGAGTGATACGCCTGTTACAGCGTGGCGGTAGTTAGGATTGGTATACATAGCACCACATGGCGTCGTAGTTTTGACAGATATGTTGAGTTTCGTTACCCCAGTAGTTTCATTAGTTACAGCGCCCTTCAAATCGGAATACAGTAATGTATGCCGTATTGTTTGTGGGCTGCAATAGGCAATGCGGTGGTACCTACCTAGACCTAACACCAGTGAAACGCAAGTATATCCTTAATGGCGGTTAATTTGCATGTTAACGGTCTTTCAGCGAATAAATGGAGTAGTAATGACGTCAGCCTTGTAACCGGGATCAGTGCCTCTGCACCAGGTCGCGACGGTGGACACGAAGACAGTATTTTTTGTTTATATACATGTTAGTCACCGGCGACGGTTGAACCGGTTAGTGAATGTTTGTTTTTGCGTTGGCGTCGAACCGGCGACCGTTTGTACGGCGGGGACCACTCGCGGTGAGTCACACGAGCTGCCTCCAACGGTTTCTGCATAATCTCATCCATCCTTCCAACTGAATCTGATAATTACTTCCGTTTATAAATGATTTATTTGAAAATCGTATAAGAACAGCATTTTTTTTATTCGACTAAGCGTTCAGACACTTATCCGTTCACCTGATGGTAAGAGATACGCCTACCTATAACAACGTGTCGCAAGTTAGGATGGTATATACTCATCACATTGCGCTTGTCGTCTAAGACAAGATGAGTGTCGTTATCCCAGTAATTCCGCTATCTACAGAACCCTTCAAACCGGAACATAGTAATGTTTGCACAGTACTGTCTGTCGACTGCGAAAGACGCTGCGGTAGTACTTAAACAGTCTCCGGTAACAGAGGCCTGCCACCAATGAAGACATCCTTTCTCGCTTTGTCACCATCCAGGTATCTTTTATCATCAGTCTTGACGTTCTATTATAAAAATGGATGCCTGTTGTCGGCTTCGAATCTGGTTATCGGTATGTTCGATGAGTACTAGTAGCCGTTGAACCATCGCGAACCTTCGTAACTGTGCCAACCGTCTGAGCCATGTAACGGCATCAGCTGCCCACATCCCATTACAACAGATGTTTGTTTGGTATTCGTGTACTTTTTTAAGTACACTATTATTTTGCATATAATGTAAACAGGTTTTTTTTTATTCAACGAAGCGACGAGACGATCGGGACGTTCAACTGATGGTAAGTGATACGCCCGGTACGAAGTTAGGATGGTATACACAGCACCGCATCATACTTGTAACTTATATTGGCGAATCAATGATCGATTTGGAAATTTAAAATTATGATTGATTTAAAAAATAAATACTAACATAATAATACTAAAGTAATAAAATACTAAGATCATGTAAAATACTAAAATAATGAATTACCACTAAAAAAAGTATTAAATACTGTCATTGGTAATAAGCAATGAAAGAGACTTCCTGGTGGTAGGTCTCTGTAGCCGGAGACTGAGTACCACTGCTGAGCCTAAAGCACTCCATGAACAATACTATGCAAATATTAGTGTTCCGGTTTGAAGGGCGCTGTAGCTAGTGTAATTACTGGGATAAGGAGACTCGACTTCTTATGTCTCAAGTGACGAGCGCAATGTAGTGCTCTGTATATCATTTTATCTAGCGCCGCGTTGTTGTGAGCGGTGTGTGAACATTGCTGGTGGTAGGTCTCCGTTGCCGGAGACCATCTGGGTAGATGCTATTGCAGCCGATAGACAGTACTTTGTAAACATTACTTTTATCCGGTTTGAAAGATGCTGTGACTAGGCGGCTAAGTTTTGGGGTGAGACGAGATTTGACGCATGTCTGAAGGTGACGAGCGCAATGTGGTGTTGTGTCATCTTAACTAGCACCACTTTGTTGACAGGCGTACCACTTATCGAGGAACGTCCAGCTCGTCTCGTCACTTAAATAGGAAAAAAAAAATTTTACTGTCATACAGTAATAATGAAGGCTATGGTGCTCATCGTCTAATGGCGACGCTAGTAGTTCTTCATTAATAGAAATAAAAGTGGTGGTTTATTACAGGCAATAACAATAGCTGCTTTCCACAACGGGGTGGGCAGAGGAGGAGCAGCTCCAGCGGTGCTCGTTCTGTTCTTGTGTAATGGGCTGTGAAGTGGGCGCCGGATCGCGGGGCCCATTAGCGTTAGCCACGGCCCACTGCCCGGGGAAATTATTTGCTTTATTGATACATTCCAACTGCCTCTATAATTTATACAAGCTTATTTCATTCCCACCGCTGGGTTTCACACCCATTCCGCGTAAAGAGTCAAGCAGATAATTCATACCAGCGTAATGCGGATTTTAGAAAACTATTGTATAAGTTCTCATGATTTATCATTCTTCGGAAACTCTAAATTTATCTTGGATTGAGTCCAGGGTCGTAAGGTGGTCCAGCTCAACATCTTACGGAGCCAAAGTCAACCTTACCAGCACGCGGTGCATCCTGCTGAATTACAGACGAGGCTCTGACCACCCATCAACCCGCACTGGGTCAGTGTGGTGGTCTAAGGTACAATACCTCTATGTCCAGCAGTGGACGTTTATCGGCTGATGATGATGATGAATGGAGGAATCGGAATAGTACTGAACGTATCCTAATGCAGTGACAACAGAGATATATAGATTTTTTATGAGAAACTTCTTTTCGGACAGTGTAAAATGAGCTTTATGAAACGAAAAGGTGTAATGAAGAAGAGACAGCTGTTGATCCTTATAAGGGTTTAGGTTATGAGGGAATGAGATAAAATGTGTGTCTATATAGTTTCCATGACCTTCATCTCTTTGTGGTCTCATATTGAATAAACATAAAATCCACTGCTGGACATTGGCCTCCCCCAAAGATTCCCACTTCGCTCGGGTATGGATTCATATGAGATTTGGGCCATTTTCCACCACGCTAGCTCAATGCGGGTTAGTGAGAGCCAGAGCCTCGTTTTTTGATTAGCAGGATCCACCACGAATAGGTGAAGTACTCTTTGGTCCCGTGAGATGTGTGTACCCTTACATCCCTTCTATTTTTATTAATATTTCATTAAGGGTTTAAATTTGCATCTCTTTCTCTTCTCACATCTTACTCTCTCTCTCTCTCTCTCTCTGAGTGACCACCACATGTCTAAATTGTCAGTCCGGCATATCCTCATTCTCCATCTACCACCTCCACACTATGCGTCTCATTCTCTCACAAATTAACCAGAAAACAAAGTTTCACCTCTACCGCGTGTGAACTTGTATTAGTCTTCTTATTCTTGTATTCATTTCATCATCACCATCAGCACTTGGCGATGGACGTCCGCTGACATAGGTCACATTTGTCCACCAGGTGAACCAGGTGTTCACCTGGTGGTGAGAGATGCTCCTATAACAAAGTAGATTGTTGATATACACCATCACATTATGCTCATCGTCTTGGGACATAGGATGTTAAGTCTCGTTACCCTAGTAATTCCACAATCAACAGCGTCCTACAAACCGGAACACGGTAATGTTTACATAATGCCTTTTGTCGGCTGCAATAGGCGCTGCGGTGGTACCTAGACGGTCTACGGCAGAGACCTAACAATCAGTAGTATTCTTTAGACATGGATGGATCAATTGGTTCAGTTCATTATGAACCCTGGACGGTTCCGCTTCCGCGGGAGCTGCGGCCTGAGCGTTTATTGAATTGACACTAAGGAAATCCATTACTCGCGGGGCGTTGATTAAAAATAACCCCCGTCGCTCAGGGTTGGGCGTAATTCTCCATTATTTACTGGTGATGAAGTCTGATATCTTTATGTATCATCACATTGTGGTCATCGCCTTCACTATCACAAAACTATCATTTTAACGTTTGCGTTGTTCCATGATAGAGATAGGCGTCAGCGTGGTCAGGTGGCCGCCATTTTATATGGTGGACTTCACATACTTTCTGCTGCCTTCTTCTTAAAGTGCCTCTCCAACTAGTGAAGGTTGGCGATCAGCGTGGTGCAGTTCTACTGCCTATAGTAATCTATATAATATTTGGTGCAAGGGGTGGAGTTGACTGGTGACTCTCTTGCTGGAAACCGTCACCGCAGCGCCTATTGCAGCTGACAAACAGTACTATGCAGACATTGCTGTTCCGGTTTGAAGGACGCTTTAGCTAGCGAAATGACTGAAGTAACGAGAAACGCGACGGGCATAATGTGATGTTATGAATACCATCTTTACCAGCGCTATGTAGTTGTAGGCAGGCGTATCACTTACCATCAGGTGATCGTCTGGCTCGTCCGGTCGCTTTAATTGAATAAAAAAAAATTATGGATACTTTCAGGCTTTTAAAGGAACAGTTAAGAGCGAATCAGATGTTTTTATATTTGACCTAGGAATCTAAATAGTTTCTAAGTAAATGTAACTTGTACTTTTAATATATCTTGTACTTTATATCTTTATCTATATGCTAATGAATCTTAACAGTAATAGGTCCAAAGGTCAGCTTTAACGTGCAGCAGGCGGCATTTTTAAACCCGTTTTTGATATACAACGTATATACTCTGTGTATAAGAATAAGAGGCCTTTGTCCAGCAGTGGACGTCTTCCGGCTGATTGGATGGATGGATGGATAAGAATAATATAAAAACATACCACTTTTACAAATGGACACTTGAATTTTGTATATTTTTTTTATATAATTAAGCGACGAAACGAGCGGGACGTTCACCTGATGGTAAGTGATACGCCCGCCTTTAACAATGTGGCAGTAGTTAGAGGATATAAAGCTCCACATTGCGCTCGTCACGTGAGACATAATGTAGAGTTACTTTACCCCAGTAATTAAACTAGCTACAACGCTCTTCAAACCGGAACACATGTTTGTATAGATGTAGAGAAATAGATAATTGCGCAATCGCTTCAGCTCTTGAAAGATGACCAGCTACTTCCAAGGTAAAGATCTTTCTAGTAGAAATGAGGATTATTTGAGAAATTTTAATATCATCATGTATAGTTGGATAGTTAAGTTTGTAATTATGACAGTGTCGGGGCGTCGTTGGTAACCCTGACAGTGATCTCCTACGGGGGGTGGGAGTGGGGGTGTTGCTGTGGGTAGATTCAATACTTCGGCGCGGTGTAATGCAATTTCTCCCGCCGCTTAATGGCGTCGTTTTAAGCCGCAACCTCTGTTCATTTGGCGGGCAGGAATATTTTGTACCATCTAGTGATGATCATCGCAGGGCATCGGTTTTAATACCACTGATGGTATATATACTGCCAACCTCAATATTTAATAATTCAGTTTATTACATAAAAAAATAGTTTTTGTCTATGGAAATATACGAAGGTGGCTTTCTTCATTTAATGGCGGTGGTTGCCTCTTGTTGGAGATCGTCTAACCACCACCGCAGTTCCAATTGCTGCTGCTAATCAGTACTGTCCTAACGTAGTAATGATTGCTATAGCTAGTGAAGTTACTGTGGTAATAATATTTAGAATCTGTCAAGTCGAGCGCAATGTGGTGCTATGGATATAGTCCTAAATAGCGCCAATTTGAACTTATACTATTTTATAGGACATATGGTCACTCTCGGTGCAACACAGGCCCCTAGACGAGCAACACAAGGCAAACTCTTATCTTGGTGGATGGTGAGGATTCTCATCTCCAAACCCTCAATACCCTTTTAGTAGCTTTGTAGCTGTTTTCTGCTGCTGAACCTATATTGCTATTAGACTCTTTATAATCAAATATAATTTTCTTATATATGTCATCTTCTTCATCTTCAGCCGATAGACGTCCACTGCTGGCCATGGACTAAGTAAATATTAGATAGAGACATCTAAGGAATTTAATGATTTAAATCTAGTTTGCGATTAAATCGTCAAGTGTATGCACTATAGTGTTTATGTAACAATCATCCCCGGAACTGGTCCCCTCACCATTATTCGAGTGATGTCGGTTCATTACCATATCAATGCAAGGACTAGAGAGATTTATGTGTCTGTCTGCTTTTAGTGTTGAAATGTTTCGTTTTTTTATTTCTGTACACAACTACCCCTCTCTAGGGTCGTTCCCTCGTATCTGAGGATCGTGATCAGTGCTAGGGTTGAGGTCTGGAGGGAACGGTCTACTTCCACCGGTTCCCGTCCAGAGTATAAACCAATTAGTCTTATAATGTTAAATATTTAACCATCGACGGGTCCGAGTCTGGGGCCTGTTACTGGACATCGTCTCGGTAGGTGAGCAAACTTTGCTGTGTTCCGGTTTGATGGGCGCTGCGGCTAGAGCAACTACTAGGGTAACGAGTCTCAACATCTTACGCCTAAGGCGACGAGCGCAATATGGTGCAGTATATATCATCCCTCATTAGTGCTCTTAGAGATAGCAGGAAGCTGCTGAATGCGATCAACGGAGATACCGAT
Source organism: Troides aeacus (assembly GCA_033220335.2). NCBI lineage: Eukaryota > Metazoa > Arthropoda > Insecta > Lepidoptera > Papilionidae > Troides > Troides aeacus. The sequence goes on from CM067271.1 coordinate 13,123,142, forward strand.
CGATGTTGAGGTCTTTGGGTGAAGTCTGTGTGATGATTGATATGTCATCATCCTAACTAGCGCCATTTTGTTTTGGGCGGGCCTATCACTCACCAACAGGTGAACGTCTCGCTCGTCTCGTCAGTTAATTGAACAAAAAAAAATTATTTACCAATCCAGTTCCCTTTATATCCAAATGTAGTTACCACAAAATCGGTTGAGCTGATAGAGTGTATACATTAATAGACACATATAGAAACATAATCAGCCGATAGACTTCCACTGCTGGGCATAGGCCTACCCCAAAGACCTCCACATCGATCTTTCCTGCGCAGCTCTCATCCAGCACCTTCCCTCGACCTTCGTTTGTAGAGGTTCATACGTGGACTCGGGTCATTTCCCATCACGCTGGCCTAATCTGGGTTGGTCGCAGCCAGCTCCTCGTTTGTTGATCAGTAGGCTGCACCACGAGCTGGTGAGGTTGGCTTGGGTCCCGTGAGTTGTTGTGCGGAAGCTCATTGTTCTCAACGCTTTGAGACTCAAGACTATACCTTATTACGTCTTTCAAACCGGATCAGTAATGTTTGCACATCTTTCTTTAGAACTGCAGAAACAGGACAATGAGCATCAGCAGTCGATTTGATCACAAATAAATAAAGAGTTGTCTTGTTCCCACTGGTGGGATTCGGGTGCCTTCTCTCGGTCATTTAAAGCCTTTTGATTAATCGTTAGACATCTACGAAAGCTGTTAGTTTTGATTGATTTCTTAATAACATTTCCTTCACCGGAAGCTCTAGATCATTGGCAACCGAATCCAGGTCTCTTCGTCCATTACTGAGCTATCGCGGTTACCATTTATCTGGACAATTAACTAATCCATCAACAGAGTTTGTTGCCCTCACGCTGACGATGAGCTGCAACAATGGAAATTGTTTGAATAAAAACTGTACAGTCATTGTGAAACAAATAATAACTTCCGTTCTAGGCGAATGTTCTACACCTTTTAGCGCTTAGGTTATCGGCCTAAGGCCTTCATTGACGATACGAGCGGGACGTTCACCTGATAGTAAGTGATACTCTTACCCATTACGACAAAGTTAGGACGATATAAACAGCTCCATATTGCGCCCGTCGCCTGAGACGTAAGACGTTGAATCTCGTTACCCTAATTACACTAGCTACAGCGTCCTTCAAACCGGAACATAGTAATGTTTGCACGATATTCGGCAGCAGACCTATCACCAGTAAAATTGTGTCTTGAATTTGGTTGCAATCTTTTCTCTATGCAACTCTCACCTCTTTTTTTTGTCGGTAAATAGACGCTTGGTATAAAAGTGTGCCTAGTGCTTCTCCGTCAGTGTACGAGGACACTTCAGCTCTTTAATCTTAGCACGAATGATGTAAGCTGTACGAGGAGAAGCCTAATTTAGTATTTCCTTTTACAGACCGAAAAATAGTGTTTGTAATTTTCTTTTTTAATTCTGTTCAGACGCCTCAATCATTAATTATATATATTACACATATAACAATATATTCAGTCGATAGAGATCTTTACCTGATAGTAAGTGACGGCCCATTAGAAAGTGGCGCCATTTGTGGTGATGTACATAGCACCAGTGTTTCACCAGACATAGGTTTATTTTTAAAATACCGTTTGTTAGTTGCGATAGCAGCTTCGGTGGTATCTACATCGTATTCAGGAAAGGAGAACCACCACCAGTAGACCATGTTCAGTAAGTAACATTAAGGTCGAAGTCGGTGATGGAGACAAATGTGCTGCTGGAACACAGCAGTTGTCACTAGCCATATTACCGAACCAATACGACATGGAGGCTTTCAAGGAAAGAGCGTATCGGTCCCATAAAGGTCAGGAACGCAGCTGGGGGTTTTATGGGGTTCAGTGATTACTTTCCATCTGGTGAACTGTTCTCTCGTTTGCCCACACTTCCTATCACTATCTGTCATCAGCCGATAGACGTCTACTACTGGATTTAGGCCCTTCCCAAAGATCTCCACATACAATCAGCATGGCTCTCCCAGTCCTGCTGGGCATTAGGAGCTGTGGTATGTATGGTTTCATATAGGGATATGGCCCATTTCCCATCATGTTGGCCCAATACAGGTTGGTGGGAGGCTTCATCAAGAGCAGGTGAGGTTGACTTGGATCGAGTTGTGCGGGAACCTTTATACTCCACACTTCCAATTTAATGTAAAGCAATGCTGATAAGATGTTAAATGAAGATAGTGATTAATGAAAAAGTTTCCATGCCCGCTTGTAAATTCCACCAGCAATGGTGGTAAATATGCTTACGGAATCCAATAAAATAATTTTATTTCTCGCAGTAAGAGAACTGAACTTAAAAGCTTTCATTACGAAAATGAAATCACGAAACTTCCACACCAAGTCACTCCGGGAAAGCTAATTGGATAAAATCCTCAGTTCTGATTTCCTTTACCGCTTCCATCAAGTTTTTGGTTGCCTTCAACAATCAGATAATTCAATTATACTAGACTAGTCATCTCACGACATGACTTTAAACGTACATGATTACTTCTGAACCAGAACTTTCTTCTACATCATCATCGTTAGGTGCCCTATTCAAACTGAAGTCTGGTGATCAGATTGAGAAAACCAATTCGATCTTCAGCGATTATTTATAACTGATGGTATTTAAACCCGGTCCACTCTTTTACGTCGTTAAACTATTTCTTGCGCTGTCTACCCGGTGGACGTTTTCCAGGAATTTTGCCCTTCAGGATCAAACTTGGAAACTCATAAAAGGATCCTCTTTGAACGTGTCCGAAAATTCCAAATTTTCTTCTACAGCCATTTTTTTACTAGAATATTCCATATTTTCGTTATTAGTTCAAGATATCTTGGATGGACACTTTCAGCCTCATTAACCCCTACCATAGATTAAAGTAAAAGTCGGGTTGTTAAAAAAATTTAATATTAATATTATCGTTGATAAATAAAGCTTAGCTTTATATAGTTATTTATCAACAAAGTTCGTGATTGTTACAATCTAATCAATCATCAGCCGATAGATGTCCACTGCTAGATATAGTCCTCACCCAATGTTCTCCATATCGATCGGTTCCGCTCTGCTCGCAACCAGCGGCTTCCCACGACCTTAAAGTCAGCATGGCTTCTGGTACTTCCGGGCACCAGGCGCCATCGTTTATAAGTTTTCATAATAGGGGGATTTCGGGTATTTCCCACAACGCTTGCTCAATGCGGGTTGGACTAGTGGGAGCCAGAGCCTCGATTGTTGATCAGCAGGACGCACAACGAGCAGGTGAGGTTGGCTTGATTCTCGTGAGTTGTTGTGCGGAATCTTTTACACTTCGACTGTTACAGTTTCTGTCTGCTTTGCCGGGAGTAACACCTGCCCAACCGCTTTTGATTGTAAAATTTCGTGAAATCTTTTCTTAGTTGAACTATCTTATCAAAAGAAATATTCCAACCAAATTTCAGGTCTTCAGGCCTTAAGGCTCCAGGGATATCATGAAGTCTACTTAAGTAGAAATCTTTTTTTTTTAATATAATAGGTTAGCAAATATCTCCCTTCCGCCTTTTTGTCTTTTGAATTTCGCGGCTATGTACAAAGCGCTACAGAGCTCGTATCTGGCAATACTATACATAATTTGAAAGGTCTTGACATAACCTACAAAACGACGCTATGCATAATTAGTTTGGATATTGCGTTCAACAGTTATAGACGTGTAAACATGCGAGTTCACTAACGCCGAATTTGCGCTATTTTAAAGTTTTCCTTCGTTAAAGGCAAATCCGCTAGAGAAACGTTCCGTGAGATTAATGGTGTTTTGGGGGATGGTACTCTATCACTTCGAACCGCGGAGGAATGGTTTCGACGATTCAGAGCCGATGAAAACGACACCATGGATAAGCCAGCCGGCGGAAGACCTGTGACGACAAATACCGATCAAATCATGGACTACATCGAGTTAGACCGGCATGTGGCATCTCGTGACATCGCCCAGGAGATTGGAGTTAGTCACCAAACCATTTTAAACCATCTGCAGAAGGCTGGATACAAAAAAAAGCTTGATGTTTGGGTGCCGCATGATTTGACGCAAAAAAACCTTCTGGACCGAATCAACGCCTGCGATATGCTGCTGAAACGGAACGAACTCGACCCATTCTTGAAGCGGATGGTGACTGGCGACGAAAAATGGATCACATACGACAATATCAAGCGAAAACGGTCGTGGTCGAAGGCCGGTGAATCGTCCCAAACAGTGGCCAAGCCGGGATTGACGGCCAGGAAGGTTTTGCTGTGTGTTTGGTGGGATTGGAAGGGAATCATCCACTATGAGCTGCTCCCATATGGCCAGACGCTTAATTCTACCATCTACTGCGAACAACTGGACCGCTTGAAGCAGGCGATCGACCTGAAGCGTCCAGAATTGGCCAACAGGAAGGGTGTAGTGTTCCACCAGGACAACGCCAGACCACACACTTCGTTGATGACTCGTCAGAAGCTACGGGAGCTCGGATGGGAGGTTTTATCGCATCCACCATATAGCCCGGACATAGCGCCAAGTGATTACCACCTGTTCCTGTCCATGGTGAACGCTCTTGGTGGTGTAAAGTTGAACTCAAAAGAGGCTTGTGAAAAGTGGCTGTCCGAGTTCTTCGCAAATAAGGAGGGGGGCTTCTACGATGGAGGTATTATGAAGTTGCCGTCTAGATGGAAACAGATTATCGAACAAAACGGCGCATATTTGAACTAAATCCGATCACTGTAACACTTTTTATAAAGCATTGACGAAAGAGCAAAAAAGCGGAAGGGAGATATTTGGCAACCTTATATATATGTGTAAACTGACAACAATTGTAAAAGGTGTCCGAACATGTCTCGTTCAAAGGAATTCGTGTGTAAAACCTAGTCGAGGAAGCTGTAAAGAAAGCTGTCCCGGCTCGTTCGGACCGTATAAGGCCAGGCGTGGGCGAAACAAGCCGCATGCCCACGTCGCGCAATCATCCAACGCACCCGAAATTGCGGACACAATTGAAAGTATCGTGAACAATGAGCCTCGTGATTGTGTGAGAATTGCGAACGAAAGAAGTGATGAACTCCTTCCTTTATTAATCATCAGAGCAACTGTGCGAGAGTTTCCAATTTAAATTATCTTCTATTGTAAAGATGATGGATGCGAGAAGCTGAGGATCGCATTTGGTGGAGGACATTTAGGAAAGTCCTATATCCATATCATAAACAAATGCTGATAATGATGATGAATTAAAGATCCCTCTCTCTCCGACATGAAAGAGGAAGTAAAGAATAAGGAAATTTATGTTTTTATTCAACAACTTCGCGCTAGGTGGGATGACATATACAGCACAGCACTCCAGTCGTCACCTTAAGACGCAAATTAAGTGTCGTTACCTCAGCAATTTCATTAGCTATAGCGCTCTTCAAACCGGAACACGGTAATGTTTGCGCAGTGCTGTTTGGCGGCAAAAGTATGCGCTGTGGTGGTATTGCTATTATAGTACTTACTCGTATATAGGAGTGTAAGGGGTCCGCGCAAGAATTCACAGGAGCCAAGTCAACCTTACCTGCTCGTGGTGCAGCCTACTAATCAACAAAGGAGACTGGCTCCCACCAACCCGTATTGGACTAGCATGGTGAGAAATTGCCTAAATCATGGGCCATCTGTAATGACCAGGCAGCGCAGGACCGATCGATGTGGAGATTTTTAGAAGAGGCTTATCTCCAGCAGTGGACGTCTGTTGGTTGATGTTTGTTATTTTTTGTTGGTGGCTCCCTGATGTATTAGACATCGCTATAAATAGCCATAACCTATCAACGTAACTGCACGAAGCTTTTAAAACTGTCAGCAGGGTACGTGTACGTTCAAAACACATTAATCACCACACCATTTGTGAAATTAAATTTGTTCGGCGACGGCGCCGTCTGATGCCGTCTCTTGTGTTCCGTATAAATCCGAATCATTTAATTGGTAGATTATATACAATTTATCAACAACTCAAGCGACCCAAACCATCCTCAACTGCTCATGGTGCACTCTTCTAATAAACAATCGAGGCTTTTACTCCCGCCAACATTGGCCAAGGTGGTGAGCCATAACCCAAATCATTCCATATAAACCCCAACATACAACAGCTCCTAGCGATACCGGAGGCCATGCTATGTGGAGATCTTTGGGAAGGCCTGTATCCAGCTGTGGACGGCTATCGATTGATGATGATACAATTTATATTTACACATTAAAGATAATGGTGGTAGCTCTCTGTTGCCGGAAGTCGTCTAAATAATTACCACCGCAACATTCCTGATTAAAGAGCTTGTAAAATTATTAGGATAAGGAGATTACACATGTTATGTCTCAGACGATGGTGTTGTGTATTTTTTTCATTATATCAGGTGAATATCCAGCTTATCTCATCGCTTGGTTTTATTTGTAATCGTGAATTTTCGGTTAGAGTATATCTTCTATGTTAAATTTGAATAGAATTTTCTCTTAACTCCGATTATCTCGAATGTTATCCGTATACGAAATAATTTAAAATGTATTTGAAATATAGGTTTGTACTTTGCCAACAATGTGCCAGCAATGTGCAATAAGAGCTGGGAAGCGCCAGAGAGTCGCCTCCTCGTCTGTAACTCCTCGCTCATATAAAAAGCGGCATGGTATATAGATCAATTAAACTAGTTGTGCCAAGTACTTAAATACACGTGGAAACTTCTAGACTTTTATTTTATAATTTCAGAAAAAAAAAATTAAACTTATGTTTACTTTAATTTTAAGTTTTTCATGTCTTGTTATCAGCTTTCATTCCTGGACATCAGCATCCATAATTTCATTTATTTGCACCACGTTCTGATAATCTCATCCAGTTCTTACCAGCAACGCTGTATAACGACAACGCTCTTACTGAAACGGTTTACCCTATCGGTTAATGATTCTTCGGCTTATGTTGCCAAAACCATTGCCATTTGCAGCTTATTTATTCAACTTTTGATAAATAAGCTGCAAAGGCGTCGAATCTGCTTTCCTATAGATTCACTTCGGTTCATTTTACTGCCATTCAAAGCTTAGCTCTTTCCATACTTTGTTAGACGTTATCTATACAATGAGAATGAGTATTGTTTATTCGCCAATCACGTAGAAATTAGTGAATGTATCAATTGGGGAACATGAGCATTCGACGCGGAATTATCTGTAGATGACTACATGGTATTTATTGAATTTGATAGATCCTTCATCATTTTAGTTCTAATAACCATTTTTATTTGATATTATTATATTTATGCGGTTGCTGTAGTAACCGTTGCTATAGAAAGTCATTTTATATTACGGCCGGCAAAGCAGGAGGGGAACAGCCAGTGTATTATATAAAATAATGCATGATTTTCATATAATTTATAATATGCAGCCTTAAACATTAAACTCCGGCAGTAAATATTAATAAGTAGACAGATCAACAAAAAGTTAAAAACGTGTAATATAAAATACACTTTAAACTGCCGCAAAATCATCCAACTTTAAGGGGATTATATGTTATTGTTGGTTAATATAATATATTAAATATACGATGTATGAACACGGAAATTAAAATGATAAAAGCCTAACTGAAAGATATTTTCGTAGGCAGTTCGTGAGTGCTGCAAATATTGTTCGCGTATTGAGCAACGCAGCGGCGGCACGATCGGGTTATCGAACCCGGGACCCCGCGCAGAGCACCCCGCCGGCTATAATTGCATCGCACGGACAATGGCCTTGCCTCGCATACGCTATTCGTGGCTCAGTGAATCACCGACGCTTTACAAGCTCACCAGTTCGAATTCGCGGTCAAAGATGCCTTGCAAATGATAAGTTACGGTTAAAGTTACTTTATATATTATATTAACATTACTGGTGATAGGTGTCGGTTACCGGATACCGTCTAGGTATCACAGCAGTGCCTAATTCGTGCTGTAGCTAGTGTAATTACTGGGGTAACGAGCCTTCACATCTTATGTCTCAAGCATAATAAAGTTCAGTCAGTATATCCATTTTAACTAGCCCCACATTGTTATAGGCGGGTGGATAAGTTACCATCAGATGATCGTTTCGTTCGTCTTGAAGCTTCGTAGAATAAAAAAAAAACCATGTGAAGCTCCATATCAACTAGACATTTCATTAAAAAGAGTCTTTTACCGTCTATTAAGTCCTTACTTAAATTTTCAGAGCAGTCATGTGTTACTTATGTACTTAGTTCTTCGGTCAGTGGGATATATCGGGTGAAAACTAAAAGAAAAGTAACAATTAAATGAAACGAAATTGACTTTCAAAAGTCGACTTTGGCCGGCATGTGCGTCGGTTCTAATAAAATCAAACGGTCCACTCGGAACTTCGGTTCTTCCTCCCCATCTTTCCCTTTCAGTTCCGCCCTTAACTTGATTACAACGGGCGCCCCTTCGGCCGGCGTTGATTTAATAGCGGTAAGATTCTTTTATATAAATATGGTGCAAGGGGTTCCGCACAACAACTCACGGGACCCAAGCCAACCTCATCTGCTCGTGGTGCACCCTGCTAATCAAAAAACGAGGCTCTGGCTCTGACCAACACGCATTGGGTTAGCGTGGTGGGAAATGGCCCATATCTCCCATACGAACCCCCATAAACGCGGTGTTCTTTGGAGGAGGCCTATGTCCTGTAGTTGACGTCTGTAGGCTTATGATGATGATGAAATAAAATTGTTAAGCTGACTGGTGGAAGACAGTTTACTGTTGGTAGGTACCCTTGCAGCGGTTATTGCAACCGACAGTAGTTGTTATGGGTAAGCGTATAACTTATCATCAGGTGAAGGTCTTGTTCGTCTCATCGCTTCATTATATATATAAATAAAATATCACATTATTAAATAGCAGCCATTATAATCGCTGTGTTCCGACAATTAACAGAGAGAGCCAGGAATAGTCTAAATTCATCTTCATTGACAATTAACACAGTATCCGATTGAGACAACTGTTATTCCGTTGTCAATGAACATCCTTCATCATGACCATTAAATTCATCAGTTGGCACTGTAAAACATGTCATGATTAGTGTAAGATCCTTTAAGTTATATTAAAGTAATAATAACTGCTATAGATTACTGCTAAGTACAGGTTAAGTTGAAACTAAAGTTATATTCATGTTTCTAATAAATATCAAAACTTAATGATGCAATGTTTCCGTTTTGAATCTGTATTAAATATTACTTAATTTTTTAACACTTAGATCTCTTATTTTCTTGTGAAATAAATGTACTAGACTTTATAAAGTAACTTTCTAACTAAAAGGTATCTTTCTAACTTGGCCGAGGTAACTTCAACAAAGAGACCGAAAGACGCATTAGCTTTGCTGGGCAGCGATTGGGAAACAAATACTCCTATGTCTCAAGACGAAAGTCTTTAATCAGTGCCTCCTCCCTACTCTTATTTACGGCGCAGAGATATGCCACCTGACTTGGCTGGTCCACCGATTCCAAGTAGCACAGCAAGCGATGGAGAGAGCTACGTTTGGCGTTTCTCTAAGGGACAAAATCCGGAACAAAGGAATTCCTCGGAGAACCAAAGTTGTCGACGTAGCTCTCAAAATCTGCAAGCTGAAGTGGCAGTGGGCCGGCCATGTCTGTCATATCAGTGAGGGCCGATGGGGGAGGAAAGTCTTGGAGTGGAGGTCGCGTACAGGACGCAGAAGTGTAAGACCTCCCTCCAGATGGACCGACAACATCATTAGGGTGGTCGGAAGCGGGTGGATGCGAGAAGCTGAGGATCGCATTTGATGGAAGACATCGGAGAAGGCCTTTATCCAATATCCAGCAGTGGATAAACAAAGGCAGATGATTATGATGATATTTGCAACTTAGCCTACTACATATCATACTTTGTTGATACAAAATTCTCAACATATGCATATCTACATACATCATCATCATCAGCCGATAGACGTCCACTGTTGGACATAGGCCTCCCCCAAAGATCTCCACATACAGTCAGTATGGCCTCTGGTACACCATATAGGGGGATTTGGGCCATTTCCTACCATGCTGGTGCTATGCGGGTTGCTGGGCAGCCAGAGCCTCGTTTGTTGATTAGCAGGGTGCACCATGAGCAGGTGAGGTTAGCTTGGGTCCCGTGAGTTGATGGTCTATCTACGTATATGGAAGGAGGTTATTTATATGTAAAAGGATATTAACTAAAGTATGGCAAAATAAAGCCTTGATATCTATTTATAATGTCTTCTTAATGGTCTCCTGGATAAACTTCCTGAATCAGTCTCAAAGGTTGGAGACCACATTCTATATCCAGCGTCTATAGACAAAGTAGTCGTGTAACCTCTGTTAACCTTCGACGACATTTTATCTTCAATCAATACGAATACAGACGAGGGCATGTGGAGGTAGAGCATATAGCATTGTATATAGATCAGGAAAATAAAGGTGTAGTAGACGAGGGCCGTTCATCCCCTTATGAGGGTTATAAAAACGCACCAACCCGCTACCGGCGGACGCCTGGCTTAACGACTGCGGCGGACTATAAAACTATCGGTTACACGTAACTCCTTCCTCTCTCCGACGACTTCCACGATCCTTACAGCGTTGTACGGGACACGCGTTATCACGGACACGGAGATTAGATCAGGTATGGTTAATCTGTGAAGCGTTAAACGAATATTGAAGCTGTGACAGTTTCGATGGTAAGCCACTAAGGTCAAATTTCCAGTGAAAATATTAATATTTTCTGCTTCAATTTTTACTGGTGGTAAGTCTCTGTTGCTGGACACCGTTTAGATAGGTGCCATGGCAGCTCCTGTTGCAGTCGACAAACATTACTGTGATCCGGTTTGAAGGGCGCTGTTGCTACTGAAATTGATGGAGTAACGAAACTCAACATTTTATGTCAAAATGTGGTGCTTCATCCTAACTAGCAGCACCTTGTTATAGACACGCGTGTACTATAATACATTGTGCTCGTCCGCCTTGAAACTTAAGATGTTGTCTCGTTACCCAGTTATTTCACTAGCTACAGCACCCTTTAAACCGCATCTCAGTAATGTTTGTCGGCTGTAATAGGAGCTGCGGGGTGGTCCCTACCTAGACGGTCTGTAGCAATAGAGACACTACCACCAGAAAAATAGGACTAGAAAACGTTCCTGTGTTCCGGATCGAAGGTATTTTAACTAGTGAACTTACTGGGGTAAGGAGACTTATGTCTCAACGTGATGAGCGTAATGTGGGCGCAGTGTATACCATCCTAACGCCAAGTTGTTATCGACTTACGTATCTCTTACCATCAGGTCATCGACCTACTCTTATCGCTACATTGTATAAAAAATTTTGAGAAAACCTATATGTTCCACATGGGAGGATTTGGACCATTTCCCACCACGCTGGCCCAATGCGGCTTGGTGGGCGCCAGAGCCCCGTTTGTTGATTAGCAGGGTGCACCACGAGTAGGTGAGGTTGGCTTAGATCCCGCACCTGTTTCCCGAACTTGCGTAGACTTGTTGTACCAAATTGACCAGCACTTGACAAAAGTCAATGGCTTTGACTCTTAGGGAAGCCAGTTCCCCAGCATTGGGAATATTACTAAAATTGCTTAACTGACTATTGCTAAACAAATACCCCCGATGATTTATTCATGATGATGACATGTGAAATATAAGAATCTTAGTCTTCTTCCTCCTGCCCTTCTCCCAGCTATGTGGGGTTGGCACAGTACGTACTTCTCTTCCATGTTCCTCTATCATCCGTCATATCTGAATTCACAATCTTCAATGTTATATAAGAATCTTAGTATTAATACAAACTAAAGCAAATCTGTACTATATGTAATCTGCCCTTGATAAAGCAGCAGTAAGGATGTCTATACAGCACTATATTAAAACAGAAGAGACATTATTTCACTAAAGTAATTTAGAACTGTAACTGGGGTAGTAACTGGATTGAAGCTGATGGATAAAGTGAGGAACAGTATGATAAGGAAGCGGTGCGGCGTGGTTAAAGATGTAGTGACAAAGATAGAGAAAGGGATGCTTAGATGAACGAAGGTTAACGAAAGAGGTATACAAGGTAAGAATGATTGGAGCAATCGGTGCAGGTCGACCTAGGAGGACATGTTCCGATCAAATCGAAGATATCCTTAAGAAAGGCCGGGACAAGAATATTCGCAAACGACGAGCATGCATGAAGATGCTCATGAAAGTGGAGGAAGCGAGAAAGGTGTGCCAGGGTCGTAGCAAGTGGGGAGAGGTGGTCTCTGCCTACCCCACTGGTAACAAGGCGTGATATATATATGTATATGTATGTGTAATTTTAGCCAAGTTATTTAATATAGTGCGTGAAATGTCCATATATAATGCATAGAGAAAAAGTAAATCATTGTTGAAGATTTGCATTGCCAGAAACGATGAACGATGCCAAAACTGGAATGGGTTTTGGCAAAGGATCTCGAATTATGTTACTGTCTTACGATGGAGGGGTTTCAGGCATTTCTTACTGTGTCCTAAATTGTTTTGTGTTTGTTATTTTAATTAGATATGAAAGCAATGAATAGAGATCATGGATTCTGTGTATTAAATTCAGATATTTCATTGGTATTGAGGAACAAGAGGACAGCGTGGTACGTGCCAGTTATGAGGAGGGATGAGTGACATAACAAAGAAAGTCATTAGAATGAACGTGGTTGCTTATAAGGGTAGAGAAAGATCGAAAAAAGTGTGGATGGATTGTGTGAAAGATGACATATGTAAGAAGTGTGAATCCAGATATGACGGCTGATAGAGAGATATGGAAGAGAAGTATGTACCTGCCGACCCCACACAGTTAGAAAAGGGCAGGAGGAAGAGATTTCATTGGTATGATGATGTCTTTGTGTGGCTTTGACGTAAAATATACAGGATATTATTCCCTCTTTCCTCCTCAAGAAAGTTTTACCTATAATCTATTAGGATACTAGGTGAATAGTAAAGATCACTTGACGCCAGATAGACTAATTGTAGGATACAGTTTCATCCAAGATTATATATCAAGCGGAATATCTAATTAACCGGACTGGAAGTTTGATGGGGTGAATATTCTATAACCTGTGGTACCCCTGAGATAATATCCTACAAGTTTGTGCACGCTAATACTGATCTAATTCCAAAGCTTCCCAGTGTTCAATATCTGTTGCTTTAAAAATAACTGGTGGTAATTATACCACCGCGTGTAACCATACAACGGTACCCAGCGGTAATTGTGAAGGCGGTGGAACAAAACAATTTGTTGCCAAGATAAATTGCCAAGCGATTTGTCAAGACGCGGCTACGGGCCCGGGATGCAGGGGATCGGTATAATGGGTTTGTTTATCTGCTTTAATGAGTTATCCCGCCGGTGGACCGAATTGTTTTTCACATAGCCCCCGGAGATGAGGGTGCTTTTTAATAAGGCTGTGGTGGTTATTGTTGAACGGGATCCGGACCCTTTATACAGCGCTGAATAGGATTTTTATAGAAGAATTTTTGATGGAAATTATAACAAACTTGACAACACTTAACTAAACAAAACTTAAAAAGGTCAGAAGAAAATGTGGACCGCCTTAGGAATTCCTATAAGATAGCTAGAACTAAGACTAGAAATAGGAAGGAAGACAAATTTGGACAAAATTTTAATTTTTTGGATGATCATTACTTTTGACTAGTAATTCTTTGTACATTAAAGAAAACTTATATATATTTCCCATATCACTTAGATCTATTGATCAGTTATTTAATTTTGACATAAGTGGTAAAAATCCTATAGCCAGATACTAAATAAGATATCTAGCAATAGGATACCTTGCTACCTGAGCTAGCTACATCAACCGATAGACATCCAGTGCTGCACATAGCTCCAAAGATTCCCACATCAATTGGTAGGGATTTATATGGGAGAGTTTAGGCCATTTCCCACCACGCTAGGCCAATGCGGGTTAGTGAGAGCCGGAGACTTGTTTGTTGATTACCAGGGTGCACCATGAGCAGGTGAGCTTGGGTTAGATCCCGTGAGTTGTTATGCAGGAACCCTTACACCCCTGCTTACTACCTGAGCTGTATCTATGTATCTATATTGTGTTTAGTAAGATTCCTCGAGTAACGGGGAAAAGGACGATGAGCATAATGTGGTGGAGTGTAAATAATTCTAACTACCCCTATATTATAGCGTATGATTTACCAAAAGTTGATTGTATTTCACCATGCTAATCAACAAACGAGGCTCTGGCTAATCAACCAACTCGTACTGGGCCACCATCATCAGCCGATAGACGTCGACTACTGGACATAGGCCTCTCGCAAAGACCTCCACATACAGTCAGCATGGCCTCCAGTACCGCTGCGCACTAGGGGCGATCGTATTTAGGGGTTCATATGGGGTTTCATTCATCATCACTAAGAAAGTAAAAAACATACTCAAGCTTTGCTTAGTTTTAAATGTGAAATATTTATTTTAATATTTCGTAAAAAAAAAATGCCAAACACAGCGAAGATTTTAAGAAGTATATCCATTTAAATATCGTGTAGAGTTCGATAGTGCAGTGGAAGCAAGCGGAAGTGGAAGTACAATAAATCCCGCGATACAACGGATAGCACTTTGTGTTGGAAACGAAACGTTGGATTTGTGAAGGGAAAACGGAATCTGGAGCGGAAGTTTAGTTTTTCTTCCAAAAATCATCAGTCGATAGACGTACTGTGCTGAACATAGGCATCTCTCAAAGATTTCCACATCGTTCGATCCTGCGCTGCCCGCATCTACCTGGTTCCCACAACCTTCATCAGATCGTCATTAAGGGCGTTCCAACAATACGTCTTTCGGTACACGGCCACCATTCTATGACCTTGGTGCCCCATCGGCTGTCAGTCCTTCCAGCGATGTGTCCTGCTCATTTCTATATGAGGCTAACTATATTTTGGACTATGTTGTTGACCTTAGTTCTCCTGCGGCTCTCCTCATTTTTGATTCGATCACGAAGGGAAACCCTGAGCCCTTTCCATTGCAATTGCAGAAGTAGAAGTAGAACATCAATTTACGGGATCCTATCCAACCTCACCTGCTCGTCGTGTACCCTGCTAATCAATAGACGAGGCTCTGGTTCCAATCCCCATTGGGCCAGCATGGTAAGAAAGTGCTCAAATCCTGCTATATGAACCGGTAACTACGACGGCCTCCAGTGTCCGGCAGTACCAGAAGCAATGCCGTCCGGTGATGGTCACGCGAAGTCAGAATCGTTCGATGTGGTGATTTTTGGGGGAGGTCTATGTCCAGCTGTGGACGTCTATCGGCTAAAGATGATGACACAGTAACTAAGACATTTTACTGCTGGTTGGTGTCTCTGTTACTACAGACTATCTAGGTTGGTACCACCGCAGCGCCTATTGCAGCCGACAAACATTACTGTGTTCCGGTTTGATGGGCATTGTGGGTAGTGTAATTACTTGGGTAACGAGATTTAACATTGTATGTCTCAAGGCGACGAGCATAATGCAGTGCAGTGTATACCATCGTACCTAGCGCCACGTTATGGGCTAGTCCTAGTATTGTCGCATATTCTATTCTGAGACCACACGTCGAGGAGTCAGGTTGTAAGTAAAGTTTCTTTTCATAAATCGGTCTCCTCAACAGTATTTGCATGAACCGCCTGTGGACATGCGAGGACATATGTCCATATGGGTTGAACACGCTTCACCACATTGTCACTTACAACCTTGTGAGTCCGGTCAAATATTAGCTAAAAAGAGGAACTAACCGAAGGAATTATTAAATTATGAAGAGTCAGGATGTATTATGTATGTTATACTCATGCTGTAGTGGTTTGTAGTTAGCTTTGAAAGCTTCAGAGTGTGCGTTCATATTGCAATGCAATATCTCACACCGGATGCTGTGCCGATCGTGCGGGTTGAGGTGTAGGGAGGAAGGGAATAGTCGCAGCCATCTTGTTTAGCTCCGGACGTGCATCTGCGACTAGTAATTTCAAGTTCATCCCATCGAAGCGCCGCGCTCCAACTTGATTGCTTCAAATAACGGATTTCCTGAACTAACGATCGGATGCACAGGTTTACATCAGGTCGAGTTTATTTTACCGCGTCACTCGATTACCGGTGATTACGAATGGTGAAAGGTATTTTCTCTGTTTACGTTTGTTCCAGTCTTGAAGGGGTAAGGGTTCCCGCGCAACTGTTCATGGGTTCCAAGCCAATCTCACCTGCTAATCAACAAATGAGGCTCTGGCTCCCACCAACTCACATTGGGCCAGCGTGGTGGGAAATATATGTATCCCTAGCCAGTCTATGTGGGAATCTTTGGAGGAGACTTACGTCCAGCCGTGGGCGCCTGTGAGCTGTCGACGACGGCGAAGTCTTGAAGGCTACATTGACATATCTCTGAATCTATTCAAAGAGTGATTAAGTTTTCAATCTCACTGTAATGTATCATCATCATCGTCATCAGCCGATGGATGTCCACTGCTGGACATGGGCTTCCTCCAAAGATATCCACATCGAAAAAAGACGTAAAAGTTTACTACGCTCTATTCTCTGATGAAGCTTGCTAGGCTTTCATTGACTTGGAGAACTCGTCAGATTCTGGACTCGCGAGTCGGGACTCCAATGTGATATTTCATCTAATGAACAGTTAATATTTTATACTTACATAGAAATAATTTTTTTTTTCGTTAAGCGAAGAGACTAGCGGAAGGATTAGCTGATAGTAAATGATACGCCCGACCATAACAATGTGGTGCTAATTAGAACGGTACACAACTCCACATTGCGCTCGTCTCCTTGAGACAATGATACCGGATCACAGTAAGGTTTGCACAGTACTGTTTGTCGGCTGCAATAGAGGATGCGGTGGTACCTACACGGTCTTCGGCAACAGAGACTTGATATATACGCAAAAAAAACGAAGAGTGAGTAGCCTGTTACTGCGTTACCACCACAGACAACACCACCGCTTAACATCAGCTGATCAAGTGGCTAACCTTACCGATTAAAATATATACATATATATATTATATGAGGATTTCTATATCCTCGTGATTGACCACAAAACTAGTGCGGCTTTCGTTTTATACGTATCAGCCACTCGATCGATTCATATCTGCGGTTTCAGGCTTCCTGCTTCATGTCCTAACTGTGCTTGGTTTCCGGATATAACGTCATCCGATACACGCTTAAACCGTTTCCGGTTTCCAACTTGTTGACCAGTTAAGATATTATAGGCGGTATTTAGGTGTTTTACTGGTGGTCTCAATTGCTGTAGGCCATATCGGTAGGAACCAACGCTGCTCCTATTTCTGCTGCCAAACAGTAGTGTTCAAATGCTACTGTGTTACGGTTTGAAGGCCGTTATAGCTGCTAAAATTACTGAGGTAATTTGACCTAACATATTATTTCTCAAAGCGAAGAACACAGTATGATGCTATGTGTAACATTGCTAGCGCTATATTATTATAGGCGTATGTATCTTTTAGTATCAGGTTATCGTCCCGCTCGTCTCGTAGTAAAATAAAAAAAAAACCATGGTGTAGTCCAACGTAAATATAACGAGGCTCAAATATTACTGTTACATAGTTGATATAGTTAAAGCAGTAAGGTATGTTGTGGGACTGAATAGAACTAATGATGCGAATGGTTAATTTGTTCAACAATAGATTAAAGAATGGTTTCCATTTTGTTTGGGCTATATAAAAAGTACTAATAAGTAATGTTGTTAGTACATAACGAGATTATACCCAGCTATCCTTGTAACTTGGCTGCTGACTCACCAACGTCTCACCTTGAATTATGATGAACATGCCAGCACTATTTACTCTCTCATATCTTTTGCCTTTGTTTGTATTTATACTGTAAACTTTTATCGTTTCTTATGAAACAAAGGAATAAAGATTACGACCTGGTGGTTATTACACAGCACCACATTAAGCCCATTGTATTGAAGGATCTAGAGTTAAGATGTTAGGAGGATAAACTAATTTATGGGAAGGAAAACCAATCGTCAGTACCTCACGTGATAGACCATGTAAGTAGCAGTCATCATCATTTAAAACAACTAACTCTACTAATTTTTTTTTATTTGATGATTAATAACTTTAACAGGATACATGCAAAAATCATAATATAACAAAGCACTTATATACGTATAGGTAAATGCAACATTATTATACTAGTAATTAATCAATTACTGATGGCTGACATCCGCCCGTCGGGATGCATCTTAAGAAGAGGTATTAGTAACAATTTAGATTACAACTGGATAAGACAGTGATTATTAGATATTTTAAATAAAACTAGTTCAAGAATATATCCATGACTCTGGCTTTGGTTGTTGGGTAAACCGTTATGAATATAGCTGTACTAGTTAACAAGCAAATCTCGAAATAGGAGAGTATGATCGAAGTAATTTTCATCTTGGATATCTACCAATAATAATCACTTTAACGTAGGCTTCTCCAAAAGGTGCTGTTCATCAACTTTCTACTGGCAACTCTCCCAGAGAATTCTGGCTATCCTTATTCCTCTTATAAGATACAACTTTGAATGGTGACGAATATTCAAATCTGTCTACCATAGATTACTTGTCTATTACTAAGTAGTACTGCATAAATTTTATTGTAGTGAATAACATAAATAGCTTAATCCTTAATAACTTGGTAGAGAGCACGCGAAAACAAATCAATAAATAGGGTCATCCCCTCTCCTTCCCCCACTCTCACCGAAATGTAGAAAAATGGGGTAAATAAATGTCGTCGAAGAAATGTACTTACCTACCGGGGACGTGAACCGGTTGTAAATAAGCCCCAGCGACAAAATGGAAGTCCGCCATGCGGAGCCCTGGTTAATCTCATTAAATATGGCACACGTTTGGCCACTTCGTTATTTCTAATGATTCTCCGTGTTGTGCAATAAAATCTAATGAGATACGCATCATTACATTACTATTTTCACTAGCTACAGCTCAATTCATTTCCGTTCCGTTCCGTTTGAATTATTAGGGTATCGAGATTTTCTAGGTTTGTCTCATTGAGTTTAAATTATGCTTTGTGAATGTCTTTTACTAGAGGCTTATTATTATGGAAAGTATTACTTAAGATCAAGTGATCGTCTAGTTCGGTCCGTGCCACGTCGTATTAAAGAGAAAATCTAGAAACTTCTACGATAAACATGCGAAGAAATTTCTCATTTTAAACCTGCAGCAACGCGGGCATATATCATATTTGAATACCCAATTTGTGGACATGTTAAGCAAGATAATGACGCGTGGTTTCATTACACAGTGAATAGCGTGTAAGTGAAAAGGCATTACGCTGATGGAAGCTTATTTGAGCTGGAGAAAGCCACGTAATGATACGCGCGGTGCGGGTGCGACGCGGCGGACGGGGGGTGCGTCTGCCCTTGATCGATCCGTCGCCGTGTGTGTCACACTTACAGCTTTCCGTGTCTCCCTGTAGGGTGGAAATGAGTCCGAACTCTCCCGGAGTTTTCTCTTTACGCAGAAACCCTAACAGACCCGGGAAAATTAGACAAACCAAAAGGTTTGTGATTCATCAATCCATAATTATAATACCAGAAATAACTACCTAGCAAAAGGTTTTTATATAAGGTCTACCTAACTCTTCGCCTTGAGACATGAAATATCTCATGGCTTTCCTCTCAACTTCGAATGTCTTAAACCGAAACACAACTGCTTGGTAGAATCAAGATCCGGCAGTATGAAAACAACCTTCCTAACCTGATTATCTTCGATAAGAGACGAGTTCCCTCTAATCTTAAGTAACTGATGTATTATACAATAGTATCATCTAATTGTTAATGAAAACAATTTATAAATTTTACTGAAGCTCATAATACGATGCTTAACAAACGGGTATTGGAGTCGAACAAGAGATTGGAGCTGATCTTGTCTGCCTTATTACGCTGCTATCGACACTTCAACGCTTTGCTCTTCATTCAAAGTATCTTAACCTTAATATTGTTCAATAACATGATCCAAAACCCTATCGATTTTAAAAGTTACACTATAAAGGGTAATACAAAAATACCCATCGATGAAGAGAAATTTAAGGTCATTGATTTCATGAATGTCTTCATCCCTGCCATATTTAGAATAGCTGGACACACTACTGTAACCCTCTTTATAGCATTACGAAAAGTCCTTCCAAGTACGCGTTCCGAAAGCTATGTATTTCCGCCGGATGTCGGCAGATTATCGCTAAACCTAGCGGAGGCTTACGACTGCACAAAGGTGAAATGCAAATGTCGCTCCATGTCCACAGTGCCTAATAGCACCTGAGGGGTTTGATCCAGTCATAAGTTTCTGGGTAATCTGTCTGGCGGATTAACGGAGGGTTGTTTGACACTACATCCAATAGTTTCTTTGATGCTACTATGTACTTGTAACCGAGTTAGGGCCAAAGTATTTTTGGATTAAGTTTCATGCACTGATAATCTATCTATAAATAAATATTACAATTGGTTTTGTTTGTTGTTAGCCAATCACGTGAAAACTAGTGAAAGTGTCGTCGACATGGAAACCTGAGCATTCTACGCGGAACAGTCTGTACATGGTTATGGGCTATTTATTTTTTGTGTTTCACAGATCCCTCATTACTTTATTTCTAATTAACTTTTATAAACATTTTCATTTGATATTGTTCATGCGGTTGCTATAGTAACGGATGGTATAGAAAGTCATTTGCGGTTGCGGTTACTCTTAAGGAACACTTCAGACAAATTTCAAGTCTAATTGTATAATATATTACGGCCACAGAGCGGGCGAGGAAAAGTTACTATATATATGTTTCCAATGTTAGTCTAAGCAGTAAGGAAATTGAATTTATATATTGTAATACATTTTTAATGAAATAACAGATTTTTTTTCTATTAAAAATAGTTTATATTTGTTTATTAACATCTTTTCCTATCACCAACCTGCCATGATCAATCACTCCTGTTACAGAGGTTATGGTGTTTGATGGTAAAACCTAATAGAATATTTATATGATCAAAGGATCAATTACAATCTGTGAATTGACGCTAAAGATATTTGTTTTATATAATATATTATATAAAATTAAACAATGTTTCTGCTGGAAATTCAAAGAAATTTGTCCACATTAATGTCACAGATTCCAATCAAGAAGTTATCTGGGCTTAATTTTGGTGGATTAGTTCCCGAACTACGCGGCCTGGTGTGTGTTACGGAGCTAGATTGGACGTTATCGGAGTAATTCGAGTTTCAGCTGCTAGGTCAGTCGGATGAGCTGGAATTTTGATGAGCCGGTGGCGACGATCATTTTCTGCCATGTGAACATTTCAATTTTCCAATATCATCCCTAACGCGATGAAGATATGCGCATCTTTATAAGTTAAATGCATTTTACCGCGTACGATTATTTAATTTTGTCTTTAGCTAGGTAGCTACAGACAGTACCAAGGCCGAACAGGTGTTCGGCCCTGGTACGGTTAGAGCGATTTCCACAGGCTTTAGAAACATTAGCAAAAATCAAACTTATCCTTTAGGAAATTTTTAAAACAATGATCGAAGTCAGTTGTATACATACATACGTGTAATACTAGACGGTAAGAGTTGAGCTTTCGCTGAGGTCGCGTCTGCAATGCGACAGTAACATATGTCCACATCATACGGGCATTTCGGCCAGCGTATCGTGACCTACAAACCGATACATCGCAGGGCTTTCGATGGGTCTGCGTTGTGGTTTGGGAGCACGGACCGAAATATAATAGCACAAAGGTCCAGTGTTTATTATTTCTTTATCTCAAGAAGAAGAGTAAGTTATTTACAAGCATAATTTGCGACTTGACCTAAATTTCACATAGCGTTAAATGACAAAGTTGTAGATGATGAACATTGCTAGAGTCGGGGATGCTATTATGGCCACAGATTCGCGATTTCGATAAAAGGACTGTATAGAGTATAAGGTTGTCGGAAAAACCCTACCACAAATCTATCTACCCCAAGGCCTTCTGTGCTACAAGGTTAGTACGCTTAACCACTGACTGCACTACGTAGCCAGTTAATGTGTGAAAGATCTTTTTCCTTTTGATTCGCGGTAATAGAAATAAGATTATTTCTAAAGCACGGTTCATGATAGAAGTAAAAACATATCCGTGTAATCGGAATAGCAGTTGGATATTTCATGAGTTCAATATAACGAAGTATCGAAGCTTGAAATTATAATAAGGCTATTTTCTCAGCCTTAACGCGAGCCATCTCCGGGGAGGAGTGTTGCGTCGAATCGAGATCGATCGCCAAATAGAATAACAAGTAATTGGGAGGCACGAGTCGATGCCATCAGTTCCGATGAACCGTCACAAGGAGGGAGTGAGATGATAATAAAGATACCGTTACAAGGGAAAAAAACTGTAGGTTATTATAACGTCGCCCCAGTGCTCCCCGGCCCGCTGTGGATATCGCTGGCTCATACTGCGTCAGAGGGATGCTCGTTGCGGGAGACTTTTATACTTTTCTTTTTCCATTTCGATGAGACTCGGCATCTATTACCACGAAGCCACGCCACGGGGCCGCCTTAAAGTTTTTGAAAGGAAAGTTTTCATGGGAAAACATTTTTGCTGTATCCGAATTCTCTTTCTGAACGTAAAATCTGTTTTATTAATCAGACAGACTATTGAACGATTCAAATATTTCTGGAACATACTTCTTCCTCCTGCCATTTTCCCAGTTATATGAGGTCGGCACAGTGTGTACTTTTCTTCCATACCCCTCTATCAAGCCGTCATATCTAAATTCACGCTCTTCTTACACGTCATCTTTTACACAATCCATCCACACATTCTTCAGTCTTCATCTACCCTTATAACCATCCACGTTCATTCTCAATATTTTCTTTGTTATATATCTTGCATCTTTTCTTATTTTAGGAACATATACAAAAACAAATTCACTTATTTCAGTGTTTTTTGTCAAAGAAACACATGGAAGTTTAAAATAACAAATTAAACTAAACGAAAATGAAATAACACAATCTAAACATCTACTTTTCAGTTTTGTTAACTTAATGCTTCGTAAGTATAATTCAGTTAGAGAAACGTGTATTCGTAACGATAATATCTTAAAAGCATTTTGAAATGAAAATATTGTCTAAACAAAGCGTGCGCCGTTCGTACCCATAACCTTCACCAACGGAATAGGGTGAAAATGTAGTTTGCATTTTTACTATTATTGTGGCAATATCATAAATCTCCGATAAGTTGGGACAAGTGGGGGAGCGAATTAGCTGGGGCAGTTCGGACCCGCCCCACCGATATTATCTCCGTTTGAATAGTAAATTATTTCTGATTGATGACCTCAAGCGTAGCAGTAAAGCTACGCAATTCGAGTAGTATAGTTAGTTGTTGTAATTGAAGGGCGGGCTTGCTTGTGATATTATTTTATACAACAGATTTCATTGTCATCACCCAATAGACGTCCACGGCTGGATAAAGACCATACCCAAAGATGTTTACAGATTTCATTGAGGGGAATTGGACCTAAGCCCACCATGCTTGCCCAGTAGGGGTTGGTAGGTGGTTAGAGCCTCGTCTGTTTTGACCTGAGCTCCGTATGATGATTGTCGGAATCCCTTACCCTCCCAGTACTTGGCAGCAGCAGCCCTACCCTCTAATGAAACCATTTAAATATAAATGGATATAGTTTGCAGTACAAAGTTTTTAACGATTTAATCGGGTCTTTGTGTAAAGTGGATCCATTTTGAGAAGAACAAGAACAAATTGTAGGCGGAGAGAAAAGTACTCTATGTAATAAATCATCGCGGAGTGGGGCCGGAAGTTGCGGAGAGTAGTCAGATGGTTCGTTTCCTTCGAACGTTACACAAGTAGCTGTTATAGACGGAGATGCAATATCAAGAAATTGGACATCGAAATGTTTTCGGAAACAGTTCGGATATTCGGGATTTGTTTTGAATTACATCGATTTCCAAAAGAATGTGTTTCTAAGTTCGGGAACCGGAATGCCTTCGCCATTATATTCTTCGCTTTTTTGTTATCGACAATAGGATAATAAGTTCCAAATGTCATTATCTTGCAATGATGCCGAAAGAGTTTTGTGAATGAACTATCCCTTTTTAAAATGTTTACTCTGTACTAATAGTGTGATAACAAACAGACAAACCCTTCCGAGTTTTTATTGCCAGTTCGTCTCAGAGGGTGCACTGTGAATAGACTTTAGTAATACACGATTTACAGATAATTTATTTCAATAAAAAAAAATCAGTTCGACTTCAGTTGAATCTATTGACTATTTTTTGGGATAAACAGATACCACAGAATCGCAAACTATATATTTTATTTCATTAACAATTATAATATGTGCTTCTCTAAATGATGCTGATGTGAATTCTGACATTAATTTTCTCCCTATCTGCAATACTTTACGAGCCATATCAAATAGAGTCAAAAGAAATGAACAAGTTGTAGAGCGTATGATAATGGGCTATCGTCTGTTCAAAGAAAAAGTTCACAGTGAACATACGAATTGTCGTCAAGCTTTATTTATTGTAACTGACTGTAGACTTGGCAAACTGTAGGGGAGACATAAAGAGGCAATCGGATTACAACGTACGATATAACTATCTAAAGCATAACATTCAACAGAGATTTACGTCTACAGATGAAATCATTTTAGGAATAGCACGATTTATCAACATCAACATTTCAGCATATTAAAATCTATTGCTGAATCTTCCTTCTCAAACACAAGTATATACCCTACTATTATAGATAAATTTGCTTCCGTGAAATTATAACCTTCTTTGGAGCAGTTTACCTTACTAGCGTTTATATCTTGCGGTAACGGCTTGACATCAAGCACGCCAGTTACCTGTCTGACTGCTGCTTAAGTTATATAATGGTCCTAGAAATATCTGTTTTATACAATGTTGATTTATACCAGTACTTAAGCACTAACAATCCCATTCTCGTTGATACCATCCCCCACCTAGTAATCCTTGGTGATGATCTGGTAAAACGCACTAATCTAGGAAAAGAATATTCGTTCTTTTCTTGAAAACATTCATCTTGTATTTAGATCAGAATACTAACGTCGATTAGTTGTTCCATTATTCCGTTGTGCAGTTGTATAATGGAATCTTCAAGTTATTAATATATTGATAGTGACTGCCCTGTGCACCTGATCGTTTGTTGGTGAAGCAGGAATGGAGGAGTTATGTCAAGACTCTATAGTATAGAGCATTGTGAATTTGGCCAGTCGGTCCCTGTGTTTAAAACTCAGCTTGCCTCTGAAATGTGATATCAAAGAAAAAAAAAAATACCTACTGAATAATCACAGCGAGTGTCGAATGCAAATGGCGAAAGTTTCGCACTCGGATTATTTAACTTGTCCCCAGGCGCGCCGTACATAATTAATACGGGATCAGAGACTTAATTATTATGAGTTTTGTGGAAATCTGTGCTGGTGCTATGACGTCGAGTGGCATACTTATTTTGTAAATTTTCATGTAATTCCATCTAACGAACTTTATTTGAGCAACTTTGTTATTATTAACAAGTATCAAATTAAAAGCTTTCGTAACATTCAAAATGGATCTGTGAGTGTTCTAGATCATTTCATATGAAGTAAGGAGACATCCTTCTTTTTGAATGTTTAGTTTGCAGCGTTAACCATTAAACTAAAATCTAGGTCGCACTTCACTGTTTTAACAATGAAAGAACATTTAAAACATCTAACTTTGTTCGAATGGCATTTGCAGAAAAAAATTATACCGAGATCGTAGATCATCATAAAGTGAAAGGTTGGATCTTGGAAACATGTTACAGTACCACAGATATCACCTGCGTCAAATAATTATGACGAGCAGACTTGAAGGTAAAATACGCGTCAGACGTGGATGAAAACTTTGAGACGAAACATAAGAGTCTGGCTCATAATTACCAGTGCAGTATAACTGTTAACTCCACGACCACAATTGTCAGATAGGAGAAACCGTCGGTAGATGATGATAACATGATAATCATAGCAATTTTGTAGATCTTTTGAAAACCTTCAGTTTATTTCAGATCAGTTGCGTTTATAACAGGCCATTAGCTATTATCTGCTTGATAAATAACTCGTGAATGTTAATCCAGAAATATAACGCGGCGTCAATTTTATGTCGGGTGGTGTTTAAACATAGAGCGAAACAAGTTGCGATCGATACGACGGCAGCGGGACGCGCGCCGCCGCCTCCGAATTACATTCCGAGCCAAATCCAGCCGGCACGTGACCCAACTTGTTGCCGCTACAGTAGGAGGTGAAGCTGGTGCCACACCAGTGTTACTTGCACCTTAGCACCAAATATAACACAGCAACATTGATGATAACATGACTCCACTGTCACAGACATAGCCAAGTGACTGCCTACCTTGTGACACAGGTGCAGCCACCCATGTTAGGAATTCTGAATAGTCTCCATAGCATAGTGACTCCATAGCAGCAGATAAAAATGAGGTTAATGTATATATGCTAAGCTATCTTGATTCATTCCTTGAAATAAAACTTTCTCCAGGTGGTATTTTAAAAAAGACAGAATCAACAACATTACAAACTACCTATAACTTTCCTTTAAACCGGAACATTATAATGGCGACAATAGGCACAACGAAAAGATTTTGAGTAAATGAAAGTTTTGTAAGATTATTAGTAAAGTATTGTTAACATTGATACCGATTAATGAAAACTAGGTGACATAAGACATTCTAGAAAACGGTGTTAAAAAAGCCCTAATGGTATTTCAAATAAAAGTAGGAGAACCTTTCAAAGCTGATGACGACCACCGCGCTGATTTTCGTGAGTATAAATGAGGTATCATGAATTAAGGAATCCATTAAAGGCCTACATCAAAAATAATGTTCCGTCTAAATTAAATATTACTAACAATCCTCAAATTTTTTGGTATGGTTTGTTAAGATTAAGTTTGGAAAATAAAACTTTTAGAATTTGAAATATCACCAATGAAGCAAGTATTAACATGCTCATTATCTTGGGCGCCATTTTGTTTTAACCGTAAACATGTTTGTCTATAATAAATTAAAAAGGCTAACTAAAACCCGATTGGAGGCAAGTAGTTTTTGCTTAGCTTGTGATATAGAACCGACATAACACCATAAGGATATAATAAGCGACTAAGTAGGAATTATTAATCTTGGCTCGCTGGCCTAATGGTTAGTGCGTGCGGCTTTCATTCCGAAGGTCGCGGGTTCAAACCTCGGCATGTACCAATGACTTAATATTTAAGTTATGTACATTTGTGAACTTTAGTTACAACAGCGAGATACAAAAACGGTGAAGGAAAACATCGTGAGGAAACCCGCACACTGATATCATCTTTGTGTGTGTGTGTGGTGGTGGTCCCAATAAAGTGGCAACAGGCTCGCCCCCTGTTACATGGGACCTAATCTGACCACATCTGGCGAAATGTGGGTGGTTTATTCACCTCTGCCTACCCCTACTGGGAAAAAGGCGTGACAATATAAAAAAAAAAAAAATAAAAAAAAAAAATATGAATCTTGGCGGTCCGCCGTGATGGGCGCCACTTTGCGAGGCAAAGGAATTGTCGGTTTTACAAAAACCTT
The DNA here is from genome assembly GCA_033220335.2 of Troides aeacus. Lineage (NCBI taxonomy): Eukaryota > Metazoa > Arthropoda > Insecta > Lepidoptera > Papilionidae > Troides > Troides aeacus. Next base: position 13,150,766 of record CM067271.1, read on the forward strand.
AGTTGGATTTGTCATCTAAATTATTTTATTTTCATTCGGTTACAACTAATTTGATTAATGTTGTAACTAGATAATTTATCATTGGAAAATTGTGTGGGACTGTCTTTTCGTAGCAAATTTTATTTATTATCCTTGGCAGGGACCCTCGTGACTCGTATCCAGGAAAGTCATTTGTCACAGCGGTGATTTGATCTATGAAGTGCAAGCATCCGGTTGTCTGACTTTATGTCTTTCTGAAATGTTATATTTATTTACATCATCTTAACCTACGAATCAAAAGAGTTATAGTACGGTTGTACCTGAATACTGGCATTTTATCTTAGTGGTGTTAAGATACAATAACTATAACAGTAATTCATAATCCATTATTTATCATATGTCCTGTATATTCTGGCGTTATCGTTCACAACGTGTAGCCCGTGGGGTAGTATGGGCAGCCAGGCGGTCGCCACTGGCGGTAATTCCGAGGACGACGGACGTTTGTGCGCTCGCATCGGCCGAACACTCGCTCCTGGAATTCCCAGTTATTACCGCAGGGGGACGCGGACTTGGGGTTGTTGCCCGGGATCGATCCGCCGCACCGCGCCGCCGGTACAACCGGTGCACGAGGTTACGACATCGACACTGCAGTCGCACTACATCATCTCTGCTGCAACTGCACCGTACTCCCACTTTTTCGGTGAGCTCTGGCGTCATCCATTACCAAATGATTAAAGTAGTTTTATTAATAAATTAACGAATAACTCTTGTGTGCGTGCGCCTTGCGACTTAGGGATTACTGTCGTCTTTGCTGATGTGCGTGTTAATCCCTGAATTACATTTTGGTGTAATTACTGAGTGGAAAATCAATCGGAAGCAATTTGAGCGACGAAACAAATTCAACGTTGCTTTGCCGGCTGTTAATTGGCTGCGGGTGGCGGCGCCGAGACGGCGGCGGAACCTCCGCAGGGCCCCGGCGCCCCCGGCCTCCGCCCGCCGCTCGCCGCCTGCCGCCCGCCGCTCGCCGCCCGCCCGAACAGAGCCGGTTTTATGAGCGAGAAGCCCGTCGGGACCCGCGCGGGTCTAGATGGTTCTTCAATCGGTTTGCCTTGCCCGACTCCGAGCCCTCTCTGTTGCTAAGAGCGGCAGTGTAGCAATATAATCATTTCTATAACTTTATCTTCTTATAGAAAGCCTAACCTTTTAATTTCAAAACTTCCTCAAATCGGTGCCTCTTAATCTTGGGACAACGCATAGGTCTTCCCAGATGGCCGCAGTTAGCAGAACGTTGAATCGCGAGGTGTACGCTTGCCATGCGGGGTCGATGTAGACGTTGGAGTCGACATTATATGTCCATTTGCTAGGCTTATTTTCTTGCGCGGGGTTATCAAGTAAGGGAAGGGGCGGCAGTGGGGCGCGGGTGCCGCAGGGCGGGGGTGCGCGGCTATCGACCGGTGCCTCCCCCCAACCGACTCAGTTTCCGGGCGAGAGTCGCGCAGTACGCCCGCGCCGCGCCGCGACTCCGTCACTCGTTAGACAGTCCACTTCAAGCCTTCACCATGCTGATAGGACTCGTTCGGGACTCGGTGATGCAGTGCTTCTGCCACTCATGCCGCGCTCCTGTACTTCCCGCAGGTTGGGAACAACGCTTCGGTGGAAAGAAAATTCCTCGCGAATTCCTCAGGATCATCGTCGACGCTACATCTTTTGCTATGGAGGCGACCACCCATGGTTATATCTGGCTTATCCGTGAAAAACTTAATCAGTCCATTTTATACCTACAGAGCTTTTTAACTATATATCGCTTACAGCACCTCGGGGACATTGAAGGTAACCTATATCTTTTTATAAGGATCTCATGTGTCATGTTTGTCTGTCTACTTCTGTTTTATATCTTTGATTGATGTAGTAAACCTCTAAGAAATAGAACATGTTCGCCTTGTAGATTTAGGTAAAAACTTTAGTTACTAAGCAGCAATACTACAGAATATAAAAGCCGGCCGGCGAGGGGGACGGAAAGAGAGGGGAGCCGGCGATTCGATCGTACCTTCAAGCACGTGACCCGTTGCCGGTGGGGTGGCATCGTTAAGATTCTCCCCCAGAAGACGTCATATTTAATTTGTAATTCGATAAACCTTATATTTTACTCAAGGAAAATGAAAAGAAAAAATTTAGCTCATACTCAAAATTTCCAATAAGTCTTCATGGAAGTCATATCCAGTAAGGTTGGATAACGGCTTGCTACCTTCTGGGTATCCAGTTAAGGTAGAGTTAGTCTGCGCTAGACATATTGATTTAACATTACTGCATAATGTCAACCATTTTGTACTAACGCCCTAACCACACGCGTCCACCATTTTGCGCACTCGAGTGTTACCCTGCTTCGATTTTTCTCTACGGAACCTTACATCACATTTCTACAGTTATTTCTGATTAGTATCTATTAATGATAAATTGTTACCAATAAACCCAAAGGAATTCATTACGACGTATGGAAATGAGGAAAATTTCTTAAATCGTTTGGTAAAACCATTAGAGTTGATGAAATTTTTATTTAAATATTTTTACCTATATCTAGATTTCGTTCAGCTCGGGTTTCTATTGCTTTCGCGAGTTGAGAATTTTTCTACTATGAAATTTTCGAAGGGGGCTTTTCGACAAATTTTTGATAAAGCTTTCGCAACGTTTGCGCAATCTAAAGTATGTGTATTGTTCGCAGATTTGTCAATTCGTCGGTGCTAAAACACATGAGGGAGCATTGATGACATAATTGCTTAGGGTGGAAATACAACGTCACAATTTAATTGACTCAACAAGTTTAGCACCCCTTTGGATCGTTTTCAAGAGGGACCTCCCGCTGTGATCTAATTCACAATCCTCATTGACGCCTGTTATCTCATTTATTTGCATATGAATCTCGTCATGCATTATCAAGTGCTTCAAATGGGATTTCCCGTGTCATACCTAATGATCTGTTTGCTGAACTAATCAGGGTTCATAGATTTATTAAATTTATTCATTTTAAACATATTAAACTAGATTTCCAAAAAATATCATGTCTCGGAATTAGGATTTAAAGAAATTTTGTAATTTTTCGTCGTTGTTTCTTCACCGGGTAGTTTTCCCCCGTCGGTCCCCGCGGGGTTGTTGCGGGGTTGTCGCGGTGATGCATTGCGGATCCCAACGTCGCGTGTTAAGACGTACTTTCGAAACAATTTCAATGGCGTCTGAATTCAACGAATCATTGGACGTATGCTCGGAATGTTAAAACTGCTTTGTTTGTTACTTCGTCATTAACAATCATTTTATTTTGTACACTTTTATAAATTTCTCTAATATTTTCCCAATGGAGTTTCGATTCCTTTGCTACATTTGTTAGTGTATCATATTCGATTTTAGTGTGTTTTATTTACACACTGATTATTATTTACAAATTAATCAAGAAGGATTTTAATTCATTCTGCACAACAATGCCGTTAAATATGGTGTTTTTAAATTTGCGTGAAAGCTCGGGAACAGGAATCGCGAGCGTTGCCGTAAAAATTTTAATTAAAAATTCAAACTAGACCTCCATCTCGCTAATGAGGTTGTCGCGTTAACTCTCATAAGCCACGGCGGGGTATAAGTGAAAACTGATGGCGGTAAGTGAATGAACTGAAGCATATTTAAGCGAGAAGAACAAATTTTTGTCTCAAAGTTATACAGAATTCCAAGAATTTGTCATACTAGTTTCCGCTGGTATATTAACTTAACGACCCAGCATTAATCCCCCGTAGGATGCCCTCTGTATGATCCACTGAGTCCTGCGTCACTCCCCATTATGTCCTACATCGGGGTCCCATTCGCGTCGCATTTAAAACTCTTACACTGCGCTGCTCATGCTCCCAAAGGTTGTAAATTCTCTTTCAGGCTTCTCCCCTCGCGCGTTTTAATACCAGACTTTAAATATATTATCAGTTTTCATGTGGTATCGTGCGGCGCCGGGGGTTCGCCTCGCCCCGCGTCGCCTCGCCTCGCCCCGCCCCTCGAGCTTCAAACCTTTTTAAATATTTACAATCGATTTTTCTCGAGTCGAGTTTCGTCGTTCGATTGCAATGTTTGCTTTACTTTTATTTCCATTATCATCATTCATTGCTTCATTTGGTCTTTTACATTCTACTCTGGAAATTACCCGATATGTTTTAGAATCTTTATTTGTAATAATGTTTTTATATAGAAAAACGGTCAAACCAGTATTAGATCACTTTTAGCTGCTGATTACGACCGCAGAATTTATTTCTATCTACAAATAGTTTTCAGATGTTCAGTTCATTGAAACAGTGTTCAGATTGGATTGGCGCTATAGCTAGTGAAACTATTGAGCAACTTTCCTCTTAATCATCCGATAGACGTCCACTGTCTGCCACATCGATAGGTCCGCGCCGCCTGCATCCAGCGGTATTTCGCGACCTCCACAGACAGTCCTCGGTATCACCGGGCACTAAAGGCCATCGTTTGTAGAGGTTCATATGAGGGTGTATTTGGGCCATTTTCCACCACGCTCGTCCAATGCGGATTGGTGGGAACGTTATTCTACACATTGATTGATTCGTTTTCTTGCGAGATCAATAGTTGTATAAACGTAGTTCATGTTACGTTTGGCAACCGCAGTGTGCCGTTAACCGCATCGTGACGTCACAGAGCTGGCACGTAACATTTCTTACCTCCTATTGCTCGAATCCGAACCGAACATCTAAGTCTAGTTTAAGTATGTAGATCATTCAAGTCAAGATCTAGTCGAATATAAGAACTAGTTCAATTTTTTTTAAATTCAAGGAGAGTTGATACCTTTAATTTTCATGCTAAAGACTAATTACCATTATCGGTTGCTTTAGCTTTAAAAGCTCAGGCGACGGTATTGTTAGTAATAATGCAATTGATTAGTAGCATTATCTAAAAATAATGTAGTCACAAGATTAGATGGTTTGTAGTATTTATCAAGATTCAGTAGCATAGAAATTTGAAATATTTATACTATTGTGTAACGGGTATTGGTTTTACTACGACGTCACATAAGAGAACAAATTTTGTTTTTCTTTTACGACTTGCTGCTGGGAGCTACATACATTTTTAAAAGATTTGTTCGTCAAGGTCTTTAGATACAATTTTTATTCATCTGATCATGATATTCATTGATTGATAATGTTTTTGCAATTTTCGTCTTGAAATATTTAAGATCCTTATCAGCCAAATCTAATAATAAGTTAACAATCATTTTGAAATTTCATCTTGATAATGTTCCTAGCAATAGAAATAGTCCTCTAGACTTTTTTTATTTCCATTGACGACTATTTAATCGGGACGTTTGTGGATGGCCTTTGATCATCACGAGGTTAATTTATGGTGGGTTAACATGAGACGATAAGTCTCATTTCTCCACAATTATACATAGAGAGACAAAAATTTTCATTGTTTAGGAACAAATTAGAAATTAACATTGAAATGGTATTCCTGTACGGATGTCAGTATGAAACTAACCTAATTTTTATAGCGTTTTTTATCAGGCTGAACGTTATAGCTCGTATTACCCTTCAGAAATAAAACGGAGACGATTGTAATTTAGACTGGCATTAAGTCGAGGCTTACTTTTCAAATCAAACTGAGTCGCGGTGGGCTATGCGGCGCTTGGCCCGCCGTGAGGGATTATCCTCCTCGGAAGGAACGCTCCTAGACACGTACCGATTCCCCTCACGTGCCTCCCGCCCGTCTCGAGCTGTCGCTCCGGCGGCTTATTACCTCCCAACTATTGCCTACGACGCTGCCTACGTGAGCATCCAACGAATGATAAGGCAGCACAGACTCTGCGTTTATATTTGTTGGGCATAACTCTTCATAAATTTCTATACTAAAATTATGTCGATATTAATTCTCTTTTAATAACAGTCTATTCTACAAAAATTTTCATCTCATAACAAGAAGTAGATTTGTCCTTAAATCGTTCTACTCGAGATTTGACTACACGCCACCACGAATTCTAGTTACTTTGATACGACTCTACATTAGAAGTAAACCTCGACATACTACTATTAGAATTGTTGCAAAATTTAAACTATATCGTCGAAATATCTTTAAATCTGTATCATTATTAAAACTCCTTGACAAGTCAAAAACTACTTGAATAGGAATTATCTTAAAGAAAGTGTTACAATTTTTTGGGACTTGCAGGTATTACTACAGAACTGTTTTCTAGCATGACAAAGTATTATCTACATCTTTATAGAAATTAAGGTATATACATATATATAAATAATAAAAAGGGTCGTTTAGTGGGTGTCGGTAAAGGTTCAACATTTTGTCGCACGCAACCGGACAATTCCACATCATGAACGACTATCTATGACCGTCGTTACCACGCAATAACCATTGTTACCGACGGCCACTGCTGAAGCCCTGTGTAGCATCGATTGTAAAATCGATACACAGCTACCACTTCGCATGTGGCACTTTCATTAACCCAAATGATCGCTTCCCGATACCATCGCCTGCTATATTGGCTTACATTGTTCATGCTGTCTTTAAACTTTAACACCTTTAGTGCTGCTTCAGTTTCTAGTAACTGAAATTTTTTTTCTGTTTAATATTAGAAGTCCATAAGTAAAATCATCGAAATATCAGGTAGATGGATCGTCGTCTAAGCGGAAGCTATAGCAAAATCAACGCCGCATTTAACGTATTAAAGTATATACAGCATATATAAAAAACCTTCCGGGAATTCGTGCATTTCAAACATACAAGGATTTGTTTTGAAATTTATAAATTTCCGATCTGATTGAGATAATCAGAAATCTATGTTCTGCAACAACCTTCTTCGAGGTCTCCATCGTCATTACCGACTCATCATATACCAGACCAATTGGAGTCAATTATTACGGTATAACTTCCGGTAGTAGATGCTGGAGAATGTTGCTTAACGTAGCAAGGCTCTACGACATTATCGATATATTATCAAAGCCGACATCTCTGTTCCCAAGATAATATCTGAAGAAAATTCCCAAAATAATTTTCCATGCTTATGTTGTTCTTATCCAGTTTCAATTAATCAACTCAACAATAAAATTTTTTCAGGTTTCAAATTCAGGTTCCTAAAAATTTGAGTTTTGAATTTTTTCAAAGTAAAACTTTGTTGGCAATCTCTATATTCGTGTAGTCGCATTAACCGTTAACTGTCTTAAAATGTCCGTTTTATTGTTTACATGCAACAAAGATTGTTTAAGTAAACTAAACAAATATAAGTACATCATATTCGTATACAATTTTAAGGTACATCTCATCAATTATAATCTTGTTAACGCGTCGGAATAATGCTGGAGTCATAGCCTATATCTTTTAAAATGTTCGATGCATATTCATTTTCAACATAAACCGATACACGAACACACGGATAATGAAACATTGTACGAACATCATCGTATCGACATCAAAAGGAAATAATGCATCTTCACATTTGCATATAAGCTGAGGGAAATATTTTCACTCTTGTCAACCTTGTGAAAAAACATTATCGTTTGATGTACATATTTCATAATTCACTTTTTACAATAAAGATCGAATATAATAAATCGATACTTATATTACTATTTTCAAGGACTATTTATAAACTCACAGTACTCGAAACAAGCTTATAAATTACTACCAAGATTTTTCCTTCACGTATTAATCAACTTAAGCAAGACTTAAAAGTAAGGCGATCATATGCAGTTTATTTCTCGTATAGGCGCAGGTTCGATCCCTACTCGGCTTCAACTTCCGGTGATCATCATAACATAATTTAAACCGGCATGCTCAAAGAACTTTAGCTCTCTATACATGTGACATCGATCAATCCGTACTTGGCCAGAGTGCTTGTTTGAATTGATTGATACTTGCTTGTGAAAGCTTCTAATCACAATAGTTGGAATAGTAGGATATATGTTTACAGAATAATTTCGCTATTTCTTCGGTAAATAATTTTTTTAAGTCTAATTTCTATACGTCCGACACAGCAGACAAACATGGTACTGTAGTAACAATGTCAGAGATAAGCCAGCGGGTGTAGCCTTCAGGTGAGAGGGTACTGCGTCGCCGGGGGTACCTGTTTTACCTTACCCTCTGTCCGTAGCCCACCGGCGGTCTGCTCCAGTAAAGAAGCCCGTCGGCAAGCCGAGGACTAAGCAACCCAAGAAAGTTAAATTTATCAGTAAGTAACCAGGTTCTTCGGATGTGCCAGCTTCTTTACTAGTTGCATTGATTTCTACACGCAGTGTGTTGTTCGGTTTGTTCACGCTTATTTTTTATAATTCATGTAAACTTTATAGATCTTATTAAGATTTCAGTGGTTGCTTTTACACATGCTATTCTCTTGACGTTTTTATTTCTTTCCTGTTGAAAAATTCGACTCGTACACTCGAGAGACCTATTTCGGATCATTTTAGTACTACTTAGTCTATAAGACGAACACATTTTGTTGCAAATTTTCTCAAACGATTCAATTTCCTTAATACCTTGCCCGAATATGATATAAGGTTAAAAACACGATATTATTGACATCATCAGTTCGATAGAGTCACAGAACATGACATGAACAGCCATCTCAATGTTCCTATTATTGTACTTGAGGATCTTTACTCTCCATGTGAGGATAAGAACCGGTTGTTTATCGCGCTGGATAGGAAAAAAGAAGTAGTATAATATATATAGTAAATACTATAGGAAAGTTGATAATTAAATTACTTTATAAAAAAAAAGCACATCGAAGGGAAGAGGAATAGAGAAAGACCGTTGATTTGATAAAGAAGAAAGTCAAGGAAAGAACGATATACAAAAGGACTAGTACTACTTCATTAATAAGAGAAGAGCTCTATAATTTTTATAGATTGATAGATTTTTCACGAAGTGAAAGAGTTGAAACTCTTTCATTTAAATATAATCCTTTTCTTACAATTTAGTTTGCTTACTATTTGCACGGTAATTGCTTTGTTCAGTCTTTAACACGTTAAAGACTTAGTAAGCCTTCTCATTCTGAAGGTGTGTTCAGATCTTAGAAAGTATTAACTCGATTACAATGAAACGTTTATTAACTTAATTAACAGGCTAAACAATTTAAAATAATAACGTTATAATATAGACTTAAATGAAAATGAAATCTCCAATGGAAATCTGGAGCTCTGCTGCAAATCTCCAATCGATTTACAAATCAGGCGTCGCAAATGGAAGCGGATTGACCACATTCTACGAAGAGATCCCAAGCAGGAGCTTGATTGGAATCTGCAAGGAAACCGCAAGCGTGGTCGCCTCAGATAGACCTGGCGCCGCACTGTACCAGAGGAGACGAAGATCGGGAAGACGGGGAATGAAATTAAGGTTGAAGCCAAAGACCGAACTCGTTAGAATGTCACTGTGAAGGCCCTTTGCCCTAACTTGCCCATAGGATGTCAATAAATAATAAAAAAAATGTAGCCTTAAGTAAATCAAGTTGTGATGAAATACTAAGCCGTCATATATCCATAGCATAGGGAAAGCCTAGCAATGCTTCACCCCGTAATAACTCTATGAGTCACCGAGGAGGGTGCAACCCGCCCTTTACAAACATCCCTCTTAATACAGCCCACCTTCACACACCGACCTTGGAGTTATGGCTAGCCTTTTGCATTTTAAATATTTAAGTACTTGATACGCTAGCTACCCTTATTTAAACACTAGGTGGGGAGGGAGAAGGTGACTTCTTTTCCGACTTAAGTTATTACTCATGATGAGATAGTTTAAGACGGCATCGCTAAGTGCCGTTTATAAATAAACTTAACTATAAGAAATATTTTTGTTTGTACTTCATTTTATATTCAACCCTGTATAACGTGTAAACACAATTTACACCCTCTATTCAAATATCCGCGTCGGTTTCGCCAGAAGCCGTCGTTTCCGTGCTTCAAGTATCTTCGAACCCCACCCGGCGAGACTACGCCACCCCTACGCTTCTAGTATCGGTTATACGCCGATTTTTCACGCCATACACACAAACCTACGCCACTTTAATCTCACCCCGATACTTGCTACCCCTTTATAAACGCATACGCTGTTACATTTCTGTATTTAATATTACTACTACAAAACACACGAAAGGAGTTTATATATATGTAAACACTATGGAGGAAAATTTGTTACTAAAATGTCTAACTGGATAAGGTAACGTGTTTTTTTTAAAAAAAATTATTTACAGCGGACACCAGAGTAGTAATGGCGGTTTTAACACCTGTACGCGTTTCCGGTCAACTAACAAACGTATGTTTGTCCACAGCCACCGAAATCCGCTGCCAGGAGATGTCGAAGGGCGGGCTGGCGTACGAGGTGATCCTCGCGGAGCCGGTCGGCGTGCCGGTGCCCCGCCGCGCCGACTCGCCTGAGAAGACGCCTTCCGTCGAGGAGATACAGGAGAAGCTGAAGGCGGCCGAGGAGAGACGACGCGTGAGTACAGTCCCCATAAATAGCCATCAATCCTAAGGTATGCAGGCATCCTCGCGGGAGCAAAAGTATTTCGCACAATAGTGCACATCTGACTGTTGTTCTGATTTGGACAGCCCATCTCATGGATGCTCTTCCTGCTGGTACTCTACTCCTTTCCGCCTCTTTTTACACTATTAACCGCTCAATGGACAGATTATTCAGTCTACTTTTAGGTACAAATAAATATAATGTATTACAGAGACTGTCTAGATAGGAGACCTAAGTCTAGGAAAGGACGTGTATCAATCCTCAAGATTTAATGCTGTCATTGCTGATACAATTCTACTCGTAACTAGTACACAGTTGCAACCCGTCTTGACTAAAACTCTGTTAAAATAATTACACTGAGCATTTCCCTTTCCGCAATATTCAGTATAATTTCTCACTGCCGGGAAACAGCCTGAGGCGCTACTTGGAGCCCCTCGTTCAGGGTCTAGTGTCGTTAAAGCGGGCAAAGCGCGAGTAAGTCACGAGTATGTTATTATTACGTGGCACACGGGCCCCTTCCAGCATCATGAGGGTAGTTTGTTTAATGTATATGTGAAAAATTTCTTTCTATAATTGTCACATCGTTAAAGAGGTCTTGCCGTTTTAGAACCTCGAAGCGAGCAAGATGGCGGCAATAGCGCAGAAGATGGCGAAGATCGAGGAGGCATCGCGCATCCGGAGCGAGCAGACTAATAACTTCATCTGCAGCACGAAGGAGGCGCTGGACGCCAAGATGGACTCGCACGAGGAGAAGCGCGAGGCCTACATCAACGAGCTGCGCGCCAGGCTGAAGGACCACCTCGAGGGCGTCGAGAAGACAAGGTTTGATCACGAAACCTTTTACGTCGAGAATAACCGACACTTTGTAAAATAACCAAAGAACGCTTAATCTTATTTTTTTTTTTAATGTCATTAACAAAGTCAAATATTTTTTATATTTATTTTACTTTTCGTTCTTTACTGGTGGTAGGTCTCTGTTGCTGGAACCCTCTAGGTAGGTACCACCGCAGCACCCATTGCACCAGAAAAATAGTACAGTGCAAAAAGAACTCTCTGTTGTTCCGGTTTGAAGGGTGCTGTAGCTTGTGTAATTACTGGGGTAACGAGACAACATTTTATGTTTCAAAGGTACGAGCTCAATGTGGTGCAGTGCATAACATCCTGTCTAAAGCCATTTTGTTATGGGCGGTCGTATCACTTACCATCAGGTGAACGTCCCGCTCGTTCGTCGCTTCATTGCATAAAAAAAACCTTCCAATCAGCCGGAAGACGTCCACTGCTGGACAAAGGCCTCCCCCAAAGATTTCCACTCAGACCGGTCCTGGGCCACCCGCATCCAATGGTTGCCAGCGACCTTGACCAAGTCGTCGGTCCACCTTGTGGGGGGTCTGCCCACGCTACGTCTTCCGGTACGTGGCCGCCACTCGAGAACCTTTCTGCCCCAACGGCCGTCGGTTCTGCGAGCTATGTGCCCTGCCCATTGCCACTTTGCGACGGCGACCCTTCGAGCTATGTCGGTGACCTTGGTTCTCCTGCGGATTTCCTCATTTCTGATTCGATCTCGCAGGGAAACTCCGAGCATAGCTCGCTCCATCGCCAGAATAAAAATACCTTAGATATTTTTTTTTTAACATAAGACATTTCAGTTTCATTATCACATGAATCTTGATAAGTACACTAAAACAATATAATGTTAAACATACTGGAACACAGTAATCATTACAGAGACTGGTGAACGGTAAAGTTTTCACCACTATTGTTATGGTAATTAAACTGCGGTTCTTTAATGGTTTTCGGCGATAGAGTCGACACCTAGCAGCTAGTAGCAGCATTTGTTTTATATTATATAGGACTTGTTCCTGAGGATATCGTATTCATGATGTCTGCAATATTACAGGCTGTTTACTATCATACAGGTTGTAAGCCTTCCTCCCTTCTTCATGGTATATTAAATGACCAGCCACATAGCAAAAAAAAAAATTCAACGCTGTCAATGCATTCATATAAATGAGAGGTTCTTTCTATTTATAGCACAGAAGGCTACATACATGAGCGTCGTGCATTCTTTCTATTATGTAGGGCAAATGTATCTTGTCTATGGTGGGGGTGGCTTGAGGCCTGGAAACACAATGAACTCGGCTCCCACTCTCGTACTCGACCGACTTCCGGCGCGGTAACGTCTCCGCTTTCTTGTTTCGATGTCATCTATGAAAAGACAGTGATATGATTTGTTCTGTCATGTCGTTATTCAATGGTACCGTTAAATTCAGGCGTCAGGGTATTTAGAAGATGATACCATTTTTGATTTCATAATCATCTTTACATGCCGTGGCTAGTTCCAGTTCTCGAACTAATATCAGTAATCAGCTAACGCTTGATTTCTATTTCGCTTGTTAATTGATGATGTGATCGTGGATTAAATAATCATTCAGAATACTCTAGAATCATATATTAACGAGCTTTCGGCTGAAGATGATGATGATATATTGACGACCGCATCACAGCTAAGGAGTTATGACTAAAGAATAACAATAGGAGAATGGTAGCTGGCTAGAAGACGGGTTCGATAAAACGGTACCACCGATCAAACTCCTCGAAATGTGGCTGTGTCGACTCAGACACCATTGCGCCACGAAGTACCCTTCCTTTTGTAATATTCTAAGGTAATTCAGAACATTTTAATTAATAAATATAACCAATAATATTGCCATATTTAGTAGATTTAAATTAAAAATATTCCTATTCTTGTCAGCTAAAATTCCTATACGATATTTACTACCTCTCTAGATTATCTTTCATATACCACAAAGTACCGGTTTATGTAGATGTTTGGTTCTACATTCGATACTCATACAGACAAACACTGTTCTCCGCTTTAATCATGTGTGCACAAAAGCGTTTCGGATTCCCGAAGGCGTGCTACGTAAATTTCCATTTGGAGAAGCACTCCGGAATGAGTGAATAAAGTGCATTCGTTCACGCTGGTGCACTTTGCTAAATGAAAATATATATAGTTGTAACTCTGTCGATTTTTCCATATAGATGTAGTCTATCCAATACTTCGATGACATAATGAAAGGAAGGATATATCAAAAATATTAAAATTTTATATTTTCAATATTGAAGATAAAATTAGATATACCATAGATAGACCAAAGCACTACAGTTTATTATAGGCGGTTCCATTTAGGTTTTCGATGGAGTTTCCGCGGTTAGCTTCTTTGACAAATACTACAGCTTCATTGAACTCGGAACCACTGAGTAACCCATTCGATAATTTCTAATGACCTACCATAGACAGCAAGATCCCCTAATGGCGGCCGTGTGCCGGTAGAGATATTTGAGATAGACCTAAGTCCATTAGTAGATACCTATCGGCTGATAATGACCCACTGTAGTTCGGATAAAATGTCGAATAACTTATGAATATTAAGGAGACGTTCTTTCAGTTTGTTTTTTAAAACAAACATTGCCAGTTCATGCCATAGACAATATGATTTTCATACAATTTCGTTTCGGATAATCTGTCAATAATACTTGTCTATGATAATAATTCAAACTCAAAACTTGTTTACCATAGTAATATTTTAATGTATATAACATAAACGTACTTTTTAAATTATAATGACTACTGATAGTTAATGCGTAATATTTTGCACAGCATTGGTCTTGTAGTATTAAAATAATATGTCATATTATCAAAGTAATTTAAAATACATGATACCATGCCAACGTGGAAAGTGAAACAAAGACAATATTACCAATTTGACATTTGTCTGATTATTGATCCGCTGACAGGTTGTCCTTGGAGCAGCAGACCGCCGAGGTGTACAAGGCGATCGAGGAGAAGATGAACACAGCGGCCGACAAGCGCGACGAGAACATCAAGAAGATGCTGGAGCGTCTGCGCGAACATGTAAATACATCAAAACTTTGTATACCAATATTAGTTGAAAATATAAATTTACCATTTAACTATATTCGTAAACCATCTAGTAATACAGGCGTAATCATTAAAAAGTTCAAAAGCGCAATATATTCAAATTTGCTAGACATCACCAATGAGTAAAGTTTTGAAAATTTAAACCGTCGTCGTCGACTTATTGCGGACTTGACGTTTGCGCTATTGGAACAGGAGGAGCAGGTGCGCAAGGTGCGCGCCGGCAATCAGGAGCGCTTCCAGCAGCTGGAGAGCGCGATCCAGGAGAAGCTTCAGCAGGCAGCCGAGCGCCGGCTGATGCTCGAGGCCGAGCAGAAGGAGAAGCTGCGCAACCATGTGAGTAACAGCACTTGCAACAGTTAGAGGTAGCTCTAGTACAACCTGAACACCGGCAGTCACTCCAGTTGTATTTCGTTATATTAAAAATAGGCATCACGTAGACGTCTCTCATCACCTTTTCAGACCAGCTACTGTATTTTCATTAAATCTCTAACGTATTTCTTTGACGAAAAATTAATTTCAAAGTGGAAAGACCCTAACCTCCAATCATGTCCATTTTCTTAATTCAGCCAACCTGATTGTGACTGGAAATAATACAAACCAACCACTATATTATATACATAAAATACATAGTATGTATACATAGTTTTAAACGTATTCATCAATTAGTTATTCGTAGTTTCATATCTATTAGTTAGATCATTAATTTTTATTTCCTTATATTGTCATGCAATAGTTTAAAATCGCAAATCAGTTATATTAAAAATATAATAATATATAAAAAAAAATTATACTGTATTCTTTTCGTACAGTGTTGCCATATTTTTCACTGCGTAACCGACTTGCGATATTTTTTCATTATTCATTGTTTTCAACATGCATGGACGATTTTTATTTTTCCATTGTTTTACTGTTTTTTTTTTTTTTTGTTTCCATTTATTTATTTCGTTGTGTCACACACGTCGGCGTCGCAGAACATTAAGCTAGCGGAGGCGCGCTCCGTCATCAGCGCCAAAGTGGAAGAGATCACGAAAGACATCGAGACAAAGCTTACCGCCGCCGAGCAGAATAGGGAAAAGGAGATGCAAAAGAAATTGGACTTTGTTAAAAAGGAGGTTTGTAGCTCGAGGAATGTTTGCACACGGTGACGGTGGTGGTGGTGGGTTTATAAAATTTCGAATAGCTTATTCCGGTTCCGATTTACCACCATTGATTTTTAAGCGTACAAAATTATTGAATGTACTATCATATTATTACTTTAGTATTATTAACCTCATTTTTCATTTTCTTTATTTAATCGCTTATCTCATCGGTTCTTTTCCAGCATGTTTTAAGCGATGTACTTTTAATTCTATTCGAAATAAGTAATTTTTATAAAGAAATCTAGTAGTCTTCCGTGTAAGTAGTATATAAATATTAAAGTTTTTTTAATTTTAAATGTTATAAGTTCGGAATATTTTTGTCAAGCACAATTTAAAAATTAAAGTACAATTCTCCCTGGCCACTAAAGGGCAACTTTTTTTAAAAAAAAATTGATTTCAAAATTGGAACGCGCAGGAGCGACGCGCCGAGCTCGTGCGGCAGAACAAGAACGCGCGCGCCGAGAGCGACCCCGCGCCCACCTCCGGCTAGGCGCGCTGCCTGCGCGCGCACGCCACCTCGCCGTTTGCTGCCGCCACACATAAACACACACACACGAACCCCCGGCCACCAAAATAAAAAAAAAAGTACATCCACCAAAAAATAGCCCAACAATTTTTTTCCGTTCACAACATTTACAAAACCTTTAATGTAACAATCTTTTAATTCGTTCTATCTGTCAGTAACAAAGACCAACAACTTTCAAGGGGCCTCATAGACTCCCAACATTTGTCCAAATTTTGTTCATTGTTTAGACGGTTCATTGTTGCGACTGCATCAAGCAAAAAGAGGTCGAGGATAATAACTAATATCGATTATTAAACTATCTTTATATTATATAAACGTGCTTCTGCCTTTGATGAAAAAAAAATTGTTTCCGTGTATCTAGATAGGATTTGAAGTCACGAGCTCTTTTTGCTTGAGACGAGAGATGTAAATGGATGAAGAGGTAAAAATTTCCATCTACATGAATACATGTACGTGTATATGAAATTATTTTCATGACTTTGTCAAATATGGGAATGGTGTGGGCTGTCTACATGTATGTTTGGCACCGATTGGGGCAGCACCATGGTCCAAATGACTTCTCCATTTAATCATTAAACCAGTGCCGTCGGAGGGAGCAGTGCTGTATCCAAGTTGAGACTGAAACTATGTTAACCTTTTTTTTAATTATCGTGTTAAAGGTTTTGTTAATATTGATCTCAACATTCCTATTATTTTATATTGATTTATGTAAAATATTTTAACTATATTTCGAATGCGTCAAAATAAACGGCACGTTTCTTCGGCAATTACGTTAAGTTTCCAAACAATGGAATTTTAAGAACAACTCATGGCAGCTTCATCATCTCAAGGTTAGACTTCACAGTATATTTGCGCGCGTGTGTATGGCCAGTAAGGCACTAGTAAGCATTTACTAAACTATAGGAATTTAACTTAGTATCACATAAACATTATATTTTTAAACTAACACCTAAGCTGCTAAATGATATTGTTTTGACTAACATAATGAGGAGTAATAGTGGGTTAAGGCCCTTAGGTTGTTTGGTTGATTTTTAATCTGTAGTAATATCTTGGGATGCAGTAAAAGTTAAAGTTTTTGGCTGATCCATTGAGGAAAATGTGCATAGTATTTATGCGATACATCGGTTTTGTGTAGTAAAGAATTTATGATGATTTTCATAGCAATATTGATTTTACACTTAATTACATTTTTCTTTTCAATAATTATTTCTGTTAACATGGCAACACAAGCTATCACTTCATAAAGGCCTACTTTATTTTAAAGGAAATGGCGCGATGTGAATTGGATCATGTTTATAACATTTTAAATACATGTAATTTGGTAGCTAAGAGTTGCGACAGGAATTTTTCGGTAAAGGAACAATAACAGTGACGAATTTAGATATGGTAGTGAGTGTAGGGTGGGTATACATGGTGTGGATGCATACACCTGATGCATCAAGATCACGGAGCCATCGGAGTAGAAGCGGTGTGCGGTACGAGGGGGCTGTAAGGGCTTGTTAGAACTATTCCTAACCGTTAGTTCATAGTCTTATATCATTATTTTTAATATCTAACATACGCAACAGTATTTTTAGGAAAGTATAATCTAAATTTAAGTTTTCTCATGTTCTTAACATTACTAATTGCCTTTTCGCTAGGCTGTAACATGTTAACGATCCATTCTAACCGATTTCCTTCCGGGTGTACGTACGGTGAGTTCGGTGAGTTCGGTAACCGCATCGGTACGGGGCCGGCATTGTTAGTTTACACCGTGGCACCGACTCCATTGCGGCAACTCCGGGTGTAATTCTTTTTTTATTACTAATTCCTGTACTCACTATACAGCTTTGTCTAATACCATACAATTTTAAAAAGAAACATTGCATCGTTATTACCAAACAGAAAGCAAAATATTGAATTCACAACAATTACGTCGTCACCCAGTGTTGCCCGTTTTGGCCACGCCACAACATCTAGTCCACGTTTAAATTTAAGTCGTCAGAAACACTTCCATGTTATGATCTCAAAAAGCAAGCACTGAGTAATATGTAGTAAACAGCGGAAGTGCCTGAATATTAGCCGATCGGCTCTCGGATATATCAGTGACGTATGACATATGAAACTGCCTTTAATAGCGTTTTATATTTTTCTAACTAATGATAGTACGAGGCGCCGGGCTGCGGACGAAGTTGGTGTGTTGGACACAAATCGCTTCTGTGATGTTTTTGCTCTAGGGATATCGTATCGATTGTTCGGTTAGGCACAAATTAAATCGATACGTAGGTTACGAAATGTTCGAGGTCCTTTTTAGCGACGTTCGTCGATAGTGTTGCCATAATTTAATATTTGGCAAGGACTGTCGATGGCCGGCCGTGGGGAGGAGCTCGATTTGAATCGGCTCGATGATGCGAATACGCGGGGTTTAGTACGCGGCGCGAGTAAGAGGGATTTTGTATTTTATAGTATATTTTTGCCATTAATTTAGCGTCTACCTGATTCAACTTGAAAGATATTAATAATGTATATAATGTTAGGAAATGTTATGTACTTGCTTGGCACGTGGAAGCGGCGGGGCGACAGCTTGCCTGCTTACTCTATGTATGCTACTAGAGTAACGGAACTAGTTGTAAGTTACTAGCTTGTTTTTCGGTGAAGACGTGAAAACCTCTGACCAATTTGCCTTGGATATTATGTAGCCTTTTAGATCTGCCGAGATCGAGAACGAATCATGTTTAGCGACGCAATAAAAAAAGCTTTCAGATTATTCTATTATGTTTTTTCGTAATATTAGTGACTCCCCTATCTCTTACGGTGTTATTATATACGTTAATTTTATATTTTATGTGATTAATATTAATCTTAATATGCTTCAGTTTGTGAGGTATAAAAATGCTGTTTGAAGTGCAGGCAATTTTTGTAGTTTCATTGTCGTATTGAATAAAGTCATAAATACTAATACATTGTAGTTTGTTTGAAAATCCTTCGTAACAATATAATTGGAAACTGGTGGTGGTAAGTTACAAACTTTAATAATCTATGGTATGATCAGCCGAAATACTGGGCTAGCGTTTAAGAAATAATTTAAACGAAATATAACATTATTGATGATATGAAAACATTAAGATAATAAAAGAAATAAATGAATTCATTATGAACGTTTTGTCGATTGTATATTTGGGCTCGCACGAAATCAATTCCACAATCTTATATGTGGAAGTAAGGTCCTCGAGTAGAGCATGCGTACGGGTAAACATAGTGTTGGGTGGCCTCCCACAGGGTGGACTCAACCTGGGCCGATCTATATAGAGATCTTGCTTATGTCTAGCAGTGGACGTCTATCGACTGATGATGATAACGTCGCAATATGAATCTTTTTTAGTAAGAGATATACTAGATTAAATATTTTAAAACTGCTTTATCTTCTATTCATCACTGCCATATAAAAAATAATATCGCCTGTGAAAGATTCTTAAAAATATAATATCTTGTTCTAAAGGTATTTCTAATTTTTTTGTGATTAAATATCAACAAGAACATAACAAATAAACGATTTCTGCAATTAAACCACACAGCTTTGTAAAATGGACCTCATGGTTATACATAAAAGAACGAAAACGATTACTCGAAAGAAAGTAATATATGTGTGACAATTTGTGATGCCGATATAATGCCAAGATTAATAAAAAAAAAATTGTAGTACGTTTTTTTATCAAATTACCTTTGCATTGGCTGGATAAATTCAATTTGCACTAATTAAAACATGTGAAATTATTTACAAAATCCGATTCTGTGGTAAACTTTGTAGACGTGTTTGAATTTGTGAGAAAATTTAAGATTCTTCTATCGTAGAAAAAAAAGGGTTACATAGCAGAAGGATAATCTCTACAATGTGTCCAGCTACTATTTAAAAAATATATGCCTTTACATGCTGAGGCATCGGTAATAGACCGAACGCCTTCCAGAAGTTTTTTCAAAAAATTATACTACTGGGTTTTTCGAAGAGAGTATGTTAAAAGTTACGTGGTCGGCAACGCCTAAATGATGTCTTCGGAACTACAGGCGTTATAAATCCGGTAATAGTTTGCTATCAGGACAGCCGTGTGTTGTTTTCTACCTCTAAAGGTATATAACAAAATAGGTAGAAATTGACTCAATCTGTCAAATATAGACTACGTTTATTAGGTAGACTATGATCATGCAATTAAAAAAAGTTATAAAATATAATTTTTTAAATTTAAAACTTTCAAAATTATTTATTTTATTAAATAAGAATAGAACCTGGCAATGCATACTTCACGTCATTTTTTAACTGTCATGTGTTATTAAAATGGCTGCGATGTCGTGTTTTGGTTTGAGCGCATTGTGAAACTATTTTAATTTTACTTCGTGTAACAAAAAAATTGTGTTAAAAATTATAATTTTAAATATTAGAAATAAAATATATACTTTGCTTTCTTAACAATATATATTGAAAATGGAAAATAAAGAAAATAGGCGTAGAAAAGATAAATATGATGATGCCGATGAATATCGGAGAGAAAACAGGTCAAAGAGACCTCGCATGCGATCACATTCGCCTGCTAAAGAACGAGAACATCAAAGGGATCGTGAAAGGGACTCTAGGCGTAAACGTAAGCATTCCAAATCATGTAGCCCCGAAGTGTCTTATAAGGAAGGAAAACGTCGTAACGAAGCGCCGAACGGTGATGGAGCTAAAAACTCAGTCCCGGAAAGGAAAGCGAAAGACACCGATATGTTAAACACAAGAACTGGGGGTGCCTATATTCCTCCAGCGCGGCTTCGCATGATGCAAGCTCAAATAACAGACAAAGCGTCTGTTGCGTATCAAAGGTTAGCTTGGGAAGCGCTTAAAAAGTCAATACACGGCCACATAAATAAAATAAACGTAGGCAATATCGGCATAATAATAAAAGAATTGTTAAAAGAGAATATTGTGAGAGGGCGAGGTTTGTTGTGTCGGTCAGTCATTCAGGCTCAGGCAGCATCACCTACATTCACAAACGTTTATGCGGCTCTTGTGGCGGCTGTTAACTCAAGGTTCCCCAATATCGGCGAGCTACTCTTAAAAAGGTTGGTTATTCAATTCAAAAGAGGTTTTAAGAGAAATGATAAAGCTATTTGTATATCTTCAGCCTCTTTTATTGCTCACCTTGTAAACCAACGGGTAGCACATGAAATTTTAGCATTGGAACTATTAACATTACTTGTTGAAACTCCAACTGATGATTCAGTGGAGGTAGCAATTGCATTTCTCAAGGAATGTGGCCAAAAACTGACTGAGGTTTCCTCAAAAGGAGTTAATGCCATTTTTGAGATGTTGAGAAATATACTTCATGAGGGTCAATTGGACAAAAGAGTTCAATACATGATTGAGGTCATGTTCCAAGTGTGGAAAGATGGTTTTAAAGATCATCCAGCTTTATTAGAGGAGCTCGAACTTGTACCAGAAGAGGAACAATTCACACATCTCTTGATGTTAGATGATGCCACTGACCCACAGGATATTCTGAGTAAGTGAAATATTTGCATACTTTTCATATACATTTACAATGAACATTTTTCAGGTATTAACAGATTGTTTATTCAAATTACAGATGTGTTTAAGTTTGATGACAAATATGAGGAGAATGAACAGAAATATAAAACTGTAAGCAAAGATATCCTTGGTTCGGATGCTGAGTCAGAAGATGAGGATGGCTCTGGCGAATCTGGCAGTGAAGAGTCTGCTGAAGAAGAAGAAGAGAAAAAAGACATGACTATCATAGATAACACAGAAACAAACCTTGTTGCTTTACGTCGTACAATCTATCTGACTATTAACTCCAGTTTAGACTTTGAAGAATGTGCCCACAAATTAATGAAGATGCAGCTTAAGCCTGGACAGGAGGTTGAACTCTGTCACATGTTCCTGGACTGCTGTGCAGAGCAGAGAACTTATGAGAAGTTCTATGGTCTATTGGCCCAAAGATTTTGTAACATTAACAGAATATACATTGGACCATTTGAAGAGATATTCAAAGACTCATATTCTACAGCCCATAGATTGGATACAAATCGTCTGAGGAATGTCAGCAAGTTCTTTGCACATCTGTTATTTACGGATTCAATAAGCTGGGAGGTTATGGAGTGTGTTCGACTGAATGAAGAGGATACTACAAGCTCTAGTCGTATTTACATAAAGATTTTGTTTCAAGAACTCGCTGAGTATATGGGATTGAAGAAGTTGAACGAGCGTTTGAAGGATCCGTGAGTTCTGATTAGGGATAGTTTATGTTTCAATAATGACAGAATTGCTTAAAACCAATATGAATCCCTCAATAAATGGTATTTCTCTAAACATGGGTTAGTGTGAGGGTCATTCATGCCCTCACAAGGAGTTTGAGGCCAATAGCTGGTATTTGGCCATTTTAGTAGTAACCATATGGGTGCTGGTGACTGCATAAAGTAGTCTCTGTTATGGACTATCTTAGTATGGCAATAAACCTAAGATTGTGTTCTGAATAGAGATCCTGTGTAATTATTATGTTTGGGACCATCACCAAAAGGTTTTACAGTCATGTAACTCTAACTTGTCCAAAAGACATATCTGAAAATTTCCACCTTGGGAACAAAAAAAAAGTAATATGAATGCCTTATGGATATATTTATACATTCTCAAATATCTAAAAGTAACTGTCATTTGATCATGAACTATCTCAAGTTTTAACATATTTTTAGTTAAGATTCTGTTTTTAACTCTATCTCGTTTTTTTAGGACTCTGCAGGAAGCTTTCAGCGGTGTATTTCCTCGCGATAACCCGAAGAACACGCGGTTCTCGATAAACTTCTTCACCTCTATAGGTCTCGGCGGTCTCACTGACGAACTTCGAGAACATTTGAAGCAAATGCCAAAGGTCTGATGATTATGTGTATTAATATAGATTAAATAATAGTTATATAGATATCCTTATTGTATAGGTTTTTGCATATATCTTTGTGGTTAGTGGATTTACTGGTGATAGATCTCTGATACCGGAGACCGCCTAGTATGCAAACATTACTGTGTTTTGATTTAAAAGCACTTGCAGCTAGTGAAATTACTGGGGTAACGATACTCAACATCTTATGTTTCAAGGCGACGAGCGCAATTTAGTGTAGTGCATAATATCCTAACCAGCGTCACGTTATGAACAGGTGTATCGTTTACCAGCAGGTGACGTCGTAACGTCGCTTAGTTGAATAAAAAAAAGTATGAAGACAAGCAAAACGTTCACCTGATGTGATACTGGTTAAGATGGTATATACTTCACCACAGTATGTTCATCATTATATTTTGATTCCAACAAATTTATTGAATTCTTTTTCAGAATGTTCCAGCTCCTATCACAGAAATTAAACTAGACTCTAGTTCTGACAGCTCGAGCTCAAGCTCTAGCAGTTCAGATGATTCATCTTCAAGTGACTCAAGCTCTAGCGGTGATTATAGATTTTTCAACAATATTCTTTAGTTTTCTTTCTTCAGTCATGGTGAAACAGATTCCACTGCAATATACAAGAAATGTGAAACTGATCTTGACAAAACACACTTAAAAAATAAGAAATGCTTCAATTTGTGATCATCATCATAATTATCAGATGGTAAACGTCCACTGCAGAACATAGGCCTCCCCAATGAACTCCATATTTGTGAGGCTTCCTATTGGGAGGTTTGTGCCATTTCCGACCACTCTAAACCAATGTGGGTTAGTGGGAGCCAGAGCCTCGTATGTTGATTAGCAGGTGGCTCGGATTACGTGAGATATAGGAACCCCTACACCCCTCATCAATTTGTGATATTATATCATATAAATTATCTACTATTACTATACATCTAAAATTATAATGTACTGTGTATTAATCATTATTGTAAATCGCTCTCTTTCTCCTGCCTTTTTCCGAGCCATGTGGCGTCGGCACAGTATGTACTTCTCTTCCATATCCCTCTATCAGCCGACATATCTGAATTCACACTCTTCTTACACACGTTATCTTTCACACGATCCATCCACACTTTCTTAGGTCTTCCTCTAGACTTATGACCATCCACTTTCATTGTCATTACTTTCTTGTATATCGTAAATCAATAACAATAATAAACATTTCAGAATCATCTGATGAGGATAATGGCAAGAACACTGGCAAAAGCAAAAAATCTAAAGAAAAAAATAAACAAAAACCTTCCGAGACTATTAATGAAGAGGCAAATGAGAATAATAAAAAAAACAAAGAAAAGTCGCCTGAAAGGTGGGGCCATGATGGATTTTATGATACATATGGCCAGGGTGCTCGCCGAACAGATTCACGCCCGAAAAGATCAGATAAGGAAACAGTGCCAACTGAAAGAGTTTTAAGGAGAGATTACAAGGAAGATAATAGAAATGGTAATGATAATTCCACTCGTGATAGACGAGGAGACAACAGGAGAGAAGATAGAGAAAAAGACGAGGATAAAAGAAATCGTGAGAAAAACGTCGATTCGAGAAGAAATGAGCATGAAGACCATAGAAGAAGAGATAGAGGTTATGATAGCGATAGACGGAGACAGTACAATGATCATAGGAATGATGATGATAGAAGACGAAATGATTACCAGGAAATCAATAAAAATGAAAGAAATAATGAAAAAATTAGTAGAAGACGGAGTAGTTATGAAGATAGAAGACAAAATCGAGAAAACGACAAAGATAGAAGATACAGGGAGATCGAGGATAATAGCAAAAACATTGACGCAAAAAAAAAGCTGCATAGTGACAAAGAAAAGGACAGGGATGAAGGGTATAGAAAAAATAAAGAAGATAGTAAGTCTAAAAGAAGGGAAAAGAATAAAGAAAATGATATTGCTAATGAACCGAAAAAAGATCTAAGAAGCAATACAGAAACTCCTCGAAAAGAATATATTAGTAATAACGACGGAAGCAAAGGCAACGTGAAGAAAACAAAGAAGCAAAACGATGACGTAAATGAAGAGAGAAATAGAAGTACAAGAAAAAAAGAGAGTTCTATTAATAAAACAGATAAACAAAAGAAAAAGAAAAAACGACCTGTGAGCAGCAGTAGTAGCAGTGACAGCAGCAGCAGCAGTAGCGGAAGCAGTAGCGAGAGCAGTAGCAGTGAAGAAGAATCCAAAAGCAAGAGTAAAAAGAAAGTGAGCAGTAAAGTTATTAAGAAGAATGATAACGAGCACCATAAAGTAGAGCAAAAAAAGAAAAACAGAGAAAGTAAGAAGACAAGCGACAAAAGTGGTGACAACAGTGATGATGACAGCGAGGAAGAAATGGAGAAGAAGAAATTAGGTGGACGCTATTGGGATCAATTCGACATTTCAGGTGGAGCTGAAAGAAAGTTACAGGAACCGGAAAAACACTCGAACAGATGTGAGCGGTAGCGAATAAGATTTAATTGTAAATAGAATTTGTATGGAATTAAATAAAATGCGGATTAATACAGTAACAACTGTAAAAAATTTTTTATTTTGTAGATGATCCTCATCATCATCCGCCTATTTTTGGACAAGACAAGCATGATTCTAAAAGATGACACGGAGTCTCCATCCAGAACACAACCTCATCTCTACTGCCGTTTTGAAATAGCCACTACCTTGGACTACTTTTTGTAGTCTTCAGCACCCTGGCAGTCACTGCTGGACATAGGCCTCCACTAAAGATCTCCACATCGATCGATCCTGCGCTGCCCGTTTCCAGCTGCTTCTCGCAACGGCCACCAGGTCAACGGCCCATGTATTGGGAGGACCTGCAAACACTACGTCTTTTGGTACGCGGTCGCCATTCGAGAGAATATTAGGTTTGCTGTAGTTAGTAAAATTACTGTGGTAACGAGATATCCTGTGTGTAGCGGCGACGAGCACAATGTGGAGCAGGGTATACCATCCTAACTAGCGGCATGTTGGATTAAAAGTATAATTAATGCCATACCTGGTATCATCATCCCATAAATGATCATGACATCCCGTAAAACTGGATGAATAATTAATGTCTATGGTTTTATTACGTATATAGTAAGTGGCAGATCGCTGTTTCTAGAGACGGTTAGATATCACCGCAGCTCCTATCGCAGCCGACACATTAGTATGTAAACATTATTGTCTTCCGGTTTAAAGGGCGCTGTAGCTAGTGAAATTACTGGGGTAACGAGGCTTTACATCTTATATCTGAGGGGACGAGCGTAATGTGGTGCAGTGCATATCATACATCTTAACTAGCGCGACGTTGTTATAGGCGGGTGTATCACTTACCATCAGGTGAACGTCCCGCTCGTCTTGTCGCTGAATTACATGAAAGAAAAAAACTTAACTTGAACAGAATGTGGTGCAGTGTTAGAGGTCACGCAGAGGGCAAGGTATTTTCTCAATAGATGGCAGTTAGTTATCGCCATTAACTCACTGCAATAACTGTAGGAGATTGTAGTTAACTAAACACACAATCACAGTTATATATATTTTTATATAATAATCAACGTATCATAAAATGATATTGTCTTCCGGTTTGAAAGGCGCTGTAACTACTGATATTACTGGGGTAATGAGCCTCAACATCTTATGTCTCAAGTCGATGAGCGCAATGCATATCATCCTAGTTAATGCCACGTGGTTATGGGCAGGCGTGTCACCATCAAGTGATCTCGCTCATCTTGTTTCGTGGAAAAAAAAATAGTATATACTAACAGGTAGATATATCTTTCGCTGCAATTTTGTCGTTAAAAAAATATTAAACCATTGACAATTAATTGATTTTTATTGATAATATTGACATTTGACAGATATAAATTATTTAATACTAATAATTTGAATTAATAAATAGGTAAGTATAATACATTGCAATGGAACCGGCAGAGTCTAAGACTAGTGAAGTGACCGATGTGTCTAGTAAGACTTTCATGAAGACCATCTCCGTGCCGCTGGTTCAGGACGACGACGTGATCGTGGACAAAATGAAGCCGCAGACGTCGGCGCCGTTTTATTTGTTCTCCCTCAGCGAAAACGCAGCGCCGCCGTTCAGGGGCCCCGAAAAGGATGACCGGCCCCATATCCTAGAGAGGTTGGTCGTGACAGAGAACGACGTTGTGAATATGATCGCAGCGGCGGAAACCGATGCCGGTTTTAGGAAACACCTTGGTACGTTTATTCATTATATATAAATTTCTTTAAATTAATGTGTTTCGGTTTGAAGGGACTTATAGCTCTGGGGTAACGATACATCTTGTGTAATGGCGACGAGCATAATGTGGTGCAGTGTATACCGTATTAACTAGTGGCACGGATTACATACTGCTAGCTCTCGAAATCTCATAGCCGCATTAAAAGAGTAACTAATATAATATACATCTAGTACCACTATTCTACCGTTCTAACTAGCGCCACGTTGTTATGGGCAGGCGTATCACTTACCATCAGGTGAACGTGCCGCTTCTCTCGTTGCTTAATGGTATAAAAAAAGGAAAGCAGGTGGGAACTAGTATATATACTATATATGTATAGCTGAACTTTTCCTTGCTTTTGTTTTATTAAAAAGTTCAACCACACTCAACCAGAACATACGTCAATTTTTTTTTATTTCGCAGCCGGTTATTTAGTGGAGAAGAACATCGTTATTAACCATCATTTGTCTGAGAAGGAGTTCCTTGTGAAGTGGCTCGTCCAAGTCACTGATTTTGCGGCGCAACACGAATTCACCGCCCGCAAGCTGGCCTGCATCTTGGCGATCTATTTGAAAACTCACCTGTTCTTCAAGCAGTACTTTTGGAAGCCGCCAGCAGCGGTCTGGAAATACTTTAAGGAGACCTTGATCCGTCACACTATTGAGGTAGACATGAATGATGATAGCAGCTTTAGTTTCGAACATAATCATCATCATCATCATCAGCCGATAGACGTCCGCTGTATTATGTCGAACATAATGTATTACATAACATCTGAATATATTAAATGTAGTTTTTTTTCTCTATGAAATTAATCCAGAAGACGTTGACTACTAGAATAGGAATTGAGATGTTTACTCATAAAAATGAGGCGCTAGTTATCTGTCGGCTGATAGTGATGATGGTGAAGTCTCGTTATTTATATTATCACGCCTTTTTCCCAGTAGGATTAGGCAGAGGTGAATAAACACCCACATTTCGCCAGATGTGGTCAGATTAGATCCCATGTAACAGGGGGCGAGCCTGTTGCCACTTTATTGGGGCCACCACACGCACACACAATGAAGTCTCGTTACCTCAGTAATTTCACTAGCTCTAATGCATGTCATACCGTAACGCAGTAATGTTTGCACTCTACTGTTTGGCTGCGGAAATCGATGTTGCGGTGGTACTTGGTATCCAGTTTAATGCTAAAATATTCATTTAATTAATAACGTTCTCTCGTTTCAAGGATTCTCCGGACGGATGTGAAGTATTTGAACCGGAAGAGAGTTACGACATACTGTCGCATTTTCACGCTTTGTACCTGAGCAACCTGCCGCTGATACACATACTGTGTTTTGGGGTGTACAGGTTAAAACTTACATGGGCATTTTAAATGTATACGCAAAATAGTGTTTGAAATATAATAAATTATTACTTTGATTTTTTTATATAAATTATTTTTCCTGTCTAATTATTATGCGTACCGGTAGACTTAGTGTTGGCAGGCCCGCCACCAGGTGGTCCGACAATCTGGTGAAGGTTGCAGCGCAGGATCGATCGATGTAGAGATCTTTGGGGGACGCCTATATCTAGTAGTCGACATCTAACGGCTGATAATGATGATGATTCCCTACATATCAGAGAAGGCGACTAAAAGGGTCCACGGGTTCGTGAGCCTTGGTGGGAGCCCACACAGCTCAATAAGTGAGGCTGAGGTAAGTGAGGAAGACGGTAAATGCTTGGTGGTCTTGTATTTGCCGTAGCACAGCGTGGGCGCTAAGGAGGGCTTTGCTTTTCCGTGGGATGTTTTAGCCAGAGTGCAGGGGGGCACCGGTGCGTTCCGTAGGTGTCGGAACCCCTCCTTATGCACTAAGAGAGGTCACCGAGGGGGATTTAGTGGGTAAAAGCCCCACACAACCTTATCTTCCCCCAGAAGCATGGTCTCTTTTAAGAATATTTCCCACGCTATAAAAAAAAGGTCCCTGTTACTGGAGGCCGTCTAGGTACCCCCATAGCGCCTATTGCAGCCGAAAACATTACTGTGTTCCGGTTTGAAGCTAATGAAATTACTGAAGTAGCGATACTCAACAACTTAGGTCTCAATGTGTCGCTGTTTGTGTGCTTTACTATAATGCATCTCAAGCTGATTTTTGAAAGGGTGTTCATTCTTAGAAGTTAAGTATAAGTGCAATATAGTGCTGTGTATAACATTCAAACTAGCTCCACAATATTATAGATACGCACTTACTACAGATGAACTTCATGCTTGTATCGTCGTATAAAAAAAAAATAACTGGAAAATATCCGGTGTTTTAAATGGAATATCCCTAATCAAGATAAGCGGTTTATTTGGTAAAATAAGGGGTTTTACCGTACATATATATCACGCCTCGTTACCAGTGGGGTAGGTAGAGACCACCTCTCTCTACTTGCTATGATCCTGGCACACCTCTCCCACTTCCTCCACTTTCATGAGCGTCTTCATGCATGCTCGTCGCTTGCAAGTACTCTTGACTCGGCATTTCTTTAAGACATTTTCGATTTGATCGAAATATGTAGCCTGCACCGACTTTTCCAATCATTCTTACCATGTATACTTCTTTCGTTAATCTTCTTTTATCCATTCTTTTAACATGGCCGATCCATCTAAGCATCCCTTTATCTATCCCGTATCACACTGTTCCTTACCTTGTCCATCAGCTTCACTCCAGTTGTACTCCTCAGGCTTCTCATCACCACAGCATTAATCCTACTTCCAGGTTTCTTCTGCCATACCAAACATTCACTACCATACATCAGTGTGAGGATCAACACGCCTCTATGCACAGCCAGACGAGCACTTTGTGATACGTTCCAGCTATTCATAAAGTTATGAAGTGTCCCTTTCAAAACTTTTCTTTCAATATCATCATCACACTTGCCATGTCTCCTAAACTGTGTACTCAGATATACAAATTGTTTCATTTGTTCCACTTTTTGTCCCTCAATCACAAACAACGGTTTGTCATATATTCTTCTCTTTCAAAAACCATTACTTTAGTCTTGCTTACATTGACTTTCATTCCTTTGCTTGTTAAAGCACCGTGCACCATGTCTACCATCGCTTGCAACTCTTAGGGTTTAACCACTTTGAACAAATGGATAAACATTAATAATATAACCTTACCTTACTATTCTTTTATTTTGTTTAACGGCGCTGGGCACTAGGTAGACAGAGGACATAAGAAATATCACTGGGAGCCACGGGATTCAACCAGCACAAGACCCTCGTTTGAAATGACGATCATCAACATGGCTGGAATCTTTTTTTTTAATTTCCAGCCAAAGTACATAGATCTTTTAACGAGTATCCACTCGACAACTTAGAAGAAACAAGTTATTACTTTGGTAATGACCTAGAGTCTGTTAGTTTTTTTTTATTTAGTTAAGCGACGAGACCAGCGGGACGTTCACCTGATGGTGATACACCTGCCCATAGATAGCAACATGGCGCTAGTTAAGATGGCATGCACTGCACATTGTGCTCCTCACCAGAGGCGTATCAAAGTAATAACACTAGCCACAGCGCCCATCAAACCGGAACACAATAATGTTTGTACAATCCTGTTCGTCGGCCGCAATACGCGCTGCTGTAGTACCCACCTAGACGACTGAGACCTCCCCCACCAGTAAAGTGTCAACATTTTGTTCTTTAAGCTTAATCTTTCTGTTGGTTGCCCGTCTAGAAACTTCTATAAATAAGAAAGATGGCTACTACTTATTTTGTCTACGGTCACCTAAAATTTTGTATCAGAGATTAGTTATATATAAGAAATAAATTTCTTGTTATTTTATATGGGAAAATAAACACGCAATTAGAATATTAATTATTTATTACAGTTTGGCTTAATTCTACTTTATGCTTCTTAACTTTTCTTCTTTTTCTTACTTTACCATCTTTTACTCCTTTTTTATCATTATTAATGATGCCAGGTTTCTTCTTCTTTTTCTTACATGACAAAGGATTTGGGTTGTGAGGTTTTCTCTTTTTGATCACCATTTTAGCTTCTTCAACCTTTTCGTCTACTCCTAACGCCTTCTTCATAGATTTCAATGACTCATTTTGTGTTTCAGTAATAAAAGTAAAGTTTGATTCTAAAGTGTGACCGGATTTTTCGTAGCTTGCTTTAGATGGCTTTTCGAGTGTTGGTGATTTACTATGTAAATACAGCAGTGGAACACCAGCCTTCGCCCTCATGTTTTCCTGCAAATCCCTGTCCTGTGAAGCTAGAATGTAATGCTTTTCATTTCTGTTGCCGATCATAGATTTAATGCAATGTGATCCTGTCACTGGTTCTTTATGTCCACATTCATGAATGCCAAACTGTTTTAGAATTGTTAAAGCGCCATGAGTTTTTTTGGATATTTTTTCAGTTTCTATTATAATGCATCTAGTTGTCAATAATTTAGCTTGCCCATTTAGATATTTTGGTATTTGTTCCTTAATGTTAATGTGCTCCTGAAACATAAATTGATTAATAGGTAATGTAACATGTTATTAAATATTTCTATGCGAAATTGTTTTTAATATCAAATCATGATTTTTGTAGTGACTTATTAGTCAGTCAGTAGTAGCATAAAAATATTGAATGTATTTGAATTTATTGTATCCCTTTTGAAGATTTGTCTTATGTTGACATTTATGTACACTACTAACATTAAAAATATTTCTATTGTCTTACTTTTAGGTAAACTCTTAAGAATAAATGTAATAAAGACAAAATTACTTTTAAATATAAAGAGATGCCATGTTAACACAAATAACAACAGAGAATACCTAGTTTTGATTACTGCCAACTGGTTCTGGAAAGTTCTCTTGCCAACGCATGCTTTGTTCTCTTAATGTTAGGTGAGAATCTACACTGTCTGCCTCTGGATCAGGCAGCTCTTCCAGAGGAACTTGAATGTCCTCATGAGGGAGTCGCTCTGCCTGCCACTCTTCGTCCACGATGTCTATCAGACGACCAATGCGACGGTATTTACTGTCCATTCTGTTCAGATATATTTAGATAATGTATTAAAACAATTTTGTTAAAGTTAACCTATGTCAGTGTTTATTTCAAGTATCACTTACAACAAAACTCTAACATTATAATCAATAGTGTACACCGCCATTAAAAGAACAAATCAATTGTCAGTGTAAATAAATAATCACCATACATAATGTCAACATTAGCGAAAATAATTATACTTTTAGGATGTATAGAATAGCAGTAAACAAAGATAAGTCTTCTCAGTTCTTGACGTCGTTTGATAAAATGAACTTACTTTGAAAGCGGCAAAACAAAAAGTGCCATCTAAAAGCACTTGATATGGCTGATGGAAACCGTAATTGTTGTAGTAAAATTTTAAGTACTTCTGGACTTTTTTATACCTTGTTATTTTCATCTTTTAAAATCACGTACAAACCTTTTCTTTGTCAGTAACTTGAATAACTCCGAATTAAATGGTATATATTAATTTACACCGACATGCGACTAGGCGTGGACTGCGCTTTCAACTGTGACATTAATTAGACATTGACATTATAAAAATATTGTTTTGTCGTAAGACTTTTACATGAATATTGTGATATAAATTGATTGTTTAGAATTATTTTGTAAAATTAAAATATTTACTTAAACAATTTAAGCAATGAAAAAATTTTTTTTTTAATTTTTCTTAAAGTTGTAATATTTTTTTTTTACATAGACAAAGGAAGTTATTTCCATAGACACTATTTTAAGAATCATCTCGCTCGCTCTCTCGCTTCCATGTTTGTTCGTGGTCATTTCGCATTTCTGTGCTAGATTTTCCAGTTTAGCATTCCGAATTAATGATTTTATTCATACAATTGTGTGATTAATGAGATTTTCGGCATCACGGCGACCTTGTGAGGATTTGTCGCCCGACATTAAGTGTATATCATCAATAGAATAACAGGGAGGGTACGTCTTTCATGTCCTTATAATCAAGTAAATGCGTCATTTTATCGAATATTATCGAGTGTGAACTCATTGTAGCCGGATTAGTTTTAGTATTTGTGTTTATGTGGCCCCAGTTAGGCAGCGTTAAGGTGAAACGACGTTGTCTTGTGATTTGATTACGTCCAGCTGATTAGTAGGAGGGCGATTTATAACTTACAGACTTGCGAAGGAAATGGATTGCTACGGGTAGATAGGGTTAGTCATCGGTGCTGCAGCCGCGCTCTCTCCTGCAGCCGATAACTAATTTGAAAAAAATTGATTGTAGGTCCCCCAACTGCGCCTAATGATCGCAGATAAAGTGCCATTGTTCAAAGTTTCTTTGTGATTTTACGATGATAGCACAGAAAGATAACACGTTCTTGTTTACCGTTTCTTAGGTGTTACTCTAAATTGCGTTTGTTTTTCTCGGGTGGTGATCGCTTTGTTTAATCAAAAGTTTTTCCTATTTTATTTTACCTTACTTTATAAGTAAGGTAATAATTTGTCGATGGTATCAAATTGTGTTTTCGTTTCACTGGTAGCTGGTGAGTAATTTTCACTTTTCAACAATTTGGAATGCAGATTAATATATTGAATTCTTTTAGTAAAGTATTATTACTTTATTATAGAGACAAAACAGTACTTGTTTTTAAACCTATGAATCCCACTCTTACATTGCTTGCTTTGTGTGACTTAGTAACTTTTCAATACATTTAAGTTTTTAAAATTAAACCTGTATAGTTTAATAAACATAGCCATATTGTTATAGCAATTCACAATGCACTTGGCATTTTAAATCTACACTTAATATTTCTAACCATCATTGTCAATTTTCCTGACCTCCTAAAGAAGGACAAGGCTGTTGACAATGTAATATTTAGTCAATACAATAAGAGTTTGATCTCTAGTTTTTCCTCTTTGTTTTTATGTACCTATATTTACACAAGTCCTCTCATTTTATTAAACTATATCAATAAAAATATTTATAAATATCATAATTATTTTATCTAATAGGATATTAGGTATATTATATTTATTTAAATTGATATTTCTCATTTTCACTGTTAGTCATTTATCAAAATTTGCATATGGCAGTCTTTGTTTGTGCCACATTTTAGGCTTTGTTTTTACTAAGGTCTGCTGGTTTTGACCCAGTTTTTTGTATTGCAAGTGTTTTTACACTAAAATAAAAAATTTCTTAGTTATGAGCTAGAAAAACTGATGACATTATATATGTTGGAAGTATTTAATCTATATTATCTAGAATGGTTAGAGTAGAATAAGAAACAGACATAAATTTTTTAAAAAGTTAGAATTTTTTTAAGAAACTAGTTTGTATTTTGATTGTATGATATTTTTAGAGTAAATAGACAGTATAATTTATATTATCCTATGTATACTTAATCTATAATTAATGTGTAAAACAACTTCATTTTATTTAACTCACTTCACTGGCATATGTTTCTCATATAGAGTATTGTCTTGTGGAGGTCTATAATGTGCACATGTATTACTAAATAGTTTATTGAAAGTTACAAAGCCATTTCAATTTAAATGACAAGGAAATTCTCTTAAATTATGGGTTAATAAGAATGGTTGAATTGGTTCAATATAGTTAAGCAATTAATATGCCTGCTTTGTGTCATATTATATAAAGAAGTCATTACCTATTGAAACTACTACTGCTAAAAGTATACAGCTGACCTTAACTTCAACAAGTCCACAGAAAAACGTGGAGTGCTAATAAGAAGTCCGAAGTGATGATAATATATGATTATTGTGCACTTTATCAATTAACACTCGTATATGAATTATTTGTATTGTATTTTATTTATTTTTTACCAGGCGATGGCAACAAACAGGAGCGGAGCGGCACAGAGGCCAAACGGTGCGCCACAGACGAAAGTGTGCCAGTTCAAGCTGGTGCTGCTAGGCGAATCGGCGGTGGGCAAGTCATCGCTGGTGCTGCGCTTCGTGAAGGGCCAATTCCACGAGTACCAGGAGAGCACGATCGGCGCGGCGTTCCTCACGCAGACGGTCTGCCTCGATGACACCACTGTTAAGTTCGAAATTTGGGATACAGCGGGCCAGGAGAGGTGAGTCAGATTACGGTCATAAGTATAATATGTATAGCATTCTGCTGTGTAACAAATTAAATAGCTGATAATCGAGATCTCTTATCTGTAAGTGATGTGTATATTGTAGTGTTATATAAATATATAAACTATCTTCTAGTTATTAATGGAAGTTGTATTTCTCACAATCCAGCTAAAGGTCTACTTGTTTAGTGACATCATGGGATTAAATATCTAATTGAATTACCTAGAAAGTTGCATGGTTGAGAGTAGTGATTTTATATTTCAAATGTTGTCAGTCTTATGAACATACAGTCAAGAATTTATGTGAAATGTCGAGGTTAGGAAAACCTAAGTGGGAGTTGATGGGGTTTAACTAAACCAATATAATCTACACACTGATCTGGTTTAGTACATATAAAAAAATCATAGAAGTTACAATAAACTAAGATAAGAGGTAAAAAAACTCATTAACATCAGTATTTCCTCATAATATACACATTGATTGTATATATTATGAGGAATTATATGAACTGGTTATAAAAAAAAATTGCAAATGATTTATAATTAAGCAGATGTTTATATAAACATGTCCGTCTGGACTATACATTAATGTTTGTTGAACTCTAATTATTACTGAAACGGTATTCTAATAATAAAGCCAAAAGAAATTATGTCTACAGGGCATGGATTGACCACAGTCTGTCTCCCATCGCTGGATGCCCTTCAATCACAAGAAAAACAAAGTCATCTACCAAATTGATTCAATATGTACAAATATCTCATGATCTTGAAATCTTTAAGTTTGATGCTTTCATAGAACATGTGACTCAAGCTTGTTGAAGTTTGAATCTCTTCGTAGCTTATTCATATTCCATGAAGTTCCAACTCTATTATAAAATGGTTCATTGCTTATCCTCTTTCACGATGGCTTAAGTGTTGAATCATATTTAAATGGTGTTTGTCATTGTTATTAAAATAAAGGTTATTAAACTTATATGGAAAACGTTCATCATCATTGTCTAATAGGTGTCCACTGCTGGAGTCGGTCTTGTTTTGTTTGAATCCAGTGGTTCCAAGTGATTCACTATTATTATTATCAGCCGGATAAAGCCCCCTGCTGAGCATAAGCCTCCCAAAAGGTTTCTCATTGAGGGGTAATTGGGCTTTAGTCAGTGTGTAGTCAGAGCCTCATCTGTTATTCAGCAGGGTGCACCGCATGCAGGTGGGGTTTACTTGGACTCCGTAAGACATTGGGTAGAATCTCTTACATCCCACAGTCAGTCATTCCTTGATGATGTTAACTTGACTTGTAAGCACCATCATCAACCGATAGATGTCCACTGCTGGACATGTGTCCTTCCCTGAATATCTCCACACCGATCGGTCCTGCGCTGCCTGCATCCGCCGGCTTCACCAGGTCGCCTGTTCACTTTGCGGGTGGCAACCACTCCAGAACCTAACTTAAGTCTAGCAATTATTTGGGCTATATCGGTGATTAGTTGTTGTCCGAGGTTTATTGTGAGCAGCTGATCAGGTTGCATCTGTCTCAGGACATATGTAGACTCTCTTTCTTCTTAGTCGGTATCACTCGTGACATTACTCTGATGGCCGCCTTCCTAGTACGTTCATATAGCGGTAAAATGATGAGCCATATGTTGCCGGCTTTATCTGATCAGTCCATCTCATAGGCGTCCTTCCCCGTGGCCTGGTACCCTAAACCTTTCCCTGATGTTCGATTGTTCCTGATCGTCCATTTGGATTGTCACCTGGTGGTAAGTTATAACAGTTGATATCTATTTTTTCACCATCAGTAACTTAGTAATTGAGAACATGTTATGTGATGGAATATGTGGATCTAAAGCTGTTGTTCATCTTTCCGGCAGGTATCACAGCTTGGCGCCGATGTACTACCGGGGCGCTCAGGCGGCGATTGTCGTGTATGACATAACTAATCAGGTGAGTGTCCCCCACCCTCACCCTCAACCTCACCGCGACCCACCACCTCACCCAACTCGTCAACCTCGCCCTTGTACGCGCTCGTGTTTAACTTTGAAATATACTCGAGTGAAACATAATGCCTACATAACTGAATTAACCATATCAATACTGTTTGTCTTTGGTGTACCTTGGTGCTGAATCATCAGGTCTACAGCACTACTTCCTTATTCATGAAGAAACTTATACAACTTGGGATGTTCACACTGCATCACACTGTCTGTATGCGTCGCATTGAGAGAAATCGTTGTCTCGTCGTGGGTAGTTAAAGCCGTGAATACTTTAACGTCTCTGGTTAGGATGCTTACACTGCACCATATTGTTGTGTTACGATCCATCTTGAGGACCTGTTGGTGATGAATATAAAGTTAACTGTGTTTCCGCCGGCCGTTATACATATATTTATATTTATTTATATAGATACAACAATAATTATAATAATCAGCTGTTGCTGGAGAACCTCCCGAATTACTGGTAACCCCATTTAATTACTTCACCACGAGGTATACATTTACCCCTCATACTGTCTACTGGAGCAATCGTATGTATAAGTTCGTTATATCATTGCTGCCGGAAACTGTCTAGGTACCACCGCAGCTCTTATTTCCGCCTATAGACAGTAGTATGCAATTGCCGTGTTCCGGTTTGAAGGGCGCGGTAGCGAGTGAAATTACTGAAGATTTATACTTGATATCTCATGTATTTATTACAACCAGGCGAAATAATTTTAGGATCAAAAATTTGATATTGATTTTTTTTTTCTTATCGAAGCGACGAGCTATACGTTCACCTGATTTTAAGTGACACGCCTGCCGTAGTGCAGTAGTAACTTGTCGCTAGATGATGTAATGCATGTTGGAGAACATGAGATGTCTAATCTGGATATTTCATTGATTCGACTAGCTACAGCGCCCTTCAATCCGGACAGTAATGTTTGTCGGCTGCAATACGCTCTGCGTTGTTTAACAGTTATATATACGTCTTAGAATAAATCTCGTGTATTGTCAGTTTGGTTGTTATGGATGACAAGGTTGCCGACCGCTGGCAGTGGACATTACACCAGATAAAGGTCCAGCGAACGCCGGTGGGCGGTGGGCGTACGCGATAGCTCCGGCAGAGCAGCCGACTGCTACACTTCACACCGCTCGATATCACCGATAGGGCCTCCGCTGGTCTCATACCATCACTCCGAGGTCAATGACCTCGCGCAGTATATATATACTATTACATTGAAATATTTTAATACCCTATTGCCATATATATTATAGCAACAGTGTAAACGCGATCACCAGTTATATCACACCTGATGGTAACGTCCAACTCCTGTGCTACTCTGGGGAAACATCACATACATAATGCCTCTCGTACTGCAGTAATTTGACTCGCTACAACGCCTTTCAAACCGGAACACAGTAATGTTTGGAGCGCCATGAAAAAAGCTAGTGGTATGTTTACAAAGATCTCACTACTGGTAAATTAATACATCATCATCATCAGGCAATAGACGTCCATCGCATGACAGCCACCCCCCAAAAAAAAGAGCTCCACGTTCGTAGGGATTCATAAGGGGTGTTGGGAGCCGGGGCATCGTTCATTGATTAGCAGGCTGCACCACGAGCTGGTGAGGTTTGCGACTTGTGCGGGAACCCTTCCACTCCTAAAATAATAGGTTACATCCAAATGAGATATTTTTTTTTACAACACATCCTGGAGACTAAAGAGAGCTGGTACCATGCCATTACTTCGGATGTTTATACTGCAGCATAATATCAGTTACCGATCCATTAGTAAGGGTTGTCAGACAGGCTCTGGACGGCGAGAATCTACGCGCCCAGGGGTCTGGTCCACTGGTCCATAATCCTGAACCATCAACCCTAAATGACGGTGTGGGTCATGCTCAAGTATTCCTCATCCTAAGTTAATATTTATGATCTTTTTTTATCTTTTATATCATTATACGAGCGGTACGTTCACCTGATGTTAAGTGATACGCCTGCCCATATCAACGTGACTCTAGTTTGAATGGTATACTATGCGTTATATTTCCCGTCAGAGAGGGATTTGGGTGGGGGGTTGTATAATCTTAATTAGCTACTACCTGTATCGATAATTCACAATTAAATGTATGTGTGTGTGTGCGCGTTTCACCGGCTGTAGCGGCTCTTTCAATAGGATCACAATACTTGTACTACAGTCGACGCGTTTTAAACTGAGTCGTCGGGTAATAAATCATATATGTCTGTCTCGCTCGCACTTACAGGTCTTACGGAGAAGTGTAGTGATCTGCGTAAGAATTGTAGAGGTGCATATCGATATCGGGATAGATACGATCGATATGCAAGATTGTTAAGTATTAATAGATATAATTTTTCGCTGTATGAGAAATAAAAGTTTTTAATATGTAAGATAAAATGTTTGTTTGGACGTAATCATAGAGGAACTTTTTTCTCGTAGTCCGGTTTCAATTCTTTTCAAAACGGGATCACGTGAGTTACGCAGGTAGCTAAGTATCGATAACTGGTTGCATTGCGTGCACTTTACTACTGTCAGTGACATCTATTGCACGACGACTCGGTTTATAATGCGTCGAGTATAGTATTATTAGACTCTTCATGCGGAACCTTTTCCGGCTATGTCAATCACTAAATAATATCACTGGTGGTAGGTTTCTTTACTTGTGGTAGATCTCTGTCGGCGGACACCACCGCAGCGTCTATATCTGCCGCCAAACATTACCGTGTTCCGGTTTGAAGGGCGCTGTAAACTAGTGTAACTTACTCGGGTAATAAGACAATGTCAGCTGTCTGAACGTGATGCGATATAACCACGTTCGCCCCACGTTGTATACAGGCGTATCACTTACTATAGGGTGAACGTCTCACTCGTCTGGTCGCTTAATTGAATTAAAAAAATGTACCTATAAAAAAAAAGGTTGTGTACCACTGCCCTAACGTTACTCATTCGCCCGTTTAAATAAATAGCTGATAATAATTATGTGAATACATTAAGCCATTGGAAAAACAGGTTTATTGATAAAAGTACCTTAACTTGGTCTGGCTCCTGACAATCCGTCGCAATGTAGACTGGTGGTAGGTCACCATTGTCTTCAGCCCTGTAGTCTAGGGCTAACTAAACCTTGGCTGTCGTAGAAGGCGACTGGAATGCTCTAGGAGTTTCGCGGGCGTTGAGGCGTGCACTGTTAAAATCATGAGACCACTCTTGGCTGTAGATTGTGGTTGTGTACCGCATCCTGTGCTGAGAATCCTCAGCCATGTAACATGATGCTCAATCCGACGAGCACATCAATTCCCTATATCTTAGCTAAAAGGATGGATGGAGTGTAAATAAACGAAGTAGTAAAAGGTGGTCGCCGTCAGATCACCGGTTGAACGCTCCCCAGTCCTAGGTTCTTCGATTCTTGAGCAGCTGAAAGCTGTAGCGAATACTGCGTTCCCATTTCAAATGTCATCATCATCAGTATCATCAGTCGATAGACGTCCACTGCTGGACATAGGCCTACCCCAAATATTCCTACATCGATCAGGTAGAGATTCATATGGGTGGGATTTGAGCTATTTCCCACCACGCTTTGATTAACAATATGATCTTACCTGTAAGGCAAGCGCTGGGGGTAGGTCCTTGTTGCTGGAGACCGTCAAGCCAGGTACCACCTGCTATTGCAGCCGGCATACAGCTTTGTGCAAACATTACTGTGTTCCCGTTTGAAAGGTGCTGTGGCTATTTTAATTACAAGAATAACGAGACTTAACAGCTTAAGTTTCAAGCGACGAGCGCAATGTGGTGCTGTATACGATGTTATGGGTAGGCGTGTCACTTACTATCAAGTGAGTGTCCCGCTCATAGCGTAGATGAATGGAATAAAAAAGACGATGCTATAATCATACGCTCCAAAGGCCGCAATTCTTTATATGGATAAGATCCTGGAGTGGAAGAGATGGAGAGAGAGAGAGAGAGAAGATATATGTAATAGTTTATATGAAGCTCGATATTAACGGGTATATTCGTGCGGCCGTGGTGTATCACGCCACCGGCCGCAGCCCACCCCCACTGCCCACCGCTGGCCGCGCTGTGCGTGCGGTGCCCGCATTAATACCCACAATTGGATTACCTACACGCGTACGTCTTCGCAAAGTTCACGGCCACTGGCTACATAACCGGCCAGCGAACAATCGCCCGGCGTGTTACGAGTAATGTTACTTGCAGTAATTAAATCGTTTAGTATACGAGTAAAGTGATACGTTCACCAGATAAATGGCGCAATCTGGTGCTGGTTAGGATCGAATGCACAGCATCACATCCTCGTCGCCTTGATGCATACGTCTTCGAAGACCGTCTCTACACTACCACAGCTCGTATTTCCTACGCCAAACATTACTGTGTTCCGGTTTGAAGGGCGCTGTAGCTAGCGTTATTGTTGGGGTAAGGAGACTTAATGTCTGAAAGCGACGAGCACAATGTCATGCAGTGTATAACATCCTAATTAGCGTTACGTTATTGGCGAGCGTATCACTTACCATCAGGTGAACGCCTCCGCTGGTCCCGTGTTTTTGTCAAGCAAAGGTCGAGGTCTCTCCCTCAAATTAACCATCCACAGATTGAGAAAACTAATCTTGTCTTTAGCTACTCTTGTCAACTCGTAATATTTACGGTCCTTGCCCAGCAGGGATAGTATTCTTCATCATCATTATTAGACGTCTCATTGATGGGAATTGGGCCGTAACCCACCACGTTCTTCGAGTACGGGTTGATGGGTGGTCAGGGCCGCGTTTGGTATTCAGCAGGGTGCACTGTGTGCAGGTGAGGTTGACTTTGGCTCCGTAAGATATTGAGCGGAACACCTTACACCCCCTTTACGAATTTCCTAGGGTTAGCCTTGGGAATTCATAAAGGCATCCTCTTTGTAGTTGTCCGTACAATCTTCTTCTGTAGGAAAGTAGTCACCAGCCTACACTTACGAGTTAGATCTGGCTCTCATGATGTATCTCCATGTTCCCAGGACACATTCGGCCGCGCCAAGAACTGGGTGAAGGAGCTGCAGCGGCAGGCGTCGCCCTCCATCGTGATCGCGCTGGCGGGCAACAAGAGCGACCTCGCCGCGAAGCGGATGGTCGAGTTTGACGAGGCGCAGGCGTACGCGGATGAGAACGGCCTGCTGTTCATGGAGACCAGCGCCAAGACCGCCATGAACGTGAACGACATATTCCTAGCTATCGGTCAGTTTACAACAAGGAACCATTCTTTTTTTTCTATTCAACGAAGCAACGAAACGAACAGGGAGTACACCTAATAGAAAGTTATACCTCTGATTCAACACTCAAAGAGCAATGAAGAGGGCTATGCTCGGAGTTTATTTTTGCGATCCAATTAGAATTGTGGACATCCACAAAACTGAGATCATAGACATGGTCCAAAAGATTGCTAGACTTAAGTGGAAGTGGGCAGAGCACATTACTCGAGAGACCGACGGCTGATGGGGCAGTAAGGTCCTCGAATGGCGCCCCCGCCTACCGGTAGACATAGCGTTGGGTGGATCATACAAGGTGGACGCACGATCTGCTGAGAAACGTGGAACCGTTCGACCTGGATATCTTTGGGAGAAGCCTATGTACCTAGTGGACGTCAATCAGCTGATGATGATAATGAGATGAGAAAATAGATTCGTGGAAATATTAGGAAGTTTTGTGTTGAGAGGATTCATTAACCTTACTGTTTATGTAAACAAACTATTACATGATGCTGTGAAAACTTCCTGGACCATCTTATTATAGCAAGTCATAATTGCACTGCTTAATGTTAAACTTATCATCATTGTGTATAATGTAGTAAACTTTACTGACTGTGCGTGTGTGTGTGATTGCAGCGAACAAGTTACCAAAGAGCGAGGGCGCGGGCGGCGGCAGCGCGGCCGGTGCGCGGCGGCTGGCGGACGGCGAGCAGCCGCGCGCCTCCACCTGCTGCAAGTGATACCGCGCCGAAACGGTAACCACCACAACCATCACACATTACATCCACCAGCCCTTCCGTTTGCCCTTGCCATGAGAATGCCCGTCTTATCGGGAATAATGCAACAATTCTTTCTTTACTCCTTCGCCCTTTCGTTCTTTACTCCTTTGCTCATTGGAACTGCAAGACCAATGGTGTTCAATAGTTCTTATATAGTAAAGGATAGCTATAACAGAAAGATATTTCTTTCTTCTTCTTCTTTCATTTACATCACAAGTCTGATGAAGCTGATAAAAAAGCACTAACTTCTCCAAAAACAAAAATATTTTAATATGTTGACGAGATGACTGAGACGTTCCTTTGATGGTTAATCATACGCCTGCCTGCTTATAATAACATGACGCTGATATGATGGTATACACCACCACATTTCACTCTCCTTGTCTTTACTTTTCTGCTGTTTGGCTGTGGAAGTAGACACTGCAGTGGTACTTACCTAGACAGTCTCCAGCAACTGAGGATTCTCAACAGTGGCTCTGAACACCGTTGTCTGTTCCAATTTGTGCTGCTTCGTGTTTCCCGAACCCGGTTTGAAGGGTTGCAACTTACTGCAATAAGGAGAGACATCTTTAATCCTCAAGCTGACGAGGGTAATGTACTGCTGTGTATATAACTCCTGTGTTTTACTGATGGTAGGTCTTTATTGCCGGAGATCGTCTAATTGGGTACCACCGCAGCGCCTATTTCTGCCGCCAAACGGTAGAGTGCAAACTTTACTGTGTTCCGGTTTAAAGGGCCCTGTAGCTAATGTAATCACTGCGGTAAGGAGACTTAACACTAACTAGCGCTATGTAGTTATCGGCGGGCGTATCACTTACCATCAGATTAAAGTATCGATAG
This sequence comes from Troides aeacus, assembly GCA_033220335.2. Lineage (NCBI taxonomy): Eukaryota > Metazoa > Arthropoda > Insecta > Lepidoptera > Papilionidae > Troides > Troides aeacus. The sequence continues at coordinate 13,194,937 of CM067271.1, forward strand.
TCTCGTCGCTTTGAAGGATTTAAAAAAAAAATAATGATTTGTTTGGTGTTTAATGGTTGCAGATAATACTGTACGAGGGTGAGTGCGAGCGCGGGGGCCGGCGCACGCGCTAGGAGGTCCGTCTCCATGCCCGCGCGCCTGCGGTACCGACCACCGTACGGACGCTTACACATACATATATATATATATATATATATATATATATATATATATATATAGTTATCATACGAGAACTCCTGGCACCCTTCCTCCATTTATCCTCATTCCAGACCTCACGGTAATTAACAAGCTCTACATTCAAACTAAGTAACTGTTCAAGCTATCGGTCAACAAGAGCAATGGATCTATAAGCAATTGGAGGGCTATTCAAAACATAAACATTTTGTATTTATGAGGACCAATCACAACATACCAAGTATAACTGGTGACAGGATCCAGGAATTGCAGATCCAGACCGCCGTAGACAGTTCATTATGAACTCTATTATTTACGCACCGCATTTCGTGTTTTTATACATGCACACGTTTAATTCATTACTTTTATCATCATCATGTAAATATATATAAATGGATTACATCCGATTAGAACTTTAAACTTCATTGTTAGAAAATGTGTTGGCGCGTAAAATTTATTTTCAATATGGCGATGTTCATCCCTTCCGCATCCGTTGTCCACTTGTGAACATTCAAATGAATTTTAATTTCACGCGGCTGTGGGAATAATGAACATTTGCAGGATATATTCATTACTATTGTACTGACATACGTCAGCGAAGCTGTTAAACTGACAGCTGCCAATGAGCCAGTGTTGCCAACACGTACCCAAAATATTTACCGTTAGATAATTACTATAAATTTTACTTTTCGTTATTTCTACTTATTACTATACAACTCAATCCCCTACGCCCCCTTCTCATTTACAAATTTTAGTTTTATAATTTTTGTATCAGCATATATACATAAAACAATAAAAGATATTTTTAAGTTATGAATAAAAAAAAAAAACTATCTATTACAATATTGATATGTAAAATTATAATTAGTAATTATTAGCTAATGCGAGGTTAGCTTAGATAACTTTGAATAGGATTTAATACTATTATAAAATGTACTTGTTAATGAAATGGTTATGGAAATAATAAGCTTCGTGGATATTATTTAATTTTTCTATGATGCAACACTAAATAAAAAAAAAGTAGTGTAGTCAGTGTGATATGTATAGGTAGCCATCGGTCGGTACCGCGGGCGGAAGTGTCGCGTTCAAGTTGATAGTAAGAGGATGATCAGCAGTAAACTTATAGTTAAACATATATGTATATATATATATATAATGTTTACTTCCTCATCACCTACACAGACCTTACTGCGTTCATTTGAATTAAAAGTTATGTAAAAAGAATTAACTAAATTATATATATATATTACGAGTTATGTAAAATAAATTTATTCTTTATGGCGGTTCGCGTATAATTTGATCGCTGTTACTAGTAATACGTTCACTTTTTCACGCTAACAAGTAACATTGTTTTATACAAGCGATGCGTCACCACACGCCGTCGTCATCAGCTATTGCGTTTCAAATAATCAGTGAAAAGTAAAAAAAAATGAGCTATATTAATTTTTTTTTTAAAGCTGTCATATCTACATACATTTATATATTTTTTGTTTAAAAATTTATATTAATATTTATTTAACGTTAATTGTTATAAATTTGAGCTTAATGAATTACAGCGTGTTATCAGATTTATGGTTCAGTATCTTTGTATAGAAGAAAAATCGCGTTTATGGTCACCGCGATAATACATTGCTTGGTTTAAAGTGGCGCTTAAAATTATACAGTCAGATAAAAAAAGATTAAATCGACTAACCGGCTGTATGGTTTTATGTCTTTTGCCTTGTTCACGTTGAAAAATTTTTGTAATTTTGTCTCTGTCCCCCACTTCCCAAGTGGGGTATGTAACGAGATATTTGTAACGCTATAGCTTGAAGGATATTTAGCTACTTTTCACATGGCTCGTCGTATACGAGATAATTTTAGGCGCGTAACGAATTTATTTATATCACTTCTTTTTAATTGATGTTTTAAGGTAATTTTGTACATCTCCCTTCCCCCCAAACTTGTGTCCGAGCATTTTAACTATTCGTGCCCCCGTCCCCCCCGCCGCCGCGGACCGAGTTTAAATTTTTTTTATTTTAACATGTAGTTCAAAATACATAATATACATATATATATATATATATAGATATAACAGATTTACGCGGCTCAGTTAGATCGTTGTAGTTTTTAAAACTAAACATTCAGCGAACGGTTTATGTATAAATAATAATTGTAATTATATACCACTGTAAGTGAAGCGTTATTCGGACTCGCTGTCGCCGCGGGAGTTTTCACCATCACCATCGTTTCAACATCAGCAAAATGTTAATGTCGCATTCCAAGCGGAGCACCCGCCAACCGTAGTTTGTAGAAAGTTGATATCTACGTTTCACTGGCAACACACGCCTTGTAACGGTCAATAATTTTTAAATTGTTTATGGGCAATGTTGCCCACTATATGTCCGTTGTAGTAACAATGGGGCGTTATTGTGCTTTTATAACCCACGGCTAATAATTTAAGGTCGCACCGGTCAGCTGAACCGGTTCCCGCTTACGGTTGTTAACAATTGGTTTCGTTGCCGCGCGCCGGAGTCTAGTGGTTTCCTTAGAATTAGCGAAGGTGAACATGTACCGGAGACAGACCGGGCAGTGCAGCATCAAGACGTGTGCCGACATGTCCCAACGCTGCGGGATGAGCTGGTCACCCATAGTCTACACTTAAAGAGAAACGTAACTATGTATTATTTATATCTACATTTGAATGCATTCGTGCATTTGTTATACGATTATTAAAAAAACTAAATTGAGTTTAGATTTTTTTTTTATTTGAATAATTACATAAATATATCATCCAGCGATTGACAACGGATGGCTTTTCGTCGCACGCTCTCATCCGTGTCTATGGTCGGTCTCATCCCGCGCACTGTCACAGCCCGTTTCTCTTGCTAAAAAATACAGTAATCCCCCCCTATGACACGGTAGTGTAGGAGGTTCCCCGTATAACGTCTTTTTATGACCTCGTATAACGCGTTACGTATAAATTATTCACTTTAAACTTTTCTCCCTAAAGGGGGTTGAAACCGGTTATTAAGAAAACACTATTATGAACGAAATATATACGTTTTATTAAAATCAACTAAAAACGTTTAAAATAAAAAGCTCTTTTATGCTTTTGACCTAAAAAAAGATATAATTTAAATGAAATAGTAATTATGAACTATACAAATCATTATAAACTTAACAGTACACAAATATAATGTAGAAAACCTGCGCGTTATATGGGGGAATCCCCCATATAACGCGCAGGAAGAACAGTTATACGAGGGATGGAAATCGCGTAATATGAAAATGTGTTCTAAGAGTACCGTGCTATAGGGGGGATTACTGTACATCAGCGTCGTATCTCTACGTTGAGAGTGAAATTTAAAATGTTTATGAACAGTGCAATATTTATCTGCGTCCGTGTACCCGCTTCCGGCAACTATTTGACGTTTATCACTTTGACCACGGGACAATGTGGACTCCAAGTTGGACACTACCGATAGATGTAGACGTTAGTGATGAGCGCCCGATCGTTTAGATGCTTTTATCGAAATGTACATAAGCGCGGGGTTGGGCTTAACAGGATCGGCCCGACGGTGGGAAGCAGTGGCGGGTCGCGAGCCGTGTAGATGTGGGTAGAGTAGGGGCCGCGGCGGACGTTCTCGAGTTCGTAACGGTGCGGCGCGGAGCGGAGCGGACACCGGCGAGCGGGCGGGCGTCGGTCGACGGTCGTACTCTATGTTTTTGTATTGTGTAAATATTTTCGATTTATTAAGATTATTATATTGAATAAAAAAATATTGTAAATGGACGCCGCGCTCTTTCATTTGCAGCAGCACGAGTCCCAACCGCGCTGAGCACGAACACCGGCATAAGTTGCTTTTGTAATTAATATATAGCAGAGGTGTCCTGGTTCTATCACATAAATAAAACATCAGCCGATATACATCCACTGTTGGACATGGACCTTTTTTATTTATTTTTTTAAATGAGGGAAATGTCTTTGCATACCACCTGCCCTCGCGAAGACAATAAGAGGTTATGTCGGACTTGTACCGACTAAAACCCTCACAATGTTCCACCGTAGTCGCTTTAAAGCTGGGTCGCGAGAACGCTTTCACACATCTCCGGCGATCCCGCTAGCGCTGGCTGCAGCGCACAGCTTCATCTCGGAGGGAGAGACCCTTACCACCTTTCCAACTCTTGAAGAGCGCTCTGGAATATATAGATAAAACGCAATACCAACACTGCTCTCCCTCCGAGACTCCATCACAGCTTCGAAAGGGAGTTCAAGCTAGCCTAGCACATGTCCGAGGTGAGCTCACCTGGCGCTACCACTTTGGGCCGGCCGGGTAGGTTCTTAGCTTTACCGTGACCATAGAGGAGATCGGACTGGTCCACCGGTTCAAAGTAGCACAGCGGGCGATAGAGAGAGCTATGCTTGGCGTTTCTCTAAGGGATAAAATCCGGAACGGAGGAATTCGACGGAGAACTGAAGTTGTCGACGTAGCTCTCAAAATCTGCAAGCTGAAGTGGCAGTGAGCCGGCCATGTCTGTCGTGTCAGTGACGGCTGGTGGGAGAGGAAAGTCTTGGAGTGGAGGCCGCGTACAGGTTGTAGAAGTGTAAGTCGCGCTCCCACCAGATAGATCGATGACATCATCATGGCGGTCGGAAGTGGGTGGATGCGAGAAGCTGAAGATCGCATTTGGTGGAAGACATTGTAGAAGGCCTATATCCAGCAGTAGATAAAGGCTGATAATGATTATGATGCTTATAGCAACAAACCTACAATCACATCGAAAATACATAGTTAGAATATTTCCACAATTTTATTTGAAGAAACGAGTGAGACGTTCACCTGATAGTAAGTGATACGCTCATCCAACTTGGTAATAACTTAATGGACTAACTACATTAGAATATTAATATCACTGTGCGTGATAAATGTTATCATTCTCATTAGACTTATATATTGACATCTCATGGTGACAGATTCCTCAGCAAGAACGGTTAGAAAGAAACTAACGTGTTGATATTCCCGATTAAGAGCTTAAAAGAATGTTTACTGGTGACAGGTCTCTTTAGTCTGGTTAGGTAATACTACAGCCTTTACTGCATCCGACAAACAACAGTGTGAAAAAACTACTGTGTTCCGGTTCGAAGAGAGCTGCAGCTAGGATAACGAGCGCCATGTGCAGAGTATAACATCCCTGCGCCACGTTATCGACTAGCGTATCACTTGCCGTCAGGTGAAGGTACCACTCGTCTGCTATTCTTGGATAAAAAAAAAATAGGTACTACCATAGACTACACAGCGATGGTAATCATATAGCCGATTCCAGAGGTCGTCAACGTTTTTTTCCTCCATTTCATATTGGATACAATAAAATGCGGGCGTTAATTTAATCTTTTAATACCTAATTAGGAATTAAAATACAATAGTGCTTCTAGACTGGTAACACCGTCCGATAAGTACAGCTTAAGCATACCACAAGTTTTAAGTTGAAATATTATCAACTATTATTATTATTAGCTAAGTTAAGTATACAATGAGCTACTAATAGCAGTTTTAAGTATTTGTTAATCATTATAATATAATAAAAGGGATAGTTGTTAATAAAACTGAATAGATAATAGAATGTTGCCATATAAATGAAACCTGATAATTTTGGTGGACAAACGATTTCTAAATAGGGAAACACATGACTAGTTATTAAAAATAAGTCTAAGTCCATGAAAAAAAAAATTATGTACGTAATGAAAGTAAAATATTGATATCAGGGTGTAAGGGCCACCGCACATCTCTCGGGATCCAAGCCAACCTCACCGGCTAATCACAAAACAAGGCCCTGGCTCCCGCCAAGCCGGATTGGGAAATGGCCCAAATATCCCCAAATGAATCTCCACCTGATCGATGTGGGACGCCTATATCCAGCAGTGGATATCTATCGGCTGATGATAAATTATTAATTATTTTAAAAAGAGATAGTATAGCAGGGATAGTGAACTTTTGGCCGGTGAACAGTTTATTGATATTTAAAAACTTAAAAAATTATAACATTTTAAAGATTAAGTTATAAACAAACATTATCGCCTCGCATAAAAATAAACAATTCTCCTTCCAGTAATTTTGCTTCAGTTTGTTTCTGTAACTTAAAAAAAAAGGTTTACTATCCCTGATGTACACGCATGATATGATCTCATTACGAAGGTCTAAAGTTTAATTAATTAATATTCTAAAAATTAATAAAATCAAAGGGATTACATTTATAGTTAAACAGGATAAATAAACGTCAATAATAATGAAACTAAATTTGTACTACTTCCGGTTTGCAAATGAAGCGAGATTCTAGAGGCTTTGCGAGAAGACATTGGAAATATTTAATTTCAACCAAATCGATCGAACGGTTACAAGCGGATATCCGTTTAATTCTGAATGGGGCAGTCATTGTATTCATCGCTTGAGTTACAATTATTTTTTAATGACTACAGCTTGTCTATGGTCCCGACTGATTGTAAACAATGTGATCTTTAGTAAAGAGCAGTGGTGAAAATGTTTTTTTTTTTTGATAATATATATCCGATTAGGATAAAATGGTTATTAATTTTTTTTCAATTTAATTCCAAGAAAATGAACCCCAGATAATGCTTCATAGACCGGATTTAAAAAAAAAAAAATTCTGTGCGTTTTGTGCCAGCCCGTTTCCGTTTCTTTACGTTCTGTCCTTTTCTATTTTTAATTTATTTCCTTACAATTTAATAATATTTAAATTTTATATGTCAATCGTCATATTATCTATAGTATCTAGTATTTGATTGGTATCGATACTAGAACCGTCTCCACCTCCCCCGACTCGTAGGCTCGAACGATGACGTCACGGTGCACGCGCGCGTGGTCGTTGACGTACACCACCTATTCGGTGAAACAGTTATGACGTCCAATACGTTGTGGTATGTATACCAGGAGTGAGAGACGCTGCTCGAAGATTCCATTGTGACATCGAGGGGCATACGGGCGAGAGAAAATAAAAAAAAATTGAGGTCATCACAATAACAAAATTGGATGGAGAGGGATTAGGATAACATATATCAGAAAACAATGGTTTTGTAAAATGTTACCACACCATAGAGAACCATTTTAATCTACCGATCGGTGTGGCGACGCAGTGACGTGGAGCTGGTCTCCGGGGATGGGGCGCCGGTTCGGTTACAGCTCGTCGTCGAAGCGTTCGCCGGCGAGGTCGTTCCCGTAGTCGGTCGCCTCGCTGCCCACGAACACGGTGTGGTGCAGCAGCACCTCGGCGAACGACAGCAGATCGTCGTGGTCGTCGTCGGCGGATGCGAACAGGTGGTCCACTTCCTCCTCGGCGATCTCGCTGAGGAGTAACAGGAGGAATCAAACGTTCCGTCGGCATTGCACCAAAAGCAGTGGTTAACTACTTCTGACATGAAAACCTTGGTTGGATTCTGGAGTCACATGTGTAGTTTGGTTTAGTGGTGGTAGGACTGTTGCCTGAGGCCTATTGCAACTGACAAATAGTACTATGTAAATGTTACTATGTTCGGGTTTGAAGTGCGCTGCAAATACTAGTGTAACGAAAGCGATGCAGTGTATATCATATCAAGTAACGCCACGTTGTTATGGAGGCGTGTCACTTACTATCAGGTGACCGTCCTTATCGTTTGTTCACTTAATTGGATAAAGTGTTTTTTTGGTTGTCAAAAGCTTCACCATCAACAACCAGTGGGTTCCGATCGCTACTCACTCGTTGTCCGGTATGATCCAGCGCTTCACCTCGCGCTCGTCCAGCATACCGTCGCGGTTCGTGTCCAGTTCGTGCGTGAACTTCTCCTGCTCAGTCAGCAGCCACTCCTTGTCCTGCTGGGTACCTGAAGGCAAAAACGAACTCGATCATTACAAATATAACCTCTGCTTGTACGTCGGAGCAGTTAGTAACTTGCCTAACAAAAAAGTCCCTGCTTCGATTCCGGGATCTCATGCAGTGAAGTTTGGGCGGCGGCAGGATTTTTTCGAAGCAACCTGGTCATCTGCCACCTTCACCTCGCTGTGTTCCGGCTATCACCGCATGGGGAGTGGGGAATATGCTGAGCAACGTCCATCCTCAGCCTCATGGTAGTCAAGTTTTTTTCAATTCATCGAAGCGACACGACCTTCCACTGATGGTAAGTCATCTGCCCATTACGAAGTCGAGTTAGGATGACGTACACTGCACCACATCGTGGTCATCTTGATATACATATGTAGATACCGCAGTAATTTCCGGTGCTGGACCATTGTAGTCCTAAAAGAAACTGACGGAAGTACTTTTACCGCCATTTTCGTGACGTCATCATCGAACAACAAATCAATTGATTATATTAGGACTAATCAGGATTCCTCTTCCTCGATGTGGAAACCTCTCCTCCATCCTGATACATGGCTATTTTAAAAGGAAAAGTGTAAACATATTTTGCCTAAAAAGAGTATTTATATGATGTTATTCATTTCTCTTCTTCTTCCTCATAAAATTTCCTCATCCTTTTCTTCACAAGTACTTCCTCATCATACCTTTGGACTTTCAAGTCACATTCACTCCATACTAAGGAGTCACTACCTAACGTTTCTCGTCGTAGTATTTATTTAATAATATTCTCTATATAAACCGGAAGCTGTTGAGATGTGACGGTGACTGTAACAATGGTGACCGTCCACCTCACCGTGGACGGTGCAACCGGCTGCACAATGGCTTGCGGAGCAGCGCTTGTGTCAACAGGAAATCGGTATCACATTATTCATTGTTACAAAATCAAAATAAGCCCTAGATCATAAGGGCGCCGGTTTTATAAACATGGCCGACACGGTGCTGCCGGCGACGTCGAGACCGATGAGAGGAGCGGAATATTCACCTGATGATGATGACGCCTGCCCATAACGAAGCGCTGGTTAGGATGATATATACTGTGTAGTGCTCGTCGCTTTGAGACATAGACGTCTTATTACCACGGTAATGTAACTATGATGATGTGGTAACTACCTCATCATGATTCGGTGCCCTAACCAAACTGAAGTTCGGCGATCACATTGTGTAAACCAATTCGAGCCTCAGCTATTCTTACTCTTGTAAATAGTTACAGCGCCCTTTAAACCGGAACAGCAATTGCATTTTGTTGAGCGGCAAAAATAGAAGCAGCGGTGGTACTTAAGAGGATAGTCTCTAGTGGTCATGGACTCATTGTACTGATTTTATAACGTATGACCTCGGTATCGAACCAGGGACCTTCGTAAGCCAAAACGAGCGCTAAGCGACAACATCACCAGGTGAATTTTCTTCTATATATATGTTTCGTCATGACAGCTGTAGTTCAGCTCACCCCTGTCGCCGATGAACTCGGTGAGGTCGATGATCCCGTCACCGTCGGCGTCGCGCTCGCGCATCGTCTGGTTCACCAGGAACGGCCACATTTCCTCGTGCTCCTCCGGGTTGGAGAACACCTGGCGCAGTCCAGCAAGTAATAGATTAAAACAGAGACGCTTATGTTCATAAGTTAGATGATGATAATAATCATGGTTACGGACGGATGGGTGTACAATCACCGTTCTCAACATGTCTATTTCCTCATGATGAGTTTCTTCACCAGAATCTTAAGCTCATTAGGAATCGATTCCACGAATAATCGAATTACATACTAGTACCACCTCACTTAACTGGACTGTGATGTGTGTCGGTTAGTAAATAAACCTAATCTTACCTCGAACTCGTCCAGGTCCAGCTTATCATTGCCGTCTTTGTCTGCAAGTGCCCACATCGCCTTTTCCTCATTGATGAGCTGTGCGGGTAAACAACAGACAATGGATTACATGGGAACCATCTCACTTCATTGGTGTTATTTACTAGAGTAAAACAGTGCTTGCTTGAAATACACCAGCTCTTTAATATAGACCAGACGAACACAGCAAGAGTGTTATAAAATGATGGCAGCAGACAAGTGGTTTTACAAAACTCTATCACCATCTGTACTCCAATAGGTGTGATCAAGTCCAATGAATGAATTATTTTTACTTTGTACAGTTCGTTTGCTTGTTTACAATACTTTTATAAAATATTTGCAGTTAGGGGTGGGGGTTTTCTGCAGTTACAGTGGGGTGTAAAGGCTCCCGCAAAACAACCTGCTCATGGTGTACCCTGCTAGTTAACAAACGAGCCTGGCTACCACAAACCCAATTGATATGGAGATCTTTGTGGGAGGTCTATGTCTAGCAGTAGACATCTATCAGCTAATGACAGGACAGCATTAAAATTTTAAGAGACATTCAAAACAATCTCTTATGACAAATTCATCTCAATCTCAATGGCTTATGACAAAGTAAACTTGAAATTATATGATAAGCCGTGGCAAAGAGTTAACTTACATCGGGTACACATTCAGGGGCCAATAAGATGGGTTACAAACTGAAAGTCAGAGATCATTAATACCCTCATCACTCACCAAACCCGTGTCGCCTGTCTCGTCGGGCGCCACGTCTTCCTCCTCATCCGCTCCGAATGTGTCGCGCAAGTACTCCTTCCACGTCACAGACCCGTCACGATTCTCGTCAGCCTCTGTCAGACGCTCCTGTGCCTCCTCACGAGATAGCTTACTGAACACAGACAAAAAAAAAAGTCTTGTTAATAGGTGCATCTTGTATAATGTATTAAGTAATACAATATACAAGATGTATACAGTAATACAATTTGTTTAAATGCAGACAATTTAGATAAGACACTGTTATGGTACATAAACATCACAAGGTTTTTCCATCAGAAAATTCGATGCATTATGTGAAAATTCATCCAAAATAAAGACAACATATTCTATGTCTTGCAATGGATGTTTATAGGCTGATGATGACGATGATGAAAGACAATTTTCAAGAAAAAATAATTACAATCATAATTCTTATACAATATTATTAAAAAAGTTTGACTGAAAGGTTAATACAACTAGGTCTTAGTAGAAAGAAAAAAAAAATAAACAAAACCATATTTGGAAATTATAACACAAACAGTTATACTACATCCGTACAGCCGAGAGTAACAATTTGCTCTTTAACATGAAATCCATGATGTCACTCCATAGTCAAAATTGTGAATTTTGGTAGGATGAGAGGTTACCCAAAAGATTAACTAGCTTTTAGTTTGTAACAATATCAGATTAAGATCAAGATATACATCGGAATATAAATGATTAAATGTTATATATAATAAAATAATATAAAATGATGAAAAAGTTTGTATTTATTCATTGACATGTAAGTGCATGTAGTGTGTGATAAAAATGAAATGTAGTGTAATTCTAAAATTATTTATGATTATAATAAAAAAATGATCAGTAATGTCTTAAAGTTTATATTATGCGTATAATTGTAATTATTGTTGCTGTTAAAGTAAAAGTGAACAATTAATAACTAAATTCATATAAACAAACATCTTTTTAAAATGATTTTAAGTTAGTATTTTTAAACATAATAATTTAATTTCAACCAAAAATCTAATTGATTTTATTCTCAACAATAATATAAATTTGAACAGCACACAATAAACAAAAAACCTTGAACTCACACAAAGGAGTTGAGGATCCACTTCTTAAGCTCACTCCTGTCAATGTACTTGTCCCCGTTGAGGTCCATCTTGGGCAGCAGTAGGCCCAGCCGCCGCTGCGACTCCTTCGGGCTGAGCTTGTCATACTCCTCCGCTTCTTTCACGCTTCCTATGGTAAAATAATATGTTGCGACAAGAATACTCGGCACGAACAACAACAGGGCGTGTTTAATGGGCATCTCGCGGCGCACTATCGCATTTCTTATCGCAAAATAAACTGCTAAGCATTACAAAGTCGACGTGCGCGGGCGCAGCCGCCGCGGTCAACGGCAACATAAAATTAAATAGTGCACCTAAGATAGCTTCGTGATCGAATTCCAAGTTGTGGCCCGCCTCGCTGTAGTGGTCGAAGTCCCGGGCCCGGTAGCTGCCGTCCGATTCCCGTTCTGCTGTATCTATATTGTGGCTGTGAACTGCTGCCGATGTACAATGTAAAATATACGGCGCGACGAACAAAACGGACACAATACATATGTAAGCCATCACGATCCACTTCCTCCGTCTGGCTTATTTTAAACACGCACCTTGATTCAATAAATAGTTTTGTTATGCAAATTCTAGGACGGCTCTTTTATTTCTTAAAAATAACATTCAGTCATCGGCCCGAATAAATAAAACAACGATTGACAATTGACAGATGAAGGAAGAGCAGCACTCGTTAATTCATTCATTGGTCGCTAACACGCTCGCGTCTGTTAAACATTTTATTTTATTCGAAAATTATTATATAAGCATAAGTTTATTAAATCCTAATATAAACACTTTTATAATATTAATTTAAATATGAAATAATGTTGCCATTGGTATATTTGAGCATTACATTATTTCAAAAATTTTCAGAGATAACATTTCACAATTTTTTTTCATTATGCTTGCGGAGCTGTTTCAAGGATTGAAGGCTATTTATGTTTTTCTTCCAATGCTGCATGGCTATGGACAGTATAATAATATCTAAGAAATAATTAATACTAACCCCTACAAAAGATCTCCAATCTTTGGGAGAGGCCTATGGCCAGCTGTGGGCGTCTACCAGCTGATGATGATGAATAAGTAATAATAATAAAATTAGAAACTAGTCTTACTTTTATTCATGAGTGTTGAATTATTGAATATATTACGCAAGGAAACGCGAATAAAAAGAACGAAATAGAAAAGAAAATTTATTGTTTGTGTAATTCATGTATGTTTATAATAATTTTACTATAAATTATGCTCTTCACGGATTATAATCACATTTTGTATAAAAACCATAATAAAGCAAAAAAATAAATAACATTTTATCGCCAATCACGTGAAAATTAGTGAACGCGTCGATATGGGAACATAATCATTTAACGCGGAATGATTTGTAGATGGTTATAGGCTATTCTTCTCTGAATTTTATAAATCCTTCGTTTTATTTCTAGTTAACTTTATTTCGTATATTTACACGGTTGTTATAGTAACTGTTACTATTAGAAATTATTTGCGACTGCGGTTGCTCACAAGGAATTATCCTGATAAATTTTAAGTTAGCTATTATTTATTATTTCTGCTTCAGCTATTATTTCTGATCCAAGTCAAAATGAGTTAGCGTAATCAACAAAAAATACAAAAAAAAGTTTATGAACTTGCCCATATATGAAATAAAAACAAGTTTGGGTTAGTTATTGAATTTAAAAAAAAACCAAACGACACTTTCAAAAGTTTTAATAAAGGAAAAGTTATCAAACGTTTCGTAGTATATTTAAGTAGAACAGAACAGTTGCTAGGAAAAAAAAAGTACATCATCATTATGATGAAGTGGATATTTAAGTGTTAAACGCAATCGGTTTATACAAAATTCAGTTTTAATTATTGCCACATTTTCTATTTTAACAAATTATTAGCAGCCATGACAATCAATCTCACTCTTCGGCTGGCCACGTGGTTCGGATAGGAGATCAAGAATTTCGTCAGATGTTTGCGTACGTCCGTCACGACAAAAGGCAAATGGCTGCGTGTTATGGCGTCATAGGTATTTAAATTGATTATGGCATCTTCCAGGTATCTGCAACAAATTGGTACAGCGTTAGTTGCGACATGCATCACCAGGGACAGGTAGTAGGTCGCTATTGCTGGAGACTGTCTAGGTACCACCGCAGCGCCTACTACAACCGACAAACAGTACTGTGCAAACATTACTGTGTTCCGTTTTGAAGGACTTTGTAGCTAGTGAAATTACTGGAGTAACGAGACTTACGTGTAGGTATATGTTATATCTCAAAGCGATGTTGTTATGAACAGGCGTATAACTTACCATCAAGTGAAAGTTCTGTTCTGTTCGTCTCGTTGAATATAAATATATACATAATATGTACCTGCATTTGAGTTGCGTGTCATGGACCATGTCGGTGGCGAGCTGTTGAATCAGTGACAGAAGCACGGACTGGTGCAGCTTGCAGGGAGGCGCGAACACGGTGAGGGGGTCCGCCGCGCGGCACGCCGCCGTCACCAGCGCTAGGTCCGACGATGACAGAGCCTTCTCGAATGAACCGTTCACATTTCCTTCTTTCATTTGCTTGTTGATCTCCGCTGATTTCAACTTGAACATTATACAACTAGATAAGTACTTTTTTTTTTATTGACGAGACGAGTGTCACTCCCGGTCGCAGGTCTCTGTTCCCGGAGATACTCTAGATAGGTGCCGCTGCGTATTGCAGCCGACAAACAGTACTATGCAGAAATTCTGTGTTCCGGATTGAAGGGAGTTGCAGCTAGCTAGTTAAATTACTGGGTAGCGAGACTCAACATATTATGTCTCAGATCCGTCCGTACCGTCTAGGTAGGTACCAATGCAGTTCCTATGTTTGCCGCCAAATCATCATCAGCCGACATACGTCCAGTACTGGACATAGGCCTACCCCAAAGATCACAGAGTTCATTGAGAGGAATTGGGCCTTAGCCCCCACCACACTGGCCCAGTGCGAGTTGGTGGGTGGTCAGAGTCTCGTCTGATATCCAGGTTGCTCCGCGTGCAGTTGAGGTTAACTTGAGCTTCGTAAGATGGTGGGGGGAACCTCTTACACCCCTTGCAGCCAAATAGCAGTGTGTAAATATTTATGTTTCAGACGACGGGTGTAATGTGGTGCAGTGTATAACATCTTAACTAGCACCAGGCTGTTATGTCCAGGCGTATCACTTACCATCAGGTGAACGTCCCGCTGGTTGCTTATCGCTTAACTGACTAATAAATATTTGCCTTCCCTTCGCTATATAATTATTTTTTTTTACCGCTTGATATTACTAACCAGTTGTTCTATGATGGAACTCTTGGGGTCGGAAGGTTGTGGTGGACTTGGCGGCATGTAGTTGGAATCTACATACAACCAATCATCGTCGTAGTACGGGTCTTCATCTTCTTGTTTAAGGAGTATGTTGAACACATTCTCCCGCCATTCCTTTAATTCCTTTTGAAGTATTCTGTAAACATCATAAGATTATAATGATCGTTGGTACCTTGTCATGATCTTATCACTTAACTCTGGTTTACCTTCGTTTCCTTAAAAGGACATTTTACCCCTTTGTTATAACTTATTTTTGAAATCATGTAGTGTAAGTATTCCTGCACAATAACTCACGGGACCCAAGTTGACCTCATCTGCTTGTGGTATGCTCTGCTAATCACTAAACGAGGCTCTGCCTTTCACCAATCTGAATTGGGACAGCGTGCTGGGAAATAGCCCAAATCCCCCCACGTGAATCCCTACATACGACAGCCCCTAGTGTCCAGCTGTACTGGAGGCCATGCTGACTGTATGTAGAGATCTTTGGAGAGGCCTATGTTCAACAGTGGATGTCTATCAGCTGATGACGCCGGTGATGATAATATTCAGATGTTTTATTATTATACTAGATGTTCCGCTTGCTGTGCTGACCGTAACATCCCTGCAACTCCTTTGAATGATAACATATCGTAAAGTCCATTCCTTGCCGACCTATATATCATCACGACTTTTTCCCAGTAGGAGTAGGCAGAGGTCTATGCTTGTCAAAAGGAATAATATTACAAAATTTTAAGTGGCCGTGCCTTATGATTCCCGAGATATTGTGATGAGTCTACATAAATGGAAATCTATTACATATATATATATATATATATAGTAAGAAGCTAAAAAATACAAAATATGGAATATACTCTTGCAAGCTCCGTTGCAGATGTTGCATTACATCCCCGCTAAGGTCCACTTCCTCCAGCATGCTCTGATGCATCTGCAGCGTGTTCCGTAGGCTCCTCGTCTTTTTGTGCATGGCAGTGAAAATCACACCCAAGTTGTTTTCTACTGTAAACATAAGCTTCATTATTATTTGTAAGTAATAGTCATATTTTTTTTATTAGTAAAATTTTATATCGTCATTATCAGCCGATAGACGTCCACTGCTGGACATAGGCCTCCCCAGAAGATCTCCACATCAATCGGTCCTGAGCTGCCCGGATCCATCTTCTGTTCACATAGGGGATTTTATGTGATAATAGTTAAAATTGAGAAAAGATCATCATAATTATCATCAGCTGATTGACGCCAATTGCTAAATATAGGCCAAAGAGCTATCATTCGCTGCATCCAGGTTATCTAATTGGAAGACCTTTCAGCACTGTATCCACTTGTTTTTTTATTTACTATGAGGAGACGAGGCCAGTCGAGGAAATTACGAGGATATCAAGACGACGATATGTCTTGATATCCTAGTAATTTCACTAGCTATAGCACCCTTCAAACCGGAACATAGTAATGCCTGTACAGTACTAATTAACAGCTGCAATAGGCGCTGCCCAGCCCCACCACCAGGAAAAGTTAAGAGTTAGAGCGATCGTATTAATCATAACAAAAACGCTGATTAGTAACCAAACTTACATTTTTCAAAAGATACTTCCAGTACTCTGGTGACCTGCTTGAGCAGCCGGCGGTGGGACTGCTCCATGATCGGAAGGTAAGCAGCGGTGAAGTTCTGCGAGAGGCTGCTCCTTATGACGTCCTTCACGCATTGTTCCGTTGACGACACTATTTGCTCTTTAAGATCCTTAATAGAAAAGTTATAAAATAAATTATTTAACAAATAAGTAATATATAAAATAATTTTAATGTTGGTCCTAAAACTAAACATCAGCATCATAAGAACCGGATGTTGAGTTATATATCACATCACATGTATATGCTCGCAGTAGTGATGAGTAAAACTGGCCTCAGTCGTTCGAAAAAGCAAGAGCAAAACCAAAACCAATTATACACGAGCAAGACCAATACCAAGATCAAGATCAAGACCAAGACATATTATGATAGACCAAGATCAAAAGTGCAATACTAAAAAAAAATCGTTGACATCATGAGTTAATGCCAAGACTAGAGGTATTTAAGCAAGACCGAATTTGTCCAAATCTTGATGTTGTTCTTGCTTTGCTCATCACTGACCCGCAGTTGTGAGGAGTAAGGCTTCCCGCACAACAACTCACGGGATCCAAGTCAACCTCATCGGCTCGTGATGCACCCTGCTAATTAATAAATGATGCTCTGGATACCACCAACCCTCAGTGGGCCAGTGTAAATGGCTCAAATTCCCTAAATGAATCTCTCCACGATCGATGTGGGAATCTTTGATGGAGGATCAGCTGATGAAGGACCCGCCAATTGTAACCTATTGTTAAATAAAAGTGAAACTTTTCTTTTAATACTGTAATATTGTTTTTTTTTTTTTGTATTATTATGATAGGTTGATCAATTGAGTTGTTCGGCACCAGTAGAGTAGATGATGAAGACTGTAACCTATTCACGTGGTGGATGCTGTAATATACCTAAATGAAGTGCCGGAAGTAACATCTTGAAATACTCCATAGTAAAAAACATAGAAGCTTCTGATTACTTACCTCGCTCTGTAGGAACTTGGTCAAAGCATCTTTAATATCCAACTCCAAAGCTTGACTTGATTCCAAAATTAGATTCCGCTTTAATTCTAAGCAGTTCAGGAAGTTCTTGGCTCGCTCGTTTACTTTGTTATCAGCATGGACCGACATGATCTTTTTTAGTGTTGACTCGGTGAACTCCTTCGTACTGCATAACAACAAACACCTTTATAGATGTCTACTTGAAACCAAGGGAATTCTCGGTGAGAAGTTAAAAGTACTGTGCTTATGAGGAGTTAGAGTAATATAGGATTATTTTTTCTAATAAGACCCTCTCGATTTGTTACAATGGTTACCGGGTTTTCTTCCAAAAATCACCTGAACTACTTCTACTACGACTAAAAGTTATACATGATAGAGGAAACTCTCTATCACTCTCACTGTGTTCCGACTAACACGAGACCACGTTCATGTTTATCATCGCTCTCGCTGAATAGGTGAAGAGGATCAGTACAGGTTAGTGTTAGCTTAGCTTCTTATCTGAAGTCTGATCATGAGTATAATAGATTAAACCACTTACATTACATCGTGAATTTTATCCGAAAAATTTAATTCTTCCATAAGGAAAGCATAGTTGTAAGTAAACTCATTTAAATCGTTTTTTAATTCAAACAAAACGTTTTGCTGTTCCTGCAGCAAATCTAAAAAAAAACATCCAGTTTTAGTTAAAATTCTTATAATTTTTACTAGGCAACAATGGACGTCCAACGGCTGAAGGAGTTGAAAATATTTTCACAAATTATAATGATCATTAATCATCAGCTGATAGACGTCCACTGCTGGACATAGGCAGCTTTCAAAGATCTCCACATCGATCGATACTGCGCCGCCCGTATCATTTGGGGGAGATTTGGGCCATTTTCCACCATGCTGGCTGATAGCGGGTTAGTGGTACCACGAGCAGGTGACGTTGGCTTGGCGCCAGTGAGTTGTTGTGCGGGATGTATTGGAATGTAAGAGACATTAGGTAAAAAATAAGTAAATAATAACGAGACAATTAAAATATAAATTATTATCAAACCTGGAATATTATTTTATTTATTATATATTATTAAATTTTTTTTTTGTTATATTATAATTTTCAGGGGACGTTACTTATAGGTTATAACATTTTAGGTATCTCACCGCTCAACTTTTCGATCTTCCTCTCCAATATAATAAAAGATTCGATATCTTCCAAAGAATCCCTGGGCGTTGTGTAAACATGCTCCCGTCCATCAGAAGACTCTTTAGAACGTAAATCATCAGCCGAGCACGATACTTCCGACACCAGAGACTGCTTGAGAGCCTCCTCAAGCTTCACTTTATGACGGACAGACTTTTTAAAACAGTTACTCGCTTTTTCTGGGAAGTTTAACGAATTTAATGATTTTGAACGTATCATATTATATGCTCGCTGCAGTCTCCAACGACAAATGTCGATACTGAAAGCGACAGCTTTTAGATTTTTTTTTTTTTAATCTACCTCCATATTAGTGAGGATATCTCACAATAATAAAAAATAAGGTGTTTGACAGTTTACAAATAGTACAGAGATTAAACAGTTGTCTAACGAAATTAAGTTCTTTTAAATACCCTCAAATAAAATCGGAGAGAGACTATTGGAAAAAGGCCTATGTCCAGAAGTGGATGT
The DNA here is from genome assembly GCA_033220335.2 of Troides aeacus. Taxonomy (NCBI): domain Eukaryota; kingdom Metazoa; phylum Arthropoda; class Insecta; order Lepidoptera; family Papilionidae; genus Troides; species Troides aeacus. Next base: position 13,214,265 of record CM067271.1, read on the forward strand.
CTATCGGCTGATGATGACCCTCAAATACAAGTAGACGTATTAATACAAACTATTTTTATATGTTTGACATTTATCATTGACAAAGCTCTTTTTGTATGCTTACTTTAAATGATCCATATTTATCATCAATTGATTGACGTTCACTGCTGGACATAGGCCTAACTTTATTATCTCCACAGTGGGTTCATATGGGGGCGAATCGAGCCATTTAGAACCGACTTGCCCAATGCAAGTTGGTGGGTACCCGTCCCGTTGATTAGCAGGGTGTTCCACGAGCACGTGAGGTAGATTTGGCTCCCGTGAGTTGTTTTGCAGGACCTCTGACTTATTAGTTTGAATTATTAATAGCGTATACCTAGTGAATCATTATTTATTTTGATCATTTATAAACTAGATATGTTATCTTTTTTTGTATATTAATTCTAATGTCGCTTAAAAACTCTATATATATATGGCAGGGTATAAATAAAATCTTGTAGTTTTTGATTACTTATATCGGTCGTTAGGATCTTAGTCAAAGCATCTTTAATATTCATATCCTTTTTCTAAAGTTCGACTTGATTCCGCCATACCATATTGCACTTATTGTCATTTACAATTCATTTCATTATCTGGTATAAAATGCCAGTAGTTTGTTTTAAATAACTAACTAGATGAGCTGGACGTTCATATGATGGAAAGCGATTCATCTACTGATAGCAACGTGTTGATTTACGCGCCAGTTAGTATGTTATACACTGCACCATACAGCGCTCGTCGCCTTAAGAAATAAGATGTTGAACCTCGTTAACCCAGTAATTCCACTAGTCAACGTCCTGTAGTAGTACCTAGACGGTTTCGGGCAACAGATATCTACCACCAATACGTTATGAGTTTTATTGCAGTTTTAGTTCTTGTAAATAAATTGCATGTTTCAAACAGTACCCATGTAGTAGCCAAAATTATCGGCTCCAACACCGCCAGATACATCGTTCTGATGACCTTCGAATTCAACCTGACAATTGACGATAAGCTTAATTGTCAGGCCGAGTATCCGAACTTCACGAGTTGAAGTAAAATATTAATATAGTAGTAGTAAAATAGTAAGTAGTAGTAGTAAAATAATAGTGTGTAGTAAAATTCACTTAACAATGGTAAAAGAAAATAATAGTATGTACATTTAACTCTGTTGTCGTAGCAATCTAAGCGATTTCTACTGCGAGACGTCCAATCTTTTATACTTAATTGATTATTGGAAAGCGCGACACGACACCGCGCTCTCGTTACCTTCAACGCATTATATAAATAAACAAAATAATAACTCAATATTTGTTACTAATATAAGCAGCAGATTCGATTCTTTAGTCTTCGAGTGCCAGATGAAACGATGACGAAATAACAAAGAACGTCTGTCCAGAGCGGCGACACGACGGCACTCTTGTGGTGATGGATATACGCCACAAAGTACCCGTGATATAGTAATTTTGGTATTAAATCCTTAGCTTTTATATAACGGATAAGAGTAGTACTGTTGGGTACTTGTGCGCTTTGAAGATCCCAAGTTCCCTCATATCTCACTGAACGTGACCAACGAAAGGGGTTAACCCGATCGATATCCTTAAAAGCCATAGCTTTCTTTATACTTTACTATTATCTACATAAATTATATATGTTTCTGAAAATATTTCCGTAGTAATTAACGTAGCTCTCAAAATCTGCAAGCGGAAGTGGCAGTGAGCCGGTCGTCAGTCGTGTCAGTGACGGCCGATGGGGGAGGATAGTTTTGGAGTGGAAGTCGCGTACAGGTCGCAGAAGCGTAGGACGCTCTCCTTCCAGATGGACCGACTACATCATCAGAGCGCGAGAAGCCGAAGATCGCATTTGTCGGAAGACATTGGGGAAGGCCTATATCTAGCAGTGGACACACAAAGACTGATAATAATAATGATGAGAATAAATGCACTCAACTCTTCGCTTATGTTTAGGAAAGAAAATAGCGTTAACTTTTTCTCATATAAAATGAAGAAAAAAAAAACAGTATGAACAAATTATTTATTTAATTGCCATTAAGATAAATAAAACAACAATGCAATATACACACATTTATTACAGATATGCCGTACTGAACAGTAACATACACTACGCAACTGTATTTATATATATGTTATATACTTAGATTTATGATGCAACTTGCAATAAACATTAACACGCCCCGGAATCACTTTAACAGCGCACCGGAAGTTCTTCATGGATTTATATATCATCTGTATATAGCACTATACATGAATCTATGGAAAATTATCTATGCGTATATAACGTAGGTGTATACAAATTGTCCGTGGTCCATCGAAGCGTAACCAATCACTATAATACGAGAGTACCTACGCTTTGCCTACGTCACGTCAAACCGCATACAAAGACCGGGACGAAGAAATCAATTCAGCGCCGGAACTACGAAAGAATTTGTTGGCATTCACATTTTGGCCTAAGAACATTCACTGTAACATCCTATAATAATGGTGCATATATTACATTTTAATAATACATTATAATTCATTTAATATCGAAATATCATTATTATAATTCAACGGTTACATAAACAGTTGTCGCTATTGAAAGTAAAAACAATGGAAATCATAAATATATATGGACCATAATTCATTGCTAATCATAAAAAGTAGACAAAATGGTAAATAAATAAAGTTTCAATGCGATTGTAAAAACAATTCAATTCTAAATAAGGAAGCACGCGGAAGCATCCGCCCGATCACTCAAACAACCGTGTTGCCAGATTATTACAATTGGTACATTTTAAAAGCGGGCAACATTCAATAAACGAACACACATCGGCCGTGTGAGCAAATATTTAAACCTAGAAATAACATTACCTAAAGACTAGGGTCTTTTACACAATAATACTTATACCATCAGGCCCTCTCCTCACAGATTATATAAAAATATCTCGATATAAACTGCAACATCGATACTTTATTCGTCTGTATAGAATATTTTTTAGGTTATTTAACTCCAAAGAGAATAATTTACATGAAGTATATTTTTATTACAAGCTTTATTGGATTAAATATTTATAAAAGATGCAGGACGATTTAATAAATAGTTACAATTTTACATACAATTGATTTCTAAATAGATTTTTCTAATAATTAAAACGTTGCTACACAGATACGATATTTTGAGGTAGCATTTGTATTTTTTGCAAGTTATCTTTCTTTTGTTTGTTAATATTCTGATATAACAAGAGAAGCTTGTGGTATAGAATATCGTACCGAATATTTAAATTTAAATATTGAGACCCATTTTCAGTACAATTTGGAATGTATTTAACACTACAGGGTGTTTTGAAGAACTTTTTGATTACAAATATAATAGCATAACACAATATTTACAAAGTTTCAAAAGCGGCAAAACTGATATGTATGATAAATACGCCGGTTATAATGTTGCCAGGTGATCAGACTACATAATCTCTTTCAAGCTACTGTGTGAACAAATATCATATCAACATCACACAAACACGTAAAATCCAAAATTAACTAGGACTGGATAACAGGCAATTTTTTATATATATTTTTTAAAATAGCACACATTTCTTTATGTTATAGTAAAATATGTTCAACGCCTAATAAGTAATTTAACATGGGCACTTTAGACGGCCGCCATTTTGGCGCGTTTATTGATACGTCATAAGATAGAGTTTCGTTCGGAAACCAATTATCATCTCGAACTTTTAAAAATAAATAAAATGCGCAAATAGGAATTGCATTAAATAATATTGGCGCAATTAATTATAAAAAAAAAAAAAATCGTTATTGTATAACTACATTTATCTAAAACAGCTATCAATGAAAATAAGGAAACGCTGACGGAAAGCAGTTGATAAATAAATTTATATAGCACAAATGGATGAAGACCAATGGGTACATCATCATCATCAGCCAAAGACATCCACTGCTTGCATACATGATTAAATACAAAGCAAACCTGCTTTTAAATAAACATAAGGCAAAGGTCGCGACCTAAAAGTCGCGACACAATGAAAACAGTTAAACTTTTAACAATGTTGCCATTTCTCATTACCGGCACAGATTTTGAGCCTTAATTTATTTTTTTATATTTAAAAAATGGTGGTAATATTACTACAATTAATTTATATTGTTAACAAATTTATCTTTACGCATTAAGATAATAAATATGAAGTTATAAATCGGCCATATTTTTTATACTGGTCACACTGAAAAAATTACGCTGTTATATAGCTTTAAAACGAGTTGAGATCAAGTTTGCGTGTTGTTTACTATATAGGGGCGTTAATTTATTATATCGATTAAAGACTGACAGTTAAATTGTTACAAGTTTAAATCGGAACTTTACGTTTGTGCCGGTAACTATTCTAGGTCATCTAACTTTGACTGGATTACGTTAATATACATTAAACACTATCAACTAATCAAACATACAACCATAACTTTAAAAAATAGAAATATCTAAGAAACGGCCAAAACACATACAAGTAAGCTACCTTGTAAAGTATACCATGTTACAAATAACAGGTATCGGATAAACAGTTACGCGATATGTAAAGCTATTACGACGGCGTTACAGATAACATCTATTCTAGTTTTTTTTTCCTATAAATAATTACTTTATATAATTGCGATATAATAATTTATTTTATATTTGAATATAATATTGAATAATTTCCACTATCTAGGAGCGATTATATTAAACAGGTAGTTTTTTTTATAATTGCAACCCTATTTCATGGAGGACAGTGGTTTTTGTCGCTTGCAAAATTGCCAAAAAAAATCTCATTCAATTGATAAAAAATATAAAATTGGTTACTTTTGTAAAGTTTTATCTAAATACAAAGTTTAATTTGATGTTTTTTTTTCTGAATCACTATCAAGTATATAGTTGACGTTGTTCAGACCAAACTGCGGATTCACATTTAATTGACAGTAATGGAGAAGGAGGAAGTAATAATATCAACATTAGAAAGTAAAATTACTAGGGTAATGACACTCTATATCTTGTTCTCAGGGCGTAGTGATAATGTGGTGCTTTGTTTATCATCCTAACCTGTCACACACGCCACTTTATTACAGGGAGGCTTTAGTTGTCCTTAGGTGAACATATAGCTCGCCACGTTGGAGACAAATTGTCTACTGACTTACCTCGATTAATGTTGCCATATCAATAAAAAAATACTATGTCGTGACATACAGACACGTAGAGCGCGGCGTAGTGGAACCGGATGTTATTACAAAACTAAAAACAATTTGCCGTGGATCAGATGTCTGTGTATCTTCAAGCTAGACATTATGAAACCAAATTCATCTTCCGTCTCCAACGAATCCAGTTCTCGTATATTTTTCAAGAAATGTTTTTTTTTTCTTTGGGATATTATTAAAATAATCAACTCATGTTATACTTAAAAGAAGAAAGTTGTTTATATTAGTTTAGAAAGGGGGGGCTATGTGTGGATGTTTTTGATGAGGGGTTTACTCTTAGATAACTAGCGGGCAAGTGTTACCAGTGTTCAGGTCATTTGTAAAGCGGCGTGCCGGTGAAGGCGACGGGCTGCTCGTTGGCGACGAGGTTGGCGCGCGGCGCTGTCGTTGGCTGACCCAGGCCCGCTTCGAGCGTCGCCGCCGACGTTCTCATCTCCTCCGCCGACGCCCTGCACAACGCACACATCTTTATTACTAACTTTAATGAAATAACCAATTCAAAAATTACCTCTCCATCAGCAAACACGTGGAAATGGAAGACAATATACATATATTTGACGTGTCAATAGCTCGTAGAACCGATGGACGTTAAGGTCTTAATGGCGAAATGGCTGGAATGGCGTCCCTGCGCATGTTTGATGGGAAGCGCAGTTTTGGCAGACCCCTAGGTGGATGGAGCACAAAAAAAACTTGCTGGGAGCCACTGGACACAAACAGTTCAAGACCGTGCTATGTGGAACACATTGCAAAATAATACGAAAGAGTGAAAGAGGAGAATGAGGAAATGGGAAATTCAAAATAAGATGTAAATAGGCTCCAGCTCAACAAAACTGGAGGAATTATTTAAAAAAAAAAAACATCACAAAAGCCCTATGTCCAGCAGTGGCCGTCCATCAGTTGTGGTGATGATGATGATGATATATATAATATATATAAAGCCAACCATTCACGCATTACGTACAAGCAAACCCTATAATAAATCAAATTTCTATAACATTACATACATATTTAGTTTTTATAAGCAGTTAATATTATTTAATTTTGTTTGAGAAAAATTAAGCAATGACATGTATACACGTCAAGTGTATGAGCGATGTGAAAGTGGATTGTAATGAAATTTAAACGGTTTCCACTAATGACGTGTATATACGTCAAACATGTGAGCGATGTGAATATGGTAATGAGTATAGTAAGTAAATACTAATGACGTGTATAGATGTCATAAATAAAACACGGCAGATTTAAAGACAAATGTAATTGTAGGGGGGTAGTTATAATATGACCAGATGATTGTGTTTGTATGTAGAAATAAAGAGAACGTACAAGACGTCCAGAGCCGTCATCGCCGCTTTGAACGCTACACCGCTAGATTTTGATGAAGCTTATGACAAATTCTTTCTACTTCAACCTTCGAACGTTTACCAAAACAATTTTAATGCTCGACAGCATGAACACGTGCAACACTGATAGACCGGGTTGACAAAAGCGACGTGTTTTCATTACAACAAAATGGCGACTTTAGTGATGATCCACAGATCGCAATCACGCGTGGAAATTTAAAAATCAATTTTCGCAATCTATAATATATTAGTTTTAAATTAATAAATAAAATAAATATATTTAAAAATTATATATAATAAATATAATAATAACAGCCCATTTACGTCCCCACTGCTGGGGCACAGGCCTACCCTCAATATGAGGGTGATTGGGCCATAGTCACCACGCTGGCTCAATGCGGATTGGTGACTTCACACATACCTTAGAATAAATTCTAAGTCATGTGCAGGATTCCTCGCGATGTTTTCCTTCACCGTTTGTATCTCGCTGTTGTAACTAAAGTTCACAAATGTACATAACTTAAATATTAAGTCATCGGTACATGCCGAGATTCGAACCCGCGACCTTCGGAATGAAAGCCGCACGCTCTAACCATTAGGCCAGCGAGCTACGTATTTATTAAAAATTATATAAACTAGGAATTTAATAATACATATAGTAGTGTCAGAGTGCAACAATTTCACATGATATTGACAATTAAATCGATGATCGTGATGTGTTTTTTTTTTTTTTTTGGAGGAAATATGTTCAACATGGAAGCGAATGTATTCGCAAAGATTCCGGAGGCTTCGTTTCCTTTCTAATGGCGGATCTACCAGAGCTATGTAGCTTATGCAGATGTTATAACACTGGAGGTCTCCCGCACAACAACTCACGGGGGCCAACCCAACCTCAACTGCTCGTGGTGCATCCTTGTCATCAACAAACGAGGCTCTGACTACCGCTAACTCGCATTGGGCCAGCGTGGTAGGGAATGGCCCAAATCCCCCCATAAGCGACGCCTGCAGGCCCAATCGATTTGAGGATATTTGCTTTGGGTGGGATTATGTCCAGCATTGGACAACTATCAGCTGATTATTCATTTCGACCTTTAGTTTTATTTGTATATGCAGAATTTAATATTTATAATTTGTATGATGGTAAAAGGCATAGCGACAGCACGGCCACGGGTTTATTACGTGTGTAAGCGATTTCAGTGCTATAATCTAACGTACGAAGTGCGATCAAATATTTTATCTGATGAGTTATGGACAAATGTCACCAATGGTTTAAGGCTTGATGAACAAAGTGTTAATGGACAGGATTAATTGTGGAGAGGGCTGATGGCTGATGGGGCACTAAAGTAGGACCTATTGTGGCAGAGGTAATGCTTGAAGCCCCCATCATAAGGTAGAACAACGACATAGTGAAGGTCGATGAAAACCGGACGCAGGCAGTTCAGTACCAATCATATTGGAGATCTTAAGGGAGGGCCGTCCGTCTATTGGCTGATAATGAGTTATATAAGTGATGAACTGGTGGCAGCTTAACTTCAATTGTGTAGAGGTACTATCAAGGTGAACTACTTTCTGGTGCTTTACTGGCAAGGATTGTGCGATAATCTACATTCAGACTCCAGCGACTAGTCATTGAGGTACATAACAACCCCTCCGCTATGGTGAGGCAAGGTTCTACCGAGGACGACAAGCGACATCATCATGCATCTAAGGAGTTGTTTAAAATGGCTGTTGCCTTTAGTTAGGGCGCCAGACGTCTGGGTCCTCCATGAGGGTGACAGTGTGATCGGCGGAGGGCGCGAGCGGGGCGCCCGGGGGCGTGCCGCCCGCCGCCATCGCTGCCATATCGTCGCGCGACCCCCTGCCCGCACACGCACACATAAGCACACCACCCACCCCCACCCCCAAAGGTTAGTACACACAGCAGACAAGGTAACACTTCAAAAAAAGCTCTATTTGTTTATATAAATTTTTCTAGTAAATATATATATATATATATATATTGATATTAAATACTCATTGCAATAACAATAGACTATATATTATAAATTAAATATTAGTCATATAATAATTAAAATTGTCATTAATAACATTTCTTTAGTGTAGTCATATATTATACATTATTTAATATTTTAATGAAACATTAATATGTTAGGACATTTGTGTTAATGATTTATAAACTAACCCACCCACAGTCAGTCAAACGATGCATTACACACACACACACGCACACAACCCCAATAACTGTATCATATCATACCATATATACATATGTTTATGTTGAATCAGTTTCCTAAACCAATACAAATGCCAGATTGAGGATATGGAAACTAATTTATTGCTCACTTGACCATGCTTTCCTAAACTCTTCTCTCAGAGGAATAATACCAATATATGAAATATTTTATTGTACACATATATATAATATGAGATAGGGAAATAGAGAGACAAAGAGAAAGAGGGAGAGGGAGAGTCTAACCCAAAACAGTTTTCTTTCAGCAAAACTATTTTAATTATGAAGTCTACTGTTTAACAGTGAAGTTATGAATATGTGAAACATTCTTCTTCTTAAAGTGCCTCTCCAACTAGTGAAGGTTGGCAATCGGCGTGGTGCAGTCCTTTCTGTCTCAGGTTCGGCGGAACAATTCGCCTGCCACAGATATGCAAGTCCCTTCCCTGATATCCTCAATCATGATTTTTTCCTTCTCCCCACTTTTTTTTCAGAAACTTTACCCATTATAATCAGCTGCACAAGATTATGATCTTCTGCAGTCAATATATCATATCGCTGATGACGGAGTATATGAAGCATTACTTTATTTTAAAGAATAAATATATATATATTTTTTTAACTAAAATGGATTAAAGGATTGAGTACATTCATCCAGAATATCCCTCATATATTGACAGTAAGGAGCTAGTCACATCCTAGCCACTAACCTCATTCCATAACATGTGGTCCCGGAATCAAATAAGGGACTTCAATCTTAAATTTATTAATTTAAACTGTGGGTTTAACGTTCCCACTGTTGGGAATAGTATGATTGCTCCCACAATGACAGTGCCAATACTTTTTATCCCACACTCAGCATTGTTGATAGAATGGTTATAACATGAATGTACTGACTTCCTGCCGAGCGCCATCATGCCGTATATGACGCCGGTGCCGAATATCATGCCGCTGCCGAACCAGGTGCTCAGACTCAGAAAGCAGAGGAAGAACGGAGGCAGCGCCAACCTGGAACAATTTGAACACTTTAAACTGAAACTGTTGTATATAAACCCTTAAGAGTAACAGAGGCTGTTCTGATACCATTAAGGCATTATCTGCCAATCAATTTTGGTGGTATCAAGGATAGTGAGAAGAGATAGATCTGGAGAAGGAGCAGGAGAGAGAGTGGAAGATATTAAAGGCAGGTTACTGTTACACTGCATGCTAATCCAAGCTCGAGCTCAACGAATGTTCAGTACTTACCCGACGTAGAAGACCGCCTTGTTCCAATACGGCCTCGTCTCCATCTTGTCGGATAGGGTCTGGACGTAGTCTATGAAGAAGCAGCAGCACGGCGCCTCGCACACAATCACTATGAAGCCGGCCAACATCTGCCAGATGCCAGCTATCAGGCAGGGGACGTTCAGCGTCAGCAGACTGAGGCAGTTGAACACGCCGAGCAGGATTGCGACTGAAACGTGTACGAAGGGAAATCAGGTTTGAATGGTAACTGAGGGATGATTTCTGATCTCCTAAACTGGCAACGTGACCTTAATGATGATAAAGAAACAACATATAAAGGTATTGGAACCAAATCACATATTTAAGTCTTGCACCAAAGAGGTTATAGCCAGCTCAGGTATAAGATGTTGAGTCCCGTTATCCTAGTAATTAAACTAGTTACAGCGCCCATCAAACCGGAACAGAGTAATGTTTGCACAATACCGTCTGTCGGCTGCAATAGACGCTTCGGCGGTGCCTACATCTATAGTCCCCGGCGACGCATACCTCGTCATCAGCCGGTGGACGTCCACTGCTGGACCTAAGCCTACCCCAAAGATCTCCACAGACTTCATTGAGAGGAACCGGGCCTTAGCCCACCACGCTGTCCCAGTGCGGGTTGACGACGTGGCGCTAGTTAGAATAACATACACTGAACCACATTGCGCTCATCGTCTTTACACATATATATCTCGTTTAATTAATTACAGCGCCCTTCAAACCGGAACACTATTTGTCGGCTGCAGTAGGCATCACGGTGGTAACTACCCAGACAGTCTCCAGCAAGAGAGACATCAATGCTGTGGTAGGTCAATGTTCGTCTAGGTAGGTACCACCGCATGTCCTCTTTCTGCCGCCAAACACTACTGTGTTCCGGTTTGAAGGGCGCTAATAACTAGTGATATTACTGCGGAAACAAGACGCGGCGTCTTATGTCTTTAGGCGACGAGTGTTGTGCAGTATATACCACCTTAACTAGCCGCACGTCGTTACGGGCGTATCACTTACTATCAGGTGAACGTCGCGCTCGTTTCATCGCTTCATTGTATGAAAAAAAAAAAAAAAAAAAAAAACATCAATCATTGTAATGTTGTGTTAATATGAACAATGCAATAATAAGTAAGGTGCGATTGTTATTGCTCGCGCATGCGCAGAAAACATTTCGAGCATCCATAAACATGTTTACACAATCAACGTCCAAGGCACATCCAGTCACCACGTCCGCTTTGCTGGTGGTGACCTCGCGACTCCTGATCAACTCGCAATTTCGGACAATCCATTCTCAGGTTACCTCCAACCAGCATTGGGTCAGCGTGGTGGTAATGGCCCAAAGCCTCTCCACAGGAACCTTTACCTATAGGCTCCTATTGCCCGACGGTACTGCCATGCTGACTGTGTGTGAACTGGATGTGGTGTATCTTTGGAGGCCTGTGTCCAGCAGTGGACGTCTATCGGCTGATGATGATGATGAACAGATATGATACTGAGGATGAGTACGGCTTTACGGTAGCCGCGAAGTATTCATATTGTATAAATGATGAAAGGTTTCCAGGGTCAAGATCGCTAGTTGGGATGATATGTACTGCACCACATTGCGCTCGTCGTCTACAGGATTTGTTGAGTCACGTTACCTCGGTTATTTCATTAGCTACCGAACCCTTTAAACCGGAACACAGTAATGTTTGTAAGGAGTGGTACTCTGGGCAGAATTTAGATCAGCTCTGTAGTCTCAAACTATTAAGGATAGGACTAAGGTATTCCCTGCCGTAGAAGGCGACTAAAAGGGTTTCCTTAGAGCTTAGGAGTACGGAAAATGCATGGTGGTTTTGTATTCGGTGTATAGCGCTGGTGCTGAGGGTTTTGCCCTTCCGTGGTATGCTTTAGCCAGAGTGCAGGGGACACCGGTGTTCCGTAGATCTCGGAGCCCCTCTTAAAGCACTGATGGAGACCACCGAGAGGATTTCAGTGGGTTAAATCTTCCCCCAGAAGTAACGTATCTTTTAAGATTTCCCCCGTGATATAGGCTGAATTTGGAAGACCTTCGTCCCAAGATTACTATAGATATGATGAATGTATAATAAACAGGCTACACGTTGTTTAAACACCCTGTAGTCTCGGCGAGGTGTACATTAACTGATACGTTATCACGTCGTGTGAATGTAAAATTAATGCATACCTTATCAACATAGATTTACCCCCTTTGTAATGGCCGACGGGGTGTGTGTACATACACACACACACATATATATATATATATATATATATATATGGTGGTAGTTCTCTGTTGCTGGTAACCGTGTAGGTACCACCACAACGCTTTTCGCAGGCGACAGACAGTAATGTACAAATATTACTTCTCCGGTTTGAAGGCCCCTGTAGTTAGTGAAATTACGAATGTAACGAGATTCAACTTCTTATGTCTTAGGCGATGAGCGCAATTTGCTGCTGTGTATACCATCCTAACTAGAGCCATGTTGTTACAGGCGTGTCACTTCCCGTGTGGAGTTGCCAGACCTTCTATCGGGCGCGTCCCCAGGTTGGCGGATAGGGGCACGCTACCCAGATATGGGTAGTATCGGAAAACCGACGTGGACCAAAACTGGCAGGGTTCGGGGCGTACCACCAGTTCATTAGAACTGAGAAACGGCCAAGGACATATTGTCCGCGAGGCGGGCCTACAAAGGTTCCAAGTCGCTCCTAGTACCCCTCTATTAAATAGAGGGGACTGAGGATGCGACGTGTGCGGTGATGTGCTAGGTGCATTTGGCTGTTGCCAACACCGGACAACCCGTAATCCCAGTAGGGACCGGGGGCTTTGCCAGGGGGGGTGGGAATTTCTGCAAGGCTGCGAGGAAGAAAACCTCTATACAAAAATAACCCCAATCCTAAGGTCGGGCTGTGCCGAAGGGATGAGTGGCTGGTGGGGAATCCAGTCATTAACAGACCGGGGGTTGTTTACTTTGCACTAATGCTTTGCAAATATCTCTGTTTTGAGTGATTGCAAAGGATTAGTGTAGACATGAAAAGAATAGTTTGAGGGGTGGGGGTTTATTATTATCAGAGGGGGGCACTAGGGGGGAACAGTTGGGACCACACCCTATAAAGGAAAACCATGAAAGCAGGTAATAATGAAAAACTACCCCAGGGTGGTACCGGCATTGCCGGAGAATCCACCCCCGGGCCAGACCCGGGTTGCCCCATCGTATCTGGGGGGGGCACATTCCTGCATCTCGGCGATGCTTCTGCGTCGGCCGTGGATCCCTGCCCATCAAGGGATCAAATCACCGGAGAAGTGGTAGGGCCGGACATATCATCGTGTCCATCCAAAAACACACGTGGGAGATTAAAACGCGCCGTAATGACAACTGTCAAAGCGGTTAGTTACAGCGAAGGAGAGGACGTCTCGGACGTATCTGTGGCATCACAGTCGTCCAATAAAACGATGACTACAAAAATGCCTGCGCTGACAGGTAAAAGAAGGACCAAACCTCCAAGCCCTGATGCTATCGCTGCTAAATTCGTAGCAGTGTCGGCGGAGGACTCAGAGGACGGAAAAGCAGTGGAGGAATCAGAATTCTCGGAAGACTTATCTGATCCCTTTGTGATACCATTAAACACAAGAGCAAAGAAAAGTCTTCCGAACAAGGAAGAGTTGGCCCGATTTATGCGCATCTGTGCAGATCCACGACAACAAATTGATGCCAACCTTGAAGTGATTGAGAAAGTCGCGGATCGTTCCGGTAATCTTAAAGGAACGTACGTCCGGGGCTTGAGATTAGCTGCGCGCAATGTGAAAGCTGCAGCAGAAGAACTTTCACGGAGATACGGTAGCGAGTCTGGTGACTCTTACACTGAGAGGTTGGCTAGAGAGAATGCAGAGCTGCGGTCCCAGTTAACCCAATTAACCGCAAGACTCGACGGCCTAACGGAGGAGATCAACCACCTCCGTAAAGGTACTAGCCAACGTCCTGACTCTAAAGAAGCTGCTCCTCGTCCTCCCAGGCGTGGTCATGCTATCTCTGGGTCTATGAATGACGGAGAAGGGCTCATGGAGCGCATATCTGCCACGATTGATATTAAGTTAGCTGCCTTTGAGGCTAAAATCTTTCCCGATAGAGCTATTAGACCTCCGTTGGGTCAAAGGTATGGAGTCGAATCAAGACCGCCAAAACCTGGGCCGCTATCGTTGGCAGAGATGAGGCCACCACAGCAGCCGGAGATACTTCCGCGGCGCCGATCCTCTTCGATAACCGCGCAAATTCCAACGCCGAGCAGTCTGACTAGTCCACAGCAACTAGCGAAAGGGAAACCTGCGCGACAATCACGGAAAAAACGGAGGAATAAACATCCACCAGTGGTGGACTTACCTCCGGTGATGAAAACACAAACGCTAGCGGCGTCGCCGCAGGCAACAACAAACACTTGGGCTGAGGTTGTGAGAAGACCCACCACAGAATCGAGAAATACCACGATTCCCAAGAGGCTGCGAAAGAAGCCTCCTCGTGCCCGGACTACTGCAGCTGTGACTGTCACTCTACCCGAAGGATCCTCCATTACATATGCTAAGGTAATGGAAACGGCCAAAGGCAAGATCCGGCTGTCGGACATCGGCGTCGAAAGTCTTCGCCAGAAACGAGCTCTTACAGGAGGGCTCCTATTAGAGATTGGTGGAGACGAGTGCAACCAGAAGGCAGATAGGCTAGCTGCAAAGATGCGAGAGGTCCTTTCTGATATAGGAGTGAAGATTAATCGTCCAGTTAAAACAGGAGACCTCCGTCTAAGAGATCTCGACGATGCCGTCAGCACGCGTGAAATCGCGGAAGCAGTTGCAGAGGCGGGTGGTTGCTCAGTGGATGATATTAAAGTCGGGGAGGTACACCGAACAAACACAAACATGGGCACGTGTTGGCTGCGGTGTCCAATTAATGTGATTCGGACATTGATGGCTACTGGACGTGTACGCATAGGCTGGGGATTGATTCGGGTGGAGCTACTGGATCCCAGACCTATGTACTGCTTCCGGTGCCTGGAAAAGGGACACGTTGGTAACAAGTGCCCGAACCAGGTCAACCGGAGCACACGTTGCTTCTGCTGTGGAGAATCTGGCCATAAGGCAAAAGAGTGTAAAGCAGTTACACTCAAATGCCCATTATGCTCGGATCTGGGGCGTCCCTCTAACCATAAATTTGGAAAGAGGTGCGTTCTATCGACGGAAAAAAGCGGTAGGAAGACTAAAAAAGCTCCTTTAGCTTGTACAAGTGCGGCAGCGATATTACCTACAGCTGCAACCTCGAGCTCATGCTCGAGAATGGAGGTTTATACGGCCTAAAGTTCACGGCGCTCAGAGTTCTTCAAGGCAACCTTAATCATTGCCGTAATGCACAGCATTTGCTGTTGCAAACGGTTAATGAGTGGAAGGTTGCCCTGGCAGTGATAGCGGAGCCTTATATCATACCCGAACATCCTCGCTGGTTTGGTGACGATACAGGCTCTGTAGCAATCTACTGGGGCGGCGGAGATGGTGCACGACCCTGCTCCTTAATCAGAGGACGGGGTTACGTTGCAGTGCAATGGGGAGTCGTAGTTGTAGTGGGTTGCTACGTGTCTCCGAACAGGTCTCTCGCCGACTACGAGGAGTACCTAGACGAGGTGGCAGTTTGTGTTCGTAGTTACCTACCTTGTCCGGTGATTGTTCTGGGGGACTTTAACGCTCACAACAGAGCATGGGGGAACCGCAGAGATGATCGAAGGGGAGACACGGTGTTAGAATGGGCGGCTGGATTGGATCTCCGTTTGGTAAATAGGGGGTCAGTTAGCACATGCGTGCGATGGCAGGGGGAGTCGGTTGTGGACCTAACATGGGCGACTCCTGCTGCGATTCGCATGTTATCGGGCTGGAGAGTTGCAGAAGAGGTGGTTACTCTTTCCGATCATCGCCACATCATCTTTGATGTTGCAATGCGAGGGCCAGAAGGTAACTACTGCCGCAGAAAAAGCAGTCCAACGCGACGCTGGTGCTTAAAGCGACTTAACCGGGATATGGTTATGGCCGCCTCCTATATCGCGGCATGGCCTAATGCCGAAGAAGGCTCATCGGATCCGGAGGTGGAAGCAAAATGGTTCCAACACGCAGTCACGCAAATTTGCGATACCTCAATGCCTAGGGCCAGTTGTTTAAAGCGCGGAGCTGTGTACTGGTGGTCTGAGGAAATTGCGCGTTTACGCGCAATTTGCCTGCGGAGCCGACGCCAATACACTAGAGCTCGAAGGAGAAATAGGCGAGCTCCAGACGATCAGATAGCCAGACTTTACGGCGAATATCGAGCGGCTACAAAGGCGCTACAAACTGAAATTTCTAGCGCAAGATCTCGGTCCTGGTATGAGCTCTTGGAGGGACTTGATAGAGATCCGTGGGGGCGTCCGTACAGGATGGTGCTGGGCAAGCTTCGCCCGTGGATGCCCCCAGTGACGGAAACTTTAGATCCGATTCTCTTGGAGAGAGTAATTAGTACTCTTTTTCCAAAGAACCGGACAAATCGCTTCATTCACATCTCTACGTCTTCGTGGGAGTGGGAGAGCGAAATGGAGGTAACTGAACAAGAGTTGGACCTAGCTGTGAACCGCTTGAAGCAGCGGAACACGGCACCAGGACCCGACGGAATCCCCGGACGGGTCTGGGTCTTAAGTCTGGCTGTTTTGGGGAACAGGTTGAGACAGTTATTTTCTAACTGCCTTCGTAAATCCAAATTTCCTAAACCCTGGAAGGAAGCCCGATTGGTCCTCTTAAAGAAAGACGGCAAGGCCTCAGAATCTCCATCTGCGTACCGTCCCATATGTCTATTGGACGAGGTCGGCAAGTTGTTCGAAAGGATTCTTGCTGTCCGTCTCAATCGGCATCTGTCGCGCGTCGGTCCGGATCTCGCCGAGAGCCAATTTGGCTTCCGACGCGAGCGTTCCACCGTAGACGCCATTTTACGCGTCCGCTCCCTGTCTGAACAATCTGTAGGCAAAGGTGGTGTAGCGTTGGCGATAAGCTTGGACATCGTCAACGCCTTTAATTCTCTGCCATGGGACGCGATTAAAGAGGCACTAGTCCATCATCAAGTGCCTCTCTACCTGCAAGACGTGATCGCGGACTATTTGCGTGACAGGTACATTACGTACGTGGATCAACACGGAAATAGCATCCGAAAGGAAATTCTGCGAGGGGTTCCACAAGGATCGGTCCTCGGACCACTCTTGTGGAATCTGGCGTATGACGCTGTTTTGCGAGTTAGTCTCCCCGCAGAAGTAAATGTTGTATGTTATGCAGACGACACTTTGGTGATTGCCAGTGGAGACAACTTTGAAAGGGCCAGGGAGCTCGCCGAGCTTGGAGCGGAATCTGTCGTCGCTAAAATACACGAGCTAGGATTACAAATAGCGCCCCACAAAACCGAGGCGCTATGGTTCCACAAAATGCCGAGGTCTAGGGAACCACCTAACTGGTGTGTCCAAGTAGGTGGGCACGATGTGGAAGTGGGCCGGTACATGAAGTACCTTGGCCTGACATTGGACAGTCGTTGGGGCTTCGAAGAACACTTCGAGCGTCTAGTACCCCGGATCGAGAGGATAGCCGGTGCAATGCACAGACTGCTACCCAATCTCGGGGGACCAGTAGAGGAAGTTCGCCGCCTCTATGCGGGAGTAATACGATCCGTAGCCTTATATGGCGCGCCAGTATGGGCTAAGAGGCTAGCCATCCGACGCTGTAGAACTAAAATCTATAGCGTTCAGCGAAGAATGGCCATAAGGATCATACGAGGATACCGTACAATATCCTTCGAGGCGGCGACAGTCTTAGCTCGATTTCCACCTATGGATATTCTGGCGGATATGGATGCGAGGGTGTACGACCGCATCCGCGCCATCCGCCGGAGCGGTGGGAGTGAGCCAAACGAAGTACTCAAGACGGCTCGACGGCAGGAGCGGCGCAGGGCTCTTGCAGCGTGGCGCGATAAGCTCTCGGAAGAGAGGTATGCGCGCAAACGCGTTGTGGGGGCGATCTTGCCGGTCTTCGATGCCTGGATGCAACGACGCGGAGGAAGTCTCACCTACAGACTTACACAGATACTTACTGGGCACGGGTGTTTCGGTGATTATCTGTGCAAGATTGGACGAGAAGCGACGGCGAATTGTTTTCACTGCGGAGGAAGAGAGCTGGATTCCGCATCGCACACGCTCGCGGTTTGCCCGGCATGGGAACCGGAGCGGCGGATCCTGATAAACCAGATCGGACAGAACCTCTCCTTGCCAGTAATCGTGTCGGCGATGCTGGGAGGAGACGTTGCATGGAGGGCCGTAGCCTCCTTTTGCGAAACTGTAATGGTACAAAAGGAGGCTGCTGAGCGGGCTAGAGAGAGGACAGATCCCGCTCGGAGAAGAAACTGTCGTGGCACTACCGTGCGTCAACACGTCGCACCGGTGAATGGTGCTCCCCTACCATAATGGGGCCTTTTGGGTTGTTGGCGATCAGGATGGGGGTTCTCATCGCCTTCTAAACGACCCTGAGGAGAACAATGGCTGGACGTGGTCGCCGGTCATTGAAATAATACTCACGAGGCTGGTAGGGTCTGTATAAGCAGACCCCGGGTCGAGCTATCCCAGCATAGCGTTAGCGAGGCCGCGGTTGTGTTCCGAACGGAGATCCCGTGACCTCGCCAAACGCCGAAGGTGACCACCGAGGGGGTTTTAGTGGGTAAAAATCTCCACATAACTCTGACTTCCCCCCAGGAGGCAGAGTATCTTTTCGAAGATTTCCCCCGCGAAAAAAAAAAAAAAAAAAAAAAAAAAAAAAAAAAGGCGTGTCACTTATTATCAGGTGAACGTGCCGCTCGTCTAGTCACAATAAAATAATATATATATATACTAGCTGCGTTCCCGCTTTACTGACTGTAATATAATATTAGACTTGAAATTTGTCTGAAATATTCCCCGAGAGCAAAAATGAATTTCTATACCAACCGTTACCATAGCGACTGCATCAATAAAAAGTAAGTTAATTAGAAATAAAACTATAAATGATCTATGAAATTCAATAAATAAATATCCTGTATTCATCTACAGATCACTTCGCGTTAAAGGCTCATGTTCCGGTGACGATACGTTCACTAGTTTTCACGTGATTGGCGGACATACGAAGGCCACACACACATATATATATATATATATATATATATATATATATACAAGTAGACTATTCCCCGTCTACTTTGCTAGCTGTAACTCCCTTTGCGGAAGGAATTTAGTAAAATCCATTCTTATCTGACCTCTAAACGGCAAAAGCAATGTCTTTACCAAATTTTGAGTGTTCACGTCTAATAGATTCGTTGGTACTAGAGCTATTAGTTATAATATGCTTATGATCGTAGAAAATCCATTTACGCCGCCATCGAGACCTAAGTACAATTCATCATCATGATCCATCTGCAACCCGTCCAGGCGAACATCAACGGTCAACAGTACTGTGCAAAAAAATACTCATCCGGTTTGAAGGGCCCTATAGTTAGTGAAATTATATCTTATATCTCAAGGTGACGAGCGCAATGTGGTGCAGTGTAATATACACAATTCTATCTAGCGGCATGTTATTATGGTCAGGCGTATCACTTAACATTAGGTGAAGGTCTCATTCATCTCGTTTAGATATATGAAAAAAAAATATTTTGATGATTTTTCCTTAATACCTAGATTTGTTTCCGTAGACCGAGGATAGATATTCATCATCAGGCGATAAACGTCCACTGCTGGACATAGGCCTCCCTCAAAGATCTGTACGTGTAAGGGTTCTTATTTCAGATATTTGGGCGATTTCCCACCAGACTGCCCCAATGCGGGTTGGCGAGAGCCAGAGCCTTCTTTGATGATTAGCAGGGCGCACCACGAGCCGGTGAGGTTGGCTTGGATCCCGTGAGTTGTTGTCCAGGAACCCATATACCCCAGATCAAGAATAAGACTGAGACTTGGACAATCTTCGTATTGGTGTTATATGTTTTTGGTCTTGCTTAAATACTCCCAGTCATGGCCTTGCCTGTATAGTTCAGTTCAGTCTTGGTCATCCGGTTCTCTGTGGCTTCAGTCTAGTTCAGTCCTAGTCTCCCGGTCTAAGTCTTGCTAGTGTTAAACCGTTCTCGCTCTTGCTTTTTCACCAGGTCCGACCATGTTGGACTCTACTGATCACCGGATGGATGGAATTATACGAGGACTAATTAAACCGCAGTCAACGGGAACAGGTCAATTGTTTAAATTACGCTTGTCAAGCAAATTAGAAAAAAATGTAATCGAGGATAGTTTGATCAGCAAACACTGATGGGAAACTGATGAAGTCTTCATCAGGGCGTACTTTATGGAAGTGGACATCACACATGGATACTCGAATGTAAAAAACATTAAATATTTAGACTGTGGTAGAAAAGCGATGTTGGCATCACCTCACTGATGAGTGAAGACGGTTTCACTGGCGGTAGGTATCTGTTCCTCTAAAATAACCTTTGGGTTTGTGGGCGTAGAGGGTTGGGGTCCCAGGAGCTCACCGAAGGGGTTTTAGTCGGGGAGAAGCTCCACATGGCCTTGTCTATCCCCCAGATACAAGATATCTTCGAAGAATATTACCTTGCGATAAAAAAAGGTGTCTGTTGCTGGAGACTGTCTTGGTACCATCGCAGCTCTTATTGCAGCCGACAAACAGTAGTAGGTAGAAGGATGCTTGTAAGTACTGAGATTACTGCGGTAACGAAAGCAAAGATCTTGTATAGCACCAAATACAATACAGTGCTGTATATATCATCCTAACCAATGCCACGTTGTTATCACATAATATCAAGTGTATGGCCACCTCGGGTGATAGAACAAATGAAATAAAATTTCTGAATATATAAATATGTGATGTGATGTGAAGAACTTTGAGGGATGCTTGTGTTCAGCAGTGGACATATATCAGCTGATGACGATGATGAAGAAAGCCATGTGAAAATCAGCAAGCACTAAGATAGTAAAGGTATATGAACATATAGACAAAATAAAAAGAAGCAGCGCAGTCTCGGGGCTGAAGCACGAAAGAAAAAATGGAATAGATGTGAAAATAAGAGAGGGAGAGAATGTAATAAATAAAAAAAAAAGAAAATTAAGGCACATTTCCAAACGATGTTGAACTAGCCTTGCAACAAAACTATGTATTACTAATTGATTTAATGTATAGTAAAGCTTTTTTAACTTAACAAAGTGATCAGACAAGCGAGATGTTCACTTGATGGTGATAAACTAGCCCCTAATGATACAATGTGTTATGTCACAAGGAGGTAGATGGCTTAAGACATGTTATTAGCCTAGACATAGTCTTCAGCAAGAGACCTACCACCAGAATATTGTCAGTATACTTCCCTACTACTTAGAAATTGAGGTTGAATGGTTGTCTCTTGTATATATAAAAAAAAGTATAATGTATTCATAAATATTAAGGACTAACAGTGTCAAAAAATTATAAACAATTTATTATTTTAAATGAATATCACAAAGATAAGAAGTGACTGATTGATTAATGCAGATTTATGCAGTTAATAATCATGGGCAAAAGATGCGGTTATGTAACATATGGAAGTGCAGTGGAAACACATCTACTGAGGAACTTTTCCACCTTACTCTAGAGACTTGATTATTATCAGATTTAAGAGCCAACCTTCAGAGATGAAGAGTCACAACATGAAGAACAGCTAAAAATACACTAAGTAATATTGTTATTATGTACTTCATTGTTAAAGGTAAACATGGTTGTGTGAACAAACTTTGTTTATCAAAGTACATATAATAAGCAAATTCTTTTTGTTGCAATGTCATTAAATAAAATATTGTGAACATCCCTGGTCTATTAGAAATAATGTAAAATTTACTATAAATAAAAGATTATATATGATTGAGTCTTATTTATGGTTTATTGACAATATGAGTACAAGAAATATTTGTCAATTATCACAAGTATCCTTTTGGATAGGAATACTCACCATTTGAAATAGAATTATAATTATTATAACAGACTTACATGAAGCACTACCAAACAAAAGTGAAGCAACAAATATTAAAATCCTTTGTAAATTAAAAAAAGATACCATAAAAAATTGTAAATATAAAATTAATTACTTCTTTCAAAATCAAATTTAAATATAGCTGTTATGATCATAGACTTCAAAGATTTTTATTGTACTTTCTATTTTTTTCTTTTTAATGGGGCACTTGGATGTCAAGAGATCAATCACAAAATAACTTTGCAAAATAACAACCGATTAAGGTTAAAAAATAGAACCGTACCATAAATGTATTCACAACTTTAAGAAAATTTAAATAACTAGATAAGTCATTGCAAATAAATATTGAACAAATTTGGCCTCTAAGTAAGCACTGTCGAAATAAGGAACTGATAAGAATATACTAATGTATACAAAATAGTGTAGGCAAAATAATGTATATATTTAAGCATATATTTGTGCATAGAAATTAGTTTTATGTGGAATAAAAACCACAATAATCTAGTTTTATTGCACATTAATTTTATTCTACAATTTATTATTATTGGGATTTTCATTAATTTTTAAGAAGCATAATTATTTTTGGTTATCCTTTAAATATATTACATTATAATATCCATACGAATTATTAATAGTTCGATTTTATATTCGACATATTGTTGATATATATGTTTGAATACCTCCCACTTTGATAAGATAAACTCACATTAACATTTTTAATGTACACAACCTCAATAATTCGAGAAAGAAAAACATCATTCGATAGTAAAATATAATGAAGCAATACATACTTAAACTGCCAACAGTACCCAGGCCTCTTCCAGCGTAACGCATCCACCAAGGGACATCATCTTTTTGGGCATTTTCGCCGCCGGGGCGCGACATCAGCATTGTAATCTTGTCGGCGAACGACTATAATTTCAATGCACATAATTAATATTACTTGATTAATGGCAAATATAAAATAATTAAATAATTACAATAAGCTCTTACCATTTTCGAAAAAATCAATTCACTGATTTGCACTGTCAGCTGTCAGACAAGACAAGGTATTTTTCACAGACTATATAAGAACTGAATTGCTGTCCCAATTACTCGTTAATTACTATAAAAATTATGTATTTTTTAATAAAAATATTTCAATATATTTATTTTAATTTTTATTACGTCAACGTAGCTATCTATTATACAATTAATGTATATTTTATGCATAATCATTGCATAAAAAATTAAAACGTTTTGATTTTGGTTATTTCTTTATAACATTAATTATATATTTTTTTTTATGTATTATATGATTTTCTTATCTATTCTTACTTTTTATCTAAGAATAATTTGATTAATGTATTACATTTTTGGAGCAGTGATTATAAAATAAATTTATTTACACATGCAATTTTACATTTACAACAAAAAAAAAATACAAGAATTTAACGCATTTCTGAAATGTCGGTCGGCTTCAGTCATTTCTTGCGTTTGTAATTTTTCTAATACTTTAGACAATTACTATCTCCCTGTTGTATAGATAATTACGAATTTGGTCTATATGTTCAAAGTTTAGCAATAATTGAGACATGCAACCGCCGACAATGCTTCCAAAGTTAACAGACGCGCCGCAAACTATGTAAGTTTATTAAAACATTTGTTCTATCGTTATTGTAATTCTCTTTATACATTATTTTAGACTTCAATTATAATTGAATACAACAGTATGTTACGGATGATTATAACAAATGCTCTGTATAACAATCTGCGCAAAATAGTGCCTTTCAGTTATAAATACCACATTATTACATTACTCCATATTTATTTTTTAATATTATGTATTTAATGGTTATCAATTAAATATTTATGTTGAAGAAATTGAATGTTTTCAGGTAATTTTTGTTAAATTTGTTTAGTCATAGATTAGCAGAAATTATAATAATCTAGTGTCTTACCTAACCTTTCGTATTATCATTGTAATATTCTTATTTTTTTATGCATCTTATATCATAGAATTCTGGTCTTTGGTTATCACCAAAAGTATTTCAAGGATATAAATAATAATTTATGTTTACCCTCATTGTCTATTTTACCCGTTTACTAACGTAAGAAAGTAGAATTTTTTCTCAATATTTCAATTAAATAACAAAGGGGAATAATATTACTTTTCTCAAATTATAAAAAAGTTTGTAAAGTCAAGTAATGCTCAGAATTAAATGTGACAATTTATTGATAAGTTCTTTAGGTGAAGTGTGGGTATCAAGTTTTTTATTAACTTAATTGCCCAAAAGCTTTACAATACGTAATATTAGGTGAATGTCCTGTTTATTTTATCATTTTATTGAATAAAAAAATCAAGAAATAACTTCTCATCTTGAACTTAACATTACAGTTAGGCATATGTAGCAATGTCTGCTCTGTACTCCCAAACTATCAAGAATATCATAACGGTAAGCCCTGCCTGTCATAGATGATTAAAAGCATTTTATGATTTGTGGGGTTTCATAGTGAGAGCCTTTAGTGTAGATTTTAGTAGGAACAAATCCTATATAACTATGATCCCCGTCAGGAGCAGGATATTTTTAAAAGATTTCTGCTGGTTAAAAAAAGTTGTAAAAAAATTGTTATTTTTTCTGCACTTTTATAGATCATTTTCTGAGGGTGATGGTGTTACAAGTGCAGAGGTATTTGCAACAGATGTGGTTGTCACTACTAATGCAGGCAGCCACAACCATGGGAGCTCCAAAGTTAAACTTAAAAATCTGGTTGATTACAACTGGGAGCCCAAATTTTACCCCGGGCAACTACTTGCTGTACATATCAGCGGCAAATATTTAGCCTATTCTATTAAAGGTTTGTTATATTGATTTAGTTATTGAGTAGTTTTAATATTATCACATACATCTGATGTTGCGACTGTCCTTGGGTATCAGTGATCACTTTCCACCAGGTGAACTGTTTGCATGTTCACCTACCCATCCTATAAAAAAAACTTTGTGTTGTTTTTTCATCCCATTTTGATATATATTTGATTTAGATGTATTATCATCTGTACAAATTAGGAACTTCACTTAAGTTGATGTGCATCTTTAGATCCATCCTGGACATAGTCATCACCTTGATTTTTTAATGCTGTATAATACTACATTTACTTTATTTTATCCACATACATTTTTCTTTGTAAATCATTCTTTATATCCAGTATATTATTTTTATTTTTCTTGGATAGTGTAGTTGTGTAATAATTAGAGTCATCATCATAGTCATTTCAACCACTACTAGACTTAGGTCTCTTGTAATGTTTTCCACAAAGTATGGTTTTGTTCTGTTTGAATCCGGTGGCTCCCACCTATCCTTAATTAGAGTCATGTAATATTTATTTATTTGTTTCAGCACCAAACCCTGCAAATCCTGGCACTTGGAATGGTATGGTCCGAGTGGTTTACAGCCCAGAGCCAGGAACCGACAGGCGTAGCCTCATCAAAGGGATGAGAGGGGAGGTAGGAAGATTTATATTAATAACTCGCATTGTATTTTTATGACATTGCTTGACAATACATATCTTAATTATTCTTTTAATTTTGAAATATATGACAATGTAAATTTTAAATGCAGATAAATATTTTAATTTTGCAGGTACAAGATTTGGCCTTTGCACATATTCAGAGTCAAGTAGTGCTGGCGTGTATTGACGAATTGGGCCATTTCTACATCTATGAATTAGAATTGACTGAAAGCGGACTCATGTATGTTGAACATTTCATACACAATTTTTTACAAAAACTTGTAAATTGTAATTACATTAGTAGTTAGCACTTTTAGTTATAGTATCTTATTTAGTGTTGTGATGTTTTCTTTTCCGTCAGTATCACTGGTGGTAGTGGTCATCATTTCACCACTCTTCTCGGACGGCTGTGTTATCATGTAATGATAATTAATTGAACAAGCTGAATAAAATTTTCTTCATTTTTATTTTGTTACAAAATAGCTACAATACCATGATATGGTGTTGACATTGGGTGAAAAGATTATTCTACTAAGGTTTAAGCTCTCAACCTAGACACCAGGTGGTTCATTAATTTTTGTTACAAGTTATGAGAGGCAGTTGATATTTTAAGATACCTCTCATAATTTAATCTGTTGCAGATTTCTTCTGAAGTATAAAACATTTTCGGAGTTATAACCTTGCAGTGGAATTTCACTATTATGAGCCATTGTTTTAGGTTCAACCTGGTGGTAGAAGTGCGCGAGGATACGGGTATAGGTGGGACCATGCACCGCGTCGTGTGGTGTCCTTACATACCCGATGATGAGGATGACACGCCCGATGATGATGTGGCGCGTTTGCTTCTTACCACTCACGGTAACGTTGGTGAGTGAATGTATTGAATTTTATTTTTATACCACTTCAATTGTGAACACGTATCGCGGATGACCCACTGGATGCGGGCAATGCGGGACCAATCGATGTGGAGGTGTTTGGGGAAGGCCTATGTCCAGTTGAGGATATCTATCGGCTGATAATGATGAAGACATACATAAATATATTTGTGCCACATTTTGATAAATTTTAAATTTGCCGCCTGAATTTTATTTGTTACTTTATTTATTTTATTCCTGGTAGAAAGTGAAGGTGAGTGATAATCAGTTAAAGGTCACAGGAAGTTCAACGGGTGTAGCGCAGAATAAAACTTTGTGGAAAAGTTTAGGAAAATGAATGTCCAACAATAATGCACGTTTATCATGACCATGATTTTTTTTTAATTGACGTAGCGCCGACACGAGCAAGACCTGATAGTAAGCGATGCGTTTGGTTGGCGGCACGTTGTTATGCTAAATAGGATTTTATATACTGCATCACACTAGCTGCAGCGCACTTCAAACCAAAATACAGTAACTTTTGCACAGTACTGTTTGTCTGTTACAATAAGAGGTGCAGTAGACGAATACACTTACAACCAGTAATATAATAGGTTGGAAAATATCTCCCTTCCGCCTTTTTGTCTTTTGAATTTCGCGGCCTCGTACAAAGCGCTACAGAGCTCGTATCTGGAAATACTATACATAATTTGAAAGGTCTTGACATAACCTACAAAACGACGCTATGCATAATTAGTTTGGATATTGCGTTCAACAGTTATAGACGTGTAAACATATAGTTTACTAACGCCGAAATTCGCGCTATTTTAAAGTTTTCCTTCGTTAAAGGCAAATCCGCTAGAGAAACGTTCCGTGAGATTAATGGTGTTTTGGGGGATGGTACTCTATCACTTCGAACCGCGGAGGAATGGTTTCGACGATTCAGAGCCGGTGAAAACGACACCATGGATAAGCCAGCCGGCGGAAGACCTGTGACGACAAATACCGATCAAATCATGGACTACATCGAGTTAGACCGGCATGTGGCATCTCGTGACATCGCCCAGGAGATGGGAGTTAGTCACCAAACCATTTTAAACCATCTGCAGAAGGCTGGATACAAAAAAAAGCTTGATGTTTGGGTGCCGCATGATTTGACGCAAAAAAACCTTCTGGACCGAATCAACGCCTGCGATATGCTGCTGAAACGGAACGAACTCGACCCATTCTTGAAGCGGATGGTGACTGGCGACGAAAAATGGATCACATACGACAATATCAAGCGAAAACGGTCGTGGTCGAAGGCCGGTGAATCGTCCCAAACAGTGGCCAAGCCGGGATTGACGGCCAGGAAGGTTTTGCTGTGTGTTTGGTGGGATTGGAAGGGAATCATCCACTATGAGCTGCTCCCATATGGCCAGACGCTTAATTCTACCATCTACTGCGAACAACTGGACCGCTTGAAGCAGGTGATCGACCAGAAGCGTCCAGAATTGGCCAACAGGAAGGGTGTAGTGTTCCACCAGGACAACGCCAGACCACACACTTCGTTGATGACTCGTCAGAAGCTACGGGAGCTCGGATGGGAGGTTTTATCGCATCCACCATATAGCCCGGACATAGCGCCAAGTGATTACCACCTGTTCCTGTCCATGGTGAACGCCCTTGGTGGTGTAAAGTTGAACTCAAAAGAGGCTTATGAAAAGTGGCTGTCCGAGTTCTTCGCAAATAAGGAGGGGGGCTTCTACGAGGGAGGTATTATGAAGTTGCCGTCTAGATGGAAACAGATTATCGAACAAAACGGCGCATATTTGAACTAAATCCGATCACTGTAACACTTTTTATAAAGCATTGAATAAAGAGCAAAAAAGCGGAAGGGAGATATTTTCCAACCTTATATAATTAAGCTCTTGAATTGTAATCGAGGGTAAAATTTTCCTATTTTGATTGTGCGCAGCGCGCATGTGGAACGTCCGCGCAGTGTCGGAGGGCGTGGGCGGCGGGGGCGCGGCGTGCGCGAGCGCAGCGCTTGCGGGCGGCGGCGCGCGCACTGCCGGCGAGCACTCCGCAACCGTGCTAGCGGCCGCATTCTCTCCGGACGGCACCGCGCTCGCGACCGCCGCGGCCGATGGATACGTCATGTTCTTCCAGGTAAAAAACAAAATCTGTAGAAAATCCATTAAGCATAAAAAATAAGAAATCTACTACTAATTATTGTACATATATAAATACTTAACGGAGTCTAGGTTTTATACTAAGACGAGCTATATGATGGGCTTGTAAAGAGCCAACTAGATTGCAATGCAGTCATCTGGTCGCCACATGATAAATATGATCTCCTGCTGGAAGAAAATTTACTAGATATATCTATTTAAACCTTTATGGTGTTTATTTCTTGTACACATTGATATACCCAAGGCTGTTTGTGTAAGAAATGGTGGGTTACGAAGAGTTAAAAGTCTAAAAGAGCTTTAGTAACATAAATTTTTAAATGAAAATGTGTCAAAGTAAATAATCTCGGTGTACTCAAAGAGGTGAAGTTACTCGTGCTGAACAATTACGTGGAGCAGGCCGCGGCTGGTGATGGTGCGCATGCGCATTGGCTTGCTCGGCAATTCGCCACTCACTCGCGCGTTGCTCTAAATAAATCCAGTTACCGAAAAAAATTTATATTTTTTCGAGTACATTTGCAGAATTTATAAAAGAGATTAGATTTTTTCTTTTTATATTTTTTTATAAATATAAATAAATAACGCTCTACTGCATTGGAAAAAATCTCTAAGAGTAGTTTTTAAGAAAATAAAAAAAAAATATTTTTAATGCGGTTCAATGCAGAACCGCGTTATATTCGTTGCCTTGCAATGAGTTAAGTTTTGTTACCCTAGTAAGTTCACTAGACAAAACATCTTTACTAGTACACAGTAATACTCGCTACTCAACTCCCTACTAGTCATCTATACATCTTATGTCTCAAGATGTAGCACTTGGCATTTCCTATATAAAATGTACTATTAAGTAATGTCTACTGTAGGTGTACATGAACAACGGTAGCGACCCTCGGTGCCTGCACAAGTGGAAGCCGCATGGTGGGAAGCCACTCAGCTGCCTCTTCTTTCTCGACAACCACAAGAACTACAATACGGAGTAAGTTGTTTCATAGTTATTGGCATCCATAAGAATTGCAATACCAAATGGTATCGTCATCTACTGACAGACATCCACTGTTGGACATAGGCCCGTCCCAAAGACCTCCACGTCGTTTGTTGGAGTTTCTTGAGAGGAATAGGGCCGTAACCCACCACGCTGGCGAAGTGTGATATCGTAATAAGTATCTCTGTAGTTATAATGACATTTCTGGTGAAAGAAGTATTACATGTTCTTTATGTTCTGTCTTCTTGTTTACAGTGTGCAGTTCTGGAAGTTTGCAGTAACAGGGGCCGATAATAACACTTTAATCAAGATCTGGACTTGCAAGTCGTGGAGTTGTCTGCAGAGCATCACATTTTCTCCACAGTTGGGCTCAGAGCCGACTCCGCTCGGTCTTAAAGCAATGCTCGACAGCAGTGCAAGTTATCTGTTACTGTCAGACTTCAAGGCCCGAAGTCTGTATGTGTTAAACATGATAAGAGATTCTGATGATTCCATCGCTTACTGCCAGAGCATATCAGAGTTCCTACTTCCATATCCAGTGCTTAGTTTTTGTATTGCCGATGCAGGTAAATATTTTTTTTTATTACTAAGAGCTGCATTTTGGAAACTCATTTAGTGTTTATATCTAAGATCGATACCTATTTACATAGACTTGCAGTACATTTTTTTTTAAATACATAAAAAAGTTCCTTTTATTGGTAATATGCTGTTTTATATTAACTACGTGTGTTTAAAATTTTTGTGCGAAAACCTTTGTGTGCAAAAATTACTGTGTTCCTATTATTTTACTTCATGAAATTATTATATTAACAGACGAGGAACAAATCAAGTGTGAATCGAGCTGTGACGACCCGTACCATCGCAACGGTTCAGGTGCTGACATCGGCAACTCGCCAGATGACTTCGATCTGCACCATGTGGTAAGTGAACACTGACAGCCAGCGGCACATTTTGAAAACTATCCAAGAATATTACTTATATTAGGGAGAGGTCAATGTCAATTTACTACTAGATGGTGCTGGATTATCTTTCAGCTCATGTATTATTGTGATAGATAATATTGATTAGTTCAGTATGAAGTTCTACATTTCTTGGTTTGTGTACCTGACAGGAGGAGGGTGTAACGGAGTGCGGAGGCGGCGGGCGGCGCGTATGTCTGCGCTTGTATATCGTGCAGCCCAAGGGGTTGCAGGAGGGCGAGCTAGTCTACACGCCACCAACCGACCTGCTTCATAACATCGGTGTGTATATCTTTTATGAAAAATGTTAGTCTTATAGTTTGAAGGGAATTTTAGCTAAGTACTTTAATATTAGGGTAACCTTGGTACCTTCAGATGGAAGAATGTTAATGCCTTGCTTCTCTAAATACAATTTTCTTTTTGAAACCTTCATATGCATGCCTACTACTTATTAGTTTACGATTTGAATTGATACTTTGAGATTGAAGACCTCCATCAAAGGAGGCTAACGTCTAGCATAATATATATTAACTTATTGCCATTAACAATTGTATTGTTAGCGGCTCGTAATGGTATGATTTTTCACAGGACTGGACGAATTAACGTTGGAGGATCCTGTGGAAGAGGTTCCTCCACCGACTTTGCCGTCCAGCATCTTGCAACAGCAGAGTCAGCAGTTGAAGAACTTGCTGATGAGGAGTCAGGTAGTTATTTTATATTAATTAATATTTTAAATAATTTGTGTATAAATAGATATATTTTATGTCATTTATGTTTATCACATATAGACACAGCCAGGCAGTTTAATCGTGCAACGAGCAGAGTCACCAACATCTATCCAACCTCCGTTGAATCTTATGACACCTGATGCCTTCAGGTACGTTCATTCAAAAATTTTTTTTCTATTAAAAGATTATATCGCTATGACTTCCTAGGTGGAGTCAATTTCTTACTTTTACACAAATGTCACACGTTAAAGCAATTATGGATTAGTAACTTTACTACCATATAGTACTTTTTCATACGAAAACAATTTAATGTTACTAGTGATCATAACTGCTCCAGTCAAAAAACTAACGTAGCTAGTGTAATTGTTATACATTGTTATAATTGTATCTTATGTATCGGTCATCTAATTTATAAAACTAATTGAGAATAGCTGCTAAACCTAATGAAAATTCTAAATAATATGACTTGGAGACATTTGCTTAATAATATGTGGAAGGATTTTTTTATCTATAATGTTAACTTGGCCTCAATTTCTCATGGTATGTTAATAATGCAGCTGTAGATGGTGCAGCAGGTTTTTTTTTATATATCATAAAGAACAAAATTCATTCTTAGTTCTCATATTTATATAAAAGATTAATATAGTCTGTTCGTATACTTTACTTCCTGCAATGTAGTTCACCGGGGAAGCGCGAGGAAGAGGATCCGCCGCTGTCGGCCACGCCCGATATGGCTAACAAACCCCGACCTAGTACTAACGGTAAGTTGTGTACACATCTTTATATATTAAACTTTAGGAACATTACTGGGCACATTGCTCGAAGGACTGACGGCCGATGGGGCAGTAAGATACTTTATTGGCGCCCGCGCACCGCTAGACGGATCGTTGGGTGGCCCCCCACAAAGTGGACTGACGATCTATTGAGAGTCACGGAAACCCACTGGATGCGAACAACGCGTAACCGATCGACGTGGAGATATTTGAGGAGGCTTATGTCCAGCAGTGAACATCTATCAGCTGATGATGAACGTTACTGGATACAGTTTTCTTGGTATTTTATCCGTCAAGAATCTGACGCACTTAAAGGTATATTGTCTTGTTTTAGGGTCGGAGGAAGTGGCGAAAGTCACGAATGAACCGAAATCACCATCGGGCGGCTCCAGCCCCAGCCTAGAGGTGCAGCAGATCATGTCGCACAACGACGAGCCGTACTACAAAGATGATATGGTATGCTTACTCCCTCTATCATGGATAAATATGATATCCGAATCATAGATCCTCCGGAGTAAATCGCTGATCGTAGATCTATATTACAGGTGACGATCTAGGTAGGAGGCACCTATTTCTGCCGCATTATTAGTTGTGTGTAAATATTAGTGTTCCAGTTTGAAGGGTGTTGTATCTGGTGAAATTAAATTACTACCGAAACTGACATCTTACTTCTCGAGGCAACAAGTACATTGTCATGCTGTCAATTTAATAGTGTGGCATTATCATGGGCAGACACATAAATTACCTTCAGAACAATGTCCCGCTCCTCTTAAAGGTTTATTATTAACATAAAGCAACTAACCTACAAGGTATTCATGTGGTATCAAATAAATAGATTTTTGCCACCAGACATGTTTTACACAGCTCTTTATCAGCTGTAACATAATCTATAGTTAATAGAGGGCATCAGGTAATAAAAGTCTACCATAAAAGTTTTTATCAATGCGACGTGGTACAGGAGGAGAGCGAGTGCGCGCAAACGCCGGAGCACACGCAGGTTACTGACGCGGAAGTGTCTGAACCGCTGTACCCCGCCCCCGAGCCGTACGGAGCTCTTGAGAAGCCAGCTATACTCACACACAGCAGTAAGTTATATGATGCTTATTATGTATAACAAAACATTATGAAACTTTCTAAGGTGACTCCATCAAGTCTTCACACCGATTGGTTGAGGATTGAAAAACGTCCCCTAAGAAGTCACATCTCTATCTGTGTATCATAACTGATGACCACATACTTAGAAAACATCATTATCATTTTCAGCCTTTGTTTATCCACTGCTGGATATAGGCCTTCCCCAATGTCTTCCACCAAATGCGATCCTCAGCTTCTCGCATCCACCCACTTTCGACCGCTCTTATGATGTCGTCGGTCCATCTGAAGAGAGGGTGTCTTATACATCTGCGACCTGTACGCGACGTCCACTCCAAGGATCTCTATCCCATCGGCTGTCACGGACCCTACAGACAGAAAACGAGACGTGCTGGATATTCATTTGATGGAAAGTGATACATACGCGTTTCCATGGCAAACGTGGCGCTAGATAGGATGATAGACACTGCACAGCATTGCGCGCGTCACCTGAGACATAAGATGTTGAGTCGCATTACTAAAGTAATTACACTAGCTAGATCACACTACAAAGAGGATCACACAGTAATATTTGCACACTACGGGAAAAATAGGCGCTGCTGTGGTACCTACCTAGACGGTTACCAGCAACTGAGATCTATGTCCAGTGGTTCGTTCCACAATATATATGATTTTGCTATTACATTCATTCAATACAGACCTCCGGTAATAAAGACCTACCGCTGTTTTGGAATTCCATCTTTCCTATTAAATTATACAAGAATCATGTAGAAAATTATGCGAATTTTTGAATTCTGCAATTACCATAATCTTCAATGTTAGTTAATAGAGGTCCCCAATGATCCCCATAAACAACAATATGACAAATGATAAACTATTATTATGTAATGATGTATTAATGTGTTCATTGACAGACAGCGACACCTCGTGGCCACAGATATCGCTCGCACAAATCACTGAAGCTAATCAGAGGAAGGCGTCCAGCGACAAGTCCAGCAGCCAGTGTTTAAACGCGCCGCTGAACAGCTCACTGAGCGCACCGCTCAATGCTGTGCTGCCTACGCCGTTGAACCCGTCGCTCGGCGGGCCCGCCGTTCAACCGCTAATTGCACAGCCGCTGACCACAGAGAGGCACAGCAGTGATGACGAGGCCCGTTCCCGACTAGAAGCCTTGGAGCAAAAGATTGATAAACTCACAGGTGAATATGTTAGGGTGCTGTGAACCTTACACAAGTTAAATTTAACAGCACCAATATGAATTAGCTTGGGGGACAAAAGTCTTCAACTCTTGCATTGTCAGTGTTAACATACGGATCCAAGACGTGGCGTTATAAAAAGGCTCAAAGTCACCCAAAGGGCGATGGAGAGGGCTATGGTCGGAGTTTCTCTGAGCGATCGAATCAGAAATGTGAAGATCAGCAGAAGAACTAAGGTCACCGACATAGCCCAAAACATTGCTAGACTTAAGTGGCAGTGGGCAGGGCACATTGCTCGAAGGACCGACGGCCAATGGAACAGTAAGGACCTCGAGTGGCGCCCGCGTACCCGTAGACGTCGTGTTGGGAGGATCCCACAAGGGACCAATCTATGGGAGAGGTGTATGTCCAGCAGTAGATGTCTATTGGCTGATGATGTTAATGATATGGGTAGCGAACTTAACCACATTTATGTATGAGTATGTAATCTTGTATGGCCAAAATTTGATGTGGTGGTGACAGAGTCATCTGTATCTTTAAAGAATAGACAGTCACTTTCAATAATGGAAAAAAAAATTGAAAATTGCATAAACTAATATTACATAGTTACAAGTGTTGATTTTTCGATTGTGGCAGAGCTGGTGGTGCAGCAAGGGCGCGAGGTGCGCGGGCTGCGTGCGGATGTGCGAGCACCGCGCGAGTTGCTCGACGAGGCGCTCAGCGAGCACACGCAGCGCACCAGCGCCGCCATCGAGACCGCACTGGCTGACGGGTGAGCCCTACGCACACTCCATCCAACATTGAGTTAATGGAAAATTTACAGACATTCGAAGAAGTAGACTTGTTGAAATATCAAACTAATATGGATATATTGTGATAGGAGTTGTCATACTCCATGTTTATGCGAAATTGTAGTGATCAGATACGAAGTCTAGTGCGACGCTGGTGTAGTGACGTTGGCAAAATTACCAGGTGGGATCGTATCGCACGCGTGGGCGAGGCGGCCAGCAACCGTGCAGCTACGGCTGCGGGGGTGGGGGCGGCACGCGCCCTCGAGCCGCTCGCCTCGGCGCTGCAGCACGAGCTCGCCGCTAAACTGTCCGCCACCGATCGCCTGCTGCGCGATAACATTGACAAGCTCGCCAACAGCAAGGTACAGCAGCTACACATACAATAATAAGCTTTAAGCGAAGAAGGGATTAATTTACACATTCAATATTTTCTGGTCCTTCTCTTCCCCCTTTTACATTTATATGTATATATATAAAGTAATCTTTATCTACATATATATGTGTATATTGAGTTTTTGTCTTTTGTTTTAGCTCGCGGACACGAAATCTGCGAGCCCTGAGTCCGATGTATCTGCAATAGTTGTGAATAAAACTTCATCATAAAAAAAATCGTGTAGTTGTGTTGTATCTATTTTACTGTTAAAAGTGGTTATAACTCAGTTTGAAATATGCTGAAGATGTGTGGATTTGCTCCTTTTGTGCTTCCTATGAATTTGGATTTGTGGAAACTGTTATAAGAACAACAGCATTTTTAAAATTATGTCCACACCTCTCATTGTGTTTGAAGATTAAGCCGAGATAGAAAGTAAAGATGGCTTTGTGATGTATTTTTATTTAATAATAAATTCTTTGTCTTGGTAGACGGTGATGGAACGGCTGAGCACCGCGATCGCGACCTCCCTGTCGGATATGGTGCGCGAGTCGTTCCGGGACGCATTGTTCGAGGGCGTGGTGCCCGTCATGGAGAAGGCGCATGCTCAGATCTTCAGGCAGATCAATCAAGCCTTCCAAAACGGTACCAAGGAATGTAAGTGATATGCCCTATATAAGAAAATTCATTAAATTTTGTCCAATGCTACTTTGGTTTTAAAAGATGGAGGAGCTAAAACGGAGATTTGCATTTGAATTTGTTAAATTTGTACGTCTACCGGTATGAGGGCGCCACTTAAGGACCTTACTGCCCCATCGGCCGTCGGTCCTTCGAGCAATGTGCCCTGCCCACTGCCACTTAAGCCTAGCAATCTTTTGAGCTATGTCGCTAACCTTAGTCCTACTGCGGATCTCCACATTTCCTAATTCGATCGCGCAGACGAACTCCGAGAATAGCCCTCTCCATTGCCCTTTGGGTGACTTTGAGCCTTTTCATAAGTCCGTTAGTAAGGGGCTACGTCTCGGTTCCGTATGTCAACACTAACAACACGCACGAGTTGAAGACTTTTGTCTTCAGCCACTGCGGTATCTGAGACATCAGAAAATTTATAAAATATAATAATT
Organism: Troides aeacus; assembly: GCA_033220335.2. NCBI lineage: Eukaryota > Metazoa > Arthropoda > Insecta > Lepidoptera > Papilionidae > Troides > Troides aeacus. The sequence continues at coordinate 13,250,909 of CM067271.1, forward strand.
ATAAAATTATTGATAAGTCGCGGCTAAAACGGAAGCGGCAGCTCGCGCGGCGGCGGAGCGCGGCGGTGCGGCCGGGGCGGAGGCGCTGCGAGCCGCGCTCGAGCGGCACGCGGAGACGCTTGCTGCGACCGCCGCGAACACCGCGCAGCCCGACATCGCCTCCACGCTGCGAGAGGTGGCGCATAGGTACACGGCTCGCTTGCCCTTTCTGTATAACAAATATTAAATAGTCACTAATGGTGCGACGAGGCGACTAGAGCCTTCGTGTAATGGTTGGTGATCGGCCCGCCCATGATAATGTGATCAAACATGAACACGGTATGATAGATGGTTCTTATCCACTCTATTTACTGGTGGTGGTAGGCCCTGTTGATGGAGGCTCATGAGTCTCGTTACCTCAGTAATTACACTATCTACAGCGACCTTTACACCGGAACACTAATGTTTACACGCTACCGTTTATCGGAAGTGGTGGCTGGGGTGGTATGGACCTAAACAATCTCCGAGTGGACGGAGAATTCTACCGGTACAAATCACCTATGTTTCTGGTGCCGACAGTCAAAATACGGATTCTTCTATTAAATTATTAAAGTTAATAAATATTAAAAATCGCTGGAAGTGACTTGCAAAATTGTGAAATGATGTATTTAATAATAAATCTCTCCCGGTCCAGCGTGTTGGAGAAGGAGATGACGTGGTGGCGCGAACAGGCGCGCAACGTGGCGCTGCAGATGTCGCGCGCGCATTCCCCGGCGACACCGGCCACCCACAATGCAATGGACCGACAGGTGCTGATGATTCCACAGAACATTGCATTTATCTTTATGATATCAGCTTGGTGAAACTTTACATATCTTGCAGAGACCACACCGTAGCACGCCGAGGAACTGTGTCCAGGAGTCGTTGCCATTTTTAGTCAGAGTACCGTGACGTTTTCTCGAAACTATTACATTTGTACATTGTATCCTACAATTATTTACTACTTTACATTACTGCAGACTAGTTCAATAGTTTAATATAGCTTTTGTTGTAAGTGAGGTTACCACATCCATACCAAATTGTTTAGCTTTATCTTAGATCAGTTAATGTAACGGTATATACAGTGACACCATCATTCCACCATAATTTACTTGTGACTATATAAAATTATTATTTATTTAATTACATCTCCATTTCTATAATTATATAATAGTTATTATATTGGTACTAAAATTATTACAGATAATTTAATTCTTTATTAGGTACAAGTAAATCTCACATATTACTATAGAAGTAATTTACAACAATGATCTATATTAAAGACTTACCTAAAGCATATCTCGTTTCTTAGATGCAAGTCGCACAGATCCAGTCGCTGATGTCCAGCGGCGACGTGAACGGTGCTTTCCAGTTAGCGCTCTCCGCGTCTGACCTGGCGCTCGTGGTGGCCGCGTGTCGCGCAGCAGAGCCCGGCCGAGTTTTCGGCCCGCCCTGTCGTCTCAAGCAGCACGTGCTGCTATCTCTCGTGCAGCAGCTGGCAGCGGACATGCAGCGCGACACCCAGCTGAAGCACAGGTTCCGAACATATTTCACCATTAAACTTGTCCCTAAACAATACATGAGTATCAATAGATATATCAATAATACTTAAATTATTATTTTCGGTTGTATAATAGTTTATCTGTCTCCAGGTATCTTGAAGAAGCCATAATGAATCTGGACACTAGCAACCCAGTGACGCGCGAGCACCTACCCATCGTAGTGCGGGAGCTACAGAAGCAGATCATGGCTTTCCTGGCTGCGAACCCTGGACATGCTTTGAGCAGGCAATTCCGAATGCTGCTTATGGCTGCGGACTCGCTGGTGAAAGGCGCCGTTTGACTACAATGTCGGCACTGCGTCTGCGTCAGCTATTGGACGACATAAAGTGACTTAAGTGCTAATGATGATGCTGGCTGACAGTTGAGCATATGTGTTGTGACAGTGTGTTGTGACTATATAATCCAGTCTTTTAGCTGAACATGGTGATGTGAAGGTTTCCATAACCATTACACAATGGAAAGGAATAGTTTAAGCTACGTAATAATGACTGATGATTCCTGTATGATTTGTATCTGTGGTGTATGCTAATGGTCCTCAGGTCGCTTTCATTTATAAAATATTCCGCTTGGAAGAAAATTGAAGAACAAATAACATTGTGACCATATGTTTGAGTTGACTTCTGCGGGCACTTTCAACCTTGACCAATCCTCGATAACCTACATGAAAAAGTTTCTTTTGTAGCTTTTGGTCTGATGATATTACATGGAGAATGTATCATGGCTTAAATATTATTACATTCGATTGACCTATATACATTTTATTTATATAATGGACTACTATCAAACTCTTTGACATGTTTACCGTGTTAGTGTAGACAGTGAGTGCATAAATAAATATAAAAAACCAACGTGATGTAGAGAACTAGTGTCTCCCTCTCTACTTCTGTCTCATTCTATCCTGTTTGAAGTTCATTATAAAATATGTTTGTGTAAATGAGATTAGTTTGTGTGAATGCTTTGACTAAATGTTGGTAATTCGGGCTGATATTATTATTATAATGGTTATATTTTATGTAGTAGTTTAAACAATTTATTGTTAGATAAAAAAAAAATTAAAATAGACTGCAACTATATTTCATTATATAGGCTGTAAATTATTATTTAAATGCTTATTTAATTTTATAAGAATATATCTCTCCGAGGGTTCTTGGAATTTCAAACATCTTATTATTACTACGGAATATTAAACTTATAATTATATCATTGGTAGTTCTAATGATCCAATTTTTGTATTTATCTTTTAAAAAACATGCATGCCTCTATCTCTACACTCAACTTTTTTACACTTACAATTACTTATACAATGAATATGCTAAAGGACCCATTACTATTATTAGTTCTGTAATCGGATCTTTTGGGGTGGCCTATGCCCACCAATGGATGTTCAACGGCTGATGCTGATGAATCGGAAACACATTACAATCAAACAATCAGCCTTTTGGATGTCAACTAATTTAAGTGTCCACTTGGTAAATTCAGGTTTACACTTTTGCTTAAGTGTTTAAAGAAGCGAATCGTTAGATAGATGTGCACCTTATATATTACTTCACATAAATCTATGATTTGCAACTTTTGGCCGATGTTTAGCATTTTGCTAATTAAAAAAAATATGAATATATAATGAATATTGATAATGATTAAGTGCCATCAATATATCCAGCATATTTGGTATTACACACTCTGGAATAAAAATGTCTCTCGTCTGGAGTAGTTACTGAATTTTTATTGTGCATGCTTGAAGTACCATTTTGTAGGGAGCATCAATTTTGTATAATTCGAATTGATGAAGCAACATGTTATTTATATTAAATGAACAATGGTTATTACTATCGTCAAATAAACAGCTTTCATATTATGTCGAAGTTTTAATTGATTTCTACACACAATAAGGAACGGAGGTGGGGCATCCAGCTGCCAGTAAGATGTGGCCAAAAATTTCGAGTTTAAAGTAATTATTGTAGCACATATATATATCAAAAGTAATAACACAACATGATGCTTTTTTGTTTTATATAAATAAAGCAAAATTACATAAACATCTTGAAAGCAGTTCATATGCTGTTTAACATAAAATTGTGGATCTTATTTAGGACAAGAACATTAAAAGAAAACAACACTAATATATAAATTTTAATAATTTATTATATTGTATTTAAATAAAACAATTTTTAATCAAATATAGCTATTAACATTATATAAAGCAAACTAAACAATCTACTCTTTTAACCAAGTTTCTTTTCTATTACAAACATGGTGATAATCAATTATTTTCATGTTACATTTCAAAATAAACAACAGAAATATTTAATAAAATTTGATAAACTTGTGCTATGAATTAACTTTGGTGACCAATTGTATAAACATTGCATAACTAAACACATGAAATAACCAATTGTAATTTTTTTTTTAACTAATTATGTGTAGGTAATATTATGATATAAGTATGATTGTTTAAATCATAAGGATAAGGTAACCATAATTTCCATAAGGAATCTCATTCCATTTATTATTAGAGCCTATGAAAAAGATAAACAGTGGATAAACTTGTTGACAAATTACTGAACTTAAGAATAAAGACAGGTCTCTTGTAATGTGTTCTACAGAGACCAGGAGACCTATGTCCAGCTGTGGACATCCATAGGTAGAAATAATGATAATCAAGAAGTAAAACTAAATGGATTCTGGAAATTATAACATTCAACTTCTATATATACCTTGAACCTCTTAATAACATAATAATTAAAAGATTGTCATCATTAGAATTATGGCAAATCTTTACATCTTATTCTACGCTTTTTGTTTAAAAATAGCTCCAGTAATAGTGCCGTGCCTCTGCACTAAACATTGCTTTTTGTCAGTCTCCAAGCAGACGGTAGGCGGTTTCAAGTTCGGTTGTATTTTACACGCTTGCTCTGAAATCGCTACAATTATTCCAGCGGAATCGACGTGCGCCGTTCCTTTTGCTGCGAGACAAAGCCCTTGATGATCGGCGACTAAGCAACCGCTCACGTTAGGCGTAGCCATTATTTCCTCGACTACTTTATCTAAATCTTTTTCCATGGTGAAAATATTTGTTTTTCAATAATAAAACTAATTTTCGTTCACAAAATTTGTTTTGTGTTATGACATTTACTTTTTGACTTTGATTTGACGTTGGACAATGACATGTATTAGTTGACAGTTTTCTTTTTTTTTAATTATGTCGACTAGCACTGGACTACGAACTCACGTAATCGTGATTCTTACACCGGTGTGTGAAAAAGACGAAATATATATTTTTTCAATTTATTTCTATTTCTTTAATAACTACGATTACCAAATACAAAATAGAAAAATATCAAACATAAAGAAATAATTCTTTGATTAAGAGGATATGGAATAATATATATATATACACATGAGATATTTAGATATTCATTAACTTATCAGAAAAAACTGCACCACGCTGATCGCCAACCTTCACTAGTAGAAGAATCACGTTAAGAAGGTTAAACTTATAACCAGATCTCCAAAACTATTAGACGTGTACAATTAAAATTTGTTAGAGATATTGCTTCTGCCGTTTGGAGATTAGCTAGGAATCAATTTTATAAAATTGCTGCATTATAGAGAATTGTTGGGAGGGGGTGGTGTTAATAACGTTCAAGTTAGCTAGTTGCTGCCTAGTGGAAATATTTCTGATAATATTTAAATCTAATTCTGTACTACGCCTAGCAACGTGAGCAGGTAGAAACTAATATAATATATGATATGTTATGATATTACCTTCTTCAATTGTTAATTAAATAAACCTGATTCGTTTTAATGAAAAACTAAACAATATTCTGCTCGCAAAATACTAAATGTGATATAAATTACTGTAAGATAAATTAATAAACTTACATAATAAAAGTAAACGCCGTAATTTTTTTAGATAATGTTAATATCTTTAACCATTAGATTGATGACATTTCTCCGTAGTGATTGTTTTTATTATTCATTATAAGAAACTACCGCCCGATGTCTATTTCATCGTCAAAATTGGTAGGTATATGATTTGGACATACAACAATTAGTAAGCGCTATACTCTTTGTTATTATTTTCCATCGATGATCGCTATTTTACTGCAATTGATACATTAGTAAGTAACAATTTTACAAAGATGCATTGGCTGGCGAACGGATACACTGTTCAGCGTTTTCTAGTAGTAAAATATTTTCTGGTATAGCAGAACGTCAAAGTCCGTGTTTCCTTTACCACTACTTTCTTACCACGTGTTTGATAACGCCTGCCGCCAAATAGTAGTATGCAAATTTTATTATGTTCTGGTTTTTTTATTAAATGCCTGAACGGGGCTAAAGCAACTAAATATTAACCGTCGGACCAACCAGCACTATGTGGTATTACAGAAATTTTCCACTGGCATCATACAGGGGAGTGCGCCCTGTACAGACAAATAAGCACTGTATACTCTGACTACCTAAACCTATCTGGATAATAAGCCCTCAACTCACTCAAAAGGGACACAGCAATGCTTTGACTATTGCTAAATTAAATAAATTGGTAAATTTATGTTTAATTACAGATTAGAAGAGATTTCGGTTGTGCTTTGAAAACCCTACCCGTAATCTCTGCGCAGGTACGTGGCATTATATAAATGTAGATTATTAAAAACATATTAACTAATAAACCTGCTCGTGTTGTTGGTTAATTGTTTAAAGAAATATTACAAGAAGCGCCGCGTGGTCACCCATCCGCGTACTGGTTAGAACTAAAGTTGAACCTTGCAGTCGATTCACAAATGCCGTTCTAAACAAGCTCCGTGCGCTTCATATTTGTTAATGACTTCACTTTCTACATCATCAAGTTCAATGTTGTTCGATAATATCGTAACACCGCAAAACCGGTGTGAGAATGTGTGATGTTTTTTTATAAATTTCATTTAGTCAACGTTCCGAGTCTGTGACGGCTGTGCGTTTGTATGTTTGTGCGGTTGCAATGTTGGAAGCGCTCGTTTACATGTTTCTATGCACTCTGACAGTTCTATCCCTGCTGGAACTGTTAAGGCAGTGCAAGAGCAAAAATCGGGATAACGTGTCGCAGCAGAAGTCTTGGATATGGTCAGGTAATGGACTATTTTTAGTATTAATTTTTATATAGGCAATAAATCTGTCTATTGGGATGTAATTTAGTGCGTTAAAAGTTTTAAACAAACAAATGTGGGTATTAAGTATTTTAAATTAACTAATTGAAATTGAAAATAGACTGACGATGTAGCGAAGGTCGCGGGTAACTGCTAGATGCGGATCCGATCGTTATGTGGTAGACCTATGCCCAGCGGTGGACAGCTATCTGCTGATGTTAATAGTAAAGCAGGAGCAACGATATTATTTTTAAATTTGATTAAATAAATTTACTGGTAGTACATCTCTGTTGCCGGAGACCCTCTAGGTACCACCGCAACTCCTATTGCAGCCGACGCACGGTAATGTGCAAATATTATTGCGTTCCGGTTTCAAGGGTGTTATTGCTAGTGTAATAACTGGAGTAATGAGACTCAACATCGCATGTCTCAAACGACCGACACAATTTGGTGCAGCGCATGTCATCCTAATTAGTGCCACGTTGTTAAGGGTGAGCGTATCACTTTCAAACAGGTGTCGTCCCGCTCGTCTCGTCGCTTATTGAATAAAAAAAAAAGCGCTTAGAGCCGACACAAATTCAAAGTATTCGTTTGTCGTTAATGCGTTATAATCAATCTGTTGCGACAGTAAGAATTTGTTACAACAAAGTATGTTGCACCATCAATATTTAACTACACAAGTTAGTCAGTAGAAATTGCGAATTTCTCGAGGTCTTTGCAGCAGGTGGTGATTGCTCTACTTTTATTTTATTTACAGTCTTTTGCGACATCAAATCAATCAATTAAATTATTACTTACATCATTATGCAGCGCCATTGCGCCTTGGTGGATCTTATCCACTATATTTACTGATCGTAGGTCTCTGTTTACGGAGACTCGTGAGTTTCGTAAATACACTACTCGTGACTTGAGTATACGTGCATCGTGAATCGTGAGTCTCAGTCCGCAGCGACCTTCATACCGGAACATTACTATTTGCACAGTACTGTCTGTCGGCTGCAATAGGAACTGCGGTGGTACCTATCTAGACCGTCTGTAGCAACAGAGACCTACAGACAATGTTATTTATATAAACGTAATTTAAATGTGTACTTATAATATCACGAGATATTTCCTATCCATTGCTGGCCGTAATATAGAATTAAACCGCAAATGACTTTCTATAATAACTGTTACCATAGCAACCGTACAAATAATACTAAATGAAAATGTTTACAAAAGTCAATTAGATGTAAAACAATTCAGGATCTATGAAATTCAAAAGATAAATAGTATGTGACCATCTACAGATCATTTCGCGTCGAATGCTCATGTTCCCGTGTAGATACGTTCACTAGTTTTCACGTGATTGGGTAACAAATAAACCCATTTTCATTATGTATATATATTACATAAACAGACCTCGTCAATGTTCCTATCAGTGGAATCCGAGGTCTTCTTAAAAGGAGCTATTCAAGCACATTTAAGCACAATGCTGGACAAGTGAGGGTTGGCGGACGTCACATGTTTACGGAAACTGTTCTTGCAACATCGATCTCGGTGTTTCTCTTCACCGGTTTTTTAATATCAATGTTTTTAAATAATCTGTTCGATCCTTATACCTTTGAAAGTCTTCACCAGTTTTGAGGTTTTTTCCACTGATGTATAACCCATGTTGTATCTGTACTTAAACTACTTTTATATGCAGACATATTTTAAGAACAGGTAACGAACAAGGAGTCACGACTCTCAGTATTGAGGACCTGACTTTAAAGATATATACATATAATATATAATATAGATTTACACCAATGTAGAGTCTCATCATGACATCTCTGGAGTCATAAGGCCTGCAGACTTAAAATTTGATAGAAATATTATTTCTGCAGAGAATAAATCAGCTACGGATTTTACGAAATGATACTCCCAAAGGAAGTTGTAAGAATGTTACGGTCAGCAAAGTAGACGAGGAATTGCTATTTTATATATATCTCTGTAGTAATAACACTGAGGAGTAGTAATTACCATATTGTTACCTCTGTTTTTACTTACCACCAGATAAAGATATATATATATTCCAACTTCGGTACTGTTTAAGTTATTTTCACTTACTTAACATCCATACGGAAAGGAAACACTGGTGGTAGATCTCTGTTATTGGACACCGTCTAGGTATCACCGCAATGCGCAAGTGCTGTAGCTAGTGTAATTACAGTGGTAACGATACTCAGTTTTTTTTTGTCTTAAGGCGACAAGCGCAGTCGAGAAATGTATACCATCCTAACTCTAGATTGTTACGGGTAAGCATATCACTTACTATCTGGTGAATTGCCCGTCTCGTCGAATTTAAAAAAAAATATTTATTAGACGTCCACTGCTGGACATAGGCCTCTTGGAATGTGTTCCACAAATCACAGTGTTCCCTGTATGAATCCAGTAATATAAGTGGTGTAAAGACTCAGTCTCAGCCAATGTCCTCAACTGCCAACCTTACCTGCCCGTGATGCATCCTACAGAGTAACCAACGAGTCTCTGGCGACCGACTCATGTGGTATAACCATTCATCACCGGCTGACTTAAATACTACAGACTGTAATAAAGTAGCAGCGATATCGGTGTGATAAGTACTGCGATCACCAACCTGCCGGCCAATCGTGGTGATTAACAAAACCCTTATAATTTTGCACAAAATAAAAGATTACTTTAGTTTCCATCAACTCGCATTGGGAATGCGTGGTGGGAAATGGTCCAAGAGGCTATGCAGAATGGTGACGGATGTTGGCAAGGCGCGCGAACCAGACCAGCGCAGGGGCGGTCGATGTGGAGATCTTTGGGAGAGTCCTATGTCCAGCAGTGGACATCTATCGAATGATAACGATGTTGAATTGTGTTCAAATAATAATTGTTAAGTAATATACTTTACTAATACTAAGTATGTCTAGGCGTATTTTATCAAAAACATATTTATAACTTGAAAGGGCGCGGAGTGAGAGTCGCAGAACAAATCCATGGTCGAAAGTGAAAGATTTGAGACAGGCAGAAACTAAAATTGGTGCCGTTGCAAAACTAATTATATACACGTGTGCTTGAGTCGAAGGTCACACACAATTACAACACCAAGAATATTTTTTTTTAACCTCACAACTCCATGTGATGAAAATCGTCTTTATATGAAGATATGGCGTCATGGAATTTGCATGTTATTCAAATAACTGTCAATACAGTTAATTTTATCACTTTAAAATTGTAAAATAAATAAAATGCCCACTTAGTATTCCCAACACTGGGCCTGAGAGCCTTTCCTCACAAACAGTGAAGGTGGTTAATCCAGCACACTGGCTAAGTGTCAGTTAGTGTACATGTCCAAAGAGACAGTTCTTGTAACATATAGCTTTTCTTATATTCATCTGATGATAAGTGATACGTTTGTCGCGGCGATTAGGATGATATATATACCTAATTGATCTCGTCGCCTCAGATGTAATATGTTGGGTCTCGTTATCTCGGTACACCAGCTACAGCGCCCTTCAAACTGGAACGCGGCGCTGCGGTGGTACTTACCTAGACGGTCTATAGAAATATTGATCTACCACCATTAAAATGTATTCCTTTACCGGAAGCTCTGTAGGGATAGAACTGGAGCCTTTTTGCGATATGGTTTCAGAATCTTTATGGTTATTTCTTTATTAGTGAGTGATCAATATTTAAAAAAAATGGTGTTGAATTTAAATATTAAAACGACGCCATTGGTCACAGCAAGTGCTAATAAAAGATTTATGTAAAAAGAGGCTTTACGACCGGTTTCAAAGCACAACGAGAAAAAAAAAAACAGAAAAAAAACCTCTTATGATCATTGCCAATTGAATCCATTTTATCATATTTTTAGCCGAACTTATAACGTTGAAATAACTTCTAGTTGGTATTTATTAAACCTGATGACTATAAGAGTAAAATTATGATGGTATATACAGCACCATAGTAGCTCGCTGGCCTAATGGTTAGAGCGTGCGGCTTTCATTCCGAAGGTCGCGGGTTCAAACCTCGGCATGTACCGATGACTTAATATTTAAGTTATGTACATTTGTGAACTTTAGTTACAACGGCGAGATACAAACGGTGAAGGAAAACATCGTGAGGAAACCCGCACACTAAAATCATCTTTGTGTGTGTGTGGTGGCCCCAATGAAATGGCAACAGGCTCGCCCCCTGTTACACTGGACCTAATCTGACCACATCTGGCGAAAAGTGGGTGTTTATTCGCCTCTGCCTACCCCTACTGGGAAAAAGGCGTGGCTCTATAAAAAAAATATACAGCACAACATTGCGCTCGTCGCCTAATACATAAGATTTTGAGTCTCTTTCGTCTTTGAGGTTTTGGATCTGCAATAATTACACTAGCTACAGCGCCCTTCAAACTGGAACACGGTAATGTTTGCACAGTACTGTTTGTCGGTTGCAATAGAAGCCGCGTTGGTACCTACCTAGACGGTCTCCGGCAACAGAGAGTTTACCACCAGTAATGTTTTGATGTTTCAATTTGTTCACAGTTCCCATTGAGGTAGTGAAGCAGACGTTGAGCAAAACTAAAATCGCAGGGAACAAAGCGCCGGAAGACAAAATAGAGAAGCCAACGACCATAGTCTAAATAATTAATGTAATTAATAATTAGTGATTACTTTTCTAAGTCATTATTAGGTTAGGTAATTTTGAATTAAATTGTTAAAAAAAATTTTTCGGGTTTTATTTCTACCTACAATGGAATTTTATTTAATTATATCTGTTTTTCTTGTTGGAACTAATCTTCGAAACGGCACGAATATATTTGACGGAAGTGTCATTAATATATAACAAGAGTATTATGTCCCACAGTGGACATCCATCGGTTGAAATGATGATAATGATGTTAAGAGTTATAAATGTAAACATATACTATTCCTGTTTCAACAATACAATGATCTGAATAATTTATTAACGGTTGTTTCAATTATCAGTTGGTAATTACTCAAAAATATTGACGTTACTTGTACCTATAAATAAAATATATATCTGCTGAGCGTCACTAGGGCCAAAACAACAATATCAGACAGTGAATGTCCATTGGTTGTGATGATGGTATAAAATACTGTGCAATGAAAAATTTTGGCAAAAAAAATAAACTCCTTACACGTTTTGAAATAAAATTTGCAATCATGAGATCTTGCTATTCTAAACTTAAAGGCGCTCTACTAAATTTCATGCGATATAAGAAAAAAAAATCAATATAGTGTTAGCTAAAACACGGATTAGAAATAGTGGATTATATATATATTCGTTCAAGTTACATAAATTTAAGCGAGATTATGAGACCAGTTTGTAGGTCAATCGCTAAGTTATGCAATGTGACATTCGGCAGCGCCGCTCGTGGTAACGCGGCAGTTCGCGTCGAGCGCTCGTCTTGTGTCAGTGTCCGTGTAACTCTTGTAATGAATTTGTTTTCGTTATAAACAAAAAAATATAACGACCTAAATTTATTTTTTATCAATCTTATATACGGTGCATTTAATAACTATGCTTTTAGTTATAATATTAGCGGCCATAGGTGCTGTGGCGTTGACATTATTCTTAATCGATTCTTTATGGAGCTTCCTGGAGTTAGTGACTTCTTACTTGATGCCGTACTTCCTCCCAGCGGAGGTGCAGTCATTGACAAAGAGATTTGGAACCTGGGCAGGTGAGTTTTAACCTTAACATTGAATAATACAGACGATGTAGTAAAAAACTTCTTTTGACCCCGTCGTCGCATGAATTTTTAATTAGTTTCCTTAATTTACACGTCTAGTTAATTAATAATAAAAAAAAAAAAATATTCATGTTATATTATCATGTGATAGCAATATTCAATGAATTACTAACACAGCTATTGACCTTGGTGTGTAACAAGCTTGCGAAGTCGTACTGCGGATTTGAACGAGCGAACTGGTGTCTATTGGTATTGTAAACGTTCTTTGTATATTACAATAATTAAATATCATATTAATAAATAAACAAAATAAATAAATATAATATAATTGAATATTATATCATAATGACTATTTTATTAACTATTTCATAATTAGGTAAAAAACTTAGTTAAATAGACATGCCTAGTACTGAATAACATTGAATTTATAAAAGGGATGTGTTCAACAGATAAAATAATTTAATACTCTATCTCTTTATACATATAAAGATATTCACCTAGGTAGAAACTCATCATGATATCTCTGTCCTGGGCCTGAAACCAATAGCCCTGTAGTTTCGGGCAAATAAGAATAGGACTAAGGTAAGCCCTGCCTGTCGTAGAAGGCGTGTAAAAGGGTCTAGGCTTTGAGGCTGGGGGCCCTTATCTCTCAACTAGCGAACCTGCGTGGGACAGCGTATGGCTCAGCGATGGTGCCTTGGAAGGTTAGGCTCCTCCTCAGAGACGTGCTAACACAAAGTGTAGGAGGGTACCGTTGCGTTCTATAAGAGATCCCGGAGTCTCTCTGAATGCACCGATGCAGACCACCGAGGGGTTTTAGTGAGTTAGAATATCACATAACTGTGACTTCCCCCAGAAGCAGGGTATCTTTCTAAGATTTCCCCCCGAAATGAAATTTTAGTAGGAACATCCATTTGCCATGTATAGGGCAGCATAGCACTGGTGGTAGGTCTCTGTTATCGGAGGCCGTCCAGGTGAATAACACCGTAACACCTATTCTGCCGTCCAACAGTTCTGTGCAAACATTACTGTGTTCCGGTTTGAACGGCGCTATAGCTAGTGCAATTACGGGGTAGTGAGATTCAACATCTTACGACTCAGGTGACGAGTGCAATGTGGTACAGTATATATCCTGACTAGCGCAACGTTGTCATCAGAGGAACGTCAGATTCCTGTTCTCGATGAATTGAATAAAAAAAACTTAAGAACAGATTTAACGAAACATCTTCCCTAAATGAATTTGCAGGGGTGTTACAGACAGCATAACAGACGGGGAACATCTAGTACGTATATACAACGATATTTCCTTAAAGTTGAACGTACACTGCTGGATATAGACTCCTTATAATCTCGGCTTTTTGTGACCTTCACCTGACCTATCGCTCTTTACAAATGCAAGATTACTTAAATTTACATGGTTTAGGGTGTTTCTGATGAGGATAGATTAAACAGATATTATTTAGAAATATCTAATTAATTCTACATTTCATATATTAACGTTACAATATATATATTGATCTTCAGGCCTCCGTATATGATCTATAATCGTTAGTGTATCATATGAGCTAAACTCTTGCCTAAAAATCTGGTATCATTGATGTGTTCAGGCAGCGAGTGTGAGAGCGCTTCATTATCTACGTTCACCTAACACCATTTGTAATCTATGTTAGGGTAGATTAAAATGGTTTACTTTCGTATAGATTAGAGATTTCAAAAACATTCAATGGGTAGCCATTATTAAGCTGTACGGTGTTCAAACGCACCGGTTACGGTAATCAGTATTTTGTAGGTTGTTAAAAATTACTGTAATTTGTAATTCCTTTAATTTGGTAGCTCGCTGGCCTAATGGTTAGAGCGTGCGGCTTTCATTCCGAAGGTCGCGGGTTCGAACCTCGGCATGTACCGATGACTTAATATTTAAGTTATGTACATTTGTGAACTTTAGTTACAACAGCGAGATACAAACGTTGAAGGAAAACATCGTGAGGAAACCCGCACACTGATATCATCTTTGTGTGTGTGTGTGTGTGGTGGTCCCAATAAAGTGGCAACAGACTCGCATCCTGTTACATGGGACCTAATCTGACCACATCTGGCAAAACGTGGGTGGTTTATTCACCTCTGCCTACCCCTACTGGGAAAAAGGCGTGACAATATAAAAAAAAAAAATTTGTAATTCCGATCAAATTAAAAGGATATTGACTTCATTACGTATTAAAAGCAATCTCTTACTTGTAGGTTACCTTTTACTATACTAGATTATTGGTGGCAGGTCTCACTTGCTGGAGACCGTCTAGTTAGGTACTAACGCAGCTCTTATTTCTATCGCTAAACAGTAATGTGCAAACATTAACAAATAAATTACACTTACCGACAGTTCGACGCCTGACAAGTCTTCGTCTAATAAATAGGATCATTAACCTCACAATACATTCTACTTGTCCTTTTAGAAGACAGGGTATTCAGTCCAGTTACCTCTATAATTTAATTAGCTACAGCGCCTTTTAAACCGGAACATATTAATGTTCCGTAACTACAGTTCAATGTTGTCCGAAATAAACAAAAAATTTTATTGTTTAACAGAGACCAACATTCATACATACTAGTTGTTAAAGTTATGGAGAAATATCATCTTGATTTATTCGTTTAGTCACATTACTTACAAATAAAAAAATCGATATATTTCAATGCTAATCTAAAAATAAAATAACATGGTAACTTAACGTAATAACTTCATTGAAGGTATCAAACGGATTTATAAAATATTGATAGCATTAAAAAATACTAGTATTAGGTGGTATTTTAACATAAGTATCTAACATCGATATTTTATAACCTAAAATTAATATTTTATTTTCGGTTATAAAATATCGATTATAAAAATCGATATAAAATATAGATATTCTTTTTTAATACGAAACGACTTGTTGAGATGTTTAATAAGATTTTATTATCAATATTTTTTTATTAATATTTTTTTTATTTAAGTAACAACTTAGATTTGTTTAACTTAGATTTAAATCACAGTATTATAACTTATAATAATAAATACTCTAACGTGCTCACGATTTGTTGTATACAAATTGGATTGTTTTCCTTAGTGAAGTTTATAGTAAATAATAAATCTTTCGCAACGGTATTACTGGTGGTAGTTCTCTGCTGTTGAAGAAAGTCTAGGCAGTTACCACCACAACGCCCATTGCAGTCGACAAACATTACTATGCAGACATTACTGCGTTCCAGTTTGATAGGAGCTGTCGCTAGAGAAATGATTATAGTAACGACACTCATGTCATGTCTTAACTGATGAGAATGTGATGCTGTGTATATCATCTTAACTAGTGCTAACTTGTTATGGACAGGCGTATCACTTACCATCAGGTGAAACTCTACTACTGCATAGTAATATAAATCAGTATGATAAAACAATGGAACCGGTGTGATCGTGCTGTTGGCTTCGTAGCATCAGAGCCTAGTTATATAACCGAAATATTTAATTGAGTTTTTTTTTTTTAATTCAATTAACCGACGAGACGAGCGCGACGTTCACCTGATAATAAGTGATACGCATGCCCATGCCCATGACCATGTGATGTTAGTTAGGATGATATACACCGCATCACATTGCGCTTGTCGCCTTGAAGCATAAAATATTGAGTCTCGTTACCGCAGTGATTACACTAGTTACAGCGTCCTTCAAACCGGATCACAGTAATATTTGCACAGTAGTGTGTCGGCTGCTATAGGCTCTGCAATGGTACCTAGACGGCCTCCGGCAACAGATACCTTCCACCAGGAAGTTTACACGTCGCCATTAGCCTTGCAGTGTAAACATTTGTTTACATTATAATCGGATAAGAACCGGTCGGCTTTACGCAAATACCCCGATGCCCAGCCATAGCCAATGGTAAATATTTGACCACGCACCGAATGCTGATGTCTCCAACGAAGCCTCTAGCATCGTGACGCGGAAGACCACGGATCCGGATACACTTACATGGACAGTAATTATTTTCATCACACATATAAAGTACTTGTATTTACTGTGTGAGTACTACTACAACTAATTACTGATAAACAGTACTGTGCAAACATTACTGTATTCCGGTTTGAAGGGCGCTGTAGGCTATTGAAAATATTGCGGTAACGAGAGTGAACGTCTTATGTATCAGACGACTAGTGTAATGTGGTGTAGGGCATAACATCCTAAATAGCGCCACGTTGTTATGGGCGTATCACTTATTTCCGAGTGAGCGTTCCCTCATCTCGTCGCTTAATTATATAAAAAAATATTGAAAGTCTTATTAATAATAATTTAAAGTATACCAATCTAGGCTAGAGTTCCCGCACATCTCACAGGATCCAAGTCACCAGCTGGTGGTGGTGCTGCTAATCCACAAAAAGGCTCTGGCTTCCACCAACCCGCATTGTGACAGCGTGTTAGGAAATTTCCTAAATCCCCTCTATTGAATCGCCACTCGATCGTGTAGGAATCTTTGGTGGAGGCTTATGTCCAGCTGTGGACGTCTATGGGCTGAGGATGATGATGACACCAAGCATAGTATAGTATACGATTACCATAGTAACGCATAATCTTACGGAAAGTTATTAAATGAATTAAGTCTTTTTTTATTGTCAATAAAAAAAAAAACTAAAAAAATTTCTAGAAAACGCCCGCCCATAACAACGTGGCGCTAGTTGGGATGATATACACAGCACCACATTGCGCTTGTCGCTTTGAAACATAACATGTTGAGGCTCGTTACTCCAGTAATTTCATTAGCTACAGCGTCCTTCAAACCGGAACATGGTAATTATTGCTCACGGCTATTCATCAGCAGTAATAGGAGCAATAGTACCTGCCTAGATAGTCTCCGACAATAGGGACCTGCCACCAGTAAATGTACATTAACACCGTTGCCTTTTTGCCGTGTCCCACTGTTGGGCTTTACATCCCAATGTTGCACGTACGACCCAGTTATAAGTGCCGAACGAAAATCTATCAAATTGAAGGTCAGATTGCGTCGGTGCCGCTTGTCCACTCTCCCATCGTGAAAGATGCGCCGCTAGTGATGAAAGATGCTGTGGCAACAGATAGACAACAGATGACTGTTGCGTAATTTATATTATTAGTACTCACAACAATGTCATCATCATCATCATCATCATCTTGATATCCTGTAATCTATACATAGGATGTTGTGGTGAATTGACACGCCAATGGCTGTCTAGAAGTATCACCACCGACATGGTAAGCGATAAGTTTACAACGACGCGGCGCTAGGATGATATACACTTCACCACATTGTCCTCGTCATTTGGGTCATAAGATGTTATATTTCATTAATTATATTTCACTAACAGCGTCCTTCAAACTGGAACACAGTGGTCTTAGTCGCAACAGACGCGATGGCTTAGGCGGCGTCCGGTAACAGAGACCTCATCATCAGCCAATAGACATCCAGAGCTGAACATAGGCCTCCACCAAAGAGTGGTCATCTGTTTGGTAGAGACTCTTATGGGGGGTTTGGGCCATTTCTTACCACGCTGGTCCAATACGGGTTGGTGGGAGCCAGAGCTTCGTTTGCTGATTAGCAGGGTGCACCACGAGCTGGTGAGGTTGGCTTGGATCCATGTTGTGCCTACGGAGACCTAGCAGCACTAAACCATTATCTTTCTTGTATTATAAATATGAAAAAGATAAGTTAGAGATGGTGGGGGGGACAAGTCCAGAGATTGGACATTACTCCGTAGTGAAGAGGTGGATCTGTGATGTTCATGGTGTAGTGAAAGTTACAAGTAAGCAAACACTTACGTCACTTAACGTCAAGTTAATGTACCGTTACGTCACCTCTGTGCGGCGCACTTACTGCGTTATGGCGTCGGTTTGTTATTTCCTGATAACTTGTACCATAAGCACAGCCCTCTTACAGTTCCCACTACTGGGAATCTTTTTTATTGCAGAGAGAGGACCAAGGTCATACAAGGTCAATGTTCGTTTATCTATCTTTAATCGATGCTAATACTAAAGTCAGCACAATTAACAAAAGAGCAGGCTTCCGTATTAAGCGAGCAAAAGATCACCTGATGGTAAATTGTACGCTCGTCCGTATATACACGATAACGCTTGTTAGGATGACATACACAGCACCACATTACGCTCGTCGCTTTTATACATAAGATGTTAAGTTTCCGTTACCCTAATAATTTCACTAACTACAACGCCTTACCAACCGGAACACAGCAAAGTTTGCACAGTACTGTTTGGCGGCAATAATAGGAGCTGTGGTGGTAATCTAGACGGTCACTGTATACGGAGACTTTACCACCAGAAGAGGTTCGTTTTATTTTAAATATAAATTTGAGAAGTATATCATCAGCTAACGTCAACAGTTCACTGCTGGGAAAGGTTGAGTAGAATACGATCATCAGCCACGCTCATTTTACTCTATTTTTGATGCTGTTCTTCTTGGATCTTGTCGATTCCCAACCGATGTTTCCCTTCACACTAAAGCTCAGTGAGGAATGAACTCCAACAGTAGTGTACAACTGGTGTAATTACTGTGGTAACGAGACTTAACTTCTATATAAATTACTGCCCCGGAGATGGGCGCAAATTGGTGTAGTGTATAACATTTTAATTAGCGCCAGGTTGTTATGGGCGAGTGTATTACTCACTAAGAGGTGAACGTCCCGCTGGTTTCGTCGCTTAATTGTATTAAAAAAAAATTAACTAGTTAGCTTGGAGTCGAGTAGTAATTAACATTGACCTCGTCCATAGATAGTCGCCGATGGCTGCAAGTGAAACTACGACACCACGGCGGGAAAGTGTCCGACAAGGTCCGCCAAGTTTGCAGCACACCTAGACTAATCATGGAAGAAAATATATTCATTGTTTATCTGTCTGTCTGTTTGATATAGATTTAATTAGTTGGTAACAAGTTTAATTAATTCTCATGCATACTTTTTATGGAATAGTCCAAATCTGCTGATATTTTTAGGTCACAGATAATAAACCAATCTGACATGGCGGGAAAATCAGTTCAAGTAAAATTTTTGTTGTTCCATTTTTTATCTGTATTAACCAGTTTTATAATGAATAATAGTAAGAAAATTAACTACAGACGCGTATTGAATATGATAGTTGATGATATTTAGAAGTATTACTAAATATCACGTGAACACTTGGAGTCGGATTGGCAATGTTTCGATTCGATGTCGTAAGCGGCTGCAGATTATTGGGCAAAGGTTTTTGAAACATTAAAATGTCACACGCGTGCGACAAGGACGTCCACTTTCATACGTTTGATTATTTGATTATAATTCGGAAGACTTATCGGATCTATTGTAATGTAATCCCATGACAGAGTAAACCTTCATGGAAGGAAATATATACGTGTGAATTTATATGGCGATTGGTCCTCTCTGCCAATGTTCAAACTGATCCTTCCTATTGATGAACGGAAGATTGATAAATAGTCCACATCCTGTGGGGGAGACCAATTAGAATATCACCATCGCTATTTTACTTTTTGACTTGTAAAAGACTTCCAATGAGGAATTTTTTTGCTTCGTCGAGATTGCATTCTTCGTTACCAATTCGTGTCCGCATTGCAGTAACTACTTCCTGCCACAAAGTTCGATCATTTGTCAAAATAAATCAGGCTAGGTTATCTGCCGAGTGGTCTTTCTCCCTTCACCTTGGGGGGATGATTGTATTCAAATATACAACAGTGTTCCTTGTGATTATTATCACTGTGAGTAGACAATTCGACTACTATAGGGATAATTAATCAGTAGTAGACAGCAACAGGCTGTAGCAACGATGATGATGATGAACGGTTCAGAATTTGATTTGCCTTTAAACGATTCTGGCGAGGCAAAGCAATTTACAGTATAACTATTTCGTATTATGAATAGTATAAAGCAAGACTGACCAAAGATTACGAAGCCCGCTGACCTTAAGACAGTTCCGTTCAACAATTTTAACAATAAAAAAAAGGTTTAATTTAACCAAATGTTGCTTAATGAAATTGTTTATGTAACTTAATTGAAACTTATGTAAAAAGTATAAATTCTACTAGAGTTTTAAATCATTTGATGCAGATAAAAAAATAGTACCATTGATCCTATAGAAATGGTTCTATTTGTGGTATCTTAAATATTGTACAATGTTTAAACAATTTATCATCACGAAAGATGATACGTACCAATCATAATTACGTAAGAGTAATGAAAGACAATTGTCTGCCAGATGAACCTGGTGAAGATCTGGAAATCGAAAGGGGAGGCTTATGTTCAGCAATAGACGGAAAAGGGCCTACCGGGTATTAATTAGTTTTATAGTAATATAAGACGGCCTAAAGATTTGGATGTACATCTCACAATTAGAAAAAAAATACTGGTGCCTCTTCACGACTTCAAGATTTGGATTTAGTAAAGTTTGTACAGCTATATGCTGCTGTGTAAATATCCTAACTAACATTGTTGTTATGAATACATTTATTTTGATGTTTAATACTTTAATACTTAATTTTTTAGCTGTGACGGGCTGTACGGACGGTATCGGTAAAGAGTACGCGATGGAGCTCGCGCAACGCGGCCTCAACATCGTGCTCATCAGCAGGAATGAGGAGAAGCTGAAGAACGTGGCACGGGAGATAGGTAATTATTGATTCAATGACCCGACTTTCAACACACTGATCGATACGAAGTAACCCTTGCAGAAGAAAATCCTCCTTAACTGTACGATGATCATATGTATCTAGTGCTTAACGAAATTTTAGAACTTTGTTGACAATGTGATAAACTTGGGGAAATGTCTTCACTTGTGGTATGCTGGATCTTATATTTTGATAGAAAGTAATTGTGCCATGGCATCAGATTAAGAATGAAGGAAGCTAAATGGTTACACAGAACCTAACACCTCAGGTAAGAAGACCGCTGCTGTCTGTAGGCTCTATCCTATGAGGGTCCCAAATTGAATCAGATAACTCCTAACGTTGGAGTTTATATTTAGTAAGAGGGAGATTACCTTCCAAGAGCCTGTAGAACGTAGATTTATCATCAGCTAAGGAACCAACATAATATTTTATTTTATAGCAATTATTGCACATGCTTTCGCTTCCCATCTCTAGGATCCATAGGATCGAGGTTAGTCACTAGTTTATGCAATAAAAGAAATAGGTTTAAAGAAACTGTAAATTAAAATACCAAATAAATAAATTATACTCTTTTTTGGTTTCGAGGATTCTTCGAAAGATATTCTGCTTCTGGGGAAAAGACCCTGTTATGAGAAATCGTTTCTCACTAAAATCTTTTCGGTTGACTGAATCAGTGCAGTCGGAGTGGTTCTGGGATTTCTTACAAAAAGCACCGGTGTCCTTTTGCACTTTGTGGAAGAACCAAACCCTCCTAGACACCATCGCTGAGCCAAACGCTGTTCTACGCAGCTTCGCTTATTTAGCGATGAGAGCCCCCACACTCAAGACCCGCGAAACTCCTGCACCCTTCTAGTCGCCTTCTACGACAGGCAGGGCTTCCTTTAGTCCTATTCTTACTAGCCCGAGACTGCAGGGCTGAGTAAATTGTACCTAGGACTAAAGCAGTCCTTCATTCTAATAAGAATTGAGAGGCAGATGA
The DNA here is from genome assembly GCA_033220335.2 of Troides aeacus. NCBI lineage: Eukaryota > Metazoa > Arthropoda > Insecta > Lepidoptera > Papilionidae > Troides > Troides aeacus. The sequence goes on from CM067271.1 coordinate 13,272,952, forward strand.
CCTTTACTTGGTGAATCGTGATTGTGGCACTGGTCCGGAAATTTACATAATTCCATAGGAACCAATTATCAGATATGATATATTATATTTTAATAATCCAGTAATTTTAGTACTCATACACTGCCTGACTACTATTGAGGTAGTCTACAGTATCTATTCTTCTTCTCAAAGTGCCTTTCCAGCTAGTGAAGGTTGGCGACCAGCGTGGTACAGTCCTTACTGTCTCCGGTTCGGCGGAACAATTCGGACGCCCCAGACATGATAGTCCATTCTCTGATATTCCTCAACCGTAACTTTTCTTTCTTCCTACCTTTAGTTTTCCAGAAAACCATTATAATCAACTGCAGAAGATCATATCGCTGATGACGGAGTACATCGGTATCCATAATAATGTAAATTATCTATCAATTATAGAGAAAGAGTCCAGTGTGAAGACGAAGATCATCGTGGCCGACTTCAGCAGTGGTGCGGAAGTTTACCGGCACATCGAAGAGGAACTTAAAGACATACCTCTGGGCATCTTAGGTATACCTCCTCCTCTGCAAATATTCTTATGATTTGCCGAACAGTTTAATTAACCTGGTTAACTTCTGCATCTTAATAATTCTAGTTTATGTAGGTGGATACCGGAGATTCTAAACTACTTTTTTTTTATTATACCAAGCGATGAGACGAGCAAGACATTCACCTGATGGTAAGTGACTCGGGTCCGAGCTAGCAGATGTATACGACGTGCTGGTGATACACCAGCTCAATCTACAAGGTCATCAGTATCAAAGCGACTTTTAAGTGAGTGAGATGGCAGCTCTATTATTCAATGTAAGTGATTGAGATCTATGTTTAGAGATACAGGCCCCAAAGGAGTGATGATACCAGCCACGCGTGATACATGTCAATCTTCAAAGTTACTAGATCCAGATATTGGTTCCTCGGCACCGAAGCTAGCTCCTCGCTAACTAGAATTGGACGGAAATGATAGTTTTAAGTTCAATTACTAAATTGGCTCATGCAACATAGTCATCTATCGTACAAGACTTCGAAGATCTTCTTCCTGATACACCAGAGTCTTTTCGTATCTCGTCGGACATCTGATGCTGTCACTCCAAACTTATTCGGCACCTGGCTTGCTGTGTGTCGACCACTAGGTCCACCATTAATAATTTATACTTAGCTTCGGTTCTAGTAGTCCAGGGGCTAATCCTATTTGGGCATAAACTGCACCCTGAAGCCCTAGTTCTTTTGCTGGTTTAGATGATGAATCAAGAAAATAACGTTGCAGTTAACAACGTCGGCAGCCAGTACGAATATCCGACGAGGCTCTGCGAGGTGCCGTCGGGCAAGCTCTGGGAGCTGATCAACGTGAACGTTGGAGCTGTGACGTCGATGACGCGGCTGGTGCTGCCAGGAATGGTGGCGCGAGGGCGCGGCGCGCTCGTCAACATGTCCTCCGCCTCCGAGCTGCAGCCGCTGCCGCTGATGGCGGTCTACGCCGCCACCAAAGTAAACTCGCTGCTGTTTGAATATGAATACTATTTAAGAAGTAGATTTTTTTTAATTAACTTAAGCGACGAAATTAGCGAGATTTTCACCTGATGGTGAATGATACGCCTACTCATAATAATGTGGCGCTAGTTAGAATGGTATACGATGCACCAAATCACCAAACCACAGTACACTAACTAGAGCGTCCTTCATACCGGAGCACAGTAATGATTGCGCTTGGCAACTGCAATAGGCGTTGCGGTGGTACTTAGATCTAGTACTTATTTGCCTAAATGAAACGCACTGTACCCGCGTGTGAGGCCGACTACACGGCGCCGTGTTATATAAGGCAAGAGTCTTGACCGCTCTACTGCAAGAAGTTAACAGCTGTCGGTTGCAATAGGCGCTGCGGTGGTTACCAGTAATGTATATATAATTCACTGAGAATTTTTTTAAGGAGGTAGTGAGGAGAGAACTGCCTTCGTGTGTGGATGTTAAAATATAATACTGTGCAGGTGTACGTGCGGAGCTTCACGCGCGCGGTGCGCGAGGAGTACGCGCCGCGCGGCGTGCACGTGCAGCACGTCGCGCCGCTGTTCGTGCGCACGAAGATGAATGCTTTCTCCGCGCGGCTCAGCGGCGGCGGAAGTGGTGGCGCGCTGGTGCCGGATGCACGCACGTACGCGCGGCACGCGGTCGCGACCCTCGGCCGCGTCAGCGACACCACCGGCTACTGGCTGCACGGCATGCAGGTGATTACCTGCTGTGAAATGAAGCGATGAGACGAGCAGGACGTTCACCTGATACCAAGTGATACGCTCGACCATAACCACGTGACGCTAGTTAAGATGATAAACCACATGGCGCTCGTCGCGTTAGACATAAGACATTCAACCGTTATCCCAGTAATTACACCAGCTATAGAGCCCTTCAAACCGGAAAACAACAATTTTTGCACGTCACTATTCAACGGCTGTATTAGGCGGTCTTCAACAACAGAGACTTATCACCAGAAAACTAGTTTTGGTATCTATGAAAATAATTTGATATAAACAATCTTCTCTTGCAGTATTTCTTCATGACCATATCACCGGAGTGGTTGAGGACTAAAATAGGATTGCGGATGAACGAGGACTTCAGGAGGGAACATCTGGAGGCGACCAGGACTGAACTCCTCGCGCATTAGGCTGACACCTCATTATTTAGACTAGATGCATTTGTAAATACTCTCACACCAATAAACGTATATAAGAGATTTCCACCTATATCATCATCGGGTTGTCTCCGGAGCCATAAGGCCTGGAGACTTGACATTTGGAAGGAATATTCCTGTTACTGAGTGTAGGGGAGTTGAGAACGGACTTTACGAAATTCCTTCTCATAAGGGTGTTTCGGGGGTGTCATGGCAAGCAAGGCGGACGGAAAATCTGTTTCCATATTATACAGTTAAAATATATCCTTATAATATCTTCTATCTAAATTGAATTTATCATAACGGAAACGGAAGTAATTTTTTGATTCTTCTTCTTGAGGTGCTTCTCCTTCTAGCGAAGGATTTTGATAACTATGATTTAAATAAATACTATAATGAGACAATTCCATTCGGTTCTTATCAATGATATTTGATTGTGTAGGTTGAGCATCATTTAACATCCGGTTCATTGTCCGCCCATTTCCATTATATGATTTATAACCTATTTCCTCTTTCATATTTACTATTTCCTCTTCTTGATCACCAATTGTTTTAACTAATCCTAATCCTTTCCTCTTTATATAAACACTAAATCACCAGCCGTTCCCCGTCCGCTTCGCTGGCCCTAATATAGAATTAGACTTGAAATCTGTCTGAAATATTCCTTGAGAGCAACCGCAATCGCAAATGACTGCCTGTACCGACCGTTACCATAGCAACCGTATAAGTAGAACTAAATGAAAATGTTTACAAAAGACAATAAGAAATAAAACTAAGGATCTATGAAAATTCAGAAAATAAATATCCTGTAACCATCTACAGATCATTCCGCGTCGAGTGCTCGTGTTCCTATATCGATACATTCACTATTTTTCACGTGATGGGCTAACAAACAAAATTACATTTTCATTATATAAATATAGATAGATTATTAGAAAAATTACTACTATGATCACTTGAATATTAACTATAAAATAAACTTAACTATATAAACTATAAAAATAACTTCAAATATCATTCTGTCTTCATCTAACTCATTCACATTTCGCGATAAACTTTATATTATCATCAACTGATAAACGCCCACTGCTGGACATACGCCTCCCTCAAAGATCCCCACATCGCTCGGTGGTGCTTTGCTCACATCCAGCGGTTTCCCGCGACCTTGCAGGAAGCACGGCCATCGGTACCGTCGGGCACCAGAGGGATCGGTTTATAGAGGTTCATATCCCCATATGCCCCCGCATTGGGCTGTTTCCCACCACGCTGGCCCAATGCGGGTCGGTGAGAGCCAAAGCCTCGTTTGTTGATTAGCAAGGTGCACAACGAGCAGGTGAGGTTAACTTGGGTCCCGTGAGTTGTGCGGTACTGTATATAATATCATCAATACTCTTAGTAACTAGACTAAAGCTAGACTTAAACATAAAATAATATATTATAAAATGTATATACTACCCTACATTATAGTAAGAGTTGATTTAGTACAATTTACAGGGGTGCTTTGTTATTTTTAATTGATAAATAACTATAGATAAATTCGATATGAAATGTTGTAATGGTTGTTGATATTGATTTATATTTGTAATAATAAAAGTTTTTTTTTATGTACGTGTCTTATTTTTAATATATCTTATTCATATGCAGCTTATGTGTGTCAGTATGTCGCCGTTAGCTTCTTAGTTTCTAGCGTAACACTGCTAGACAATCATACGCAGTTTAAATGATTAATGATTTCTTCTATGACATTAATTGATCATCATCACTTTAATTCTTTCCAATTGGACGTAACTTAGCAGGACGACCTCACCCACAAATAGTTTTTTAAGTCTTTTGTTGTTTGAATGAGGATGCTGTAATGATCGTTTTGCTAGACGTTGTCCATCTTTATTTGGAGTCAGCTCTCCAGGTCATTCTTTTAAATCTATTTCTACTTTATGTCAGGATGTGTGAGGATTCTATAATGATACCAATCTTTAAGAGGTCTGATATCCATCTTTCAAAAATGTGCCTTATACTCGCTTTGAATCCTTTTTCCTGGTTGCCCAAACCATAATATAGGTAGAGACCTTTTTGCTAAACCTCGTCCAATTATTGTTCAATAGAAACTACATAAAATAAAGAAATTTTAAAATACATAAAAAAAAGGAAAATAATGTCATTTTAGTTGTCATAGAAGATTTTGTTCATGTCTAATTCTTATGTGCTAAATGTCTAGAAAATAAATTCTAGAAAAGAAAACTATGAACAGAATATATATATAATAAAAATATTCAACATTTAGTAGATTACAATTTATAGTAATTTAGGAAATAAAGAAGAAAAGCTTCTGAATTATTATTATCACCAGCAGATAGACGTCTGTTGTTGAATACAGGCGGACTTCAAAGATTTCCACAAAATGTCAACGTCTACCACGAGCTTGCACAAGACGAGAGATCTTGCCATGAAAGATGTGGAATATCAGTACTACATGCCGGAGAATGAGGTAAGGTACACGTCGGGCAAAATTTGGTGTAATTAGGTCACCGTACTCTGCAAGAAACACAAAGGTTTGCCTTCGCAGTATGTTGGTAAATTCCAAACGAAAATCTGCTTCTCATTTTCGTGTCACAAAAAGGCAGACATCGCTCACTATTAGATGCAGGTTTTAAAGTAGAATATTAATTTCCAGATGGAATACCCAATGTGGTGGAGTAAAGAGCAGATCATAAAGAGCTTTCAGAACTGTCCTGAGGACACCGCTTGGAATATTTTCATTTGCGTGATGGTGCTTGTGTCGATAGTGCTGCTGTCTACGGACGCGACGGTTCCGTACTACGAGTTCCTAGATATTTCCTACAATGTGGTATACGCGATCCACGCGCTGGGCATCGCCTACAACCTGTACGTGAACAGGGAGACTACTGACTTAACCAGGAGCATGGCGCGTGAGTTTGACTGCTAACCGCTTTTGTGACAACCGTGAATCTTATTTCGGACATCATGGCCTTATAAGACAGTTTGGAACATGTTAAGGTCTTTTGAACTCGTCCGGGTAGCTACGACTCAAATATTAATTTGCCGCTGGACCAGCGACAATGGTTCATACAATCATATTAGAGCCACAGTTCTCTTGCAAGTACGCTTTAATTATCTGTGTCCTCAGGATTCTTAACATCATGTGATATTAGAATAGACTGTAAGTTAATAATGGGATGTGTTATATTGTACAGTTGGCGTCTAATGGCCCAAAATCTAATGTGGCGATATAAAACACACTTGTCCTATTATCGTTCAATTGTGTATTTGTTACCGTTTCATAAAATTTTCATTTACATATATCATAAAATAACACTATTAATTCATTTTATTCTAAGTCCAGCTGTGGACATTTATCGGCTGATGATGATATCATAAAATCAATTTTGATAGTATGTTAGCATCCAGTTGTTTTATATAAATTGTACTATTCGACAGTACGATTTACACCATGAAGTTTTAATTAATACCGATCAAAAAATAATTAAAAAAAAAAAAATAAACACGTTTAATTTATAATTATTTAAAGTATTATTGCAATTACAACTTTAATTTCAAGTAATCAATTATATATACTCGTATATATTCCAACTGCAGGTACATAGATTCATGCGAATGTAAGTTTTGTTTGTGAATATTTCTTGTAAATATGGTACAAAATCTATAAGTTAATACTGTTATAATCCCATATAAATAAATAAATAGGTCGGCGGAATACCATATATTAGATGAACAGAATTAATTGCCTATTAAAACCCTTAAATGATAAGTTAATCACATTTATTGTGTGATTTCCGCTATCGCTAATTATCCGGGTGATACTACGACTTTACACAAACTGTTTGAAAATAATATCATAACTTAATCGATTTCCAGTCGGATTCCTTTTGGACCTTCTCTCCTACTCACATTACTTCCTCATCCAATACTATCCGAGGGAATGTAAACTCTTCACTTATTACTTGAGATTACACAGACCACTGAGATACCTTTGTAAGTTTTTAATAATCATACTGATCCGTTGTATAAATAAATCGTTGTTCCTGTGCTCTAGCAGCTTCCGTATGTGCTGCTGCAGCATATGATCCTGCTATTGTAAATGGATCATAGAGCATGTAGTTTATCAGCACGTCAATTTTACGTTATTGATAATTGGTTACTCTAATCTAAAGATACGAGCTAGGTCTAGTTTATAAAAACTGCTGTGATCCTTAACTTTACCTTCTGTTGATTTATGTACATTACTAATTTGGGTTTCTATTTTAACTAATCTCATCTCCTTGTCGTGCCTCCGCATGTCTTCTGATCTCATCACTACAACATATTTTCACACGCTTGTATCTGTTATAGAATTTGTTACAATTTCGCAGGGGGTCTGAGCGACTATAACTTTAAAAGTAGTATTTTGGGCACTGCCCTCAAAAACTGCTACATTTTTCTAGTACTTCGAGTTACCTGGACGTTCATTTGGATGCACTTTGAGGAGGTAATATGCTCTTATTTTTAAATTGTTGACGATTTCATTAAGTGACGTTTCATCTTGATGATTCGGACATTTCAAAGGAGAACTGAAGACATAGAAACAAAGAAATAGTCATAAGAAACAGGATTGTTTGGTAGTAAAATCTTAGTAAAAGTTGATGATGTGGTTATTGTCTTATAACCTAATGTTTAGTTATTTCACGTCACAGTGAAATCGACGTTTTCAAAGTTCGTAATAAAGTTTAACTGGGAGAATAATCATAATTTATCAGGGCTCCGAGGAATACAAAGACGATGCGTGGGACCGCGCGCACGAGGGCCTCCAACGTGTCCCGCTCCACACTGAGGAGAGTCAGAACGTCAGCCATTTCTTTAGCACTTTGTACCTCGTCGATAAAATATTTATTCGTATTGGGTAAGACTACTAATACATTTTTGCAGAATATGTTGATGTCTTCTGGCGAAGGAAATTTGATTATTTCTCACATAGGTTAATCCTAAACGTTAAACTGGTAATAAGTTTTGGTTTTAATAATGATAAATATTAATTATGATAAAGCACCACTCCAGAGGATTAAAGAGAAAATAGCATTTCTCTAACTACGACGCTATAACTAGTCTGGCCATAAATACTGTTACATAAAAACATTTCGTTTTTTCAATTTTTTCATTATTTTGAATTTGGAACACGTTTATTATTTTAAAAACTTTAGATTTTGCGCCATTTCACATATTTTTTCGTGTTCTTTGTCTAATTACAATATGGAATGGGGTGTTAAAGAAAATAGGATTGCAGTGATCGCCTTGCACAAAATGAGTGTGGAGCCGCTCCGGTCGGTCATATTCCAGACAGTACTATCAACAGATAAAACAACACTTCTTCTATCGAAGGCCGGAAAAGATCGGAGCGGCCGCGTGCTGGTAGAACGGCGACATTGGAGTCTTTTAAAATATCTCTGAAGCAAGCAGGGGCGAAATTTCCCTTGGAAACAGTGCGTAAATCTATAGATTCGTGGCCAAACAGATTAAACGACTACATAAAAGCCAAAGGTTACCCTTTCGAATTAAAATGATTTTTTTTTCTGAGACTAATAAAAGTATGTGGGTATAATTTTTAATAATATTTTATTGCTTGTTTATAAAAAAAAAAGCATTTTCATTTGTAACAGAACTTATGGCTGGACTAGGTAAATATTGAAGCACAGAAATGTCCGTACACAATTGCTTAAGAAAAAGAAATTTATTGCTCTGTGTGTTAGAAATGCCATTATTATTTGAGATCCTAATTTAGAACTGATATTAATGGGCACTTTCCTCAGGCCTTCAGATCACCCGCACACGGACACGGAGCGAGTGCTGTGCGCCATGGTTGCGATAACTGGTTGCCTGACGGTGATCGGCTCCGCGGTCGCTTCGCTCTCTCTCGCCATCGGCATATACTTGCAGCCCGAGGAAGCGTTCAGGGCGAGATTCCGTTTAATCATGAAGGATATGGTTAGAGACAACTTCACATTCTTATTTTCGTAATAGTTTTGCAACGACGAAAAAAATTTTTACTCCTATTAAGACATTTTACAAAAATTGTCAAGTAAAGCCACATTGTCGAGATGGTTATAGTGAATTTAATTAATGGCTTCCAGCTTTTCATGTTTATTTAATGGTAAGCTTTGTAACTTGTGATATCAGAAATCATAAGCATTCTTATATCTGTCTAACATTGGTTGTGTCAGTTTCGGATGATTACTTCCACCAGGGATGGAAAGAAAAATTTTATGCTTGCTTTTTGTATTATCGTTATCGTGTTTATTTCTGGTTGTACTAATTAATATACACTCTTTACACCTTTTAGAAAGAGACCAACGTATCCCGCAGCCTGAGCAAAAAGGTGCAGACATTCTACAAGATGTACTGGCACAAGCAGAAGGCAGTCTCCAGCACACAGCTATTACCCGTATTTCCGCCATGGTTACCCTCTATAGTGTACACGGATATTTACTTCAAAGCTACCCAGAAGGTATTTTAAGTGTTTGCTTACTTTTAAGATTTTCTTTCCAGTATTATAACAATATTCTAGCTAATGTCTTTATTATAGAGCCGCATCCTCTGCGACCTGTCTTACAGCTTCCTCAGCGAACTGGCCAAGAAAATGCAAACGCTGAATTACATACCCGGCGATGTCATCATCAAGCGCACCACTAAAAAGTCCTCTATCATCTATATCACATACGGAGATGTTGAGGTTACTATAACAGACTACTATCTACCTCTTTTTGCATGCGCGGGTGTAGTTTGCTTGATTTTTTATTCAACTCAAGGAAATTCGCAAATTTCCATGATTGTCGTCTCATTGTATAAGAAAATGTGGATAGTTACAGTTACGCGCTGTTTGTAGTTGAAATGAAGGTCTATTATTTTCTGATTCGAAAATCCAACTAAAAAATTACTCTTTGGCCAATTGCTTATACATATCGTCCGTCTAGTAATTTAAAAAATTCTAGACAATTCTTTTTCCTGATGCAATAGGAAATATTACCGACGACTGATTTATTCTAGATTTGCCGACAGACCCACAATACGTCGCTTTCGATTAGTGCTCTGGATTTAGTGCGACATTCGATCGCAATCATATTTGTCTGAACTCTTGTGTCTAGATGTTGACAGCGGAAGATGACTGTACGGCGATGCTGCGCATGACCAGAGGCACGGTGCTGAGCTCGTGCGCGGGCTGCGTGCCGGCCGGCTGCGGCCAGGCTCACGTCGAGATCAGGGCGGCCACTTTCTGCACGGCCCACGTGCTGAAGGCGGTCGACCTCTGGAGGACTGCGTTGAGATACGGCCGCGACAACGGCCAGGCTGCAACCATACTCGCCTCGTTCTATGTAATCATATTACCACGCGTTAGGTTTTTTAATTGTTTTTTTATTTATTTACAACCACTAAGATTCACGTATAAACAAAAAATATTACATCCATATTTTCCAATGAGAATATTGGAATTATTTTATCTTTTTTATGTGTCACATGTCAATAGTGAGGGTTATTAGCATAAGCAGCTTCCTTGGTAATACGAAGGTCCATGATCTGCGATATATGACGTTTGACAGTGGTAGAATTTTTTTTTAATCGTATCTATCATACTATCTGTATAAAGCATTTAGTGTACTCCAGTGTTCAAATATACTAACACCAGTCCGACTAGCTTCATCATTTTCGGTTATTTATCATCATGTGATTGAGTTTGTGTTCGGAAAAACTTTCTATAACATTGTTGCTGAAAAATCTGACTGAACTTAATAAATTATCATTAGATATATAAAAATTAACATTAATATTACTTATAATAATTTTAACTATATTTACGAAATTTCAGGAGCATTTTGAAAGGGTTAAAAGGCATTACTATATGAAAGTACCCGAAAGAGCTAGGTAAGAGCCTATTTTTCTAAATTCATCCTTCCCTTTTGGAACAAAATGTAGTTAATTTTTTTGTTGAATTATAATTTTTATGATCTTACTTGCTTCTATGTTAACTAATCGAAATAAGTCGAAGTAAGAACATGATTCAATGGAAAATTCAACTCCCACTCCATTGATCGATGTTTGAAAGGTTGACTATAATCTCATTGTTTAGTGTGCTATTCCAGATGTATAATATGAAAGGTAATCTTTTCCATATAAGAGGGTCTTCCTGTATTGCTTTATCTGTCAATTAACCTAGATGATGTAGCGCTAGAATGAACCCCAAGCGTTAAATAAAAGGATTTTTTTTAAAAAATAGTTTGAGTACAATATTTTGTTTCAGATATAAAAGCAGCATTCGGGATTTCAAACGCAATCTGATGGCGTTGAAGAAGGCGCGGGACGCTGATGGCAACTTATTATTAGCGCGAACCGATGTCATGCTGGAGATCGCTGGCTGCTACATCATGAGAAACGTTTATAATTTACTCTATTATAATTAAGCTTTCATCGTCATCATCTTTATCTGCTGCTGGACATAGATTGCACTAACAGATCTTTTCACCGACCGTAACTGCGTCTGATAGCACTTGACCTACATTTTGGGAACTTTAGGACCTAGATATTTAGAATCAATTTGCTGTTTTCCTTATAAATAAAGTAACAAATATTAAAGCCTTACGCTTGGAGTTTGCATCACGTGCTTTTAGATTAGGAATTTGTTTTCTAACTAACACACTATGATCATCCTTCTTGATATTAGTAATTTTCTATCTTTTTTCTTTGTATGATTCGAGCAGCGTTCGGATGCGTCGCTGACCGACGAGTCGGATGAGATCTGCCTCCGTTCCACGTTCCCTTGCATCCTGCAGCCGCGCTCCGTGCTGCTCACCATGTGGAACTTCTTTATATGCTGCTTAATCGTCGCCGTGAGCTTTGTAAGTTAATCGCAGTAATATTTACCCTATATTTAAATTAAATCAAGTGTTATGGAGACAATTTCTAGAGAAGAGCAGTTATACCCATATTTATTTGTAGATAAGTAACACTACCATGACATGAGACTTGTAAATATATTGTGATCATCACGAGCATATTATTCTATCTTCTGTGCTACAGTATTAACCTTCTTGCATCCCCCATGTTCATTCTCTATTTTGAATCATATCTATATACAAGATAAAAAATATAGATATTTGCCCTTATACATTCTAGACTCATCCTTATTACATCGCGTATAAGAAGGAAATATCCATACATTTCCGCTTCTACGACTACGTGGTGACAGGCATTTATATGTTGGACTTGTTCGTGTACTTGTCAACGGGAGCCAATATTGAAGACGGTAAGACAAACTATGACTTTGTTAGATTGATTTACTGATAACAAGTGTCATCCCAATTTTCAAATACAAACTTCCAAATTCTAATGTGCAAACGTTATTTTGTTTTGGTTTAAAGTGCGTTGAAACTAGCGAAATTGCAGAGGTAACATATTATGTCTCAAAGCGTTGACCACAATGTGGTGTAAATATCACCACTTGTACTACATTGCTGTGGGTTGTCGTATCACTTACTAACTTATGTGGGCACTCTTTCACTGTTTCTTGATATAGAAATATCTACTTGCAGTTGGGAAGAGTGTGGGTGAATGAAGGAAGAGAAGTTTGGGCTCTTATTTTGAATTTTAAATTGATATGTTTTATAAACTATCTATATAACATATTTTACATTTTCTTAATCGTAAAATTGTAGTCATTTGTATTAATTTTTAAATCCTAGGTTTTTTTTCCAATTATCTAATTATTTCGGTAATTTGACATCAGGCGCGCCGATCACCCTGGCACAGACCGCGTCTCAGCAGATTCGCAGTCACTGGTTCGTGTTGGACGTGGTCGCCACCATGCCGGTCTTCGAGTTCATCCATGACGGCCACTTCGCTGGCATCAATAAGCTTCTCAGGTTGCCGAAGGTAACTTCTTTGTAATCTAATAACAAGCAGTTCCTGTAATAATTCTTCGCTGTCATTGAGACCGTATGTAATTTATTTTTTCTTCTAAATTGTTATATATCGTGATGTAATCCAACCACGGAATAAAATAGTGAAATCAAACCTCTCGCGTAGTGTCTTATTATAGATATATTAATTTAAAAATATTACTATCTCACTAATAATATTTTTCTTAACTTACTCGAACCACAACTTTTCGCCGAATAAAGCTCTATTTCTCTCCCGTCAAGTAATATCGACCCTTCTTTCTGGAAACAGATTTCTCTACTTCACAATTGACAAAATCAATCGACTAGGAATTTTTACATTAAATCTTAAGGATATGTTTTTACAATTTACCATGTTATTCATGTAGACTTATAATTAAAAGAAGATTTGCTTTAATAAAATAATTATAGAAGATATTAATGAAGAATGACACTAGACAAAGCACAATTACAACGTTGTACATATTTAATGATCGACATTGTAAATATATATAAATTACATAATTGTTGATATAATTTCAATATGTAGGTGTTTCGTATGCTCAAATCTCTAGAAGATGAGTGGGTGTACTACAGCAACTTCTTGCGATTCTTCTCCTACTCACTGCTACTGGTGATGGCGTGCTACTTCGTCGCCGCGTTGCAGCAAGGCTTTATGTGCTTTTGGTTAGCATAATGCATGATGATGCTTCATATCACAGTAAAGATTAACCGATCAAAATGTTTTTTTTTTTTAATTATTGATGTTATTATAATGACCGACATGAAGACAAACAAGGGTTTTATAAATTAAAAGAATTTATCAGTATATTGAAATTTCATAGGTTTTTTTCCGAAAGCTTTGACTCTTTTTTTTTTTTTACTTCTACTATTTGAAAATTCGTTATTGTTCATTCAAGAATTTAAACTTATATTTTAGCTCGTTATTGTCATGTTTATATAACACAAATTGTTTCAGTTTCAGGCATTGCGCGATCACTAATTACACTCATCCGCCATTTTGGGCGCACAAGCCTCCCGATGATGCCGCCATTGGTAACTATTTGACCTTTGGACTCTATTGGGCAGTCTCCATGATAACAGTTACTTGTAAGTTTTAACATATTTTCATTTGAAAAATATATATACTGTTAATGTTGTTATCACAAGTAATAGGCGGACCGGAAAGTAATGTCGTTTCTGCGCATGCCAATGCAAATACTTGATTGTCATTTGTCAGCTCATTGTTTTGTTCAGAGGCGTACCAAAGACATTGTGAGGTTATAGTGATTTCTTTACTTATAGACAATTGAATTACAATTTCTTTTTGTAATTTTGGGTAAAATGGCCAGCCAAATACCAGAAGAGGTACACATCCGGCATTGCATGCTCTTTGAGTTTCGCAAGGGAAATAACGCAACAGTTGCTACCAAAAACATTTGCGATGTTTATCCAAATGCACTGGACATTCGTAAATGCCAAAGGTGGTTTTCCAAGTTCAAATCGGGTAATTTTGATCTTTCCGACTCGTATCGATCAGGAAGACCATCAGCGTTAGACAACGACGTGTTAAGGGCGGAAGTGGAAGCAAATCCGTGTCAGACGATCGAGGAATTGTCAAACAGTCTCAACAAACCTTGGTCGACCATCCAAGAACATTTGAAGCAGATTGGAAAAGTAAGCAGAGCAGGTGTTTGGGTCCCGCATAATCTGTCCGAACAGAATAAGGCTAACCGATCAATCACATGCAACTTATTGCTTCAACGACACAACACAGAAGCGTTTTTTGATCGCTTGATCACAGGAGATGAGAAATGGGTCCTGTATGATAACCCAAAACGCAAAAGGCAGTGGCTCTCTCCAAATGAAATCCCTCGGAGTACTGCTAAGCCAGGTTTACACCCCAAAAAAGCGCTTTTGTGTGTTTGGTGGAGTATTCGCGGCATTGTTCATTTTGAATTACTGAAACCTGGAGAAACTGTTACTGCAGACCTCTACAGCGAACAATTGCAGCGAGTCAATCAATCTTTAATTGAAAAGTGGCCAGCGATTGTCAACCGAAAAGGCGTCATTCTCCAACATGACAATGCAAGACCGCACTGCGCAAGGCGAACTCTAGAAAAAATTAATGAATTGGGGTGGGAGGTGCTGCCTCATCCACCATATTCGCCCGATGTTGCACCATCGGATTTCCACTTATTCCGAGCGCTGCAACACTTTTTAAGTGGCAAAACATTTGCAAATTTGGATGATATCCAAAATGCCATCTCTAGATATTTTGCCGAAAAACCAATTAATTTTTATCGATCAGGGATTGAAAATTTACTCACTAGATGGCAAAAGGTTATTGACAATGATGGGGAATACATCATTGATTAAAAATAAAGACTCGTTAAAAATGTATGTGTTTGTATTTAGCGTAAGAAAACGACATTACTTTCCGGTCCCCCTAATTAAAACTTAATATTAAAACGATCATGGTAAATTAATGTCGCTTTTGAAAAGCGTCGCTTAACTTTAAATTCATAATTTGGGAAAGAAAACCGAAATATCAGTTATTTGAATCATGGACTACTGTATCTTAAGATATGCAGGCTTGAGAAGAAAATACTTGCAATTTATTCAACATATAACTCAACAATAATAATTGAAATGGTACTTTCGTAATTCTCCTTTGCCTTTACATCAGGACATGACATCATCTTTAATAGGGTACCATAAAAGAAATGGGATGAAAACTCCAAAAATAAATGACCTATTGGTTTTGTTGTTCGTAGGCCACAAGGAGCCCGGAGCTATGTCGAATTGGAACAACGTGGTATACGCAATGATGGTTTTGGAGTTGTGCATAGTACTTCATATATTCATGGACTCGGTATACTCTGCCTCCATCATGGTTGCTAACGAAATGAGGTATTCTCTTCATAAATATTTTTTTCTTTTAATTAAGAAATAAAGATTAAAGAACCGTTTTAAATATAACGTGACAAGCATAGTAACTAAAAGTTAAGCCCTCCCGGATGTAAGACTCCAGCTTCAGCTAGAGGAATATTTCGTTTCTGCATAATAGCATCAAATTACCTTATTCTAATGTAATCTCATTGATTATGCTTATTTTCAGGGAAGACTACGACGCTTGCATAGCTGATGTGACGAATTTCTTAACCAGAAACAACGTGGAGCCAACGTTGAGGCAGCGTTTCATCACTTATCTACAGTTGGGATGGTACACCGATAAGGTAATTTCTCTCTAAATACACTGCTTTGTTGTTCCATTAATTGACATACACATAAATTCATATTATCATGTATGATTAATAAGTAAATAAATAATTAAGATGTTACATTAAAGCTCAGGTTCTTTATCCTCTAGGGATATAAAACGACTAAGAAAAAAAGTTCCATCTACTTCGATCTGCCGCCCCACGTGTACCAGAACATTGTAAACAGGCAGCGCAGCAAGTACATCCTTTGTATACCATTCATGAAGGTATTTTTATTACTTGTTACAGTTATAACCCCGTAATAAGAAAAGAATTTAAACCACTTAAATTTCTTCTTATGACATGGATTAATTGGTGATAAATGCTCTTAAAAGTCATAATATTAAAACAAATCAATTGCAATGACTATTTACATTTATAATCGTAGCGTTTTACTTAATTTACAGTATTTAAACAAGGAGGACCTGAAGACTGTGTCGACTAAGGCGAACTTGTTTTACACTTCGCCAAACGAGATACTGTTGAACACGGGCGACATCAGCAACGAGGTGTACGTTATCAAGCAAGGCATCTGTGAGGTACTAAATACCGACTCCGAATTGTCAAATTATGTAAAATATAATATAGATATGTATATAAAATACTAAAATAATAGCACGTAAGATAACTTGGGATCTTAATAATTTTTTTGTAGTAGTATATAACTTCAATAATTTCATATATTGTCAAAAGAGGGCGTTATAGTTAAGAAAATTTATCACAATAATAGCTTTCTACATATAGTAATTGTAATCTTACTCATTTATAGTATGTCATTTGCTTTGCCCTGTAGTTTTTTTTTTTTTTTTTTTTTTACTCATTCGCTGCGTATGGCGGGTCAGGGCCTTTATTTGCAATTTTTGTATACATTTCACTTTCCATCTCTATTTCTTATATTAATTTTCTCTTTCCTTTCTATCACACTTCTATCTTTCATGCCTTCCTTATCTTTCTTCCTATAAATTCTCCACATCTTTTCTGTCGCTCTCCATTCTATTTCCTTCTTTCATACCTCTCGCTGAGTGAAGACACCGTCGCCTCGTCATCTCTGGAACAATTTTCTCCGGGCTGTAATAAAGCATCCACTTTTCTATTCTTTTGTTTTACTTGTGTTCTGTCCAGTCTTCATTTTTATTTTTATTTTTATTTTAGTTTTTATTACATTTTTATATTTAATGTTTACGTTTTGTTTTTATTTACTACATAATTTACAACTTTTTTGCAGTACTGAATAAATATTTGGCGACTTTCGTCCTCACTCATCAGAGAGGCAACCGCTCCTGTATCCAATCTTTCCCAGTTTTTAATTCTAATTCCACCCTCTCCCGCCCGAATAAGGGACAGGAGAGCAGGATGTGCACCACGGTCTGGTCCACCTCCGGGTCACAGGGGCACGTGGGACTCTCCTTGAGTTTGAACCTGTGAAGGTACTCGGAGAATCCCCCGTGACCGGTGAACATCTGGACCAAGACCGTGTCGAGCTCGATCTGGCGAATTACGCGATACGCTGACTTGACGCTCGGGAAAAAGATCCTCGTTGTTGAAGCCGTCGTACCTTGCACATACCTCCTGTTCCATTCGTCGAGCGTCCCCAGCCTTAGCTGACGCTTGACGAATGAAACGGGGCAATCCTCGTATTCAGGTCTTCTTTTGCTCTTCAGGGCCGCTTCCTTGGCCAGTTGGTCCGCCCTTTCATTCCCCTCCAGCCCCACATGCGCCTTCACCCAATACAACCTTACATTCGTCCCTTTCTCACGCGCTTTCGTTATATTCTCTTTTACTGCGATCGCCAGGGGATGGAGGGTGTCAGGTTTTGCGACGGTCTCCAGGGCGGACCTCGAATCGCTGAATCAGGCGCACGAATGCGCCGACCCGCTGGCCGCGTACCCTGTCGCTTTCGCTAAATCCAGCAGCTCTGCCTGGTATACGGTGCAGAAGTTGCCCAACTTGAGTTTTTTGTTGGAAACCTCTGCGGCGTCCCGCAGAACGCAGAACGCCGCACCCACCTTGTCGTCGATGCGGCTGCCGTCGGTGTAAATCACCGAGTCGGCAGCCGAGGTGGCAAGTTGGACCTCTTCCGCACTTTCGCCCAGACAGGAGAATTCCACACCAAGCTGCACAGACGGGTGTGGGAGTCTCAAGTAGCTGACCGGAACCTCCAGCTCTCGGTCACCCAGTACTTGCCGGGTGTGGCCGCGCTTTACCTCAAATAAAGTGGCCGCTTCTTGGACCCGAAGGTCCAGAGGAAGCAGCCCGGCAAGTACTAGGGCCGAATGCAGCGACGCGGTTCGGTGAGTTCGCGCAATTTTCTGCGCGAAGCCACGCTGAACCGCATCGAGCTGCCTTCGGACCAGCAGCTTCTTAGCCGCCGGCGCCCATGCACTCGCTGCATACAAAATGGTCGACTCCAACACCGCCAGATACATCGTTCTGATCACCTCCGAGTTCAACCCCCATGATACTTTCGCGGCCCTGCACAATTGACGATAGAGGCCTTGGGCCTTGCTGCTCACGTTCTTCACGTGCGTGTTGAACGTGAGCCTATCGTCAATTGTCAGGCCGAGTATCCGAACTTCACGAGTTCGACAAAGTGGCTCTCCGCCCATATTCAATATTGGGTTGTCGTACTTAAGTTTATTGGTGAGCACCATCACATTGGTTTTGTGTGGTGCAAACCTCAACTTATTTCGGACCCCCCAATCGTGAATATCGGCGAGCACCGCATTTGCCTTCCTCGTGATGTCCCCGGTCTCTTGCCCGGAGAAGATCAGCACGACGTCGTCTGCGAACGCCTGGCAGTGTGTTCCGCTCTTGACCACCATCTCCAGGAGTGGATTTAGGAGTAGGGTCCAGAATGTTGGGCCGCCCACGGACCCCTGCACGCACCCCTTGGTGGTATCCCTGGCACACTCCGCCCCCGCGTAACTGACGGACACCTTGCGATCGCTAAAATAGCTATCGACAAGGCGCCGTAGGTCGACGGGGCAGCGAGTCTCGGCCAGTCTGCACCGTATAGCAGGCCACCAGGCGTTATCGAAGGCTCCCTCTATGTCCAATGATACCAGCACAACGATCTCCTTCTCCTTCAAGCGAGAGCGTATGTGCTGGATCAGGTCATACAGGGAGTCTTCGGTACACCTTTGCGGCATGAAGCCGTATTGGTGGCTACTGATATACGGTGCAGTGTACCACCGTATCCTCCGGACCATCATCTTTTCTAGGACCTTGCCCATGACGGGCAAGAGTCCGATGGGCCGGTAAGATTTCGGGTGCGTGTAGTTGTCCTTACCGGGCTTCCGCAACACCACAACCGCTGCCTCCTTTCATCTCGTGGGGAAGTGGGCAAGAGCGAGACACCGGTTGGAGAGCGCGAGAAATAGTTCGGCATCCACGGCAATGGCCGCCCGGCAGATGTCGGCAGTGAATCCGTCGAAGCCAGGTGCCTTTTTCGCGTTAAAGGTTGCCACGGACCATCGGAGCTCCTCCATCGTGAATGGGGGTTCACATGGATCACCATGTCCCCCCTCGTTGACTTCATCGGACTGGGCTCTTACAGTACAGTGGTCCGCATTGTCCTCCCCGGGGTCATCCCCCGGGAAGAAAACCTCCGCAAGCAACCTGGCCGATCCCGCTGCGTCCAGCACCTTCCCTCCCTGGACGAGGGGGACGTCTTCACGCCTAACCTCCGTGCGACGCATCACTCGATAGATGCCGTCCCGGAGGCCTTCGGCAGGACCGAATCGCAGGCGTCCCCCACGGTTTCCAGGTACCTTCCGACGATGCTGTCTAACGCCCCCTTATCGGTGACCTCGGTCACCTCGGCTGGCGTCAGACAGCGGTCCGAGAGCAGCTGGGCGAAAGTTCCTTTGAACTCGTCCCAGTCTGCTCTGTAGGTACTGTACTTCCGTGTGGTTCGCCTGATGTCCGTACCGACGGACCTCACGAGATTTAACTCGAACAGGATCGCCCTGTGGTCCGACGAGGATAACCCGTCCGCGACTCGCCAGCCCTCCACTCGATCGAGCAGAGTGGTCGAGCAAGCAGTAACGTCGACGCAACTGGAATATCGCTTTCCGCCCCGATAGGTGTCGAACGTAGGCTCAGACCCCCGGTTCATCACGTGCAGCTCCAGTGTGTCGAGTGCGGCTGCAACATCAATTCCCCTCTGGTCTCCGGACTGGCTGCCCCACCAGGTGTTGTGGGCGTTGACATCACCGCCCAGTATCACGTTGGCAGTCCCCAACCTTCCCACGACCGAGCCGATCCGGTCCAGGTATGGTCCGACGGGCTTATTTGGCTCCAGGTAGACGGACACCACCCCTATCTCCCAGGCCCCGGTTCTCAGTCTGGCAACGGTAATGTTTCCAGACGTGAGGTCGGGATACTGAGTGATATCGATGGTGTCGTCGAACCGCACAATGGCGGCTTTGACGACTTCCTCGTCGCCTCGGCTCACGCATTGTACTATCCTTGTCCCTGGGTAGTGCCGCATCTCGCCAATCGCGCCGATATACGGCTCCTGGACCATCGCGAACGCCCACCCTCTCTTCGGCGCTTCGCATATCAGCTCGGCTGTGGCAAGCTTGGACCTTTGCAGGTTTAACTGCACAGCGCGATACTGGCGTAGTCCAGTCCGGATATTGCGGTCGGCCCCCGGGACACCGTTAGCAATATGCCACCGACGCCCGAGCTATGGCGTCCCACCGTCTCCGGACCGGGCATTCTTCGTCGAACGCCCCGTGGTCCCACCGGTCCGCCTTTGCTTTCCGGCAGTTCCGGCAGGCGGGAGGTTTCCCGGCTTGCCATTCCGGGCACTCGCCTCTTAGGTGCGGTCCACTGCAGTGGGTACACCGATCCTCACGCTCGGTGCACAACCGCTTACTGTGGCCGTATCCCAAGCAGCGAGTGCACTGCACCAGGGGGGATTGGTCCTGCACCCGGACCCGTTGGAGATCCACGTGGATCATGCCCGCGTCGATGAGGCGGCCCCAGAGTTTTGGAGACACCCGCAAGACCACGTGGGTGGTATGCGCGTTCCGCGCCCTCCTCCTGAAGCGCACCTCGGCCCGCCGGTCCCGCTCCGGGATGTCACCCAGCAGATGAGCGTTCTGGGTTTTTAACGCTTTGATGATGTCCTCATCTTTGTTATAGGACATCACATCCCGCAGCACGACCAGCGGGTTTCGGCTCTGCACCTCCTCCAGCTTCAGGCCCTTGCCCGCCTTTGCCAGACGCTCGCGCACCTTCGCCAGCTCGCTCTCTGTGCCACATCCTAGTATCACTCTCCCATCCCTTATTTTCCTTATTTTGTTTATCCGGAGGCCCTCCTCCTTCGCGTTGAGGGCCTCACGGATCCTCCCTACCACCTGCTCCCCTGTCGCGGCCACCTCCGACGAGATCGCCACCGAGTGCACCACCTCGCTCCCCGGTGGGGGTCTTTTTGCCGGGGCGGCCGCTGCTGCCGCTGCCGCCGCATACGTGCCCCGCTGCCGGGCGCCCTCCTCCTCCCATGCCTTGAGCGACTCCTTGAGCCTCCCAATCTCTTGGCTACTGCTCTCAAGGAGCCGCCCATGGTCCTCCAACCTCTTGAGGAGGAGGTCTGCTGTCCCCCGATCCAGCGAGGGGGGGGCGGGGTCCACCTGTCGACCCTCTGTCCCCCGCCCCTCCTCCGCTTTCTTCGGGGGTTCCAGGACAGGGGACTTAACTCGTCTCCTGTCCGCCACGGCCTCCTTCACCAGCTCATACAACCTATCAATTGCTGCGGTCACCCCTATTTTTATTTCTGACTTAAGGTTGCGCGAGCCCGCCAAGTGAAGCTTGGCTTTTGTCAAATTATATAAAATATAATATAGATATGTATATAAAATACTAAAATAATAGCACGTAAGATAACTTGGGATCTTAATAATTTTTTTGTAGTAGTATATAACTTCAATAATTTCATATATTGTCAAAAGAGGGCGTTATAGTTAAGAAAATTTATCACAATAATAGCTTTCTACATATAGTAATTGTAATCTTACTCATTTATAGTATGTCATTTGCTTTGCCCTGTAGTTATGGGCTATTAAGAATAGGACTCGGGTAAGCCCTGCTGCTTGCAGAAGACGTCTTAAAGGCTTTTTGGGTTCTTGGACTGTATGTGTTAGGTGAGGGCCCTCATTGTCCACTAAGCGAGCCTGGGATGCACAAGTATGAGCTGGGATAACTATTGCTTGTTATACCAAAGTGCGGATGTCCAGGAGAGTTGCAGCTCTTCCTGGCACGTGCTTTAGGCGTAATGACGGGAGACCCCGGGGCCTCCTGCAACGCACTGAAGATGACCACTGAAATGGCTTTAGTGTGTAAAATTCCTTCATAACCTTGTTTTCCCCCAGAAACAGGATATCTTTTTAGATTTCACCTCCATAAAAAAAATGTATGTCATCTGCCAAAGAATTAAAGTTATTCACATTATCTGTAGATGTAGATTAAGATTTTGTTACTATAATTAGAGTAAGTTTATTTTGGTCCGGAAATGATTATAATGACAATTCTAGCTTTTAGTTCTCATTCTGATGACCTGTTTGTGGCGGTTTGTAATAATATTAAATGATCAATCTAATCTAATTTTCATTGGAATAGAACTAAGCAAAGCTGTGGATTTTGAAAGCAATTGTTGTTGTTATTAAATTATTAGGATCAAGAAGAAAGCAATATCTAATAAAGATTTTATCTAAACGATATTAATAATGAGATCAATTTTCTTTAAATGCTACAGTAATGCTTTTAACTCGTGCAATATTACTGTCCATAGGATACGAGTCGTATTGTAAACCGTTGAGCTTTTGAATTCATTATAATAGGTCTTTACCTATGAAATTATCGTTCTGCAGTACCGGCCATTTTAAATTAAAATAAGTTTTGTTTGGTTAAGAATTGTAATTTCAAATTAATTTTATTTTCAAAACAGAATTCTTTTTTCAAAAGTAGTCATTTGTTTATTGATTAGTCGCATCGAATCTCAATCTTTTTGGTCATCATGAAAACGTTAAAAATTTGAGTAATTATGGAATATGAGTACCGTCGAGGCAACAACGCGGCACAAACGGCACGAGCGGCACGCAACATCAACGACGTTTACGGAGCTAACACTACAAATCAACGCACCACCTGTTAGTGGTTAGCTCGCTTCCATTCTAGAAATTTCGACCTGAAAAATGAACTTCGCGGTCGTCCGAAGTCTTTAGCCGACAATGACTAATTAATGGCGATTGTGGAAGTTAATGATATACAATCTACGGCTGAATTAGCAGCAGCTTTCGACCTTAGCGTCAAAACAATATTGGTCCATTTCGGTTAAATTGGCAAGGTAAAAAAGCTTGACAAATGGGTGCCCCATGAACTTAACGATCGCCAGCGCGAAGTACGCGTCGATACGTGCCTTGCGCTGCTCAACAGACACTCTAATGAAGGAATTTGACCCGCATTGTTACTTGCGATAAAAAATAGAATCTGTTTGATAACCGCAAGCGCTCAGCAAGTTGGTTGGATCCTGCTTCAGCGCCTAAACAATGCCCTAAACGTAAACTTACCCCTAAAAAAGTGATGATCACTGTTTGGTGGTCTAGCGCCGGTGTGATTCATCACAGCTTCTTACCAAACGGGGTAAGCATTACTGCAGATGTGTACTGTGAAGAACTGAACACAATGACGGAGAAACTGGCACATCTCCAACCAGCATTGGTCAATCGCTCGTCTCCGCTACTCCTGCATGACAACGCGCTACCTCATACTGCACAGCAGACGGTCTCCAAGTTGCAAGAACTGGGGTTGGAAAGCTCTCCGTCATCCGTCCTACTCACCAGACCTTGCGCCTACAGACTACTACTTTTTTCAGAATTTGGATATCTTCATGGCGGAAAAAAAATTCAATACTTGAGAGGCAGTACAAAATTCCTTTTAAGAATTTATTGCGTCCCATCCAGCTGATTTCTTTAAGAAGGGCATCAATACACTGCCACAGCTTTGCCAAAGCTGCATTGATTGCATCGGTGATTACTTCGATTAATACAAATAAAAAATACATGAAAAAAATTCGTTTAAATTTTTTCATACAAAACGTCAATTTCATAGGTAAAGACCTAATAATTACTGACCACAGTAATACATTGCAGGAAAAAAGCGTAAAAATAGGTCCAGCGTGATTGTGCAGAAAATTATAATTATTATGTAATAGTTACTTGTTCCTAGATAATTGATCCAGAAACAAAAGAGGTCGTCAATGAGCTAAGAGCAAGAAACCATTTCGGGGTCCTCGAATGTTTGTTACGTGAGTTAATTTATTTATGGAAGATGTTTTCCCATTTCACATACAATTAAGTGACAACGAAGCAGTGGATCGTGAAGAGAGGTTGCTCAGAATACTCTGGTGCCATATGTAGGCAGTCGAAACAACAAAGTTTAATGTTAATTTTAAACCATTGGAACCTGAGAGATTTGAGAGAGATTTTGCAAACTTTATACATATAAGTTTACTCGGTTTTGTTTATGCTACTTTTTGTTTATGTTTGTCTTTTGTTATGTTTACCCAAGGCCTTCCTGCATTCTACACGGTCCGAGCTGTGACCCATGTGCAGATGTTCTCTATATCCCGGAAGTACTTGCTGAACGCAATGGAGATACCGCAGATTAAAGATGCCATCGAATACTCGAAAGAACAGCCGGTGAGGATTATTTTATTCTAGATATATGCTGATGCTGATAGTATGCTTTAAAAATGGCGAAAGAAGAGAAGTGTGAAGGAATGAGGGATCGCCGACATGACTTCCTGATCTTCCTGGCGATGTTACCGTCAATGTTAATACAATTACTTAAAATTTAAAACCTTGATTCTCTCTGTTTGCAGGAATACGGGCGTCTTCAGGTGCGCAGGCAGCCATTCCTTTCGTACCAGCCGCCTAGTCTGATCCCCAAACTTGAGCGGTTCCGTTTGCCCAGGAAACATGAACCCGACTACGCTTTCCTAGAGCCCTTCAGCACGCTCGGCTTTCTCTCAGTGATGAGGTATGATTTACTCATGATATGTCACCGACTACCGTTTGTATAGATATCAATACAACTCCTTTATCCACAGTCGAAAATTTGAAATTGAAGGACAGTTAAAGAAGTTAAATAGAGTAGACCATTAGAGTTACAAGATATACTCGACAATGGCCGAGATCCACGAATACTGGATATCGTTTGTGTGTAAAAGAAGCTTGCGGAAGATGTAACAGAGGTAGAGAAACCACGCATGCCTTTTCATTTTGTCGGGGATAGTGAATGCGAAAGCTTTAGTAGAAATAGTCAAAACGGAGAAACAGTTATGACTTTTAATCATAGTGTTAAAAGTAATTGCTTGCTTACCCAACTAAATCTTCATTTTAGTTAAGCTTTCGTCTGCCCGGGTTTCGTGCAATTTTGAGGGTAGGTATCTTTGCCTTAAACTTCTGTAAGGTTTTATAAACTCTGTGCTCTTCTCTAGGTACATATTCCCTCGATTCACCATCCGCCCGGACGGCGAATACCTGATGCGCGCAGAGTGGTGCCGCGGCTGCTGCGCGGTTCTCTCCGCGTTAGTGATACCCGGCTATCCCTACCTCGTACAAGAGAGCTACACTCTGTACTTCCTCCTCATTTTACTGGACTGCTCGGCTTATTTCGATCTGTTAGTTTATTAAAGTTGTCAACTGTAGCTTCGCTCTTGTTATAATGATATGACAATAAGAGAGAAAAGGTTAATATTATCAGTTATTGTTGTTTAGCTGATGACGTTATTTCATATCCACGGAAAAGTCGGCAAACAGAATCGTCCCATACTATATAGTCACTAAAATAATGACTACATTAGAAATTGTTACCTGATACGTAGTATATTGCACAATTGACTATAAAAAGTACGAGAAGTAATCAAATTTTTATAAATGAAAGCCCAATCTACTTCTTCCAAAGCTGGCATAAAATTTAAGCTGTTAGATACTTGAATAATATTAATTATTGGCAGGGTGCAACGAATGCTGGTTGGCTATTATAACGAGAAGGGCATCCTAGTGTACCATCCGGCTAGCACGGCTGATCACTACATTCGTGGCGCGTTCCTCATTGACCTCTTTGGTTGTCTCCCGTTGGAGAAACTTGAGACGCTACTGAAGGAATTATATCGTAATTAAATTGAAATAACTATTTCCTGTACACCTTTTGCGAAGACAACTAGTATTCATTTCTTGAATATATGGGTCATAAATCTAGTAATAACTTATGATGTAAAAACTTAAAGGATAATATACTTCTTATGTTAGCTTGATGACTCTTTATCATAATAATCGGGAACTAATGAGATAATGATAGTTACCATAATACATATTGATAGCAGATTTACACCCTGCGCTGATGTCCAGCAAGAAGAAACCAAATTGCTATGTCATCTGCTAGTCTTTCTGACCTATATTATGCATATTTAACTAGATCCCATCCTGTAACCTAGATGACAAGTACCGTATAGCGGTGTCCCGGCAGTACCTGATGCTGAACCGGCTGTTGCAGCTGTATCGACTGCCCTCTGCCATCCAGGGCCTGGACCGCTACCTGCGGCGAGACATCGTCCTAGTGTATGAATTTCTCTATTTACATTTCACTAGTAGTAGTTTATTTAAGCTGTTTACATTATTAAACAAAAAAAATTATGAAATCAAAGGTTTTTCGGAACATAGATCCATGGAGGAGGCCTATGTCCAGTACTGGTTATCGATAATGTTAATAACGTTATCAAATATGACTATACCAATTATGTTAATTATATTGCTTGTTACACAAAGAATACCTAGAAGTTACCTAAAATACCATGAAAACTTAAATAACATAAATGAAATATTGGAATATTGGAGTAGGAGAAAGGGTTTTTCCATCTAATAAGTATTGGTTTGGTATTCTTTAGTGTCAGAAAAACTATAAACTATGTTCAGCTAACACTACGATCAGATTGTTTGAACTATAAAGTTAAAATCCTTTGGACTTGAAAATTATCCTTAATTTTTAGTTGGCAATAAGAAGCCAAGAGGAATTGGTTATATTGTATATTCTTTTTCGAAACTGCTTTGATGATACGTTGCAGAGTTAAAGCTGCGCCGCTGTACCTAGTACTGTTGAACGTGATGACTTGTTTTCTCGTATTCTACTCGGCGGATGTGTACAGTGTGATCAACGATTCCGACGAGTACGACGTGCTGATAGAGCCGCGGCGGGACAAGGCTGGCTCTTGGATACAACTTTTCAAAGATAACTGTTAGTTTAGCTTTAGCTGTAATCAACAAATAAAGTGTAAGGGTTCCCGCACAACAACTCACGGAATCCAAGCCTTTGTTACGTGCTAGTGGTGTAATCTGGTAATCAACAAACGAGGCTCTGGCTCCCATCAAACCGCATTAGGAGGAGCGGTGAGAAATGGCTACAATTCCTTTCATAAGAACGAAAGAGGCCTATGTCCAGCAGTGGACGTCTATCAGCTGATGATGATGATGTATTAAACAAACAGTGTTTCGTTACTACACACTACACTAAGTTTTATTTAAAGAACCCAAGGAACGAACGGGATGTTTACCATAGCATGAAAAATGATAGGCAAGTACTGTATAGACACTGCGATCAGTAAACATTAAAAATCAGAACCAATCGCTAGAAATGTGTGGAGTAAATAATAATAGTCTTCACCTTCCCAGTTCGCTTTAATCTGACCGAGAGCACGTGGAACCTTCACCTCGCAAGCTACTTCTGGGTGGTGTACGAGACTACCACGACCGGCTACAACGTCATCAATCCCAGTAACTTCGACGTTATGAGGATCATGTTCACCGGCATGGTTGTCGGTAATTTTGGAAATTGGCATTAACTCTTACCAATCAAATTATTCGCTTATGACCTAACGCTAAGAAAATGTACTGCTTCCTCTTTTTTTACATACTGATGTGACAGGCGCAACATGTATTTTGCACCAGTCCGGTATTATGCAAAATAATGGCAGACGTCCAATGCTGGACATAGGTCTTGCAAGCGTTTGCGACATCTATTATTGATAGATGTTTGATGCCGGAGATTACCTAGGTTGCTACAATCGGAGAGGATATTTTTGCCGAGGAATAGTACTATGCAATTACTTGTATGACGAGACTTGGCATCTTGTATGCTCGACGACGAACATAATGTGATGCAACCTATACCTTGCTAACTAGCGTCGTATTGATAACGGTAAGCGTATTACTTACTGCCTGCCTCTGGGAATGCTTCGCGATCTCGTCGATAATTGGAATAAAAAAACATTATTTCAGGTGCCATGACTACAACATACTTTTCCGTACGCATCATCAGCATCCGGTCGATCGTGAACAAACCGCTCGCTACATTCCAGCAGCACATGAAGGACTTGGCAGCCTTCATGCACAGGGAGAATTTGAGTCCGTCTTTACAAAAGTAAAGATACAACCGCTGCAGTTGCTAAAATTATACTATTAGGTGGACCGGAAAGTAATGTCGTTTTCTTACGCTAAATACAAACGCATACATTTTTAACGAGTCTTTATTTTTAATCAATGATGTATTCCCCATCATTGTCAATAACCTTTTGCCATCTAGTGAGTAAATTTTCAATCCCTGATCGATAAAAATTAATTGGTTTTTCGGCAAAATATCTAGAGATGGCATTTTGGATATCATCCAAATTTGCAAATGTTTTGCCACTTAAAAAGTGTTGCAGCGCTCGGAATAAGTGGAAATCCGATGGTGCAACATCGGGCGAATATGGTGGATGAGGCAGCACCTCCCACCCCAATTCATTAATTTTTTCTAGAGTTCGCCTTGCGCAGTGCGGTCTTGCATTGTCATGTTGGAGAATGACGCCTTTTCGGTTGACAATCGCTGGCCACTTTTCAATTAAAGATTGATTGACTCGCTGCAATTGTTCGCTGTAGAGGTCTGCAGTAACAGTTTCTCCAGGTTTCAGTAATTCAAAATGAACAATGCCGCGAATACTCCACCAAACACACAAAAGCGCTTTTTTGGGGTGTAAACCTGGCTTAGCAGTACTCCGAGGGATTTCATTTGGAGAGAGCCACTGCCTTTTGCGTTTTGGGTTATCATACAGGACCCATTTCTCATCTCCTGTGATCAAGCGATCAAAAAACGCTTCTGTGTTGTGTCGTTGAAGCAATAAGTTGCATGTGATTGATCGGTTAGCCTTATTCTGTTCGGACAGATTATGCGGGACCCAAACACCTGCTCTGCTTACTTTTCCAATCTGCTTCAAATGTTCTTGGATGGTCGACCAAGGTTTGTTGAGACTGTTTGACAATTCCTCGATCGTCTGACACGGATTTGCTTCCACTTCCGCCCTTAACACGTCGTTGTCTAACGCTGATGGTCTTCCTGATCGATACGAGTCGGAAAGATCAAAATTACCCGATTTGAACTTGGAAAACCACCTTTGGCATTTACGAATGTCCAGTGCATTTGGATAAACATCGCAAATGTTTTTGGTAGCAACTGTTGCGTTATTTCCCTTGCGAAACTCAAAGAGCATGCAATGCCGGATGTGTACCTCTTCTGGTATTTGGCTGGCCATTTTACCCAAAATTACAAAAAAAAATTGTAATTCAATTGTCTATAAGTAAAGAAATCACTATAACCTCACAATGTCTTTGGTACGCCTCTGAACAAAACAATGAGCTGACAAATGACAATCAAGTATTGGCATGCGCAGAAACGACATTACTTTACGGTACCCCTATTAAATATTTAATGTTTGCTTCTTCAGCCTCGTAACTACTAGAGGGATTACAACAATAGTTATGATTTACTAGTTTGCCAATCCGTCGACAGTTCTTTGAATCGATTTACTTTATTTTACGTGAGACTGCTCTCAAACGATTCAACTTTTAATTACAAATAAATCAAAATCTTCCTCTTTCTTATAAGCTACAATGGGAGGCAACCAAAAACTCTTGTTTTTTTTTTGGAATAAGGGTTGAGTAATAAAGAATGGTAATCAGTAACCAGAGAATAAATATTTTTATTAGACTTTTAAAAACCTTAAAAAGTTCATGTAAATAAGTACTTACACCGGCCAGGGATGTGCTCGCCTACTACAGCTACAACTGGGAGAAGATGGGCGGCTTAGACTACAGGAACGTGCTGAAGCTGTGCGACCAGATCACATTGCGAACGGACGCCATTTTAGACATCTACGGCTCTACATTCTCAATGGTTATACTTGTAGAGTTCCTTATTTACTTTTCGTAGGTACTCTCACTCTTCAGAAAAGCAAATTAACATTCCTGCTACTGCTGCAGTAAATCTGGACAAAAATTATTTTCTTAAAATTGATGTAATGTATTCATCAAGGGATAAATGACCCATTTTGTCTATAACAATGTGCTGATTCATGAGTTTTGATTTCCTGTTTCTTTCTTGACTTTGTTATTTTTAAGTTGTGCACTATTAATTATCTAATCTTTTTATATTTGTGGCTCTAATCTGTAAACCTTTGTTTATTCCATATATTTTTGGCCATTCCGATGTTGGAATTGGACATTACTAAAGATTAAATTTGGCTGAATTTCAAAAAATAATCTGATTAGATGTAAATTAGAATTTTATCACATTTAATAAACTAATAATTTGACCTATTTAATAATTAAGATTTTGTTTATTCTGTGGCGATGAGTGTAGTGTCCCATTCTCGGACACTGTGACCTATCGTTGCTGCGGACAATTGGACGCGCGGTGCGTAGCGTCCACTTTCTAAAGCATACGCTCATCGTGGAGAAGGATGACGTCATCAAAGATATCTGCTTCGTTGACTCTGGCACCGTGGAAGTTTATGACGATGAGAACGATTCGTTTGCGCCTATCACGCTTACTAAAGGAAGGTAATATTAAAGCCAAGAGAAAAGTATGAGATGATAAAGTAAATGATTACTGGACGTGTAGCAACTAGTTGAGAGGCGAATAATGAAACAATAATACCACTTTAGTTAGAACAAGTGATGACTGCAATGTGAAATTGTGCAAACATACTAACGAGCACTCCATTGTTATATGCAGTTCTATTACTTAATAGCACATGAATTTTCAGTTCCTCTTGATCCTTTATTTTATATTCTATACAATCACAGAAGATTTGTGATTAGAGTGCTTCAATCCTTTTCAACTTATATACCAGTAATATTTGCTACAGTATATTCGGGGATCTTGACGGTCAGCCGTCGCTTCGGTCTCCCGTGTATTTGATATCAATGAGCAAAGTTCATCTGCTTCAAATCAACGCCCAGGCTTTCCACACCATCATCAGCGACTTCCCTGACGTTGTACAACTGTTGAAGTCCTACCGACCCAACAATGAGGTAACTCATAATCAAAATAAAAAAGTAGTCTAGAATATTTGATCAAATGTGCTAAAGATACACTGAGAAGATGGCCGCATCACGAGTATAAAGAGATTATAAACTTTATTTCTTAAGTCATATGCCATCATACGTCAGAAATTTAAGGATTCAAGGATTACTTGTTAACAATAGTTGATTTTCTATTATGTACGAAATGGGAAACAATGCCATTATTATCATGGTTTTCTGATCATAACATTTATAGGACGACATCTCTTTACTTTTAACTGGGTTTTTTTTTTCAGAAATACGTCATCGGTAGCATGGGCGAAGAGCCGACGAAGATCAAAAGGGACCTACGAGTCAGTTCCTCCATTTCACCTCTGATAAGGAACAAAACCGTTATCAAATATATTCACTTAAAGAACTCTTACGTCCAGTTGTATCTGATTGTTATCTCACTGCTGAGCGTACTCGGGGAGACTTACAATGCCGGCTTCCAAAACAACAGCACTTGGCTGATTGCGGCTCTCTACGTTCTGGATCTGGCGTTCTATTTCAAGTTCATTATAGTGTACGTGGTACCAATAGTTGCCGAAGGTGATGATGATGTTAAAAGAGTTTTAGTGTCCAACGTACAGCGGTAAGTCTACACTTTCCTATAAGACCTAGTATTTTAAAATTTGTGTTCATAAAACATTGCATCTCGCGTCAAGGACTATAAGTGCAATGTTATGAGAATCTTTAACCAGGTAAACATCCTGCTCGTCAATTTCTTAAAAAGTTTAAGTCGATTTTGGATTGCTTACGGTTTTATTTGTTAAGTTACCGTGTAACTACAGTTCTACGTTTGTTCCAGATATTCAAAGTCTGAAACTAAATATGATATTTTGTCGTGCCTACCCTTGGAGCTGTTTAGCTTTCTTAGCCGGGAGAACCGCGGAATGTCGTTTTCTTTCTTACGTCTCAACCGGGTGTTCAGAGTCGTGAGATTTGTTTTCTTTTAATGTTATAAGGCGTGTACCTGGTGCAATCTGCTGATTAATAAACAAGGCTCTGGCTCCCACCAACCCGCATTGAGGCAGCGTGGTTGGAAATAGGCCAAATCTCCTCATAAAAACCCCTACAAACGACAGCTCCGAGTGCTTGGCGGTACCGGAGGCCATGCTGACTGTATATGTGAAGATCTTTGGGGAGGCCTATATTCAGCGGTAGACGTCTATCGGCTGATGATGATGATGATGAATGTTATATATAAATTTGATAGAATTTGTTATATAAATTAATTTTGAAAAAAGTTTTACGCAAAAAAAGCTTATAATTACATCAGGTAGTTGGAATAAAATATTAATAAATAACAATAGTAAATAAAATATTTTTGTTGTAAATCCCGTAAATGAAATTTAGTGTAGATTAATTTCTACTCAAAATAACTTAATACTAAATAATTGAGAATGAATTGGATGAGTGTATCTTTATTAAATTAATACTATCTAATTCCTAGATTACAATTTACAAAGGCATCAGCCTCCACCACGAAAGGCTATCTATCAACATGTTGCTAATGACCATCTACTCGGTTTCCGTCTGGTTCTCCCTCTTCGTCCACATCACGTCTTGCCTCTGGTATTTCATCGGCTACTTGGAAGATCGGGCTCAACCTAAGTCTTCGTGGATTTACAAGAGTATTGATTTATTTATCTACTCGTATTTTAAACATCTTATTTATCAGAGATCTAAGTTCCACTACATAATTACTATTTTTTTTTCACGATGAAGTTTTTAAGATAATGTGATGTTTGATGGTGTTGTTGCTATTATCTTGTTGTAATAGTTTCTGTGTGGAAATGATTAATTTACTGATGGTATGTTTCTGTTGCGAGAGGCCATTAAGGTCCACAGCGGCTATTGCAGCCGACAAACAGTACTGTGCAAACGTTACTGTGTTTCGGTTTGAAAGGTGCTGAATTAATGTTATTACTGGGGTAACGAGACTCTACCGTATCACTTATCATCAGACGAAAATCCCGCTCGTCGCTTCGTTGTATAAAAAAAATGATTTGATATGACATAAACTAACGCTGTTTACGCAGAGCAGGCCCCACGCGGCGCCATCTTGTCGCCGAGCAGACGTAAATACACTGATTTAACTTTATTCTGTCGCACGGCGGACTCGCATTTTCATATACATCGAAAATTTGTTGTCACCAAAATTTACACGTTTCCTGTTTGCGAAGTTTATTTATATTCATTTAAAATAAATTATAACCTTGTTTAATGTATTTATTAAAATTATTACATGAGTTTTCTTGTTTTCGCTAAGTGACAATTACGTTTTAGTGTTTGGACACTATTTGATAAAAGATTGATGTGTTCGTACAATTTATTTCTATATCATTAAAATACTGTTGTAAACTTTGCCTTTTAATATGGAGTAGACCTGGACGAATTCCAGGGTCGCGTGTTTGGAATTTGAAGTTACTCTTGTATTGTAAATCTGACGAGGTCGAGCTGCCAGTACAATGAGATCCAGTGTATTTTGGACAAACACATTACTCCATTTACGGTCTTGTTGTTTTTAATCCTTAGTATAAAGTTTAATGTTAATCCTGTTGTAAATAAAACAAAACTTTCTTTTTTATACCGAAGCGATGAGATGAGCGGGACGTTCACCTGATGGTAAGTGATACGCCTCCCCATAACAACGTGGCGTTAGGTTGTTGGGACCTACCATCAATAAAATGTTTAAGTTGCCATACGAACAACAACTTTGTAAACACCATGCTGTTTTACTTTTTTTTTCTTCATAATTTTTAAATAACGTTTCATTTTCCTTTTTAGTAACCCTTACAGATACACATGAAGTTATTTCTATCCAATGGTTCAGTATCTTAATAAATGATAAATTTCAGTTGAGTTAAGATGACAGTAGGTGATGATGTAACAGTATTAGTAGCGATACCGTTTCAAACCAAGACTACTACGGCATTATAAGTAATGTGTTCTTTGAAACGATTCTTCAGATGATGGCACCTCCTGGTGTAGGAATTTGTACATATGCTCGGTGTACTTTGTCGTGTCGACCTTCACGCAGAACGGGATCGGAGACATTATGCCCAAGAACAGAGCCGAGGTATTTAAATCTAAATTTGATAGTCACAATTTTAGTTTTTGGTAAACTTTAAAAATATCAGATGTAATATTCCATCATCATTGTCGGCCG
Source organism: Troides aeacus (assembly GCA_033220335.2). NCBI lineage: Eukaryota > Metazoa > Arthropoda > Insecta > Lepidoptera > Papilionidae > Troides > Troides aeacus. Next base: position 13,307,439 of record CM067271.1, read on the forward strand.
ATAGACATCCACTGCAAAATATAACTGGAATGTTTAACTACATGAAATCGATTTAAGCCTTAAGACGGCCTTTTGTTGCAAACATTATTTGTTTCAATTTTCTTTGTGTGGATTACGAAAACAAATCATCTGTGGAATTCTTTTAATGAAGATGGTCATCGGAGGAAATCGTGGCTGCGTAACATCAGAGAGCGGACCGGGATCGTTACTCCGCCTTGCAAGAAACCAGGCGAAATGTGGTGAACTAACCGCCAACCTCCGATAGTCGGAGAGACATCTTAAAATGATATATATTGCAAAGAAAACATTTCAATAATTATTTGAAACTCATTACATGAATAAAATGAAAAATCCAGTCATGTATTATCATATTTCAAATCTGATGGAATCTTTTGATTCGGCTAACAAAGATGGTGATGTCAAATGTTGTTTAATGATAAGTGGTAGATAAAAGAGGTTCAACGTAAAAGTCCACCGAGGTGAAAGTGATTCTCGAGTTAGATTCCTCTTCTATCTTACTTTAAAATAAGACAAAAAATAAAGTCTACAATTATTATTCTATTTCCATGACGTTTCTTAATCACCAAAAATAATCAATGTTCTAAATAGAACCGTTTGTTTACCACCGGGCGGTACACAAAATACAATTGTTAAGGCGGGCCGACGTTTTACTGGCAGAGTGACAATAACCAATGCATCGGTGACGCAGGCCTCCGTGTTTATCTGATTATTTCCACTGGTTGTTCAGCTTTTTCTAGCTTAGTTGTTGACCGCTGTTTCACTTCACTGGGAGGTATAAACATTATTCATTCACGAGCCCCAGTTTTAGCACTAAAGAGAAAATCAGAATTTTTGTGCCTTCTGGGTCCAATTCGGTGTTTCGTTCTTCGTACCAAAACTCCTTAGGTGGTCTCTCGCAACGCCTTCACGACGAACTTCAGAATCTTTCCAAGATTTAATCTCAATCCCCTAATTTCACTAGCTGCAATGCTCTTCATATCGGAGTACAAAAAAATTTGGCGGCGAAAACAGACGCTGCTGTGAAATCTACCTAGTTGGAGAAGAGGCGAGAGAGATCTACCACCAATAACATAACAAGAATCATGTACCCAATGAAATTAATAAATGGATTCCATTGCTTCATAAAAGTTATAATGAAAGCTCCGACGGACGTACTTGACCGCATTATGATAATGTACAGATTAAATATAATCCGTTACAGAGACGGTCGGAAGCTGTTCCTCAAGATAAACATGAACACTTTTAAATAAACATGTGTAATGTAACGTGGAATTTTATTTATTTGTTGTGAAATCATGTCTACTTTTCTTTATCAATTTTTTTTATCATTTCTGTTATTCCACAACTCGTGCTTGGCGATTTCATTTGACTTGAGTATGAATACTTTTGAAATAAAACCTTTTCGTATTTTCAGGTGTTTTTCGTTATTGTACTCCAGATTGTCTCTGTGATGGTGTTCCTGATTTACGTCGGCGAGTTCTCCAACATATTTCAGCGTCAGTCCTTCCGTTCGTTCGAATTTTTCTGCAAGTATTTGGAGCTTCAGGTACACTCGCGTACCTACCAAACGATTTACTAATAAGTTATCCTAATTATGTCTATCTATATTGTCAAGTAGTAGGTTCACTAACGTTACGAATATCCAAAGGGTTTTAAATAAACATACTGGGTGTAGTTATTGGTGTAATTAGCACTTAATTTCACGTAGCGATGATGGCAATATAGTAAAGTTCAAGGTTCCTAAAAAGTCCCACTTTCCTGTGGGTAGATTTATGTCATAAAATTAATGTCATATAAACGGAGACTATTACAATGGCTTTACTGATTTAGATCAAATGTACCGTTGGTATTCTTATAGCTATGTTGTTATGCGGTAGTGAAAACCACTTAACATTAGATAAATATAAATATAAGGAGTCATCACTGTGTAAAGAATTTTCAGTACTGTGTTGGTTTATCCGTCGAACAATATTTATTGCAATACGAAGTGAACATTTTCGTATCAACATATTTCAGCCGTGACATGCGATTCACATGTATGCTAAACAAATCACCGCAGTGTATAACAACTTTATTACATTATGATTAACTTTAACATTTTAATATCAGATATTTTTAAAACGTAGTGGAGAATAGGGAACCATTCTTTGCGCCCACCTTTTGCATAATAAGTTATATATTTTCTATAAGTTATTATGTAATTATAAAGTTAGCTGCTTCATTTTTACACAAGGAAACTTTGGGACGAACAGGACCTTTACCTGATTGTAAATGATTCGCCTGACCATACAATGTGGCATGGGTTGCTAACTCTTCAAAAAGCCAAAGATGATTTTATCAAATACGGTTTTTAGAGGATAAGAGGAGAAAATAAATAAACACTTTAAATATGTACTTAATTCTTTTATAATTGATGTTTCTTCGGTAATTGTTACTAGCTATAACGTTTTTCAAAGACTAAATAGGTAATAGTTAAAGCGTAATGTATTTCTACCACAAATCAGTAGAAAACTCTGTCACTAGGCAAAAACAGCATAATAATGCTGAGTAATATTTATTAGCGCCTATTCGTGTGATCAATTTTTTTCTCTAAGCAGCAGGTTGAAGTACTGCACGTCACGTCACTTTGTTGTGTTAAAAAATAAAGTTTTATCTTGGCGTTAATCTAGAGTAATGCAATTTGTTATATTCAGGAGTTTCTAAAGAACAACAGGGTATCTAAGAACTTGGTGGTTCTGGTGAACAAATACTCGTCGCACCTGTGGCGAGAGTCGCGCGGGGTACAAATACCTCACTTCCTGAAGTCGGCGCCGCCCTGTCTCCGGCTGCGGCTGATGTCGGCCACGTTCCTTCGCCACTTGGTCAATGTACGTAGCTCCATTTGTTAATTTATATCCAATACTTTTTAACAAGCTTCATTATAAAGATAGCTTATTTATATATGTCAATGAGTTCTTCCCGAAATCTTTAACAGAATTGAATCTATAATACACAGTAATAAACTAAGAACAGTTCAGTTTCCACTATGGTTCGTTTGTGGCGGCTTCCTTCTTCGATTCGGAAATGTTAGGAATAATAGATTTTGTATGTATAAAATATTCATTAGCAGTTATTTTCCCAAAAAAACACACAATAAAAATTGATAATTTTTTCAGTCTCAGGTGTAAATATAAATTTGTTACAGAACACAGTGTTTCAAAAGTGCGAGACGGCTTTCCTTCGACAACTCGTAGGTTGTCTACATCTATACACATACAATGAAGGTATAGTTTCAACAAAAGAAACATGCAGTATTAATAATAGCATTTTTTAAATATTTTACATTAGAAGTGTTGTTGCCAAAGTGCAAGTAAAAATGGTGCAAAAAAAAAATGATATATGATATTTGTTCTATAATTGAAGATAGGTAAAATTAAGATTTGCTGGATAAAAACCTACAAATCAAGAACTTACAATTTATGTTAAGGTATGTTCGTGGTGAGACAAGGCGAAATAACAGATTCCATGTATATCATTCATACTGGAGGAGTGATTGAGAGCAAAGATGACGATAGTAATACTAAAATATTTCACACGGGAGATTGCTTTGGCGCGGTAATACACATTTTATGATTTATGCGTTACCTATTGTTATCTTTTGATTATATTACACTTTCCTTTTTAGTTACAAGGTTTGACCTATAATCTGCCATACGAGTATTCGTATCGGACCATAAGTAAATGTCAAATACTCACCTTGAACCTCAATGATTGGGAGGATCTACTTAAACATTTTCCAAACACTAAGAAGACTATTTTTCGAAAAACAAGTTCAGATGATAGCCCACCTGATCATAGTAAAGTTGCGAGAGGCTCAAAGGATAAAAAAGAGCGTCGAGTAACAATAGTTAATCCACTCGATGAAACACCTACAGACAAAAAAGAACACAAATCAACTGAACCACTCGCTTCCACTTTGACTGAACCGACAGAAACAGTAGAATCCTTAGCCGACGATACCTCAGAGCTTTCACAAACTAGTTCCAAAGAACTGTTTAAAAAAACAGAACAAAAAGAAAAATCATCGCAATCAATAATGAAACCGACCTTAGATGAAACTGATGTTATATCTGAATCAATTGAACTAGACAAGAGTCTATGGCCATTGAACAGCAGATACTCAAGTGATTCGATGATAGAAAATGAAATGGACGTGAAAGATGAAGAATCTCTGGAAGAACATAAAAATGAAGATGTAAGAGAAAGTAGTAGTATTAACAAATCAAGTACAGCAGTTGAATCGGCTATAACATTACAGAGTTCTAAAGGTTCCACGGCAAATATCAGTGCTCTCAGTAGTAGCTCTTTAAGAGACGTTGACAGCTTACTACAAGTAGAAGATGAACAAATCACATCGGCACTTATAGCTAAACTTGACAAACCTCGTCAACCATCAATTATTATGTCAGCAAGAGATAATGAAACTACTGAAAGAGAGGAACGCCTTGTAAAGGAATTTAAATATGGCGAGGATACTGGTGAAAACATATCTAGCCTTGACATGAAAACAGTAGACAATTATATACTCGAGCGTCAGGATGAGGAGGAATCGTTAATTCCTGCAAATATTGAAGAGACAAAAAAATTACTATACCAACGTGATGAACAGCAATCAACCTCACGCACTAATAAACACATACTACACGTACGTTACAAAGATGATACAAATGACACGGAACCAAGTTCTTCCGATGACGTATCGTTGAAAGAAGCGGAAGTAAAACAAGAGGCAGAAGGTATTACCGTGGAAAAGAATGCGGAAGTACAACAAGAAGCAGAAGATGATATTGTGGAAAAGAATGCGGAAGTACAACAAGAAACAAAAGGTGATACTGTGGACAAGAATGCGGAAGTACAACAAGAAACAGAAAGTGATACTGTGGAAAAGAATGCGGAAGTACAACAAGAAACAGAAGATGATATTGTGGAAAAGAATGCGGAAGTACAACAAGAAACAGAAGGTGATACTGTGGACAAGAATGCGGAAGTACAACAAGAAACAGAAGGTGATACTGTGGAAAAGAATGCGGAAGTACAACAAGAAACAGAAGGTGATACTGTGGAAAAGAATGCGGAAGTACAACAAGAAACAGAAGATGATATTGTGGAAAAGAATGCGGAAGTACAACAAGAAACAGAAGGTGATACTGTGGACAAGAATGCGGAAGTACAACAAGAAACAGAAGGTGATACTGTGGACAAGAATGCGGAAGATGATAGTGTCGAATCTAATGGTAATGAAAGTTCAACAGTATCCGCCGACAAAGTAATTGAAAAGAAGACTGAAAAGAAAGAGGACCCAAAAGAGTAGCTTTACTCTGACTGTAATTTTTCGTTTATATTAATAGATTTAAATAAAAACTAACTAATTAATGTTAGTATTCATGTTAAACGTGACTAAAAAAAAATTATGTGTCATGGATTAGATCCATGTTCCAATTTTCCCACTTTCATTTCTAAGAGTTCTCTCTCAAGGAAAAATCTTTTAACCACTGCGTTGGCCAAGTTCAGGTTGATAAATGTAGCATATCTACGAAAGCTGTGGTTCTAGATATCTTCAATAAGAATCAATTTTATTCATTTATGGTAGTAAATATGCCACATATATGAATCCATATAGACACCACGCTCGAAGGAGTGACAGCCGATAGGGCACTAAGGTCCTCGAATGGCGACCGCATACCGCAAGACGTAGTTTTGGCAGGCTCCCCACCCGGTGGTCCGACGAACTGTTGAAGGTTGTGGGAAGTAGCTGGATGCGGGCAGCGCACGATCGATCGTTGTGGAGATTTTTGGAGGAGGCCTATGTCCAGCAGTGGACGTCTATCGGCTGATATTGATGATGATGATGTATATAGAACATAACAAAATAAATATTCACGTTCACCTGGTGGTAAATGCCTACGACAGCTCATAAAGTGGTATTACGTTTAAACAACTTGTCGTTTCGAGATATGAGTAAATTTTGAGTATCATTGCTCAAAACTCTCACTTCTCCCCCTCCCTTCAAATTGAAACAGTTTCCAAATAAAAGACTACCGTTAAATTGTCTTGTGCTGGGGTAAAGTACTTATATTTATGTTTCATTGTTTACCTATGAGGATATTACTATGTAATTAATTGTTGAATAATTAGCTAGTTATTTTTTGCGGTGATCGATGTGTCGACATAATTCATTGTCCATTTGCGAGAATTGCTCTATCGGATCTCGCATTCATCAGTAACCGAGGCGCCGATTTGGGGCGAAGCCAACCCGCGACTATTTCAGCGCATCGTTAGCGGCAAATGGCTTATTGCTGACCGCTGACCGGAGTACGAATCCCGAAGCCCGTGCCGAGATTTCAGCTATTTTAGACTTTGATCCGCTCCATTATATTCGATGAACGCATCAAAATTACGCAGATGCCAAGTGGAGCTCGTAATTGTTTTATCTTTGATTGATTAATGTTCTTTAACGATAACTGCAGACTCAATTTTTTTTATCTGGAATTTCTGTAAATGTTGTTTCAATTGATTTTTAATAACCTAATAAAACATTATCTCTTCCTCACTACTAGCAAAAATCGATAAAATGTTAAGTCACTTTCTAAATCTAAACCATTCTAATAATTCTAGACGTTAGTGCCTGCTGTAATATGTATATTATGTTTAAATGTGGCATACATTGAATATATGTATTAAAGTAGTCGTTTGAAGAGTTTAAAAACATAGTTTGGCAAATATCTCCCTTCCGCCTTTTTGTCTTTTGAATTTCGCGGCTATGTACAAAGCGCTACAGAGCTAGTATCTAGCAATACTATACATAATTTGAAAGGTCTTGACATAACCTACAAAACGACGCTATGCATAATTAGTTTGGATATTGCGTTCAACAGTTATAGACGTGTAAACATATAGTTCACTAACTCCGAAATTCGCGCTATTTTAAAGTTTTCCTTCGTTAAAGGCAAATCCGCTAGAGAAACGTTCCGTGAGATTAATGGTGTTTTGGGGGATGGTACTCTATCACTTCGAACCGCGGAGGAATGGTTTCGACGATTCAGAGCCGGTGAAAACGACACCATGGATAAGCCAGCCGGCGGAAGACCTGTGACGACAAATACCGATCAAATCATGGACTACATCGAGTTAGACCGGCATGTGGCATCTCGTGACATCGCCCAGGAGATGGGAGTTAGTCACCAAACCATTTTAAACCATCCGCAGAAGGCTGGATACAAAAAAAAGCTTGATGTTTGGGTGCCGCATGACTTGACGCAAAAAAACCGTCTGGACCGAATCAACGCCTGCGATATGCTGCTGAAACGGAACGAACTCGACCCATTCTTGAAGCGGATGGTGACTGGCGACCAAAAATGGATCACATACGACAATATCAAGCGAAAACGGTCGTGGTCGAAGGCCGGTGAATCGTCCCAAACAGTGGCCAAGCCGGGATTGACGGCCAGGAAGGTTTTGCTGTGTGTTTGGTGGGATTGGAAGATAATCATCCACTATGAGCTGCTCCCATATGGCCAGACGCTTAATTCTACCATCTACTGCGAACAACTGGACCGCTTGAAGCAGGCGATCGACCAGAAGCGTCCAGAATTGGCCAACAGGAAGGGTGTTGTGGGGAGCACGATACCTGTAAATAAAATTCGCGAGAATTTTCGAATTTTATTTACAGGTATCGTGCTCCCCACAGTGTAGTGTTCCACCAGGACAACGCCAGACCACACACTTCGTTGATGACTCGTCAGAAGCTACGGGAGCTCGGATGGGAGGTTTTATCGCATCCACTTGTTCCTGTCCATGGTGAACGCCCTTGGTGGTGTAAAGTTGAACTCAAAAGAGGCTTGTGAAAAGTGGCTGTCCGAGTTCTTCGCAAATAAGGAGGGGGGCTTCTACGAGGGAGGTATTATGAAGTTGCCGTCTAGATAGAAACAGATTATCGAACAAAACGGCGCATATTTGAACTAAATCCGATCACTGTAACACTTTTTATAAAGCATTGAATAAAGAGCAAAAAAGCGGAAGGGAGATATTTGCCAAACTAATATTTGATAAAATTCTCATTATAGTTTATTCTGAACATTCTCAACATAGGCAACGTAGCTGCGAATCTCAAGATTAGCAAGAGTAGCAGCACTTATAAGCATCAGAAATTTTCAAATAAACTAACCGAAAAATATATTTGATATTAATTTTTTACTTGTAATATCTTCAATACTAATATCGCTTTGTGAAGTCGTCAAGTAATAAGCGGAGGTAGGAAGTATAGAAACAATTAAACGTACTTAAAAAAAGACTTTATTACAAAACTCTTACACCATAATGATATTAATAATCTAAAGAGAGGTGATACGCATCGAGCGGTGATTGTAAGCTAAAAACATGTTGCTGAAGTTACATGAAGATGTCTTTCTTGTTTTTATTTTAGGACACTATTGCGGGCCCCGTTGGCCAAGAGTTCAGATTTCATTTGGAATGCCCAGCACTGTATTTGTTAGTGGCTGCTGCGGTCGCTTGGTGTTGTTCGTTGGCAGTATATTGAGCTGCGTTCCGTGGGTCATGTAGATGCGGTCTGACGATATTTAAATGCTTTTATGTAGCGACGTTACTTATTTGTTAACTTAAGCACTAAAATTACGGTTCACTTAAATTAGATTCATTTTAAGTTTTTCTTTTTTACTATCCCGCCTTCTTCATTGGTCTCTAGTGTTATACCGATCACATCTGAAACAAAAGTATAATTTTAGTTATCGCTAAGCCAATTCATTGGAATATACATCAAATTAAATAATCGGAGTTTTGATCTAAACCTAATCATCGTCAGCAGATAGACGTCTACTGCTGAACATAAACATCCTCTAAACATTTCAATATCGATCGGGTAGGGATTCGTAAAGAGGGATCTAAATCATATTATTATCAGATAAAGTGGAATATATATGTTTGGAGCAGATAACAAAAATACTTGTTTACAGCCGCTGGATGCGAACAACGCTGGACATATAGGTGTGGAGATTCTTGAAGACGACCATATACTTCTAATTGGCAATTATGATGATAATGATGAATGAACTTGGGAGTTCTGAACTGTCATTAAAAAATCTGATACAGACCTCTGTGAATTCAGAGAAGTATATCTACAAAGTTCAACATAGCCACATCATCATTACTATTAAATTGTCTATAAGGAAAAAGAAATTGCAGTACAACGCTGCCAACACTGAGAAAAATGTTGATGTTTCAAATGTAGATATGTATTATTTACGCGACGGCATCGCTCCGTACCCGACTATTTGTGTAGACGGATGACGAACATCACTCCGGGACCGGCAAATATTTAGAAACGGATGTCAGCCTCATCTCGAGTGACATTTCTGTAATTCGTGCTAAATTTCTTTTCGATACTATTCTAATGATGTGGTGTTTTCAATGAAACAATTGTTTGCACCAGCCAAACCAACGCCTAAAATTCGATATTTTAGACATTTGTTGGATAACATCATCAGTCGATATACGTCCACTGCTAGAGATAAGCCTCCCTTAAAGATTCCCACACTATTAGGTAGGGATTCATATGGGAGGATTTGAGCCATTTGCTACCATGCTGATCCAATGCGTTGGATAAAAACTTATAAATCAAAAACCTACAATTTATTTTAATTCTTGCTTTTATGTCCTCAAGATATAATTTAATTTTTGGATCTATCTCTTCGTGATATAGAAGCAAAAAGCTGAAAGCAGGAAGAGCTGGCGATATTTTCTAGACCAAAGCTAGGTCCACCTTCGACTGCTCTTTTATCCTGATCAATTCTTTATATTCAGAAGTCTGATCACATTACACTGATTTTATATAAACCAAACGTTAAATTATGACAACGTGTTCCTGTAGCAAAGTTAAACTGAAATACCTCCGCAGTGGCTAAGTGCTTGCATTCAATTCATATTGTATAAAATTGATCATTGATAAAAAAAAGAGATCATTACAACTAATGTTGATGAAAATACACAAAGATAAATAATTTACTGATAAATCAGAGACACTTGATAAAGTTAAAATGTCTCTTCTCTATGACGCCATTTAAGTATCGTTCCGAATATTACACTATGCTATATAAATAAACGTAACCTACGTAACTTCCAGTGAATACGTAGATCGTCAACCTCTTAGATATTTATAATCATAATCGTGAATGCGACGGCCATTGTGTTGCCAGGAAACGTTTAATATTAGTATAAGTGTTGACCTATTAATAGTTTTGTGAATGTCGATGTCACCGTTGTTTGCTCGGGAAACCCTTTTTTCGTGCTGCAGACTTATGCTTATACTGACTTCATCAGACTAGTTATTTACTGGTGGTAGGTCTCTGTTGCCGGAGACCGTATAGGTAGCTACCACCGCAGCGTCCAGTTTAAGTTGTAGTTTCAAGGGCGCTGTAGCTAATGAAATTACTGGGGTAAAAAGACCCAACATTTTCTGTCTCAAGGCGACGAGCGCACGGTGGTGGTATATCATCTTCATTACTTACCATCAGGTGAACATCTTGCTCGTGTCAGTGCTCCGTCAAATAAAAATAAAATAAAATCGAATTGAAACTGATAGCACTCCCAGTTTTTTGAGTTTTTCTTCAAAAATTTCGGTCTAGATTTTATGAATCTAAACTAGGTTTGATCTTTTGCGTTTCTAGTTTCACTGTTTGAAGGTTTTTGTTAATTTTAAGATATTTAATGTTGTAAAATTGGCGGCAACGATCGTTACGTTAAACAGATTTAGACACCGTCCTTGGACACAGCGCCCACTCCACTGGAACGCTTCTACATTTATATACAGCTCTGGAATTTGAATTAAATCGAGCTCAGCTCCCCGTGGCGAGTGCTGGATGCTACATTTCTTAGAAATATGTTCAGCAGCGCCGAATTAGCTGTACTGACTCAGTGATAGGCTAAAGTAAGAAAGATGATGAAATTAACTGAATAATCATCTACACAGAGCAAATTAAAAAAAATCAAAATGTATGCAGATTTTAGTTCAACGAAGCGACGAGAGGAGCAAGACGTCCACCTAATAGTAAGTGATACGCTTGTCCATAACAACACGGAGCTGGTTAGGATGATATAGACTGCACCACATTGCGCTCGTCGCCTTAAGACATAAGATATTGCGTCTCATTACCCCAGTAATTTCATAGCTACAGCGGTCTTCAAACCGGAATATAATAATATTTGATACTACTTTTTGTCGACTGCAATAGACGCTGCGATGATGTCTACCTGGTCTCCGGCAACAGAAACCTACCACCAGGAAATATACAAAATGGCTCCCGAGTATAATAATAACTCTTATGATGTAACTGCATAGTTTTACATATACTACAAGTACAAAGAAATTTAATTTTTCGTTCTCCACATGACTAACATTGATAACAGGTGTAGATAAACAAAAATTAAAAAAAATATATTATTAAGTTTATGTTTGTATTTATCATTAGTATGTTTCAATGATTGTTTTATTTCTGTTTTTTTTAACAGCTGGTCACAATTTTGTCTATGTCACGTCAACAATATGTCCGCGCGTGTCTTTGAGTTATGATTTATGGCCGTTGCTCTTTTGTCTACGGTTCGGAATTAGCTTTCGGGTAATTGATGCGATTTGGCGAGCTAGTGATATCCGAAAAAAAAACGCAGCGATTACTTTCAAAGAGCTTGCCGGACATTCGTCTGAAATTTTATTGTGCACCGTAATTTTTATGCCGCGGCCGGTCGCTGCGCAGTTATTTTTGAAATTGTATCTGTAACCTCTCCCAATATGAAAAATGTATAAAAAAAAAAACTTTTACTCCTGCAAATTATAAAAAAAAACTTCTTTGGTAACACAAATAACACATTTTTAATATAGCCTTTATGAAATATGCTCGAACGAAATATGCGCTGATGGGAAGTCCTTGTTCCCCGAGACAGTATAGGTACCACCGCAGCGCCTATTGCAGCCGATAAACAGTACTGTGCCAATATTACTATGTTCCGGTTTAAATGACGCTGTAGCTAGTTAAATTTAGTAATGTACCCTAGTGGGTAGCGAGATATATCTCAAGTCGTATATATATCATCCCAATTAGCGCTGTACTGTTATAGGCAAGCGTATCACTTACCAACAGGTGAACGTCGTCGTGTCGTAGTTTGAAAGATAAAAAATTTTGCTTCTCTGGTACAAAGTTTAACGGAAATTTATTGAAGGTGTACAAAGATATTTAACACAGAATTGAGGTGAGATAAAAATCATTCAAACCATCGATAAAATGGAATATGCAACACTATGCAAAATGAAGACTTATTTCATGGGAAAGAATACAATGAATAATGGGAACTGTAAGTGACACTGCGTTTCGACGCTCTTCGTATCTCGATTTGAGCGGATCTCAAATTCAGATCCGCCTCAGAGGTTTCAGATGACCAATACAATAGGATCCGTTGCCCGGGCGAAATAAGAGACTGATTAGGAAAGCGCTAAACTAAAAGAGACAATGTCATGGCAGATATAAAGAAGAAAAGTCGAACCAGTTTAAATCGGTGCAAGTCTAATAAAGTCCATCCTCGCCGCACGAGAGCAGATATGCGAAGACATTTTCTCTAAATAAAACACAAAGGTTAAATGATTAGCTCTACTTCCTTCTATGTATGTGGAAGCCACGTCTTCTGTATACTTCCTTAATTAGCCGCTAGATTTAATGCCTATCAAAGTGTAAGATTTCAGATATTTAAGTAGTGCGCACCAAAGGAAAGACTGCGATTTTAAACGCAATAAGAAATTTAACAGCTGCCTCAATAGCAGCTGCAGCAATTTAACGGCGGCAATAAAATTACTTTAGCAGTTATTAGCGCATTAAATAACGATTAATGTGGTTTTTATTATTAACGTTAACACATTAAATCGTCATATAATTATCGTGGTTTTTTTTATTCAATAAAGAAGTGCATTTAGCGGTACGTTCACATGGCGGTTAGCGATAAGCCTGTCTATAACGTGCTTCTAATTAGGATAACATGAGACATAAGATGTTGAGTCTTGGTCCTCAGTAATTACACTGGCTACAGCGCCCTTCAAACTGGAACACAGTAATGTTTGCACAGTACTGTTTGTCGGCTGCAATAGGCGCTGCGGTGGTAACTACCAATACGTTATTTAGCAGTAGAGATCTACCACCAGTAAATCGATTAAATAAAACGGAGACGCTATTTAAAATTATGCTAGATGTTACATTATCTATGGTAGATGATAAAGCAGACAGAAAAAAAATGAACAACAACGAATATTTATAAAAAGAAAAGCGTAGATAAATTGATGTTCATCACTACTATCCATTACATCAACTCCTCTGAGGAGTTGACTGAGAACTATCAAAAACTGACATGTTTACTACGGACGATTACATTTCGCAAGCCAAAGAACATTTTAAAATCAGTTGGCACACGCGTATATCTTAAATAATGGATCATAAAATAGGAACAAGAGAATTTTGTAAAGCTTCTTCTACAATTTCTTCTTTAACATCATAGACAATATAAAAACTCTAGTCTACGAGTACATGATAAGAAATACCTAAACTGACCCCACTGGTTGCGCAGGAGTCGTTTTGTTTAAATTTAAATTTAGATACATAGTTTTGTATCATCACAAAGTTATATATATTTCCTACGACACCATACATGAGTCCAAGTCTAATAATAAACGACAAGTCTCGATTATTCGGTGCATTGGCTCGCTATTTTTGATCTAGCAACACATTCATTCATTCTTATCTATGAATCTATTCTAATCTATGAATTAATGATAGAGGGGCGCTGAAGTTCGAAAAATTACTGGGGTAACTAGACTTAACATCTCGTCAAAGCGACGAACACAATGTGGGTATGTCATCCTAACTAGCGTTGTAATTAACTGTTGTGTCAGCATCATGAGGTGTTCCCCCGCTTATCTGATCGCTTTTAGGATAAAAAAAAGTTATTGTATGAATATTTTGTTAAAAAAAAAAATAGTTTATGGTTGATTTTCTAATATACGTTAGTATATAAAAGCTTTTTGGAGTACCGATAATTATTTCATAGGTTAATTAAAATTTTGCAAGGATCCGGATGTTTACATTGAACATTTATAATCTAGGATTAGAAAAGCTAATGTTAATTGACTTAGTTCATCAGAATAATACACGATCTCATGAAAAATGTATTCGGCACTGATGCCCGATAAAACATGGACATTTTCACAGACCCAATTGATCCGGTTAATGATCTCCAAGCAACAACTGTATACCACACCTCAGAACATGCCCGAATACAGGAGCCAGAGGCTGGCCAACAGCAACACCAGGATGAGGTAAGTGGCGATGAGGCTCGTCGTCTCGTGGTTCGGCATCTTGGAGCTTAAGCCGGCTGCTGTGCACTTGCTAACTCGCACCAGAAAACTGAGCGGCGCCACCAAACTGTCGCCGAAAGGCGGTCGCCCACACGACGCCACGCCCATTTCACACCAAATACCACATTTATAAATGTGAACGTACAATAATAGAATCGTCGCTTTGACAGCCGCCCGCTGGAATCGGACAGTGTGATCCGGCGATGGATCAATCACGAGGACCTTGACGGAAACCACGAAACATCTGGACTGTCATGTAAAACAAGAGATTTTGTAATACAAACAAAACTCTATATTACAGTAGCAGAAATAGATTTTTTCATTCGACAAAACAAAGAAACGACGAGGACTTTTCTGATGACAGGTCTCTGTTGCCAAGGATCGTCTACCTCAGCTGCTACTTCTACCGACAAACAGTAGTGTGGAAACATTGTGTCACGGTTTAAAAGAAATAATAGCTTACGAAATTACTGAGGTAATAAGATTTGACATCTAATGTCTAATATGTCTGTACAAGTGAAAAGCCACTGGATGCGATTACGCGAGACCGATCGATGTGGAGATCTTTAGTGGACGTGTATCGGCTGATGATGATGATGATGATGTCTGTGCATCTATTAACAAGACGCTAATCGAGATGCTGACATACAATGCAGCGATAGCATATTTAAAACGGAATAAACATTATGATCAGATTGGCATAGATTATTTTAACCAGGACAAGCTTTGAGATATCTGCCAACCAATAAAGTTATTAGACTGCTCATGGCAACCATCATAAATGTAGTCATATGATACACCGAAAAGATTTTGAATCGATTTCAAATAATAATAATAATTGCAGAGAGGAATTTAAAGAAAAGAAAAGTATTTTCTCCTATTTAGAACATAAAACTGTATATGAAAGTCCTCAAGTAATTTTTAAGAACACTAAAACTTACACGGTCGGTTGTCTGGACGCGTGTTAGAAGACCGTGGAATAGAGGAGCCACAGCAGGAACAACAGGATCACTAGGATCATGTACGTGGCGGCCAGGTTCACCGTCTCCGCGTTGATCGGCATGGTTGCAATATAGCGGAGCAGGCACAACTGAACGCTGGAGGATCCTCGCCCGCCCTGGGGCGGATTACCGCGTCACCGCACTGGGCCAGACTCGGGCGGGAAGGATGCCCCAGTAATTGTAATTATTTCAATTACTGGGACATACACAAAGCATTTTTTTTTATTTCAATTAAAGTGACCCGATCACGTAATGCTAAGTGATATGTACAGTCGTAACAATGCAGCACTAGCTAAAATAGTAGATCATCTTAACATTGAGGTCGGGTAACGACAAATTTTAAATCTCATTACTTCAGTAATTTGACTAGCTACAACACCATTGATACCGGAATACAGTAATGTTCGCACACTACTGTTTAACGGTACAAATAGGTGTTGCGGCGATACCCGCAACTTCTGAAAGAATGTTAAATGTTCGAATATTTAGTTACGCATCTCGTGTAAATATTTTAACTATCAACACTTATTTTAAAATGTATTGATAATTAAATTTAATAGAAATTGTTAATAATTAAATAATAGACGAGAACAAGCTGAAATGGTGTTGATTGATTCTTTAATTCTTGCAATCGAGTAAAAACTCCTCGTTGCCGTCGACAATGACTCATTGTGCAATAATAGATATGTAAATGGACGTGGTGTTTTCAGATGATGATTATATATCACTCACGTGTACTAAAAGACCGAATACAACATCCAGAGCGCCACTAGGAGCAGCAACAGTATGCAGTAGGTTGCCGCCAGGCTTTTCCCTTCGGAAGTGTGGCTGACCATGTTGCAGTTGTCGCCTCCGCCGCACCGGTGCAACTGAGTACCCGACTGGTTGCAGTGCTCGTGTAACGTTGCTGACGGGCAACATTCTATTTTTCGTTTTGGCGACGCACAGAGATTAATGGCTTGCCAAATTAGAATCTTCACAGCGTACAGTGTGTCCGATTTGTTTACATCTTTTCAGCTCAATACTAATGACGTTGCCAAATGTTTAAAATGATTTTCTAATAACCCAATGCCAGAGTCAGGCCCTGTCGGCTGAATTCTGGAGAATGATAAGCCGCGCTATATTTGCTCCGCTGGAATATCGGCCGTCATGATTTTACATTACAATGCCCGCCGCGTGCGTCGGCGCACTTTTCCAACAAATATTTTCATTTGTTATAAGTATCTAAACTCCTTAACCTACTTAACTCCTCACCTTTCCTTGAGTCTCACAATTGTCATGTGTACTCTAAAAGTTCCATCTGCTTATTCGTTTAAGAATATTTGCAATCTTCAAAACTATCTTGGAACAACTATTAAATTAACTCTACTAAAATACAGAACTGTACATAAATTGATATATAGGTTTCATGCAACAAATACACATAGAAATTGATCAGGAAAATTTCTAAAAATATTTCCCAAATTTGCTATAGTTCCTTTCGATATGAAAGTATAATTCACATCAGAGGAACCTTACTATGCTTAACATAGAGGAAGTGCTTATTAACATTTCGTTTAACTGTTAATTACACTGATACAACAAAGTCGTGAATTATTCGCAGTTAATATAATAGTAGAAGAAGATTTACGATGGTGGTACTTTATCAGTCAGTTTTTAAGATGACCCTATTACCAAACTTCATATGTGGCCCCGTGCTTGAAATAAGGACTTCTGCGTTAAAAGGCAGTTAAAGATATGGATTCTTAAATCAGCTAAGGATTTCTGGCTGAGATGCTCGGAGATATTTTTAGTATTTCAATATTAAAGACTCGTAGAATAGATTACAGATTATAATTGGTGGTGTACCAAACCAACCTCACCTACTTGTAGTCTACCCTGCTATTAGTAGCAGGGTAGACTATTATATTATTTCGGAACCATATGCTTTTGAGCTTTTAGTACAGATTGAGTTTGCTGTACAGCATCGTCGTGTTCTCGTCATCAACATATTAGAGACGGAGTATTCTGAGCGAGCATGCTACTCCACCCATGATCTTTTGTCACTTAATACTGTATTAAATTTAGATCAAGTTTTTAGTATGATTTGTAGATCTAAAAACTGACGTTGTTTTCAATTCACATCCATCGAAGCGCCCATTGTCCCACCTTCATAATTCATAACCTTTTTAATCATTTCTATGCTTCCTTTTGAAGAAATAAAGACTTATAAGTGATGATTTTTGGGCTAAAGTTTGTTTAAATTCAGACGGTCCGTTTGTAATATGCTTTATGTTATAAAAAAATTAAAGCCCATTTGTATAAATTTGTTTTAAATTTTATTGCCGTTATTAAGCGGTAGCCATTCTTGGCATCCAAACATCATTAATTAGCCTCATCGGTACCGCTTTCGATTTCTTTCGCGACCGGCCAGATAATGACGATCATCCGGTCTTCTGCTGCCAAATCGGAACAGAGACGAATGTGTGTAAAGGGAAAACAAAAACAGACTACCAACGATCTATACAAAGTTATTACACAGTAAATATCTTAAGCACTTTAAAACGAACAAACAGTCAACTCTTTTCGCGAAAATTTATTTGTTTATTAAAAAGTTAAAAAGTTCTGATCATTTACTTTTAAATATAAACAAGCTTTGTATTCCCTCCATGTGTAAGAAGGACCCGTTACTCAGCTGTTGAATATTCTTCCTCAAATCATATTCCTCGTGTCTGAGAGTCCGGATTACCTCCCATCACTCTTGTCCTCATGATGTTTCGCCATCTCCTCCTATCTCCAGCTACTCGGAGAGCATTGTAAACTGTGGAGTCGAGGGTGTTGCGGATCTGGTCAGACCAATGCATTGGGGGCCCCGCGACATTTTTCCTTTCACTTTGCCAGTAACCAGAAGTTTTTCAAGATTATTTCCGTCTTTCCTAACAATGTGTCCGAAGTACTCTAAGATTCTCTAGCAGCAAATAGAAGAAAGTCTTTGCTTATTTTGAGTTCGGTTAATATCGAGGCGGTAATGAGAAATGCAATCCATGGGATCCAAAACATTCAGTCGGAATGAA
This sequence comes from Troides aeacus, assembly GCA_033220335.2. Taxonomy (NCBI): domain Eukaryota; kingdom Metazoa; phylum Arthropoda; class Insecta; order Lepidoptera; family Papilionidae; genus Troides; species Troides aeacus. Next base: position 13,325,954 of record CM067271.1, read on the forward strand.
CTACACATTCAAATTCAACACCAATGGTTACTGTAAATATTAATTAATTGATGGTAAACAGACCATCATTATTACGCCATTACGTTCCAATACTATTCTTATTTATCCAATCCGCTTACTTTAGACCGCAGCTATGTTTATTCATAAATTTTATAGTAAGGGTTCGCGCAGAACATCTCACGGGACCCAAGCCAACCTCGCCTGCTCGTGTTGTACCCTGCTAACTAACAAAGGAGGCTCTGGCTCTCACCAACCCGTATTAGTAACCCGTCTAGAGTGGTGAGAAATGGTCCAAATCACCCCATATGAACCCTTACAAATAGACGCCCTTGATGCCCAGCGGTACTGGAGACAACGCTCACTAATAATAGACGTTGGCAAGGTTCCGGAAGGACCGATTGTTGTGGAGATCTATAGAGGATCAACAGCGGCCGTTTCCTGGCTGCCTGGATGCAGTATAACATATGTACCTCGATTTTTAATTCAGATTTAGTGATGTCCTATTTAATTTTAAGGCTTCAGTAAAAGTTATTATGGTCATAAACTGCAATACAGTATAATAAAGTCTTCAAATTCTAATGTTCCAAAACTATTTGTCTTATCTTCTATATCATTGATTATTACTACTACTCGTATATATTTATGCCTGTAACCTCCACATCATGTTTTTTTCTAAGTATATCTTCAGCACTTCGTTTAACTGACAACCTATATATTATTCTCTATATCTTCGACCAGGCGTTTGGTATTTTAATTTTCTTGAACATTAAGGGATTGATGCAGTGGGCAATACGTAAATTCCTCTCCACTGGAATCATTCCAAGTTGTGTTCACGAATTCCTTCGTCTGATGATGTACAGTACAACAATTTCGATGTGTCAACATACGTATATTAAATAAGCATCATAATGACTTCTTTTAGTGTTCTTTTTTTAATACCACAAACTTCAGAGTTTCAAACATAAGTTGAAAAATTCAAGTCTGTTATATCGATGAGCATTTGATCTTGTTAGAGGCCCAGTCTTCAAAAAAAAGTAACTGATGAGACTCAACGTAATAACCTCTTCCACACGGGTATTAGAGAAGCAATTAAGATGTATCAATTTTATTGTCTTCATCATCATCAGCCGATAGACGTCCACTGCTGGACATAGGCCTCCTCCAAAGATCTCCACATTGATCGGTCCCGCGTTGCTCGCATCCAGCGGGTTCCCGGGATTCTCACCAGATCGTGAGTCCACCTTGTTGGAGAGCTCCCAGTACTGCGTCTTGTTGATAGGGCACATTGCTCGAAGGACCGACGGCCGATGAGGCAGTAAGGTCCTCGGACGTAGTGTTTATTGTCTCATTAATAGTTAATCTGTAGTTTCATGATTGGAGCATTTCTATTTGTATCTCTTTTCCAGCTTCTGTGAGGAAATGTAACGATACAACAGTGTTGCCTGTTGAGTGACACACCGCAGCGGCGGATACCAGTAAACAGTTTTATAGCAGTCACAACCATAAAGCAAAGATCAAACAGCTTCTTTACGTGCCATCTCGGAATATATTCTACGGCACCTGATTATGAATATAGATACACGTACTGTTAGAAACTCTGACTAATAAGTACACTAGCTGTTCCTCGGCTCGTTCACTGGCCGTAGTATATATATATATACTAGAAATCCATCTGAAACATTCCTAGAGAGCAACCGAAACCATAGAAGACTTTCTATAGTAACCGCATAAATAATACCAATTAAAAATGTTTGTAAGAGTTAATTAGAAATGAAACGATGAAAGATGTATGAAATTCAAAAAATAAATATCCTATAACAATCATACAGATCATTCCGCGTCGAATGCCCATGTTCCGGTGTCGATACGATCACTAGTTTTCAGGTGATTGGCGCACAAACAAAACATATATATCAACATCCTTCAACATATTTTCACATGGATTCAGAGCCGTCTCTCATCAGGAGAGTCATGTTCATTTATCCACCACATCGCCCAAGTACTAAGTTACAAATGTACCACGTATTGCAGCCGACAGTACTGTGCAAAACTTTACTGTGTTCAGGTTTGAAAGGCGCTGTACCTAATGAAACTATTGAGTTAACGAGACTCGTGTTATGTCTCAAAGCGACGAGCGCAATGTGATGCTGTGTATAACATCCTAACTAGCGCCACGTTGTTGCGGGCAGGCGTATCACTTACCATCAGGTGAACATTTAGATAGTCTCGTCGCTTTGAAAAAAAAAAAGGATCTGCTCTAAATAAATATTATACAAAAGGTATGAAGTATCGCTAAATTAGACTTGGCTACAGCCGTGTTGTCTGTATTATTGACAAACTTTATATTGTCTAAATAATAACTTTATGTCAGTGTAAATAATGTATTAAATAAAAAAAATGAAGCGGAAACATTAACAATGGTGGTGGGTCTCGTCTTGGTCCCACCTCAGCTCCTGTTGGAGTCTACAAATATATGTTTTCCGGTATAAAAGGCCCAGCGTCTTAATAGCCGTCTCACATCTGGGGAGAGTCATGTTCATATATCATATTGGCTCAGTACTAACATTCCACCGCAGCGCATATTGCAGCCAGACAGTGCTGTGCAAAACCTTACTGTGTTCCGGTTTGAAGGGTCTAATGAAACTATTGAGTTAACGAGACTCATGTTATGTCTCAAAGCGACGAGCGCAATGTGATGCTGTATCATATATATCATTCTAAATAGCGCCACGTTACTATAGGCAACCATCAGGTGAAAGTTCCGTCGCTTCTTAGAATAAACAATATATATATGTATGCGTGCTGATTATATAAATAGCGGCAATTACATTAAAATAATATGATGCTAAAATTAATCATCATTTTGGCAACCAGAACCATAAACAAAAATGGTTGAACGAACTTTAAATGTTTGCTTCTCTCGTTCTTGGCTCATACGACGAAACGAGCTGGTCGTCACCTTACAGCAAGTGTTACGCCCGAACACAATAATATCGCGCAAATTAAGACCATATATATGTATATATATTTTTTCATTTACTAAAGCGATGAGACGGGCGGTACGTTCATCTGATGGTAAATAACACCCCCGTCCATAACAACGTGGCGTTAGTTAGGACATTATACACAGCACCACATTGCGCTTGTTGTCTTAAGACATAGGATGTTAAGTCTTATTACCACAGTAATTACCCTAAATACAGCTCCCGTCAATCCGAATACACTGTAATATTTTGCATACTACTGTTTGTCGGTAAAAATAGGAGCTGCGGCGGTAAATACCTATCTATATTAGATAGTCTCCGGTAACAAAGACCTACCACCAGTAGTATACACTGCAACACACTATGCTGGTCGCTTTGAGACGTAATGTAAGGTTTCATTACCTTAGTAATAACATTTTATATAGGGATGTAAGGAGTCAGCATTATTATCAGGTGATAGACGTCCATTGCTAAACAAAGGCCTCTCTGAAAGATCTCCACATCGGTTGGACCCGCGTTGCTCGCATCCAGTGGGTTTCTGCGTTTCTCACCAGATCGTCGGTCCATCTTGTGGGAGGTCTACCAATACTAAGTGTACCGGTACGCGGGCGCCTTTCGAGGACCTTAGCAAGCAACGTGCCCTGCGCACTGCTACTTCAGTGTGTAGGGGGTACCGCTTAACAACTCACGACACCTATGCAAACCTCACCTGATCACGACCATCCTGCTTAATCTAGAAACGAGGCTCTGGCTCGTATCAGACTGCTGGCCAGCGTAGTGGGAAATAGTCTAAATTCTCCGTCCTACGTCTCAGTTCATATAAACGATAGCTCCTGGTGTCCGACAGTACCAGAAGTCATGCTGACTGTGTGGACCTACGATGTGGAGATCTTTGGAGGAGGCCTATGTCCAGTAGTGGACGTCTATCGGCTGATGATGAACATTTTATATAACAGTTATATTAAATACTACATTTCGTATGAGAACGTCTAAAAATATTTTTCCTCGTATTAAATTTGGATATACGCCACAGTCAGAGTAATAAAGGAAGCAGTCATCATCAAGACATTCTATGAAATATATATATGACTGATATATTGGTGCCGTTACCCATTAAATTGAAAGAGAAGAAGTTATGTTAATATTCCAACTCAGATTTAATTTTTTTTTATTCAATAAGCAACGAGACAAGCGGGACGTTCATCTGATGGAAAGTGATACAACCGCCCCATAACAATGTGGCGCTAGTTCATATGGTATATACTGCATCACATTGCGCTCGTCGCCTAAGACGTAAGATGTTTTTTCGTTACTCCAGTAATTACACTAGCTACAGCGCTCTTCAAATCGGAAAACAGGAATGTTTGGATACTGCTGTGTGTTGGTTGGAGTAAGCGCTGTATGTGGTGGTATCTACCTGGACGGTTTCCGGCAACAGGGATCTAGCACCAGTACGGAAGCTACTGGATGCGGGCAGCGCAGGATGGATTGATGTGGAGGATAGTAATGATACCCTACCAGACAAAACCTAAATCCATATGTACATGTAAGTTTTTAATCCTTGGACATATTCAGACTTCAATATCAAGTAATACATCAATTTGGGTTCGGAATCTGCGCCGCTGATATTGACATAGTAATAACAACGCCATTTTCGCTTGTGAACACTTTTAAAAATAACTTCACAAACACGCTGAGCAAAAATACCGAAGTTGTACGTAAGAAGATTTGATTTATTTTAAAAGCAAAGTGTGTATATACTTTCTGGAAAAACTCCAAATATTCAACCATCTGAGATATTTCTGTATTTTAAGTGAAGAAAATTTGCAAATGAGGACGCTAAAAACTCTCAAAATCATGGAAATAAATTTTATTGCCATTTTTTCTGGCAATAAAAAAACTTAATCTGTAACTTGGCATTATATCAAATAAATTTAAAGAATGTTCATACAATTTATTTTATATTCTAAGTAATAGGGGGACCGGAAAGTAATGTCGTTTCTGCGCATGCCAATACTTGATTGTCATTTGTCAGCTCATTGTTTTGTTCAGAGGCGTACCAAAGACATTGTGAGGTTATAGTGATTTCTTTACTTATAGACAATTGAATTACAATTTTTTTTTGTAATTTTGGGTAAAATGGCCAGCCAAATACCAGAAGAGGTACACATCCGGCATTGCATGCTCTTTGAGTTTCGCAAGGGAAATAACGCAACAGTTGCTACCAAAAACATTTGCGATGTTTATCCAAATGCACTGGACATTCGTAAATGCCAAAGGTGGTTTTCCAAGTTCAAATCGGGTAATTTTGATCTTTCCGACTCGTATCGATCAGGAAGACCATCAGCGTTAGACAACGACGTGTTAAGGGCGGAAGTGGAAGCAAATCCGTGTCAGACGATCGAGGAATTGTCAAACAGTCTCAACAAACCTTGGTCGACCATCCAAGAACATTTGAAGCAGATTGGAAAAGTAAGCAGAGCAGGTGTTTGGGTCCCGCATAATCTGTCCGAACAGAATAAGGCTAACCGATCAATCACATGCAACTTATTGCTTCAACGACACAACACAGAAGCGTTTTTTGATCGCTTGATCACAGGAGATGAGAAATGGGTCCTGTATGATAACCCAAAACGCAAAAGGCAGTGGCTCTCTCCAAATGAAATCCCTCGGAGTACTGCTAAGCCAGGTTTACACCCCAAAAAAGCGCTTTTGTGTGTTTGGTGGAGTATTCGCGGCATTGTTCATTTTGAATTACTGAAACCTGGAGAAACTGTTACTGCAGACCTCTACAGCGAACAATTGCAGCGAGTCAATCAATCTTTAATTGAAAAGTGGCCAGCGATTGTCAACCGAAAAGGCGTCATTCTCCAACATGACAATGCAAGACCGCACTGCGCAAGGCGAACTCTAGAAAAAATTAATGAATTGGGGTGGGAGGTGCTGCCTCATCCACCATATTCGCCCGATGTTGCACCATCGGATTTCCACTTATTCCGAGCGCTGCAACACTTTTTAAGTGGCAAAACATTTGCAAATTTGGATGATATCCAAAATGCCATCTCTAGATATTTTGCCGAAAAACCAATTAATTTTTATCGATCAGGGATTGAAAATTTACTCACTAGATGGCAAAAGGTTATTGACAATGATGGGGAATACATCATTGATTAAAAATAAAGACTCGTTAAAAATGTATGTGTTTGTATTTAGCGTAAGAAAACGACATTACTTTCCGGTCCACCTAATACATTTTAAAAGTCAAACTCCTTAGTAATTATAATATTACACGTCTGTAATAAATTATCCACTAAGGTATCAATTTAGATATAATAATATACTCTAAGCGATAACGATTAAAAACACAAGTTTAGGTTAAATGTAACATTTAATTTCTTATATATTATGGAAATGTGTTATATGCTACATAGATTAATGACGATAAAGGTTTATTATATTAAAAAAAAAAACGTTATTTGTGATATACCCAAAAATATGATAATTTTAATGAATAATATTTGATATTATTATATTGTTAGCGTAGTATTACAATTTGCAAACGAAATAATTAGTTTTGAAAATTGGCAACAAGTTTGATCTAGTTGTCAATGTTGACATAAAAGAATTATTAACATATATTAGAATATTGTGAAATCTGTGCTTCGAAGTGATAATTATTCGAACAAATTGTAAGTTGTGACTAACAGCGAAGGCAAAACCCGCCTTACTCCGTGATTATAATGTGAAAACAATTAACGTGCGGAAATTTATTTGATGGACGATCGGCAGAGGACGAAGCTGGCTGAGGAAATGGCCACAACGAGTACTGCGGTTACAACGGTGCCTTCACAAATACAAGAGGTAACTGACGGGTTATAAACACAGCCTTATCTTTTCTATGTTTGATGTGTTATTATGTAGTCGAGCTAACTTCTAATTTAGATAACCTGTATTCGCGTTTAGTGATTGTAGTCAGTTACTGTTTCATTATCGTAACGATGGGATCCGTGAAAACGTTAAGCGCGAACATTATCAAACCATTTAAATCAATTTTTAAACCATTGCAATTAGTTTTCAAGCATAATTATTCTAGTAAAACGACGGGTTTGTTAAACGATGTTAACGTGTTAGATCTTACGCGAGTAATCGCCGGCCCCTTTTGTACGATGACTATGGGTGATCTAGGCGCGAATGTTATTAAAGTGGAGAGCTTGGATGGTGACGAAGCAAGGAAGTGGGGCCCACCATTTGTGAAGGGTTCTAAAGATTCTTTCTATTTCATGTCAGTGAACAGGAATAAAAAAAGCATTTGCGTCGATTTTAAGTCTGCTGAGGGTAAGTTTTAAATTTTTGTAATATCTTCTCTATTACTTGAGGTAATATATTGCTAAGAATTATTTTTTTGTACTTTGTAAATTCTTTCTGATGACTTGACTGTTTTGAACAATTGTATGAATGTCTTTACACTTATTATTCATTGTGTGCATTAAAAGGCCATTATCTTGTTTTATTTAGAATACAATAGTTGGTTTAGTATGTATTTACTTCTCTATTTTCAATAAATAACTGTTTCATTTTATTATTCATTGTATTTTAGTAACAGGTAGTTATTTATACTTTGTGGAAGCAAATGACATATTTTAACTATGTCACGAATTAATAAAAAAAGTACTCTTATGTAGTATCTTTTTTGTATTAAATTATTTTAACACTAAAATGTTTTGTTTTTAACTTGCTTTATACATCAGTTGATGTATAATTATTTAATTTCAATTATTAGCAAACAAGCCTAATAAGTAATCTTTGGTATAATAGAAATCTTTTATAAGGCAGTGAAAGTTTGCATACAAATTAAAATAATACTTTTCAGGTAAAAACTTGATGTACGACTTAGCTAGAAAAAGTGATATTCTAGTTGAGAACTTTGTACCTGGTAAGTTGGAGCAGCTGGGAGTGGGCTACAAGGACCTGAGTAAAGTGAATCCGAGACTTATTTACTGCGCAATCACAGGTTTCGGACCAAATGGTCCATATGCAAAGAAACCTGGGTAAGTAATTCATAGTTAAAACGTAATATGTATATATAACAATGTTTTTATTTGCTTCATATACAAGGGTGTATATGTACAGCATTTACAGAGACTAAAATTTATTTCAGAACCTCTACTTCACATATTCTGTACACAACCAATTACTGAACTTCATGAATAAATTTTAATATTTTTCTTTAGTATCTTCTTCTGTCTATGCTTTTTTCCCAGTGACTTGGTGTCGGCTAAGTATCTGGGAAAAGGTTACAAGTTAAGTTAAGTTACAGTATATATATAATTAATGGCTGAATAATTAAATCTCCTTTATTCCAGCTATGATGTTATAGCAGCTGCGATGGGTGGCCTGCTCAATTCAACAGGAGAAAGAAATGGCAACCCAGTCAAGCCTGGTGTAGCAATCACTGATATAACAACCGGCTTACATGCCTTTGGAGCTATCATGGCAGCCTTGTACCACAGGAGAAGTTCAGGGAAAGGGCAGAAAATCGATTGCAATCTATTATCCACCCAAATATCAAGTATGATTAACATAGCTAATATATATTTGAACTGTGGGATAGAACCACAGCGGTGGGGCACTGCCCACGCAAATATAGTACCCTATCAAGCATTTAAGACCAAAGACGGAGAAATTGTAATTGGCACTGGATCCAACTCTCAGTTCATGGACTTCTGTAAACTAATCGACAAGGAAAATTTGATCAATGATGAAAGATTCATCGATAACTCTGCGAGGGTGAGAAATAGAGAAGCATTGATTGAAATCATCAGTGAGGTTATAGTGACAAAAACAAAAAAGGAATGGGCAGTAGTTTTTAAGAATGCTTCCTTCCCTAACGGTCCAGTGAACACCATGAGTGAGGTGTTCGATGATGAGCACGTCAAAGCGATAGAGCTAGTGAAAGAACTGCCACATCCTGATGCGGGCACTGTTAGGATGGTAGGACCCCCGACGTTGTACAGTTCAGGCGGCAACTGCGTCAGAACGGCCCCTCCAGCTCTAAGCCAACACACGAGGGAAGTGCTTTCGAATTTTTTAGGGTATCACGAATCGAAAATCCAGGCTCTCTATGAAAAGAAGGTTGTAAGATAAATCCTTCAACCTTATCTCCTGCCGCTGATAAAGCTGACATATCATTTAAACAATAAAATAAACATGGAAAAGAAGTATTTGTTGTTTTTTCTTATCGACACTATATTTATAAACTGATATGAATGTAAGTACCTTTTGGTTACCACATAATAAAGCTAAGAGAGAGGGAGAGGGATAGAGTTGATAATACACAGAACCGAGCAAGATATTTGTCTGATACACCTGCCCATAATAAAGTGATGATAGGTGACATGATATATACTACACCATGTTATACTACTCGCCATGATGCATATTAAGTCTGGTTACCACAGAAAATCCATTACCTACAGCACCCTTCAAACCGGAACAGAGTAATGTTTGCACAATACTGTTTAAAGAGAGGTATAGGAGCATTACCTAACTAGACGGTCACCACCAACTTTTTTACCAACAATGTGGTCGAAGTGTAAAAAATTATTCGACTGTCTTTGTCTCTGTGATGCAGTGAGGAACCGCTTACATTGTGACATTAGCCTCCTTGGTTCGATTCCAAGGTCATAAGCTGCAGAGTTTGTCGGTGGGGGTTTTCAAAGCCATCTAGGTACTACCTTCTGAAAACCTGCTACCATAACATCATCACTACCTCTGAAGAGAAAGCTTCACTATCACATTCATATTTCCACTTAACATCCTGTGACATCGATATCAATTTAGGTTAGTCTCATCATCATCGTTCTCCGATAAACGTCCAATGCTGGACATAGGCCCAGGTAAGGTTACTCTATTTTAGATTTAAAAAAAAAATGGTATGTTTCTTAGGTTATATTTAAAAGCCTGGACTAGGAAAGAAGATGGTCTAAATATAAATTCCATACAATCTTACTGGAACGTTTTTTTAATCTTAATTAACTAGATTAGTAAGCTTACTAACGAGGGAATGGTACTGTGCAAACCTCACTTTGTTCCGGTTTGAAGGACGCTACGGCTTCACTAGCTAAGTCTGTTTAGCAAATGCTTCAGCGAATTTTACTGATGGAAGTTCTCTGTTGCCGGAGACCGTCTTGATACACACATACCGTCGTGATTTGCAGCCGACAAACAGTATGAAAGCATTACTCTGTTCCGGTTTGAAGGGCCCTGTAGCTAGAGTATTTACCGTGGTAATGGGACTAAGGTTAATCTTACGTCTTAAGGCGACGAGCACAATGTGGTGCAGTAACATCCCAACTAGCGCCGCGTTGGTATGGGTGGGCGTATCATTTACCATCAGGTGAACGTCTTGCTCATCTTGTAGCTTTATTGAATTAAAAAAAAATGTTTAAACTTGATATCCTTATTACTATCTTTTGTTTAGCTTAAATGATATATTATACGTTATATTCATCATCATCAGCCGATAGATGTCCACTACTGGACGTGGACCTCGCCCAAAGGTCCCCGCATCTATCTGTATACTTAAGTGGAAACATTTAGACTTAGACATAGGCATTTTATTTTTCTTTTCTGATAACTAGATCGCGCCTTTTTGTACGATTTTAAATTAAGAACTCGAACGCTGAGACTTAACTTCTTTTTTTTTGTCAACGGTCTGATTTTTTTATTGTTCAATAAAACTTGTTGGTATGGTTCAGGGCCCCGTGGAGCCGGTTGCGGTAATAACGCTGCGCCCGACGCGCACGCAGAGCCGCAAGAAGGTGGTGTGGACCGAGGACACGGTCGACAACGAGAACATGAACAAAAAGAAATCTAAATGTAAGCCTTTTATTTTCAACAGCCAATTTACGACCCCACTGCTGGGGCACAGCCCTACGCTAAAGCTGAGAGCGATGGGCCTTACCCCCGATATATTACTCATTTCATATTTTGTTTACATTAATATTTTTTTTAATTTGTATTTCTAATAAAAGTATATATGCGTCAACATTTCAAAAGTAAATCGTGTGACAGATAAAACTTTGCTGTATTGTTTTAACTATGGTCCTTAAGGGCAAAGGCTTTTCTATCATACTGCCTCTAATGTGATTAATTTTATGTCATATATTTGTTTTATTATTATTATACTATATATATATATTCTAAGATCATTATTTATAAACATTAAAATTAACTTGATGATGTTGTTATATAGGTTGTTGTATATATGAGAAGCCGCGCCGCTTCGACGAGTCGGACTCCGAAAGCAGCGACGACGAGTGCGAGCACTGCTTCGGGCACGTCGAGCGGAAGCGGCATGCGCACCACACCACCGCCACTGCCGCTTCCACCAGCACTATGACACAGCCACAGGTGAGCATTAGCCAAGTTTTTTTTTTATTTATCGGGGCGATAAGACGAACGTGACGTTCATCTGATGATAAATTATACGCCTGCTCATAACAATGTGGCGGTGATTAGCATGGTATTCATAGCACCACATTGCACTCACTTTGAGACAAGATGTTAAAATTCGTTACTTCTGTAATTTCACTAGTTACAAAGCCCTTCAAACTGGAACACAGTAATATATGCACAGTAGTGTTTGTCTATTGCAATAGGTCTCTATTGTTGGAGACCGTCTATGTAGGTACTACCGCACTCACTGTGACAAAAAGTACTGTGTAAACATTACTGTGTTCCGATTTGAAGGGCGTTGTAGCTAGTGAAATTACAGAAGTAACGAGACTTGTCACAACAAGGTTGTACAGTCTTGTGACTAGTCTCGCGGTGTTCTATAAGATACGTTTTGGAAAGTGGGATGGAATTACACGATATAATTCTCCCATTCCCTTTTCACCACCGGACGACCCGGCGTACGGCGCGTCTCCATCCTTATGTCGTGGACATTCTCAGTTTACCATCAAAGAGCTTCAGGTCCTCGTTCTTCATGAGAACGGATAGGAGGAGAACAAATTGTCGTCGTCAGTGTTCCCATCCGAATACGACGTGGTTAAGAGTGAATAGGCTATTACTGGGTTAGTGCGCTATACCACCACTGTCCACGTCGCTCAACATCAGGTCGGATCGTGGTAAACCGGTAACCCGAACGATTTAAATAAAAAATACCACCTTACGACGACGAGCACAGCGTGGTGCAAAGTATATCCTAACGCCAAGTTGTCATGAGCGGTGGTATCACTCACCATCAGGTGAAGGTCGCGCTCGTCTCGTCGCATTTCTCAGTAAGGAGGCCGGATAATATATTGCATCTTCTATTGATATATTTTATTTTCCAGGAGGAGACGGAACCGACCACAGTGGTGACGCTCCGGCCGAAGGAGGATCCAGCAACCCCTGTCGCGCCCCCCACACCACCTGCCAGTTAGACTGGCGTACACCCCTTTATATTTAATCCATACTATATATAGAACATTCTCCCCTAAACTACATAAAGTATATATTATATGTGTATGGAGGTTATGAACTGTTAAATGATTTATGTCATCATCATCAGCTGATAGACATCCACCGCTGGAGATAGGCCTCTACCAAAGGTCTCCACATCGACCGATCTTGCGATGTTCATACGGGGGGATTTGAACCATTTCTCACCACGCTGGCCCAATGTGGGTCGGTGGGAGCCAGAGCTTCGTTTGTTGATTAACATCAACTCGAGCAGGTGAGGTCGGCGTCAGTATCGTGAATTATTGTGCGGGACCCCTTACCTACCCTACAACAATTCTCTTGATATGTGAGAGAATTTTGACAAAAACTTCTTATTAATTAAATTTTTTTTTTTAACCTTTACTGATACCATTGGACAAAGGAAACTCTTTTATATTAGAATCGACTAGTGAATCTCGCTTATTCCCCATTCGGAACCAGTTCTAGTATAAATATTTTTTTATTCTACGAAGCGACGATACGAGCGGGACGTACAGCTGATGGTAAGTGATACCCCATAACAACGTGGCGCTAGTTAGGATACACACTGCACCACATTGCGCTCGTCACCATGATACATAAGATGTTGAGTATCGTTACCCCAGTAATTTCACTAACAACAGCATCCTTCTAACTGTAACAGTAGCATTTGCACACTACTGTTTGGTAGTAGAAAGAGGTGCGATGGTACCTAACTAAACGGTTTCCGGCAGCAGATACCTACCACCAGCGAGAACTTCTTCAGTATTCACCTGTTAAGGATATTGATGCGTGTTAATGACATAAGCGACTCACATATATAATATATATATGTGAGTCGCTTTGAAGTCAAGTTGTATCAATGTTGAAAACCTAGTAAATATATATAATAAATAAATATTAATAACAAAAAAACTGTTATTAAAATTGATAGTATTTAATATGGATTAAAAAATGTTATCAATTTTATCATTCCGATTTCATTGCGAGTCGTGATAATCACTGATGGCGCGGTAAATACGTTTCCGTCGATGAGCGCAGCGTGACGTCATCGAATCCCTCCGCGAGTCAATACCTGGTGGGGATGATTATAAGTACGTCGCGTCCTTCGCCTAACCCACTTATATAATATCATGACTCGCATAGCGCGTCTCCTATAAGCGATATTGTAATTTGTCTATTTGTAATTTTTTTTTAATTTTTGTATCCTCCGAATATTATTAAGAAAATGTATTTCCTTCATTAACATTACAATATTACTGTAAGATTTAATAATTATTAAAAACGGTTTCATGATAGCTGATGTATAATGGAAATGGAAGCGGAATGGATTGATTGCCTTAAACGAGGCCTTGTCGTTATATATATTTATACGTTACTTATTATATCCCAGATATATATATATATGTCATATAATAAAATATTAATTTTGTCATAATTCTTAAAAAGAAATAAAGTTTTGATCATGTTAATAAAATTTATGAAGAAACGATAAATTTGTCAAATGTAACATTCAAATAGTGATTTATCTTAATTTATAGATATAATTAAATAAATAAGTTATATACGTAGTACGTGTAAGTGGCTAATGTTCTTATTTAACTCATGTTGTTTATTAGAATAGTTGTTTAACATGGCAACATTCGATGTGGTTAAGTCGTGGCGATAAACTGTATCGTGAGCCTGTACACAAAGGGTCCTCGAAACGAGTAATTGATGTGACGAGTGTTCGTGTAGATGTAGGTGATTAAATTTTACCTTCTTTAAACAATTATATTTGTTTTATTTATAGCTGGAAATAATTGCTCTATTTTATATACTTTGTTTCCCTGTGTGATTAAAATATAAAGAGTAAGAGAGTAGAGTAGAAGAGGAAGAAATTGGTAAATATAAAGGTGGACAAGGACGAGATGTAAACGCATGTAAGGAATGAAAAGCGATAATGAGACATGTAACCCCACGGCCCCATACAATCGAGTGATAAAAAAAAAACAAAACACTTTTTTTCATTCTAAGAGATGAATAAGACGTTCGCTTGATTGTAAGACAAAGGTGTCTCGAACCAGAACTCACGGGACCCAAGCCAACCTCACCTGCTAAACAATAAACATGGCTCTGTGCGCCCATCAATTCGCATTGGGCCAACATGGAGTGTAACAGCAAAGTCCCCCATATGAACCTGTACAAACATGGATATGTATGGATATATCGGCTGACGATAATGGTAAGACTGTCTAAGTACGACCGCAGCGCCTTTTCCAGGCGACAAACGGTACCGTGCAAAACATTACTGTGTTCCGGTTAGAAGGCCGCTGTAGTTAATAAAACTATTGGGGTACCGAGACTCGTGGCCCCAGGCGACGAGCGAAATGCGGTGCTGTGTACACCATTCTAACTACCGCCACGTCGATACCCGCACGGGCAGGTGTATCACTTACCATCAAGTGAGCGTCCCTAACACTTCGTGAAATAAAAAAAAAATCTCTTTTTTATGTTTTTATTGAGCTATATAAACACAAAGTTATACGACTTACAAGATCCACGCATGAAGCGTACACGATCTGCACGGAAGCTGAACAGTTGAGCTGCTCCCTTATCTATCCGGTCAGGTTCAGTGCAGGTCCTGTTCACCCCGCGTGGCGACCAATACATTCATTTAAAAATTATAACGCACAAGCTAAACTATTACTTTACAGTCTCAATGTTTAAAACCAGTGATACTACTTAAACAGCGATTAAAATATGATTAAAAATATATATATTCATTGAAAGGGAGGGGAGAGTTTTAACGACTCTTCACTACCTTCAGGTCCCATTTTTAAACTGGTATGAGAATCTCAACCGCCCTATTTTGATGGACAGTTTTATTCCATTTATTTATATGCAGCGAGCTTTATCTGATTGCGACCATTTAACCTAGACCTCCGACGCTCTCAAAATGTACAAACCGTTTGCTAGCGGATATATTAGAATACTTCACTGATAGTCGTTTGTATGAGAAACTTCAGATTATAATCATGACCAGTGTGTTATTTCCGTTTGCGCAGCAGATAAAGCGTCACAGCTGCTTCCAAATAAAACTATTATTTTAATATTGGCTAAAAGTTCGGCTGTATAGGATATATTCGATAAACATTTATTAAAATTTGATTAATGCGATTGTAAATATTTAACAATGTCATTATATTCTATTAATAAGTAATTTTAGGAGAGGCCTATGTCTACTGTTAAATATAGGTCTCTCCTAAAAAAAAATCTACGACGCAGTGTTGCCCGCAACCAACTGTTTCCGGATATCGGTTTCGTGGACATCCTCAGTGTATATAACTATTACATGATTATTTAGTCTGTATGCATTACCCTTTACATAAATTAAAATTACAAATTTATTACCCACCATTACAGCTTATCAGTCAATGGCTCAATTATAGTGACGCCTGGCAACATTACCACTAACGTACGAAGCGCGAAATAAAATATTTTAAAAATACGAGTCGACGGATAAAAGTAAAACTAAAGTCATTTTAAAAGCAAACCTACAGAAATAATACATTTATCAGGTGTAAATTAGGTTAAAAATGGCTAAGCCTTTAATGAATAAATAAAAAAAATATTAATCTCTGATGTCATCACTAAAATAGTTTTTTTTTTCTTTTGTGACCTTCAGCACACTGCTGCTGGACAACCAATATTTAAGTATCTCTGCCTTGCTAAATCGTTTCCAGGCGTCGCCGTTGGGACACGTGCCAGCCAAACTTGGGGTGACTTAATACCTCTGTACCGCCAAATTAATAAACTACTAAAACATCACAATCATCATCATCATCATCATCATATACAAGAAACTCAAGCACGGTGTATATTCAATATTTTTGCGCGTTTATAATACTCCGCCATTTTGTAAAATCTTAATTGCTGATTGATTATAACCGCTTTGATAACCATTCAATGATCCCTGAAACGTTTGAACCACCTTCAGCCTTGAAGCGGTTATATGACGACGTCCACTATGAGCTGTCCCACAAGTGGACAATTCGACAACAATTTTATAGACTACATATGAATATATACGAATTGGTTTCAGCATATGTGGACGTAACATATCGATGCGTAAAACTCAGCCGAAGATCATCTGCGCAGTTTTCTGTAAAAATAAAATCGATATTATAATAATCACATTGATATCACAATGCCAGACGTCCACTGCTGGGCATGGGTACATAATAAATTTTACAAGACACGGTAATGCATTGTTAGTCTAGTGTTAGTGTAGTTAATCGTCATAACTATTTCATACTATTGTTATCCACTGCTGAACACTGGCCATCCCAATCGATGCCCAGCACGACCTGAAACCGTTGCATCAAACGGTTCTCTCTGACGCCGTACTTGCCAATACATGGACATGGTAAGTGATACCCCTGCCCATAACAACTTGGCACTAATTAGGATATACTGCACCACATTATGCTGTTCACCTTGAAATATAAATTGTTGTCTCTTTACCTCAGTAATTACACTAGATTCAGCCCTATTCAAACCGGAGCACAGTACATATATTTATTGTTTTATCTCATTCCCTTGCAGAGTAGGGGTGTAACGGGTCTCGCACAAATATTCACGGGCCTCAAGCCTCCTCCAACCTGACCTGCTCGTGGTGCACCCTGATAATCAACAAACGAGGCTCTGGCTTCCACCAACCCGCATTGGGGTAGCGTAGTGGGAAATGGTCCAAATTCCCCTCTCATGACACCCTACAAACGACGGCCCTTGGTGCCCGGTGATGCGAGCGGTCCAGGATCGATAGATGTGGGGATCTTTAGGGGAGGCCTGTGTCCGGCAGAAGACGTCTATCGGCTAATGATGGTTGCAGAGTAGAACAGAGCCTTGCAATAACTCTTTCTTTCCCCTCTCTTCTCTTCCATTTGTAATTTGCAAATTTCTTTTTTCTATCATAATGCATTTCTTTTCACTACATATTAGAAGGTTTTGGTATCTCAGGAAGCTCTGATATCTAAATTCTACCAATACTTGCTTGTCTCCAAGTTAGAGGAGTAGAGGGTTCTACATAAAGTTTCATCTGTATACGAACTAACCTGTTGAGCGGTTTTTCCGTGTAGGTGACCGCCTTCCTCGCCCTCCGCACGCGGCCCTCAGTCTTCTCCATGCTGCTGTCGCTGTCCCTTGCCTCGCAGCTGTCGCTATTGTTAACTTCGTACCTGGTGCTGCGCTCGCGTCGGGTCACCTCTGTATCGCGCCGAGATTCATGCGTAGCGGATTGAGGTTCATGTGTATCGGTATTAGTTCTTTGCACATCCGTACGAAATTGATGTTTATCGGATCGAGACTCTTGTGTTTCAGATTTAGTTCGATGCACATCAGGACGAGATTGGTGTTTATCGCGTCGGGTCACTTTTGTATCGCGCCTTGATTCAAGAGTATCGGATTCAGGTGCATGTGTATCGGAATTAGTTCGTTGCACATCCAGACGAGATTGGTATCTATCGCGTCGAGACTCATGTGTGTTGCGCCGTGGCTCGAACGTATCGGGTCGAGACTCTTGTGTATCAGTATCAGTTTGATGCATATCCGGGCGAGATTGGTATTTATCGCGTTGGGTCATTTTTGTAGCGCGCCGTGATTCATGCGTATCGGATTCAGGGTCTTGTGTATCGAAATTAATTCCGTGCACATCCACACGAGATTGGTGTTTATCACGTCGAGACATATTTGTGTTGCGCCGCGACTCAAGCGTATCGGGTCGAGACTCTTGTAGATCCTGTCGAGTTTCCTTTCTATTACAGCGAGTTTCTTGCGAGTTGGAGCGTGCGTTGTTGTGAGTGTTACGCCGGTCGGCCGCATGCGCACTTCCGGAAGTTTCGACGGAGCCGGCCGGAACGATTTTCGATTCTCTGTAAATTTAGATGATCATGATTGATTTAATAATTGGACACATCGCATTGGGCCAGCGTGGTAAGAAATCGCCCTAGTCCCTTCATTTGAACCCTTACAAACGACGGCCTTTGATGCCCGGCGGTACTGGAAGCCATTCTTACCGTATGTAAGATGGGGTGCCACTGGATGCGAGCAACGCGGAACAGATCGGTGTAGAGATTTTTGGTGGAGGCCTATGTCCAGCGGTGGACGTCTATATATATATAACTAACATCTTTTGGCTCAAGACGACGAGCACAGTGTGGTGTCGTGTACATCATCCTAAGTATCACTTATTATCAAGTGAACGCCCCACTCGTCTCGTCGCTTCGTAGCATAAAGAAAAACTCACGAGACGATGACTCGCGCGTCCGTGGCGCCGTTGGGACTCGGCGCGTCAAAGCGCAGCATCCTCTTTGGCGTGACCTCCTTGGTAGGCGCGCGGCCGCGCGAAGCAGTCTGAATCGGCTCGTCCACTTTGATCTGCTTTTGAGGAGCGACAGTCATCGGAATGATAGGTGATGCGATGGGCGATTCTGTGGGAGACACGATGGATGACCGGCGTGGAGGGGCATCCCTCATCGCTTTCTTCGGCAGGGAAACTCCGCAGCCATCTTCCATGTCGAGCTTCATCTTCGGTACGAGCACTTTGAGTACCCGCCCGTTGATACTGAAATTAAGTTAAAAGGTACTGTACTTGTGATACAACAGGGTCTGGTTCGATTACGGCATTCCTCTATCTATCTTTATCCTAGCAACAAGTGGAACTTAAGACCACACCACCAACATGGAATAAGGATTTCTGGTTCTTTTTTAATACAAATGTAAAATATTTGATTTTGAAACTCAATACAAATGTCCGTTTGCCATTAAATGTACATAGCTCGAGGGACTGACAGCCGACGGGACACTAAGGTGCTCGAGTGGCGACCGCGTACTGGTAGACGTAGTGTTGGCAGGCGCACACCATGGTCCGACGATCTGGTGGAGGTTGCGGGCAGTGCTGGATCGATCGATGTGAAGATCTTTGCGGGAGGTCTATTGCCAGCAGTGGATGTCTGTTGGCTGATAATAGTGATGATGATGTATGTACAGTGACGTCACTTACCCGTTGCGCCGCGGTGAGAAGTGCTGCGTGCGGGGGCAGCGCGGCGACGCCGTGCGCTTGCGCCGGCGCACCGTCGGCGAGTACTCGAAGCTCACCGAAGCCAAATTTTCTATCTGCTCAGTCAATTACATAATTTTTTAACTTTTTTCAAAAAGTCAACTTTTTAATAAAAAGACAGTACACACTGGTAGAACCGCCCTCCCTCGAAATGGAGTGAAGACATCTTAAAAGTGGTCGGATGTGGACCATATCTGAAAGACATTGCGGAACGCCTACATCCAGCACTGGATTGAGAAACGCTGATGATGACACTGGTAGAGAAGAACTACAGACACATGTAAAATCTATTACACCCTTTTTTCTGATGAAGGTTAAAACAATCATAGCTATTGTATGAATTACTGAAACTCATTGTATAAAACAGGAACATGAAAAGTTGAGTGTGGGCCGAATTATAACATTCTGGTTGAAGAACCTGCACCAGTTTTATGCTTTTCATGAGAAGCCATTTTAGTGTCAGCATTACTAATTCACTCATCTAAATCCTAATTCGGTCGCTCATCTAAAAGTGGCTCGCTGGTCTAATGGTCAGAGCGTGTGGCTATCATTGCGAAGGTCGCGAGTTCGAATCTCGGCATGTACCGATGACTTAATATTTAAGTTATGTACATTTGTGAACTTAAGTTACAACAGCGAGATACAAACGGTGAAGGAAAACATCGCGAGGAAACCCGCACATTGAAATCATCTTTGTGTGCGTGTGTGTGGTGGCCTCATTAAGTGGCAACAGGCTCGCCCCCTATTACATGAGACCTAATCTGACCACATCTGGCGAAAGGTGGGTGTTTATTACACCTCTGCCTACTCCTACTGGGAAAAAGGCGTGATAATATAAAAAATAAATCCTATTTCTTCATTTATGCACTGGCCTCTCCATGCCTATGTTGATTGGCATCCCTAAAAGATAACATTACCTCAGTTCGCTTTGAACCAGCTGCTGGAGATAAATCCATGGTGTTCTCCAATTCCGTTGTGGAGTCAGGCTCCAAATTAATGAGACATTTCGTTTTCTTTGTCTGTAGAAAAAAATGCTTTATAATATACTAGCTGTTCATCGCCAACTTTGTTAGCTGTAATAGAAAATTAGACCAAAAATAAGTTCCTATAGCAACCGTTACCATAGCAACTGCACAAATAATACCAAATGAAAATGTTTGTAAAAGTTAATTAGATATATTATAAATATGAAGCATGCGATGCGTTCACTACTTTTCACGTGAATGGCGAACAAACAAAACACATAAGATATTACCTTTTTACTGTAGTAATTTCACTAGTTACAACACCCTTTGATCAGGAACATAGTAATGTTCGCATACTACAGTTTGATGGCAGAAATAGATGTGATGGTATTGCGACGGTCTCCGGCAACAGTGATCCACCATGAGTAACCTTTGTGTATACTCCAAGTGCACCACATCTGCAACACCATATGTGTACGTCGTAGTGGTGCACCTACCTAATGCTTCCCTGTAATCTACCCAATGGATGAATACTTTACTGCTTAGCAGTAGACATAGTTACTGTCTGTCTACCCATGTCATTTTTGATTGCAGACCTATCATCAATGATCATAAAAGAATTTCAAAATATATTTACCTCCGTACTTTGTATGTCGAGCAACCAACTTGGACCCTCTAGAGGGTTCTCCACTCCCCTACTGGAACAACCAACATCTTCACGTAATATAGGTAAGTAAAATTGCAATCTATTGTGGATAAAAAATATTACTATAAGGATCTTAAGCTTTTTATATGTGCTTATCGATTCTCTCACCTAGTATTAGGTGAAGACATATCATCTTCCTCTTCAGGCTCATTGTCTTCATTTACTACTTCAAGCCTCTGTCTGCTGTTGGGTTAAAAATTAAGATACTATTATTTAAAAATTATGGACACAGCTTCGTCTTCCCTGGTGGAGGTCAAGGGTTAAACCATTCAACATAAAGTATAAGTGAGCAATATTAAATAAATAAACTTACGATGCTTCATCCATCTCATTGTTTTGAGAACTCTCCAAGACATGTTCGCTGTTGTCTGAATAAAACAAATATTATATTCATTAGAAATTGTTTGGTTGTAGTTTTTAACAGATACAGTAATGCAAAAATAATTAATATGAGTTGCTACTAATTATCATGTCAAGGACAGCCTCTATTGGATATCCTCATTGGTTGTTCATTCAGCTTACCCTACCAAATAAACAAATATTTACCTTCTAGACCCAGCTCTTCTGTACTGTCATTCATATTATTTGTTTGTTCATCAATCTCCATATTATTCATCAGTTCCGCTGCGTCTATCCTTGTTAATGGAATATAGACATCTGCAATTATACATATCAATGTAATCAAAATAGAAAAAAAAAATGTGTTCATTTACTAGTTAGTATACATAATTACATGCTACCTTGCAACAAATGCACAGGCGCAGCCCTCTCTGTCACATTTCGATTTTGTTGATTTGGACTCCTGTTTGAACCTGAAACATAATAATCAATACTCAAATGTAAAATAAAAAAAACATTGTTTCAGTCTTTAATGCCTACAGGGGAATGTTTAAACAGGAGAAAGATATTCATACTAGCCACACTGGGCACAGGGGTTGACTAGTTCAGTATGTTAATAAAGATCACAAAACAGGGATCACAAAAAAAAGAAGTACAGTAATAAATTTACACCAACAAGGGGTTAGTTATATTGTATGAAAGAACTATTCTTGTTTGTGAAAAATAATTAATATTACAATGACCAATTTAACTTACGCGACCCACTACCATTTACAAATGTTCTGCTGAGAGACACAACAGGCTGTATGGACTGACCACCAATCAATAGCGGTGGAACTCTATTAACTCTGTCAGAGGTTGGCGTACCACTGATAGTACTCCACCTCAGTGAATTTCTGTCTGACTCCTGCTTGTCTCTTACATATGCTTTAGCCAACTCCATTGATCTAGCAACAGCACTTGAGGCTTGGACTAAATGAGTAAGAGCCTCCTGACTTGCAGCTTGAAGCGCAGCATCAAGTTGGCATAATTGTGTAGCCCCGCCATTTCTAATTCTCTGAAAAGTTTGAACTAGATCACAGATGGTAAATCATTATAATGCAACACAAACATTATTTTATTAAAAATTTTACTTTTATATATTGTTCAATGGACATCTATCGGCTGATGATGGTGATGATATTAATTTAGTAAAATATCACAAAAAAATATACACACCACCGATAAAATAAATCAAAAGCTCTATTTTATCAACAAATACATAAAAAAATATTTTTAAATGATTAATTTATATCAGTTTGTAATTACAAAACAACAGGTTTATAATAAAATTGTTTGCATATTTTTACTACATTTAAAACCATTGTCAATTCATTTATATGTTAATTCCCTTTCTCATTTCTTTATGAAAAACACAACATAATCATTTTCATTCTAGCATTTCAGAATATCCTAAAACAAAAGTTAATAAAAATACATATGAGCAAATGGAAATATATAAAGCAAAGGTCTGATAAATTTCTCATTTAACCATTTTTAAATCATTATTGGGATCAACAGTGTACAGAATATATTATAAACACATGATGATACTATACGTAGTTAGCAGCTACATAGATGTTTAGCAGTGTCATAATGTTACATAGTAGTAAGTAATATATGTAAAGTACCCACTCAGTTGATATTGTATTTCAATAAAACAAATAGTAAAACATCCATGAATATAACAAATTGCTTACAAATGAATGCTCTATGCACTATTAAAAAACCTAAGAAATATAAGTTTTAATCAAGTATTTTATTATTGTTCCTTTAAATTACTTCATCACCTAATATAAATACAACAAATGTAACTCCTGTATAAGCGAAATAAGCGTAAAGTATATGAATTATTATATAGATAAATATATTTTTCGAACAAATATATGGTTCCAAGTTTCAAGATTGCTTTAACAAGACTAGTACAAACAACATTCACAAGTTTTTAAGTAATATCCTATATATTATGAAAAACATACACCCAGTTTCATCCTAAGTTCATTTATTTCCTTAATAAGATCTATTTTTTCGTTTTCTTTTTGCGCTGCTGTAATCTTCCAGTACTGTAATGACTGCACAAGTTCATCATTTTGTTCTCGCAAGTTTTTAACTTCATTTTCGAGGTTGAACATAGTACTAATCTCGAGGCAAAATAAACAACTGACGTGTGACAGAATTAACTCATTAAATTAAACATGTATTCGTCGAAAACAGCACTTTAATGCATTATCCATTTGAAACTGTTTGACAGTATGATTTTTTTAACTGTCACTGAGGAGTGAAAAACTTTTTGCCAGTGCGAAATACCTAGCTATTACGGTTTGATTTATTTAATTCTAGCGCAATTGTGTATCTACGCTATTGCTTGTAATAAAAGAAACGAGACATCGGTTGTAAAAATTAACTTTTTTATTGAAAACGTAATCACACAATTTTTTCATTACATTAATGTTCAAGCATTTATCATAATCAACCATTAGACGTCCACTGCTAGACATAGGCCTCCTCCAAAGATCAAATGATTCAAGCATTAACAAACGAAATATTATATGGTATAATTTGATTCAATTTATGATAAAAACCAAGATTTTATTTAAAAACGATTACCAATACTTAAATTAAAAAATGTTTTTGGCTGCATGTTCTTTAAACAAATGTCTATTGTTGGAAATATTAAAAAAGTATTAAAAGTCAAAAACGCATGTGATAAATATAAGACGTTGTGAGGTTATTTTAATTGTAACTTAATATTTTAATAATGTCTTTTCGCGGAAGAGGAGGTGGCGGTGGTAGTCGAGGTGGATTTGGTGGTCGTGGTGGCGGTCGCGGAGGTTTTGGCGGTGGCAGAGGTCGAGGAGGCGGTGGAGGTGGTGGCTATAGGCAACAGGACGCCGGACCTCCGGAGGCAGTCATTCCTTTAGGACATTATGGCTGGACAGTTCAAGATGACTTAGTTTGTAAAGTGGACATAGAAGATGTACCATATTTTAACGCACCTATATATTTAGAAAACAAAGAACAGATTGGAAAAATAGACGAAATCTTTGGTAATTTGCGTGATTATTACGTATCAGTGAAGCTCGGCGAGAACATAAAGGCTAAGGGTTTTAAAGAGGGCCAACAGTTTTATATCGATCCTGCGAAATTGTTGCCTTTGAAAAGATTCCTTCCACAGCCACCAGGTGCTAAGAGAGGCGTAGGTCGCGGTGGGCCACGAGGAGGACGAGGCGGAGGATTTAATAGAGGTGGCGGAAGCCGCGGCGGTGGTTTCAATAGAGGCGGCGGCGGTAGAGGTGGTGGATTTAATCGAGGTGGAGGCGGCGGAGGATTCGGTCGTGGCGGTGGTTTTGGGCGTGGAGGCGGCGGAGGAAGAGGAGGCGGCTTTAGAGGTGGCCGCGGAAGATATTAAGTGCTATTTACTAGTTTAATTCTAAGTGATAAGAGTATTGGTGACTTATATGTGATTTTATATGACATGCATAAACTGGAACTAAATCTATGATTAGAATAATTTACTTTTAAACATGAATATTTTTTCTGGATTTAACTGTTAGGTAATAGAAAAACACAGTTCTGTTGATTTTATGTGATTTTCTCTTAAATTTATTATCTTTAAATAAAATCAAGAATTGGAATACCACAGTAAGTGGTATTTGAAATTCATAATTCTGTAACCTGCACTTCTGATACAACCGAATGAGTTAGGTTTTGTGAATATTGTGCCTACTAGGATTATCTTTCAATGACAATGTATGTTAAAAAATTAAGGATGTTTGTAAATCTATAACAGTTTTTAAATTTTACAAAAGAAACATGATTATTACCATCTTTATAAATAAATTATATATTTTTAAACAATAGTCTAAATTACTTCAATAATTTGTGTATTTAATTTTGAGAGTAACAAAAATATAACCCAATAAATAGATCACTGAATTAAAATTTTCTAATGGTCCAATACTAGTTACTTAATTTTTTTATTTAATTAAGTGATGAGATAAAGAAGGCATCAATCTCATGGTGTTACACCTCCCTATAACAATGTGGCACTAGTGAAGATAATATATACTGCACCCCATTGTACTTTTAACCGGAGACAACATGTCGGTCTCATTATCCCAGTACTGTTGGGTGGCACAAACAGGCACTGTGATAATACCTAATGAGTCTCTGGTAACAGACACCTACCGCAAGTAAATGTAGTAACATGGCTGGACATCACTGCACTCCTGCTGCCACTGAATAATAATATACAAATGCTAAATTTTCCATTTGAGTTATAATTAATAAAGTTGCTAGTTGGATGAAAATTTATAAGATTGTAAACTCAAACCAATTAATGAATGACGGTATAAGTAGAGTGCCCCCATATTTTTTTTATTTACAGTGTTAGATAGTGTGAGTTAATGATTGGAAATAAGCTTCGTACAATATAGCTTAATTATTGTACATACTGTCTAATCCAAAATAAAATAAAATAAATAAATGTGTATTATGTATACATTTTAATGATTTACACTGAATAATCTGAATACCTAAGTACTTGTTAAAATGCATTGATTCTTCATTTAAAAATTATAAATAATAAAACAAAACATTAATTAATACAATAATTTGTTATTAACTTATTTTTATAGCTGTGTTCTATATGTTATAGAAAAGGTTTTCCACATTCTCCAGTGTAAAAAAAGGTTACTCTGACTGACTTTTTTTCAAAAATCCTAACAATTACTTTAAGCTTAACCATCTAACAAGCTCTTAGAAATAAAATTTACAAAGCAACAATTCTCATCGTTCCTCAGAGGCCTATAAATTAAAAATTAATGTGTATGATGAAGCGTTTCAGCTAGTAGTTTTTTTAAGGAAAAAATTTGGAGTTACTTCACATTAATTTTATATTATGTAAGTGCGAATATCATTTGAAGTTTGGGATACTTAATGTAATGTTATAAACATCAAATAATAAATTTACTATTAATAATTTATCTATCATTAATACATGTTAGTAAAAAGAAAACAAATGGTTTGTTTAAATTAATAATATGACCTTGACATTTAACACATGTAATTTATTCTAAATTGTCTAAATCACTTTTACTAGGACTTGGTACATAGTTGTAAGACAGTGCTTTTCCTCTATGGTTGAACATGTAAAAAGATGGTAGGTTACACTGTGTCTCCCATTTTACATTATTTAATTCTGCAGCAGCCTGTATTTCACGCAGATTCCCAGCAATGTTCAAAACTCCCCACATTACAGCAAATAAGCTCACCACTGCCTGTACTACAATCTGTAATAATATAAGATCAATAAATTACATAAAGTTCTGCATCAATCCATCAGTAATTAAGTTTATTCTAATTTTTAACACGCCATTTATTCTATTGGCTTTTGTTAAATATAGAAAAAGCAACTTACATCTAAAGGTAATGTTGTAAATTCTTGAGAAGTGATCCTCAAATAGGAACGATCTGAAAAATTTAAAAATAGAATTAGTTTAAGCTTTAACTAGTCTTTCTAAGAAGATAACAAATTAGGACAACTTACGTTGTGCTGCTGAGAACGCAGAGTGAAATAAAGATATAAAACCCACTATAACAATTATCTTGTGTATTGTTGAAGACATTTTCTGTCTTTTAATTATATATAATTACACAGGTTTAATAAGTTAAATCACTATTATAAATGATTATAAAGTAACAATCATTTTATTAGTTATGAATAAGTGTCAATGTAATAGCGAACGACAGATAACAATTTTAATAATACCGAATTTGGCTACACTGCTCTAACTTCAAAAATTATGACTTGTGATAATTATTTTTCCTATTTTAAAAACTAACGATGTGCATAAAATATACCATCACATGATTTTTGCATAATCAGATTTTGTAATTACATAATCAGAATAACGTTATAACTGTTGCCGGAGAACATTTGTATAGGAAGCACTGAGCTCTCATTTTTGTCACGATGAGCAATGTAAAAATGTTTTAATATTTCCGGTTAAAGGGTATTGTAGTTAGCAAAATTACTGAGGTAGTGAGACTTAACATTGTACTTATGTGTCAAAGATCATAATGTTTTGCAGTGTTTATTAACCTAACTAGTATCACATTGCAGCACATTTGCAAATGTTTTGATCATAAGATAGGAAACGATTTTCTCTCGCCGCTTCATGGAATTAAAAAAATATCTCAAAATGTTGAACTGCACTTATGTTTACTCTGTGGTGCTTCTACAGATTATATATGTGTTTACACATTTTTAGCGATGATATGTAGACTGCCTTTGACCTACCAGGTTATAAATAAAAAAAAAACTTCTTTTTGATTTATGTTTGTTCTCTTTGATTAGTAAACGGTCGTGTGTTGACCGTTGTCGGTTGTTTCTGCTCGTTACAATATTTTCGATAATTTAAGTATAAATTTGAATCTTAGAATCACTAATCAATAAAAATGTCTCGAAATCCTAAATTAGAAGAGTTTGAAATTGAAACAAAACCATGTAGAACACGAGGGAGAGTGAGCAATTTCTTTTATGACGGAAATACTGGAGCTTTCCTAGGAAGAACGCCTGAAAGTTGGGGTGAGTTATTTTTTCATATTTTTTAGAGTAACCACGCTAGAAGCTGTATTTTCAATAAAAATTATTAATATAGTCAAATTCGCATATTTTCTATTGAAAATTTTGCGACCATTTTTGATGGGTGTGGCTGGTTTTCGAATGTTTGTTTGTTGTATTATTTGTAGTTTTAAAATTTTAAATCTTTTCATGATTAATATTTATGGCCTTTAAGAACTAAAACGATTTTTCTTGTAATGTGGAAACCATAACAATTGTCTATTAACGTAATGACTGAGGCCTGAACCACACACTTAGTTTCATTTAATTTAATAATAACCTTTAAGTTTAGAACCTATGCCTGTGTCATCTACATAATATCGTGCGATAATCAGGCTACTTTCAGTCATTAAAAAAAATGGGACCACCCATAAAATTCACCACAGTTTCTGGAAATGTAAAGCACTGTTTCTTGATTAGCCATTGTCTCCAGACATTTTTATAGTAGCATTGTAAATAAATATATGAACCAAAGAATTATATATAAACTAAAGGTCAATGTGAGCTGAGTGGTCTATGTTGTGGTTATATTCTGCCCCTGTAATGAATTATAAAATAGTGTTGTCTGCTCAACTACACCATTTAACAACTAATTTCAATCTTATTCCATATATTGTGAAGTAGTTAAGATTTTTGTTGTTACATTTACTGTTCAGCCTAATAGTCTCTTAAAATTATGTTAATTCGTTTTTTACTGATATATGACGAGGGATTAGGTAGTGTATGAAATTACTTTCATACATATATTTCATATTTTTTTGCAATTGCATAACTTTTTAAATATAAATATCATTACTGATTGTGACAATATTTTCATAGCCAAATTTGAATCGTCTAATCAGTCGACTACTTCATTATATTATATGTCAATGCTTAAAACATTTTTACTTTATCAGACTAATGACTTATGCAACATTCATTGCCGACAGCAAATAAATGTTATCAGGCCTTAAAAGGATTCTTCAATAAAAAGAAATATACAAATTAATGTTTTTTTTTTATTATTATTACTATACTCAATTATAGAGGTTATTAAATTTGAATACCTTTTGGATAAATGGTTTTTTTAATATAATATAGTAAAAGAAAAAAAGATAGTACACTAGGCTAAGTATTTTGTGTCAAGTACCAAATTTAGGTTTAGATAATTTTATTTTGTGAATTTATAAATGCAGAGAATCTTGTATATTTTTGTACTAATATGAGATTATTTATTTTTTATTACATTAAGTGAGGACATACATCTATTGATAGGTGATACACCTGCATATAACTACCTGGCACTGGTTAGAATGGTGCACACTGCACCACATTGCGCTTGTTGCTTTGATACATAAGAGAGGCTCTTGGCCTCAGTAAGTACATTAGCTAAAGTACCCTTCAAACTGGAAAACAGTAATGTTTGCATTCTACTAATTGGTGGCAGAAATAGGCGCTGCACCAACCCAGACTGTCGCTAGCAAGAAAGACATACTGCCTGTAAAAAACCTACCACTACTTTACTTAAAGGAAATGCAATAAAAATATGCATTGAGTTGGTTTAATCAAGTGGTGTGCAAACATTACTGTCCCAGTTTAGGTGTAGCTAGTGTAATTATTGTGTGGTAACAACAGTCTAGTAAGTCTGCCTACCCACTCCACTGGGAATGAGGAGTGATATATATGTATGTATTTAATTAAGACTCAACATTTTGTCTCAAGGGGGCTAGTATAATGTGATATTATGTATATCATTCTAACCAGTGCCATATTGTTATTACGAGGTATAGCACTAACTATCAGGTAAACATTTCACTTGTCTCATCATTTCCAAGAATAAAAAAAGTTGCCTAGTAAAAGCTTGTTTACACAGAATAATATCAAATTATTCCCTTTGAGACAGCACAAGATATTGTTTTGTGGAGTATATTACTAGAGACCTATGTCCGACAGTGGACATCCATCGGTGGATATGATGATGG
This sequence comes from Troides aeacus, assembly GCA_033220335.2. Classification (NCBI taxonomy): domain Eukaryota; kingdom Metazoa; phylum Arthropoda; class Insecta; order Lepidoptera; family Papilionidae; genus Troides; species Troides aeacus. Next base: position 13,356,137 of record CM067271.1, read on the forward strand.
TGAGACATAGTGTTTAGTTTTATTATTCAAGTATCAACTATTTTTATAGCTCTAGCAACACACATTGAAGCAAAATACTGTTATATTTACATGCTACTTCTTGATGGTAGAAATAGTTATTGATCTAGCTAGACATCAAAGATGGAACCTCCTGTGAAGTGGCTACTGCTTTACTTAATTTATCTATAAAAATAAGAGTGCCAAAAAAGTAATTTAGGATTAAGAAAATGTGTTTAACACTGTTTTGGGGAAGCACTTTAATCCTGTTAATTCTTTGCTGTGTCAGTATCAGGCCAAACTTGTGTGTAGTAATGATAAATCACTTAAGAAGTTGTGTTGGGTAATCCTGTTGAAGCCATGTTAGTGCTTAACTGTGTGACATAACAAAAATATTAAGTATGTCTAACTAGGATAGGTTTATCATTGCCTAGGACAATTTTATACCTATTTCTATGAATAAAAAAAAATTGTATACAGAATAATTTTAACATTTTAAATAGTGCCAGGCATCAGGTGAAATTACAATCAAATATAGAAATGGAAGAGATGTTTTTTATTATCATCATTATCAGCCGATAGACATCCACAGCTAGACATAGGCCTCTCCTAAAGATTCCCACACAATCGGGTAGGGATTCATGTAAAGGTATTTCGACCATTTCCCACCATCACACACACATTTGGTGGGACCCAGACCCTCGTTTTTTGATTAATTAGGTTCACATGAGCAAATAAGGGGTTGGCTTGGATCCTGTGGTTGTGGGAACCCTCACACTACTTTTTTATAATGATTATGTTTTATTTTATAATTTTTTAATTCAAAAGTAATGTCTATAATAATCAACAACCAATTTTATTTAAAAAGTGTAAAAAGAAATTTTCAAACATTGCAACAGATGGCGCCACCATAAACAATAGATCACGCTATCGTTTGTCATAATGCAAATCGTGATCATACATCTTTGTGTACATTGCCTTCGGCCAACGCGTCATTACGCAATATACAATTGTATCCATCAACTGGATCTCTCTGAATCTCTGTAACACTAAGAAGGGGACTAATACCACTATAAGTATCAGTTCCTGATCTCTGCACCCTACATACCTCTACAAAAGTGAATTTATTTTTAGTAGATTAATTTAAATTGAAAGTATGTATGTATTAGATCGATGGAGCACCAGGGTCCTCGAATGGTGACTGCGTGCCTGAAGATGTGGTGTTGGCAGACTCCCCACTGGGTGATCCAGCGATCTATTGAGGTTGCGGAAAGCGCAGAATCGATCGATGTGGCGATCTATGCGGGAGGGCTATGTTCTGCAGTGGATAGCTGTCCCCTGATAATGATGATGATATATTAGACAAATACGAGGAGGAATCAATAAGTAGTGAGAACGACATATATAGAAAATTGTATTAAGCGATGTACCATCTGATACTTGCCCGTAATTCAAGAAAAGGGCATTTCATATGAAAGTATTCATTCCATATTGAAACAATATTTGAATATGAGATGTCTCCGCAAGATGGGTCCCGAGTGTGTTGGCCTACAGTCAGAAACAAAATCGATTTGACATTTTCAAGATACGAGTATTGTTGGACAAGTTTCAAGAAGATTCTGAAAACTTCTTGAAACTTGTCCAACAATACTCGTATCTTGAAAATGTCAAATCGATTTTGTTTCTGACTGTAGGCCAACACACTCGGGATAACAAGATTCTGAAAACTTTTTGACTTGTTTCGTAACAATAGGCGAAACATGGGTCCATTATTTTGATTCTGATACAAAACGGCAATCGTCGCAATGGAAACGGAAACGACCATCTTCACCGGCCCCGAAGAAGTTTCGTACTATGTCATCGGCTGGCAAGGTTATGGTCTCAATATTTTGGGACTAGGAAGGGATATTGTTGATTGACTACCTGGAGCGTGGAACCACTATTACAGGCCAATATTATGCAGCTTTAATTCCTAAGTTGGGGAATGTCATCAAAGAGAAAAGAAGAGGGATACTTCGAAGGGGCGCGCTGTTTCATCACGAGAACGCACCCGCTCACAGGTCGGCAGTTGCGATGGCTAACATTCAGCAAGCTGGCTTCGAATTGGTTGACCACCCCCCTTATTCATCAGATCTGGCGCCTAGCGATTTTTATCTGTTCTTCTAATTGAACCGGAAACAGGTACGAAGACGATAACCAGGTGATGGATGCCGTGGAGAGCTTTGTGCAGGAGCAAGACAAAACTATTTTTTTTTAAAGGGATTGAAGCCTTGGAAAAGCCATGGACTCAGTGTGTAGAGAGACTCGGAGACTATGTAGAAAAATAAATTATTAAGTTATCAACAGTCATTATATTCTACCGCATTCTCACTACTTTTTGACCCCTCCTCGTATAGGATAGTTTGAAAAACTGCTTATTTATCTATACAGATTTCTTGCATTACAGTTTGGACTATCTTCTGCTGTTAATTAATAATTAAATTATTTCTATGAGGTTTAAACTGGGTTTTTATCTGGTCTTCATCATCAACAGCCGATAGACGTCCACTGTTGGACATAAGCCTCAAAAGATCTCCATGTTTGTTCGCATCGGGAAATCTGGGCCATTTCACACTACACCGGTCCAATATGTGTTAGTTGGAGCAAGAACCTTTTTTTTTTTATTTTACGTGGGGGAAATGCCTACGCATACTCGTCCTCGCGGGGGCAAGGACGGGTTATGTCGGACTTGCACCGACTAAAACCCTCACGATGTTCCCGACTCGTCGCCATATGGCAAGGGTCACGGGTATGGCTTGGTACCTACGTCCGTAACTCTCACCAACGCTGGCCACTTTCGAAACCCCCACCTCGGTAGAGAGGGATAAACCCCTCCCCGCAGGGCGCGCCGGGACATGCTGCGCGCCCTCACCTCGGCCTCCTTTGTGCGGACGACGGATCATCCCAAACCCGTCAGGCAGAGGCCACGAGAGCCCCGGGAGATATCCTCTTCGGGCTCCCCGCGGCGGACAGATGTTGGACCCGCCGCTACCCTTTAGCGGCAGCGTAAAGCCGCCCCCGGGCCCCCGGCCGCTCCGGTGAGCTCCAATTATTCCAACCGGTCTTCGAACCGTGAGCGGCCTCTTCGGCCGTCCCTTCACCGCGGGCCGACCGGGTGGGTTCCGCTTAGCTTCACCATTGTGGCGTTCCCACGGACAGACGCCACGGTTACTAAGTCCCTCCGCCACGACAAGGCGGGAACCCATTGGAGGGGCGGAGCAAGAGCTTTGCTAGTTGATTAGCAGGTTGCACTAGGAGCAGTTGATTTTGGCTTGGGTTCTGTGATTTCTTAACCTTATCTAGTCTTAATTAATAAGTTTTTTTTTAAATTTGGGATAGTATGAAATTTTTTTCTATATAATTGAGGATTTTTTGTATGAAGTTGTGGTGTACAAATCTTGTGATGGTGGTGTTACGATTATGGTGAATAATTACACAGTTTTGCAGTTTTCAGAGAGTGTAGATGCCCACCATCATTGGGTTTTATAAAATTTTTGATTTGAGCAATGTAAGACAACATTCACAATCCAGCTTGTGTGCTTCAGCACCTTTTGGAAGGATATTAAGAAGACCAGCCTTCGTCATAAGAGATCTAGTGATTATAATAAATAAATTGTTTCAGGGAAAATCATTCTCTTTTACATAATATTCTATGCGGCGTTGGTGGCGCTGTTCATGATATGCATAGTTACGTTCAGGCAGCAGTTTATCAACCCTAGAGTACCGCGATTGCAGCTGGAGCAGAGCCTCATTGGCACCAGTCCTGGGTTGGGCTTCAGGCCCTTGCCGCCGGACGTTAGGAGTACCCTCATTTGGTACAAGGGTACCGGCTACGAAAGCTATAAGTACTGGGAAGATCAGCTCATTGATTTTCTATCAGGTGATAATTTTCAAATTAAAGATTTATTATAAATTTGATATATATTAGAATAGAGCTGATATAAATAGATATACTGGTGGTAGGTCTCTGTTTCCGGAGCCGTCTATCTAGGTACCCCTGCAGCGTCTATTGCAGCCGACAAACAGCAGTCAGCAGACATTACTGTGTTCCGGTTTGAAGGACGCTTTAGCTAGTGAAATTACAGTCGTTACGAGACGCAATAACTTACGTCTCAATGCCATGAGCGTAATGTCGTGCAGTATATATTATCCTGACTAGCTCTACATTGTTATGCGTGGCCGTATCACTTGCTATCAGGTGAACGACCGACCGACCCAAGTCCATCTTTCATTGTTTTGTATATATTGACAGTTTATATTGTCCGTGTTGCAGTGTACAAAAAGAAAGGTCAAACAGCTGGTGCCGGGCAGAACATCTTCAACTGCGACTTCCGCAACCCGCCGCCGCCCGGCAAGGTGTGCGATGTGGACATCCGCGGCTGGGAGCCCTGCATAGAGGAGAACCACTTCTCTTTTCACAAGTCGTCGCCTTGTATCTTTTTGAAGCTGAACAGGTTTGCTAATTTTTTTAAGTTTTTTGATGAGTGATAGGTATACATCAATAATATGATGATCACATGTCCACATCAAGGTAGATTTAGTTATGCTGGTGGTAGGTCTCTGTTGCCGGCGACCGTCTAGGTACCACCACAGCTCCTATTGCAGCCGACAGACGGTGTTGTGTTCCAGTTTGAAGGGGTAACTCTAGTGTTATTACTGGGGTAACGAAACAACACCCAATGTCTCAAGGCGACGAGCTCAATGTGGTGGTGTATACCATTCACTCACTATCAGGTGAAAATCCCGTTTGACTCATCGCTTCGTTGATTATATTGTTAGTCAGTTTGAGGTACAGGATGTTAAATCTTTCTACCCCAGTAGTATATTTTTGAGCATAGTAATATTAGCAAACGATTTTTTGGTAGCAGAAATCATCAGCCGATAGACGTCCACTGCTGGACATGGGCTTTTCCCAGAGAATCCCTCATCGATCGGGTAGAGATTCATATGGGAAGATTTGGGCCCTTTTGCACCACACTGAGTCAATGCATGTTGATTAGCAGGGTGCGCCGAGAGCAAGTGAGGTTGGCTTGGGTTTCGTGTGTTGTAGTGATGGACCCCTTAAACTCCGGTAGCAGAAATAAAAGTTGCTTATTCCTGAGTGGTCTCTGGTGGGAGTCATCTATCTTCTAATCGATGGCGAATTACAAGATACTCCTCTGCTTCTGAGAGAGAAACTTATTAGATAATAGAGAAGATATCCTACCAAAACCCGTCATCATCAGAGTTGAGGAGGGCGTCCGGATGTACGGTACCCACCGGTGCTGTCTTGCTTCCCTTAAGCATGTGAGATAGGGTCGTTACTCTCCCAGAATTTTATACTTTACGAAAACACCTCATCCTTGTCATCTACCTTTTTTAATCGTGGGGGAAATCTTAAAAGGTACCTTGCTTTGAGGGCAAGACAAGGTTATGTGGAGCTTTTACCCTCTAAAATCCTCTTGGTGTTCTCCCTCAGTGCATTAGAAGGGGCTGGCTAAAACATCCCACGGAAGGGCAAAGCCCTCCTTAGCACACAAGCTGTGCTACAGCAAATACAAGACCGCCATGCATTTGCCGTCCTCCTAAGGCTCGCTTATTAAGCTCTGAAGTCGTCTGAAGTCGCCTTGTACGACAGACAGGGAATACCTTGGTCCTTATTCTTAATAGCCCAAGACTACAAGGCTGACTTGTCATCTACCTCAGGATCGCTTAGTGGATGTGGACTGCTGCACAGTTCGTTTTGTTATCTTAGTACAGTATTTTTTTTTTTCTATATGCATCGCTAAGGTATGTATAGCCGTACGTGTGCGAGGTATTCTCAATACAAATGTAATTACTGCATCAGCTCAGGGATACCATACTCGTGAAGTAATCTCTGCAGTGATTGCACATTTCTAAATGCATTTATGTAACTGTGCGTTTGTTTCTGTTATACACGATATATATATATATATATATATATACACTATAGTCCAAGGTCTACGTCCAGCAGTGTATGTCTACCGGATGATGATATACACTAGCTGTTCCTCGGCCACTTTGCTGGCCGTAATATAAAATTAAACTTGAAATTTATCTGAAATATTCTTTGAAAGCAACAGTAACCGCATGTGTTCCTATACCGACCGTTATCATAGTAACCGCATAAATGATACCAAATGAAAATATTTATAAAAGTTAATTAGATTAGATCTGGTAAGAATTGTGGGAACCCACTGGATGCGAGCAACGCTTGATCGATCGATGTGGAGATCTTCGGAGACGGTGATGACGTCTATCGGCCGATGATGCCAAATCAAATATAAAATGATGAAGGATGAAAGGTCTGTGGCATTCAAAAAATAAATAGCCTATAGACATCTACAAATCCACAGCAATGCTCATGTACCCGTGTTTATATGTTCACTAGTTTTAGCTATTACGTCTTAGCGATTACCGAAATATTGCTAGTTACAACGATATACACACCGGTACATTGTACTTGTCATTAGATATAGTGTCGAGTATTGTTACCGCAGTAATTCGACAAGCAACAACGGGTGCCTTTTAAATCGGAACAGTAATATCTGCGAGATACGGATGTACCGTTTATTTTGTCGCGGGTGAAATCATAAAAGATACCTGGTTTCTGGGGGAACACAAGCTTATGTGTGGCTCCGGGATCTTCTACGGAACGCACCGGTGCCTGCACTCTGACTAAAACATCCCACGGAAGGGCTAAGCCCTCAGCAACCATCCATTTGCCGTACTCCTAAAGACAGTGGTACCTAGTCGATCTCCAGCAAGAGACCTACCACCAGTTAATAATAGTTGTCTATTTTGGTGTAATGCCGTGTACTAGATTTTATTTTGTATAATTGTTTCCAGAATCTACGGCTGGAGGCCGGAGTTTTACAACGACACCGCTCACCTGCCAGCTGACATGCCGAAGGATCTCACGATGCACATCAAAAACATCACCAAGTTTAATCGGGACTATGTGAGTATCATCATCAATCAGCCGATAGACGTCCACTGCTGGACATAGGCCTCTCTCAAAGATCTCCACGTCGGTCGATCCTAGGCTGCTCGCATCGAGCTGCTTCCCGCAACTTTCACCAGATCATCGAACCGTCGGGGGCCTGCCAACACTGCATCTTCCGCTACGCGATCTCCATTCGAGGACCTTGGTGCCAAGGTCTTTGAATGTGGTGGTGGAATTAAAGTTTCACCTCCCCATTGTTATCGCTTAACATCGTGTGAAGTATGTGTGTGTGTATTAGCTCGTATAAATTTTTAGATTAAAATAAAAACTTTATCGTCCCAGGCAAATATGGTTTGGGTGTCGTGCCACGGGGAGACTCCAGCCGACAGAGAGAATATTGGCCACGTCCGGTATCTACCTTACCCCGGCTTCCCCGGATACTTCTACCCGTACGAGAACGCTGAGGGCTACCTCAGTCCCTTAGTCGCAGTACATTTGGAGCGGCCAAAAAGTGAGTTATTTCTTTATAATATATATATCGAAGATAGAAGATTTTTTTTTCTTCTACGAAACGACGAGACAAGCTGGTCGTTTACCATCTGGTAAATGATACGCCTGGCCATAACTTAGAGCTAGTTAGGATGTTACACACTGCACCATAATTCGCTCGCCTTGAACATTAATGTAAGGTCTTGTTACCCCAGTAATTTCTCTAGCTACAGCACCCTTCAAATCGGAAAACAGTAATCTTTCCTCACTACTGTTTGAATATATGTACCTAGACTGTCTCTGGTAACAGAGCTCTATCACCAGTAAAGGTAAAATGTATGGTATCAGGATTGTAAGTGTTATTGCAACAATTTCACTGATCACCGTCATCATCATCATCCGATAGACGTCCACTGCTGGACATAGGCATTGATCATCACTCGGCATATAACATAAGATTGCTGATAGCATGGAGCACACTGCATTGGTGTTTATTTTAACTACTGATTTAAGACATCCATACCCTGTTTATATCCATCAGATGAGATGATGATGTCTACCATTAATGAAAGATTGTTGTTTCCTTAAACTCTTTAAAATTAAAAAAAAACAGTATATTTATAATCTGTACAAGTTTAACACTAGCAATAAACTGTTCTCCGTTCCAGCTGGCAGGATCATAAACATAGAGTGCCGCGCGTGGGCGAAGAACATTATATACGACAGGCGGGAGAAGTTGGGAGTGGTGCACTTCGAGGTTATGATAGAATAGCATCCTGTTGTTGCATTGAACCGGAGACGTCTCCACCCAGTTTTATATATTGTAATGTAGAACCTTGTGAACAAACCATAGCTGGGATTATTATCTGGTTAAATTTCACTCGTCCAGTTAACCTTCAACCGGTTAACCCATATATTAAGTATCATTTAGATTTATTCGGTTCTAACAGATAAAAGGCAAAAGAATCTCCGAGATACATGATTTATGTCTATAGGTTAGATAGTGTTTTATGATTTTTATTATATTTACATGCAAAATCATGATATCATAAATATGATCATCATCATTATGTGCCCATCAAACGGAAGTTTAGTGGTCAGATTGAGAAAACCAAATCGATCCTCATCGATGCTATTTAAACTCTGTCTCCACTTCTTTATATTGTAAAACCATTTATAGTGCTGTCTACCAGGTGCACGTATTCCAGGTACATTGCCGTCCATGATCAAACCTTGGGAACTGATAAATGGTTTCCCTGTACCTATGATGAAGTATTGAAAAGATTTTTTTTTAAAGCGAAAGGTATGTATAAAGCAATATTATATACAATTTAATTTAAGTTATATATAGACTGTATATCTCAAGTACAATCAAATTTAAACATTCCTTATACATATATATATACACATACATATATATATACAAAGAATATTCTATATACAGATTCTATTGTGTGTGTATATATATAATATTTTGTTCTTTATTATTGTGAATGTGTGATATGATTGCAACAAAATGAATTCTACAGACATCACTCATTCAACTTGGTGGCTGGTGTTGGTTGTGTGTTTGTGGCTTATCCGATGGCCTATCATATTTCAACGAGTCATATATATACACACAGTGAAGAAAAAAAATTTAAAGAGAGTTTATTATTTTGGTGATGTTGCAACACTGAATCAGAGCTGTAGTTGTTCTCTGTTCTGTCATGTTTAAGAGTATAATGCTATCTCTTTTATAATGTTCGTTGGAAATTAGATGGTAGCTGAGTGTTATTGTAACTGTCTATAAGAACAGCCTTTTTGACTTCTTTGATTTATTTGTTAGCCATTTGCCGATGATGAGCGCTGGGATGTACTCTGTAGAACGACCACCACGAAGCGACTAGACGTGTGATTGATATATATACAGATGATAGGTTATTAAGAGCGCATACTTAATGCCCGAGAAAGCTAATTGCATTCACTAATTATTCATTTAATGAATTCAAAAGATTCATTCATTCAATGGACAGCATTCATTCATTCTCACTCCGACTGAACTGCTTTTCAAATGGAGTGCCTTGTAGATATAACGAGGTGTGTTTAAAAGCTACGTATGTGACGCCGTAAATTTTAATCTTGGACGATTACAAGGTGTGTTTTTTTATATATTCTTTATATTAGGCAAAAGGTAACATCGACGGGGATGTTGTAAACAAAAAAATCGTAAAAAAAATACATTATTTAAAAAGTAGCAATGTTATGGGATCAAGTATAATCCTTCCAAATGAAATTAGCAAAGTGTAAGGGTACTTTTCCAAAAATCCGTGATCAACTTTTCCGAAGGTATGAAGAAATATCTTACCGTGGATTTGTAAATCGACGCCTCTTTTTGACGTTTTCTTCGACGGGTACGCCTATCAAATGTGAAGGTGCAGTCTAATCCGCTGCCTTTGACCGTTTTAATTTTTTATCTGTCGGCTGCATGCAAACACGCCGCGTTTCCCGCGTATGACGTCATTGGAACTAAACGTTAGACATTAAACAAAGACTGCCAGCGCGGCCAATAATATTTCTAGAAGTAATTGATAATCTAGTTTTGGCGTTGAGGAGTTAGGTAGGTTAAAACCTAAAAGCAGTGCAGTGTATAAGAGGTCTTAGTCTTCGAGATCTTCGAGGGAGGTCTATGGCCAGCAGTGGGACGTCTATCGGTTGATGATGATGTATAAGAGGTCTGGTCACAGAATGAGTCTCTATGAGTGTTGTTGTGCCTCATCGATAACGGTAATGTGAGAACATCCGGTGTTTGTTATTCTGGCCATTAGCGCTGTCCAGGTACTAAGGACCTATTCAGCTATCACTTATCCTATGTCGACACTTCTATCCTGGGTCCTGTTGGCAAGGATGGTACAACTAAATATTTATTAAGAATGAGTTGTGACATTTTAATGTGTATTTAGTTATCATCATCAGCCGATAGAAGTTTTCTGCTGGACTGCCTCTTCCAAAGATCTCCCCAGAATTCCTTGAAGGAAATTGGGTCTTAGCCCACCACGCTGGTCTAGTGCGGGTCGGTGGGTGGTCAGAGCCTCGTCTGTTATTTACCAGGGTGCACCGCGTGCTGATGAGGTTGACGTGGGTTTCATAAGATGTTGTGAGGGGAACCCCATAAATCCCTACATTACTGTGTACTTAGTAATCGCCGTCCTATATAAATTTGGATTGTTTTTTTTTTACACTTCCTTTTTTTATATCGATTGCAATTGACAGTCAAGACTGAATCGTTAAATGAAATGTGGTTGAAGCAGAAAATATTTAAATATATTTATATATAAATTGACAAAATTGGCTTTTTCGCAATAGTTTTTTTTTTATTATTATATAATTAATACGTCATCATTCTTTTCGGTGATGTTGCATGACTCCTCCACGCTTAATTCCACATATTAAATAATATTGTTTTTAGTTATTTTATACTCGTTATATTAATATAATATTCCGTCCTTCAATTATTTTTTAAGTATATACTTTTAGTCATTCCATTGTCGACTGCTAGAGTCCGTCCGTCCTATACAAATATATACGTGTGTCTATGGCAATTTGTAGATTATAGAAACCGATTTAGTCTATATTTAGAGGAATAGGATATAAGCTTAAGAGACAAAGGAATTTGTAATATTTTTTATTAAATCTAATTAGGCGTTAAATGTCTAAAAATATATATTAATCGAAAACTGAATATGATTTACATAATTTATGTTATAAAACATGGCGACAGGTATTATTAATGTTTTGATTCTTCTACAATGTTAATTATATTATTTAAATCAATTATTTTTTTTTATACAGAGTTATTTTGTATTTATTATGTATGAATTAATCCGTCCTTAAATTATTTTTTTACGTATTAATCATTCCATTGTAGACTTGGTACAGGAGTCCGTCCGATAAATATCTATGTATTTATGTTTATGACAATTTGTAGGTTATACGAAATAAATTTAATGTGTGCCTCGAATAATGTTTAAGAGAAATAAATGAATAATTTCTTATTGTTCTTTTTATTTGGTAATCAAATATCCAAAAAAAAAAATTCAAATTATTGAAACCTAAAGACACAATCTACAGTCAGTATGCGTCTTTATTGGCAGATGTGACCTTTACCTTTGCCATGTGGTTATGTCATCGGGAGTGCTAGTTTCTTTGTAAAACAGAGGTAACATCTTGTAGTTGATCGTAAACAATGTGGTGCAGTATAAATCCTCGCAACTTCAGCGTATTGTTGTCCACTGCTGGACATAGGCCTATCTAATCCATTCCCAGCGCGGCCGGTCCAATACATGTCCTAATGTTCATCCTCGTTTCAACGTGATGGGCCTATAAAACCCTTGAAAGTGATACGCCTACACATATAGATAGATAGATAGATAGATAAATTAGTTTATTTGTCCACGCAGTACAGAACACTTATAAAAAGACAAAAACATTACATCAAAGAACACAGATGAACAAAAATATATTGACAAAGTAATATTTTAGGTAATCAATACTGCCGTGTGTACTGCAATGGTACAAAATGGCCGTAGCTCAATGTAACTGTTGCCACGTAGTGAACAACACACTGATTTTCAGCTACCGCCCGCGGCGCGATCGCGAAGGAGATATGTTGCTCTTATTGGTAACCATAGATCTTTATAATTGTACTTGTAATTGTAATTGCAATAGATTCATGTGAATAAATATGTTATATGTATGTTGCTAATGACATAGTCAAGAGTGCTACTGCTACTACTAACTATAGATTTGAATTATAAGCCACTATCAAATGTTTTTGTTTTGATTTTATAATAAAAATTGTTTAAAATATTTTTTAAAGCTGAAAACAGAGTGACATTGCCTCACAGGCGGAGGTATATTATTCCAACACTTGGTGGCCTGATGTCGAAAACTGCCGGTAAATGATACAGTTTTATGCTTATAGTAGGAGAGATAGGTACGCGCGCGCACTTCTTGCGTTTAATCTGTCTTGGTGAGGAGAAAACTTTATTTTAGAATATAGATATTCTGGTGTCTTATATTTTAAGATTCCGAATAAAAGAGAAGCTAAGTGTAATTGCCTGCGCGATTCCATGTTAAGCATGGACGATTTATAAAGATGTGGAGAGATATGACTACGAGCTGGAACGTCGAAACAGAATCGATAGCAAGCATTTTGCACACGTTGAATTATTCGGCGTGTCCTAGAAAGAAGACGAGGTCCATAAACAACATCGCCGTAATTTAATTTTGAGAGAATTAAGGATTCGGATAAGTGAATACGAGTTTTAATGCAAATGAGATGACGGATTTTATACAAGACTCTTAAACGATAAAAACAATTTCTGGCCACATTATTAACGTGTTTTTCAAAACGTAAATAACCATCAAAGGTGATGCCTAGATTCCTGGCTTCATCTGTAAAGCCTATTTCTTTTCCCTCGATTACAATTTTAATATTTTTAGCTAAAATTGTGTTACGATGATGTTTGTTTCCAAGAACCATAGATATCGATTTTGAAGGATTTAGAAGTAGAGAGTTTCTGCGTGACCATTTAGCAATACGATCGAGGTCTTCATTCATTTTAAGAACAGCATTACCGATAGCTGATGGTTTTGCCGATATGTAAAGTTGGACGTCATCAGCATAGCAATGGAATTCACAATTATGGATAACTTTTGCGAGATCTGCAGCGTATAAAATAAAAAGTAGGGGACCAAGAATTGAGCCTTGAGGAACTCCTCGTTCAACTATCCTTGGATTAGAGAATGCGATAGAGCCATCGCTTCTAGTCAATTGTACCGCTTGCGATCGTCCCGACAAATAACTATGAAACCAACTCAAAGTATTATGGTCCAGCCCATAATAAGCCAATTTAGATAAAAGTAACGATATATCAAGACTGTCAAAAGCCCTGGAAAAGTCTAATAACGTTAAAATAGTGCCTTCGCCAAGGTCTTGGTTAGCAAGGATATTGTCAGTAACGTCAAGCAAAGCAGTAATTGTACCTCGGCCTTTACGGAATCCTGATTGGTACAAAGGTAAAATATTATTTTTTTCAATGTATTAATATTTTGTAAGTTGAATATGCACTGCCTTTTCCAGTAATTTTGACAAAAATGGTAAAATACTAATGGGAGTACAAAAGGAGACATATCAATGTCAGATGATCTACACAAATTTATATGCCCGTCGTCTTAAGACGTGAAATATTAAGACTTATTACCCCAGTAATTTCGTTAGCTACAACGCTCTTCAAATCCGAACACGGCAATGTTAGTTTATTTTTTAAATCATTGTAAGAAGCGATGAGACGAGGGGTGTTTTCACCTCGGCATAAGTGATACGATTTTCATAATGTACTAGTTAGGATGATATACACTGCACCTAATTGCGGTCGTCCCTGTAAGACAAGATATTAATTCGTTACCCCAGTAATTAGCTACAACGCCTTTCAAAATGTTTGCAGTGTACTGTCTGTCGGCTGCAATAGATGCTGCGGTGGTACCTAGACGGTATCCAGTGATTAAGACCTACAATTGACCTTTTTAAACATATAGGGTGTCCAGTATATATAAATATAAATACTATACTAATAAAGGATAGATAGATATAATTATACTAATAAACGAACTTACACAACTAGTAATTGTAACTATAAATATGTTTGTGAAATGAAAACACAGCATGATTTCCCGTGTTGTGTTTTGTTAAATGAGCGTTAATTGCTCATCACAACAGGGTCACCTCACCAATGAGAACTATCAACATGTCCGCTTGGATAAATTGTTAGGTAATATATAACCTAGAAACATTTGTTCAGTCACAAGTGAAATCTAGTTCTAGAGAGAATAGACTGGACTGAGGAGAGATGCCATATGTGAATATAACCTTCAATATCTTCTATCTGTAATAGGCTAACAAAAGAATGCTAATCTCAAGTGGGAATGGGCAGGACACATCGCCCGATGGACTGACAGCCGATGGAGCACCAAGGTCGTCGAATGGCGACCGCGTATCGGAACATGCAGCGTTAGCAGCCCATTCATTAGGTGGTCTGACGATCTGGTGAAGCGTGTCCAGCGGTGGATATCTGTCGGCTGATGATTATGAATAGGCTAACACTAGACTTAAATTATAAGTGATAAGCGACAGCGATATTCTTGAATAAAGTCTAGGTAGGTACTACCACAGCTTCTATTACTGCCTCCAGACACTAGTGTCCATATATTGCTGTGTATCAGTTTAAAAGCGGTATGTTTTCAGTCGACGAGAATAATGTGGCGCTGTGGGTATCATCCTTAACAGTACATTAAGTCCAGATGGTACAATTATGAAGCTTTTTACACAGAACTTTGAGATGGTTCGTGGCTATTTTTTAAATGGAGGGAAATCGGAAGATTTGGTTTCAGTGGATGATAGGGTTATGTGGAATACCAATCCACCAAACCTCATTGATGATCAGCTTCTGTGTCTTGCCTTAGAGATACAGAACATCTTGAGCGAGTACTCTTTACCACTCATGGCCTCATTGTCACTTAACCAGGTGATCATCATCATCATCAGGCGATAGACGTTCATTGCTGGATACAGGTCTCCCTCAAAGATCACCACATCGATCGGTCCTGCGCTGCCATCATCCAACGGCTTCTTATGACCTTCGTTTGTAGGGGTTCATGTGGTGGGATTTAGGTTATTTCTCACCACGCTGGTTCAATGCGGGTTGGTGGGAGCGAGAGTTCCGTTTGTTGATAAGCAAGATGCATGAGAAGGTAGGGTTGGCTTGGGACCTGTGAGTAGTTATGTGGGACCCCTTACACGTCTTTTTTATATCATTATCACCAGCCGATAGACGCCCACTGCTGGGCCCTTTTTTAGATAATCGTAATTAATTATTTTTTTTGAGTTTGTTTACTACCCAGCTTTTAACCGGTTATTAAAAAAACGATCAGATCAATTTGTGCAATTGACGGATAGGGCTGAAGCAGGACACTCAGCATCATTAGTTCCGCGTCCGACTTGTCTTTCTATTAGACAATAATTATTCTGACGACAATGCATAACATTAACACATTAATAGCCCATCTCATGTTCCCACTGCTGGGCCATCTATGTGTGGAGAAATAAGACCTAATAAATCTGTGGATATCGATAACAGTCTAAAGGTGCCGTTGAGACATCGCTTCCATCATAGTTTTCCTTTCAGGGTCCAATGAGGGTGGAAGTTATAGGTCTTAAATTTTATTTTAGGAGAATACTTTACTCCTGTCGGTAATAATCATCATCATCAGCGTGTATTAAACCACTGCGGGATATAATCATCACCATTCGATGCCGTCTTTAAGCTGGAACTTTGCGATTAGTTCAAGGAAACTAATTCGATCCTCAGCTATTCTTCTTATCTGATATAAGCTAGGTCCACTTCCAACTTTCCTTCAAATCATTTACTCCGTTGTTCAGTAGGTGCATTACGAGACGCAGGTCTTCCCCAAAGTCTTCCACCAAGTACGATCTTCAGCTTCTCGCACTCATCCACTTCGGACCGTCCTGATGATGCGGTTAGTGCTTCTCCTTCCTGTCTGCCTGGGCGGGAACAGTGCTGACAAATTTCAAATCTATTGTAATTTTTATACTACAGGCAGTAAAAAGGGGAGGAGTGTGGGAAGCAGACATTTGGCATGTCAATAGATACCAACAGTAAGCCGTGATGAAGATACTTGCAAGCGTCATTTATGGTAATCGTTTGAAGAGTTCCGGCGATGGGTGATGTCATGCATAGTTCATAACATTCACTTTATGTAATCAGACAGACATCATCGTCCACTGCTGGACATACTTAAGGGGTCCAAAAGCAGAAAGCAGTGTATAATCATCAGCATTGGCTGCTGCTATCCATATATAGAGATATCCACTGTTGGACAGGCCACCCCCAAAGTTTTCCTACGGGTAGGGATTCATATGGGAGGATTTGGACCATTACCAACCACGCTGGCCCAATGTGCGTTGGTGGCATCCAGAGCCTCGTTTATTGCGGAACGTTCACTTGATGTTGAGTGATACGCCTGCCCGTTACAACATTGCGCTAGTTATGGTGTTATGTACAGGGTCACACTGTGCTGGTCGGTCCAGACATAAGATGTTGAGTCTCGTTCAGTAATTTCACTACCTACAGCGCCCTGTAAACCGGAACGAAGTACAGTTCTGTCAACACTTGAGAGCAAGAGTATTATGTCAATATGTCAAATTTTTTTTTTTTTTAATTCATACACACACATAGTTATATAAACAAAAACGTTGTTCATTAGATGATGCCCGTACGCGCTGTGTGAAATTAGCTTACTAGTTAACGATAAACAGGAAATTTACTGCTAAAAACAAACTAATACGAACAGGTAAACTGTTACCTTATTGTTTTTTTTTAATTAAAGAAATCGACAAGACTAGCGGGACGTTCACCTGATAGTAAGTGAAACGCTCGCCCGTAACAATGTGGCGCTAGATAGAATGGTATTGATAGCATCATATTGTTCGTCGCCTTGAGACATAACATTTTAAATCTCGTTACCCTTTAATAACACTAGCTACAGCGCCCTTTAAACCGGAACATAGTAATGTTAGCACACCACTGTTTGGTGGCAGAAATATTATTGATAACATATATATAAATGTAAATAAATACTAAGATAAATTTACTGGTGGTAGGTCTCTGTTGTCGGAGACTGTGTACGTACCATCGCTGCGCCTTTTGCGGTCGACACACACTACTGTGCAAATGATATCATGATTCGGTTTGAAGGGTGTTGTTGCAGATGAAATTACTGCAGTAACGAGACAACAACTAGTCTTAAAACGACGATCACTGTGCTATGTATAATAACTAACTAGCGCCACGTTGTTATGGGAGAGCGTATCACTTACTAATAAGTGAACGTACCGCTTGTCAAGTCGCTTCGTTGATTAGATATTTTTTTTTATAGATTTAGCTTTTTGAAGTGGTTTTTATGTATATGTATTTGTATTTTGTTATTCTACTTAGACCTGGAAGATTGAGTGGAAGAGAATGCTTTGCAGCAATGTATCCCCCTTTCGTTTACGATATTTTGTTTATTGTGAACTAAAGTATAAATATATTAATTATAAATAGATGTAATAAGTATAATAAATAAATAAATATCGAGTGTTGTTGATGATGTTGGATATGAGGGGGGCGTGACGTCACGCACGTGCGTCCCCGTGCGCGCGCTGCGTACGCGCAGTCGCACGTCGCCGCCCGCCGCGCACGCTCCACACTCCCACGGCGTACACTTACCCATGCTCCATCATCAGTGAGCTCCAGCAGCAGCTTCCGCGTTCACACATCCAATGGCCGGCAAGCCCAACGGTCTGGAAGGGTCGGAGTGGGCGCGGGCGCCGCCGCCCACCGGCCCCGTTTGGGACAGGATCGCGAAGATCTTTTACGATCCCACCGATGGAAGCATTTTTGGGAGGACACCTAAACGATGGGGTAAGACATTATATTATATAACCTTCCCAATTTAATTTAAAATTTCTAAAACATAATACATATTATTATATATAAAGTAATACATATTTATTAATATTATTATTAAACTATTAATATTATAGTTAACTGCAATAAAAAACAACTGCTCCATTTGTTATTGTTTGATCATCACATTTTAGGTTAGGTTACATTAAACAAGGTCAAATGTCACTGACACTGCTTTTTTTTTAAATGAACTAGCGATAGTCACAGTAAACGTAATTAATTTTTTTTTAATGATCTATTACACTCAATTTATAGATCATTAAAAAATATAACAAAATCTCGTCTGTGATTATCACTCGTTCAAAATCTATAACACTCGATTTAGAGTGTCCCGCACAGTAACTCACAGAACCCTCAACCTCACCTGCTCGTGGTGCAGCCTGCTAATCAACAAACAAAGCTCTGACTCCCACCATCCTGCATTGGGCCAGCGTAGTGGGAAATGACCCATATCCCCTATATGAAGTCCCACAAACCAAGCGATGTTTGGGAGAGGCCTATATCCAGCAGTAGGACGTTTATCGGCAGTAACACTCAATTTCGCGTGGTTGTGGTTGTATTCAATTAAAATACTCAGACTCATAAGCAGATGATATTCTTTTGAGTTATGATGGCGAAGGTATTAGCAATTTAGTTCCACGTGTCGCTCGATCGGCCTTCATATTAAGGGTAGGCGTGTGCCCAGAAGTGGTGACGTGAATTAGCTGGTGATGGTTAAATAATCGAACCCGGGACCTCCGTGTTAAAAACGGTTAATATCCTCGCCACGGAGGCGGTTAAAACACGAACTGAATCAATTGAATATGTCATTGGAATTTCAATATGGATACTATTGCGCTCCAACTGAATGCAGACATACTGCAATCGATCATCGATATATGTGTTTGTATATATTATATATATATATGTTTCTGTATGCTTGTATGTTGTATATATATTCTTCTATTAATTTTGTTAATAACTTTCGCATATATATTCAATTACACGTAATTAAACACGAATGGGGCAGTAAGGTTCTCGAGTGGCGGTCGCGTACTGGTACAAGTAGTAATAGGTGACCTCCTGCAATGTAAACCTACGGTCTGGTGGCAGTCGCGAGAAACCACAGGATAAAGGCATAGATGAGAACTCCTATCAGTGTCACTGTTTTATGAGTGAATAGCCTGTTACTAAGTTACTGTTTACCATCACTTTTAACACCATAAAGCACTTTGGAAAAGCTTTAACTTATACCCATTAAAAGGAATCTCTAAATTATGTATAGTCAACTTATTGTCGTCTCGAGATATTAAGTATCGTTACCGCAGTAATTTAACATACTACAGCATCGTTAAAACTGGAAAATAATAATATTTCCATTGTACTGCTAACTGATAAAAATATGTAATAGACAAAAGTATTTATGTATAGTTTAAACGAAATTGATATGACGAGTAATCAAATATGTTCCGGCTGAGGATCTGAACCGTGGAAATATAGAAACGCTGACGTGCTGCTGATCACTACAGCACTGACTCTTTACTATGCAATCTAACGTTAGAATGCGTATTGATCACAGCCGGTTGTGAACTTTTCCTCGTTTCTCAGAACTGTAGTTTTAATTATCCATCAGTCGTCATCTTACCTTGAGATGGTCAACTCTGTCATTTATCACAAATATATTACTGTTTAATATAACTGTCTCCATCGCGCAGTTGTTAACCCCATGGCTAGTTACTTGGGAGTACCTGCATTAATTCCGGAGCAGCTATATGTTGCCCTTGCACCAGTTGGGGTGGAAGTGGTCCCGCCACAACACCTCACGGAATCCAAGCCGATCGCCTGCTCGTGGTGCTGATAATCAACAAACGAGGCTCTGGCTCCAACCAACCCCCGTTAAGTCAGTTTAGTGGAAAACTATCTAAATCTACCCCAAATGAATCCCAACCCGATCGATGTGGGAATCTTTGGGCGAGACCTATGTCTAGCAGTGGATGTCTATTGCCTGATGAACTATAGTCATATGGTAGTGATGCGCTGAATCCTATTCCACCTCCTCCTATCGTGTTCTGGTTGAAACAATAACAGATAAATAAAGATCGAAGACCAGTCACGTGCACGCAGACAAAATATTACTGCCATGTAGTTATTTACGACTGCAGTAAATCTATTCTTACTATTACCACCGTTAAAGATACGCAAGTGTTACGTTGTAACGTTTATGCCATTTGACACAAATTTCACGTGATTATGAGTGACAATACAGAAGGTGGTGAAGTGTGCTTACAGAACGATGCTTTCCAAATGTTGACAACCGAAGAACAGCTATTGCAGCAGACCAGATATCAAAATCCAATTTAATATACCACAGTTCTTCTTTCGAAGAGACCAGACGATTAAGAAGTTTGCTTGATGGTTAAGATGGTATACACTTCACCACATCACTTTTGTCGCCTTAATACTTAAGTTAGTTCTCGTTACACCAGTCATTACACTAGTTACAACATCCTTCAAGCCGACACACGGCAATGTATGCACAGTACTGTTTGTCGGTTGCTAGAGGTGCTGCAGTGGTACCTAGACGAGCTCCGCCAACAAGGACGTACTACCAGTACCGGTGGCTCCACACTAGGTAAGCCTGGTATGACTGCGTCTAATAACCGCAGCACCAATTGAACCCTTCAGTAAGTTCTCTTACAAGTTCAAAATTCTAAAACAATCCCAACATATATCATCATCATCTTCATTATCAGCTGATAGACGTCCACTGCTGGAGATAGGCCTCATCCAAAGATCTCCGCATCGATCGATTATGCGCTGCCCGCATCCAGCTGCTTCCCGCATCCTCCATCCCACCTGGTGGAGGGTCTGCTAACACTACGTCTACAGGTACGCATATATAAAAAACTTTAAACGAGGGTTGGTTACCAAAAATTTTTCATTAGCGTTTTCTGTGTATATTATAATAACTGGTTCCCGGCAGCTTTGTTGGCCGTTATATAGAGCTAGATTCCCGCCTGGTGACAACCCACCGTCCACCAGGCCTCATACCGTGATTAAAACCCCCACAACTCCATTTCAGATAGGAATTTTGTTAAATCCATTTTTAGCTGACCTCTAAACGGCAGAAGCGACTTGTCTATTAGATGCGTAGATCTCGTGATGAGCCAATGAATTTCTCCATATCTCCTACATATATATAATAGAATTGGGGTTTAAGGGGACCCATGCTAACCTCACCTGCTCGTCTTCCACTCTGATAACCAACAAACGAGCCTCTGCTTCCCACCAACCCGCATTGAACCAGCGTGGTGGGAAATGACTCAAATCCCTCCATATGAACCCTTATGAATGACGAAGGCCTTCGTTAGGGTGGCCTGATGAACTGGTCGCCGCAGTAGTTGGTGGATGTAGGTAATAGGGAAGGTAGGACCGATCGATGTGACAATCTTTAGGAGGGGCCTATATCCAGCAGTGGACATCTATCGGCTGATAATGATATAATAAAACTACACAAAGTATATATATTTATTTTCCCATACAGCATCAAAACCGTCTGATCTTGCACCATCATCATCTTCTTAAGGTTATACGATCAGATTTATTATTGTTCGTTGGTTACTGCTTTGAGTGCCAACGGATTCTGATACCATGGATGCTAAGAATGCAGATAACATTGACAAATGTAATATATTAGTAGTTGAGATAAAGTAGTTTAGTTATATTCCTGACGAGGACAATGGCTGGACCTGGTCTGCTACTGAGGTAGTACTCGCGAGGGTAGGGATCGCATAATACAGACTTGGGACGAGCTATACCAGCATTGCGTTAGAGGCCTGGGTTGCGTTCCGAACGGAGGTGAAGACGACCATCGAGAGGGTTTAAGTGGTTAATGAGCTCCATGTAACACCAACCCCAGAAGACAATCTCTTCGAAGATTTCTCCACTAGAACCAAAAAAGCTTAGTTGTTCTGTGAGAACATATAAATAGATTTTGTTAGAAATTGTTATGGATATTGGAGATGTTCCTCATCAGCGAATAAAGCTCCCTCTCTCTTTAAGTTGATTCCTCGATGCTGAGGATCGTGACTCTTCATCGATAATCTGTTCTTAATGATATTACACCAATCACCTCTATTTGATGCTTTCTGTGTAGCGTCGTATACAGGTGTCTCGATGGTCTTCACCTGCTCAGTCCAACGTTTTGGGTTCCTGGCTCTTACCATAGTTTTTGCCAGAAACAACAAGTTTCTCCAAGTCATTTTCCTACTTTCTTCTGGCAATATGACCGAAAAACTCAAATGTCCCATGAAGACAGACGATTGAAAGGCGCAGTTGGGTATGGAGCGTTAAAATAGAGACGTTGGTCCTAATCTCTGTTCAGGATACGTTCAGCATCCGTCTCCAGCACCATATTTCAAAGGCGTCTATTAACTTATCACTTAAGGTAAGATACATGGCTTTAATTTTTTTAATTATAACTTTAAAACGTATTTTGTTGTCTGATTAAGAAACCTGGAAAAGCATTCCAGTACATCATCAATAGTGAACAACCAAACCATACTATTTAAGATGGAGATATTTACTTATATAAATATTTTCTTTATTAAATGCACAATGTTTTTGGTATATAATCATCCTACAAAAAGAGTACAGAAAGTAGGAGAATTGTTCACATAATCATTGAATAAACAAAATCTTCATTATCCTATTGAAGCTGCGTGGCAGTTCATTACAAACGGAGATAAACTTCGACAAAGTAACCGTTGTACGATTGACTCCAATAATTCCTACTCCTAAATACATATTCCTTACATCTGAGGGTCACGACGACCATCCATCACTTTTATTAATTAATTAGATATTAATCAACGACGAACAGACGCTCATCGTTGAAATCAGAGTAGTATAAGATTTTTATTCTCCAGCTTTAATGACGAGTATTGAAAATACTATAAAATATTTTTAAACGTATGTATAACGCATATCCGGTTCGAAGGGTAGGTAAAGACCGATTCCCATCAACTCACTAGTTCATTGTGGACCAGATGAATAACCATAGAACCCGTCTGTGGAGTTTTGCATTTGAATATTGGAGTATTGTGCGACCAAGGGCACAGTCCTTTTTGTATTTGTGAATTCTTTGTCGTACCCATTGTGGGATTATCTTTACTCGAAATGGTTAAATGAGGGGTCGGGCCCGCCTTGAACGATCCATTGTTCTGTCTGAAAGCAGTTCAGATTACATTTGTATATATATACCAGTCGAATCTGATAGAAGTAGTATATATTTACTTAATAATTATTACATCTTTAAGCATTTTCACATCCTAACGCTTTCCAAAGAAATTAAACGAACTCTGTATATCAAATATCTTTGACTATGTGCGAGTCTTGACAATATAGCTTCAGATATTCCTTAGATCCCAGTGGACGTCTATCGGCTAATGATGACGATGATGATGATTATTTAGATTATCTGTAACAGTTATACATACAGAGAAGGTCTTTTAAAATATTATTTTTATGTATTTCGAGCGTCCGAGGATTTTTCAAAAGATACACAAAGGACACATGGTAAGTGTATGAAGCGGGCAATTACTGTCAGATCAAGGTCCTCCTCATCTTTCTACTTTGCTGCATTGTCTGCAACGAATATTAGTAATTTAACTGGTGAAACATATGCTCTAATGACCTACAGTTAAAAGTATAATCGTGTCAGTAAACTATTTTTGTGAATAGTATTCAGGGAAACGTAACGTGGACGTAAACATTTTCAATTCGTGAAGTGTTAATCATATCCAGCAGTGGACGTCTGTCGGTTGATAATGATGAAATCTTAATAAAACAAACGTGGACTTTGTTGCCAAGTTAATTTTATAGAAACTAGATTATTTTTATTAATGAACAACAAGAGAATAAGAACGGCAAACGATCAGATCGGCGGAGAAGATGTTAAATATATTCTCGATATCTCCAAAGAGTTCTTCCAAGAGCTCATCCCCTTGTTTCTAAGGTTGTTTCTGGGAAATGTGATCTTGGTAGATGGCGGACGAAATGATTTGGGGGTATAAAGGATCTACCTTCAATACAATCGAAAGGAATAATTGAAGACCTGATTAGTTTTCTCAGTCTGATCAACATACTTCAGTTAATAGAAAGCACCTCAAGATGACGATGATTTATCTTTACGATATATTATATTTAATGTCATGATTATTGGACTTTATTGATCTATCTAGACTAGTACTAAAAAATTGAAATGAATAACCGATATTTTTTTTAACTCTCTTCCCGATGATCATCTAGGTAGGTACTACCACAACTCATATTTCTACCGCCAAACGGTAGAGGACCAAACATAACTGTATTCTGGTTCGAAAGGTGCTAGAGATATTAAAATGACTGTGGTAACGAGACTATGTTATGTTTCAAGGCGACGCGCACAACGTATTGCAGTGTATATCATCCTAACTAGCACTTTGTTATAGACAGGCGTTTAACTTACCATTACGCGAACTTCTTCTTCGTTTTGTCGCTCCTTACAATAAAATAAGCTCTCTTGTGTTAATAGAGTAAAAATTGTAGAATAAACAATTAAGAAGAAAAAACTACATATTCCAATAACTATCTAACCTTTCTAATCATCATCTTCATCAGTTAATTGACGTCCAATGCTGAATATCACCAAATGATCACACCGATCTGTCCCGTAACAAAATGATCAACAAACATAAAATCTATTTCGTTTTTGAAATAATAACGACTATATTATTTTAAAGGGGCGTAAGGGGTGAAAGGGGTCCCACAACAACTCACGGGATCCAAGACATTCTCACAAGCTCTTGGTGCACCCTGCAAATCAACAAATGGGACTCTGGTTCTTACCAACCCGCACAAGACCAGCGTGGTGAGAAATGACTTAAATCCCCCATATGAGCCCCTATAAATGACGACTTCTAGTGCCCGGCGTTAGGTCGCGGGAAGCCACTGGATGCTACCAGCGCAGTACCAATCGATGTGGAGATCTTTGGAGAAGGCCTATGTCCAGCAGTGGACGTCTACCGCCTGATGACTGATATTATTTTCGTAACTGTTCCATAACTTATAATTCAGGTAAAATGACCATCGCAATATATTTTCCATAACATCAATTGTGTCACATTTTGGCGGGAGCGCCATTGTCCGGCGCGGCCGTCATTGAGATATGGCTCGTAAAAATCAATTTATTTGCACTAAGGACGTAGAAATGCGTCCGCGTGTTATTTTAAGCGGCCGCCGTAACGAATTTAGCCGACTCTTTCGTCACACCAGTCTACGTGCACACTGATGGTATTGTAAACCGTAATCATTAGTCGATAAGGTATTCATTTGTATACGCCGTCGCATCATGGCACCGCCACCATTACGTAAATTCAGCAACATGGGTGTGAGGGCCGATACCCTTCCGGTTGTATTTTATCTCATTCTATATATGATTTTAATCAATATGAACTAATATTTGACCTAATTATCACATAGTGTTAACAATGATGGTGAGGGGAAAGGTTAAACCATAGCGATGCTATCAACGCTGCAGATTTACAATATGAAGGTGTAGTTAGTAAAGCGGGTCAAAATGTCCAACTAACGAACCAACTAGATCCCTTATGACCCTGGAATCGAACCAGAGATTGCAGTGTTACAGGGCAAGAGTTTATACCTCTGCGCTACGAAGGTAATCATAATTCTATCAGAAGTGTACAATAGCAAATTAGTTGGTGGTAGAAAATCGCAGTAGTTTATTTCTATCGCTAAGTATTTGTATTCATTACTACGTTCCAGTTGAAATAGCGAAGTGGTTAGTGAAATTACTAGGTAAACTATCAAATAACCCCTACATGTCCCAGCTTCCTGGACTTAACTAAATAATAATCCCTTATATAAATGAAGGTGAGCAATTATGCTGTACTTAAATTGGAAAGCTTATTCCTAATTATGAATAAGCACAGACGTTTCAGGCACTTACTTACCATCAGTTGGTCTTTCTATTGTCCTGATGTATCCCATTCATTATCATCATTATTTCAAACGATAGACGCCCATTGGTCTCTTGTAATGTCTTCCAAAAAGCACGGTTTTGCGCTGTTTGAATCCAGTGGCTCCCAACTATACTTTTTATATCCTCTGTCTTCCTACTGGGGGCACATTAACGATTATTGTTTTTAAAAAATGGACGAAAACAAAACTATATATTAATAAACGGTAAAAATGTGCGTTAGGACCTCACATAACTGGAGTTTAAAGTCTATTTAAATTTGATGAGCGAAGATCGCATCTTGAACTAATTCTGGCTACCCACGTCACTGGCGAGGGGCTGACTGAATTGTTATGGTGCGGCTGCGGGAATGATTTAATTACAAACAATATGCGAAATCTGTAAAAAAAAAAGTATTAATCTAGGTTACCTTCTTAATACTAGACAACAGTTGCACAGTGTTCTTTTTCCGGCCTGTTTCACATTACGAATACAAATGACGAATTTTGCAGAATCCATGAGCAAGGAAGTTGAAGCTTTCGAAATGTTTACAGAATAATGCTAAGGACATCCTGGAGAAACAATGTTAGAAATGTACGGGTGTTCAAACGCATGAAGAAGAACAGAAAGCTGAAATGTTTAGACCATATAATGAGGAATATAAAATACGAACTGCTGCAGTTTATTGCACAAGGTTCAAAGGAAGCGAAGTGCGGTGGCCAAGAAGACTATCTTGGTTAAAGAACTTCAGCCAGTGGTTTTGAAAAAGCACTCGTACGCTTTTCAGGGCCGCGTTATCGAAAGTCTAGATTGCCTTAATGGTCGAAGACCTTCGATACAAGAAAAACTCCTCATTAAATACTACGTACCTATTGAAATATATAGGGTCGTTCCAATATTAAGTTTTTTCAGAAGAGTGTGATAAATAGGGAAATCTTTAAACATGACCCCATCCAAGCACCGCTTTCGAGACGGTTCAGGAAATGTTTGGATTCTTTTTTATATATATGATAAATTATTATTGCAGGCATAGCTTTAATCTTCTACACGGTGTTCTACGCTGTGCTGGCGCTGATGTTCGCGCTCTGCATGGGAGGGCTGTTCCTCACTTTGGACGAGACGAAACCCTCATTCATACTGGAGAGTTCGCTTATTGGTAAGTTCTGTATGAAAATACTTCAACTATATTACCTCTCGAGATTAATTATCTCTCTTCTAGATCTTTGAATTTTTTATTAACCTTCTGCATATGCTTTCTCTGCTGTAAATGGACCTCCTTTAAATATCACTTTCTTCCACATTAGAATATATTATTTTTGAGAATGTTGGTGTTTAGCTGTGAACGACCAGAAACTGTTGATAATGACCTCAATTACACGTAGTATTAAGTGAGAAAAACGGTAACGTGATGGTGACAGTGAGGCGTGGCTCATTCAGAATACTCTGGCTTGTATGTAAGCAGGTATACAATACCAATGCAATACCAATATGATAGCTAATCCACATGTGGCCACTGAATGTGGGACCTGCACGTTACAAATATAATTTTCCTTTTAATGTAGTACGCTTGGTATGCAATTATCATAACTAGATACATGTTATAGATATACAACATATATTTATATATGTATATATGTCGGCAATGCCATTGTTTTATTATTCTTTGTTCACAATACATATAATATACTTTCGATTTCAAAACTTATGAAGCAATCAGAAACAACTATCTCAATTTTAAAATAATCAGATACTCTTTGTTAAAACCAGTCAAAATTGGGAGGTTGTTGGTTGAAATGATGATGAAGATGATGATGGTAAAGTGATATATTAATCTATATATATAATAGGACATAAATATTATAATTCACTTTTCTATGACATTTCTTATTTGACATTATATACTATATAAATTATTATAAATTAATGAAGTAATTATCTAAAGATCCTTACAGTCAATATAGACTTGGGTTTAAGGGGTCCCATACAACAACTCACGGGATCCAAGCTAACCTCACGAGCTCGTGGTGCACCCTGCTAATCAACAAACGAGGCTTTGGTTCCCACGTACCCGCACTGGGAAATGGCCCAAATGAATCCCTACGGGATCTTGTGGGAATCTTTGGGGAGGCTGCTTTCCAGCAGTGGACGTCCATTAACTGATGATGATGTATTAAAGCTGATCTCTTCGTTTATAATATAAAACAGGTTAACGTTTATGAGACAAACGGCTATATAGCAAACGACTACTGACTAGCAGTCATCAGTTCGCGCATCGCTTCTAAAAGGATGTTTGTAATTTAATGTGAGCTATAATTGTCAATTAATATGAAAATGAGGTCCACTGAAAGGATCAGGTTATATCATGGTGACGTATGACGTTGGTACTTGGTACCGTATCATGTAGGACTCCTGGTCGCGAATTGTAGGTTTAGTAATTAGACCTTTGTTTAGAAAGGTTAACAAAAGATGTTGAGGAAACAATTTTTTTTATGGTTTTTTATATAAATAAACATAGAGAATAATGATCTTGTTACTACAGTAATATGAATGACTACTATATGTTATTATTATTATACATTAACTATTATAATACAACGACAAAGTAATAGCGATGAGAAGTCTATTGTCAACGGCGCTAAACCACATTGTGGTCGTCACTTTAGACGTAAGACGTTAAGTCTCGTTATCTCAGTAATTTTACAAGCTATAGCTCCCTCCAAACCGGAACATAGTAACGTTTACACTATTGTTTACACATTTAAAATATAAAATCAAGTAGACACCATCCATTAACACTCCAATCAATTTGGTACTGAATCAGACATTTATTTCTGAAGATTATTTCACTGCTCCTATTCTGAATCTGATTGTCCAAAATCTGTCGATTGCAGGTTCCAATCCTGGTGTAGCGTTCAGGCCCAGGCCGGCGGACGGCGTGCTGGTGAAGATCACTGACGAAAACACCAGCAACATATATGTTAGAGAACTTAAAGAGTTCTTGAAACGTAAGTTGTATTACTTCTATAAGATACCAACTCAGGTTTCTCATCCTCTATATTTATAATAAAGAAACAGAAAGTTTAGGTGGTGGTAAGTGATAAGATCTACCTATAGCGATCCCTTATTTATTTATCTATAAATTAATAACTTTAATTTATTGGCAGTCTTTAGTAGTTACTGCCGCTTTAGTATCAGCAATTGGCAATAAAGACTGTGGCTATCTGATATATATATCATTGACTCTTTCATTGTAAGTGTAAGGTCCCAGCTGTGGGAATATTGAGATGGCTTATGGACAAATTATACTTTTGTTAATCTAGGTTCTTTACAAGTCGAACTATATATAAATATCTAAGGTAGTTTCGTTTTTAACAGCGTATCAAAACGATAATTGGTTCACCAAAAATCCGGGCTGCTCCGAGGCGGACAACTACGGGTTTCCGGACTCGCCGTGCTTCTTCATCAAGCTGAACAAGGTAGCTGGTTAGTGGACGGAGCTTTAAATGTTTTTTTTTCATACGACAAATCATGTGTGCGAAGGAGATCAAACTTAGACTGTGTTGTGATTTTATTCGAGTCCAATTCTTCCAAAAAATTTGTCTTTCATCTACTTTGGAAATCAAATATTGTATTCCGCTCTTCAATTTTTTTATCTTTTCCATGTCTCAAAAATTACAGTCGATCATATTATTTTGTGTTATCGCCATTATCGTCGAACAACTAAACCTTACCAATTTCGCCCGAGCTCTTATATGCCTCTTTGCAGACTTCTTCTCTTGATCTTCATAATTTGGTTTTCCCTGAATAAGCTGACTTTTACAGTTTTCTTTGCGAACAGATATACGGGTGGAAGCCTGAGTTTTACGCGGAGAATGCATTGCCCACAGACATGGGCAGCGAGCTAGTGGACTACATATCCACTCTTCAGCCTTTTGAGGTAGGCTGACATTGACCATACTTCTCAAACACGCCCTCACAGTAACTTAAAAACTTTGTCATCATTCTTACTTAACTACATATTTACCTAAAATTGGGAACCAGGAGAATCATATTACTGGGAATCTAGTTTAGACTTCGGGCTTCCAGATATGGACTCTTTATAATACAATTTTATGTTTAAATCATTGGTATAATATTTGTGACTATGCTTAAGCAGTCCATTTAATATTAAAACTGCTGGTACTCCGGATTTTCTGTCCCAAGATCATTTATTCACTACTCTGATGAAATGCTGGTGCAGGGATTGACTACCAGAAATCGGAAGAATATTCCATGATTTTCTTTTAAAAATGTTAAAAAGGAAAAGGGTCGTACACTGGGTTCCAGTTAATATCGTACTATTCTCATAGGGTGTTCGATGGAGAATGCTTCGAGCCATAACCTCCTAACCTATAATAAATTTAAGAATTTTTCATAAGACGATTTTTATTAATCGGTTTTTTATTTCAGAAGCATCAGATTTGGATCTCCTGCTGGGAGGAAAAGTCAAACAACACTAAGATAGAGTATCCCTGGGGAATGGGCTTACCGGGTAGTTTCTACCCGTTTCTAAACGAGGATGGCTACATTAGCCCACTCCTTCCCGTAAAATTGACGCCAACTGGTAACTAACACAATGTTTTTTTATTATTCGCAATGAAAATTCAAGATTAATAAAAGTTAGTAAAACTTTTGGAGTAGTCGAAGGTTTTGTATTTCAAAACTCTTCGATTAGATTTGATTAAGACGTTCACCTGATGACAAGTGATACGTCTCCCCATAACAATAAGGGGCTAGTTGGGATGATACACTGCACCTCATAATACACATTGTTTTGAGACAGGATGTTGTCTCGTTAGCATGATATTTTTTAAAAAAATTACAGTAAGAAACGAAACTTCTGCGGTGAGATGCCGGGCGTGGGCAAAGAACATTAAGTACAGCAAGAGTTTGAAAGAACCGTCCGGATACACCCGGATACAGCTGCGGCTCTCAGATGACACATCAGCGTCCGATACCCAATAACCGTTTGGATATTTTAGTAGACTTTAAGTTGTTATTGTGTTATAAATGCTGTGTCGTGTATCCGAACGTAATTGTATAATGTTCAAATGGAAGCCAAAATTGCGTCGTAGATGTGTTAGATTAGATTTCGTTTATTAATAGGTTCATTATGTTTTTTGTGTTAAAAATCACAGTCATAGATGTTAATTTAATTTCAATTACATTCTGTTACAGAGAAGCAAATTTTTTTAGTCAATTTTAGTAATTCTATTGTAACATCTATTAAATATGACTATTTAGAATTAATAATATGTAAATCTGCAAATGTTTTATAATAACTTGACCCCCGGGCACATACAACTCCTGACAAGTAGCGTAAAGTTACTACAGTCCTAACAAAAGATCTACATTTTCTTTCATGACTAAAGTCGAGGTATATTTTTTTGGGTCTTGGTGACCTTAATTCCAAATAAAAAATAAGTAATAAGTATTGATTATATACATAGTGCTTATTCATTGTCCCGCCTAAAACTTGAGCTATCTAAGATTGATT
This sequence comes from Troides aeacus, assembly GCA_033220335.2. Lineage (NCBI taxonomy): Eukaryota > Metazoa > Arthropoda > Insecta > Lepidoptera > Papilionidae > Troides > Troides aeacus. Next base: position 13,387,708 of record CM067271.1, read on the forward strand.
CCTTTAAGAAATAAGAAAAAGGAGTGTTCGTATACTATTATTTATTTAGTAATACATTATAATATATATGTATACATATATTGTACGTAGACTTAAAAATTATAGAAGTGTTTAGTATTAATTCAATCTAATATCTCGAAATTAAAAAAAATTACACTTGTATTGTTGGTCTCCTACAGTTTTAACTTCAAATGTTTTCACAGTAGATGGCGTTATTCTTAAAAAATGACAATTAAAAAATATTTGAATCGGTCTTTAAAAGTTTTTATTATTCATAGTCTTTTCTTTTATTTAAGTTTAAGTGATTCAAGTACGTATAAGAGTTTTTCTGTCATGAAGTAATGTGTTTGTTTGGTGTTTCATCTATGTTGTAATATCAAATAGTAATCTAGATCATAATGTAATTGACATACCATAAGAAGACAGGATGGCTAAAGAACTGACTCCTAATTCGATTGTTAATCTTCAGTTTGATATGAAGACGTCTGATGATGTTGCCGATAGAGGTATAGACTTTTGCATACTACTAAATAAAATACAAAAAACATTGGAAAATGAAACATAAATCGAAGAAACCAACAGCTCAATAAATAACTTATTATTATATTAATTTAAATGTAGAATATAACATTTTTTTCATATTCCATCGAGTGTTCTGCCTTTTATAGTAAATTACTATGAGCTCATAGACGTCGATCATTTGTCTCCCACACCAATCTCCACACCGGACTGTCTTATGCTACCCGTATCCGTTTCCTTTATCAAAACCTAGATCCTCTCTGTAGAAACCTTTCAGTATTACTATCGATACGCGAACCCCCCATGAGGATCTTACCAGTTTTCGAACATAAACACAGTAGTAAAGTATAGATTATTGTAACTATAGAAGAATAAATCTTAAGATTTTACATCTAAATATCTTTAAGCAAAAATTTGCTTAAAAATATTTGAGACGTCTGTATTTAATATAAGTAAATATCTTAGTGATAAGTTCGCCAAACGTTTCACTGTCCAACATTTGATATATATCCTACAAAATATTTTAAACGAAATGGCATTTGATCAAATGTTGGACAAACATTCATTGACCATTTCCTGATATTTGTACAAATCAATGTAGCTCAGTAAGATGGTTTCTAACCATGTTGTGTACCATAGTATATACCTAGTTGATGAATAAAGAATAAAAGAAATTCACTTGTCTTTTCTCTGGTGAAAGATGGATTATGAGAGTATCTGTTTACGCATCTCAGAACAGCTGGAAATCTTTCTTTTCTTCCTGCTGCTCTTTCCCCAGCTATGTGGTGTCGGCACAGTATGTATTTCTCTTTCACATCCCTCTATCAGCTGTCACATCTGAATTCACACTCTTCTCACACATATCATCTTTCACACTATCCATCCACAATTTCTTCGGTTTTTCTCTACCTTTACAACCATCCTTGTTCATTCTCATTACTTTCTTTGTTATACGCCCTCCATCCCTCCGCACAACACGCCCGCACCATGCTAACCTCTCGCTCCTCAATTCCTCTGTCACTGGAGTAACTTTCAGATTTCCTCTAATATACTCATTCTTAATTTTCTCCATCCTCGTCACACCGCACATCCACCACCGGAAATATTTATTAATAATACATATACATAATGGTGGTAGGTCTTTCTTGCTGGAGACCATCACAGCGCCTATTTCTGCTGCTCAACGGTAGTGTGCAAACATTACTGTGTTCCGGTTTGAACGGCGCTGTAACTAATATAATTACTGGGGTAACGATACTAGAAATCTTATGTCCTAAAGCGTCGAGCGCAATGTTGTGCAGTGTACACTCTTCTAAATAGCGCCACGTTGATATGGGCAGGCGTATTACCATCAGATGAACGTCCTGCTCGCCTAATCACTTAATGATATAAAAAAAAGCTGATATATTTAATAGTGTCCATTAATATTTGTGATAACGCCTTCAGGGTCCATTATTATCATAATATCTATCAGCTTATTGATGTCCACAGCTGAATCTGGCTATCTTGAAGGATGTATTTGCAGCAACACCTACTCTTGGCATGTTGCTTGACAATCACAGTGATAATTCTCTTCTTAGCCGCCTTTTGCGATACACTATGTTTCACCAAGTTTTGAGCTGATTGTTACAGGTACCAGATACCGTGTGGTGATATTGATGGTGGATGATGATGATGATGAGATGGATTTTCAATTTAAAAAGCTGTTACTTCGGATTTCCCACTACTCTCGTGTCCTATTAATTGAATCACAACATCAAGCGTTAGGCTTCAATCCAGTGTATCTCTTCCGGTGTAAGTCAGTGTTAACCGAGGGAGGCTACATTTGCAATGGGCGAGCTGGTGTCGGGCGGATGGAGGGCTAATTGGTGCTGGGCGGGGCGGGCGGCGCCGGATGGCGCTAGATTTGGGCGGATATCGGACCATAGAGTTTGCAAGTAGACTGGTACCATGATAGGATAGGATATTTTGAATAGGTTTTGGATTCCTTTGTAAGTTTGTTAAATAATGTAAAGGTTTGTAAAATTAATAATTAAATAATAGTGGGTCTCTGTTGCCGGAGATAATCTAGGCACTACCGCAGCTCCCATGGCAACCGGCAAACAGTGTGACAACGAACATAATGAGGTACCATGAATGCCCTTCCTAACTACCTCCATCCGTTACCATCTACCGTTACCGTTTACATAGCTTTGATGAATAAAAAAAATGTAAATAAAGCACAAAGTACTAGAGTTTAAAAGATTATATTAATCAAAATGAGCTACGCTTTTAATTCATTAAAAATTATCTTTTGTCTCCGGGAGGCTGTATGGGATTGGGAATTGAACAGTTAGCACCGGTACTTGTCGGGTCCGCGAGCGGCGGCTAGGCGTGGGCAACGCGTCAGTGCTACGAGCATCCCCGTGCAGGATGGGCGCCGACAAGCCTAACGGCCTGGTGAACTACTGCCGCCGCCCGCCCCAGCGGCCGCTGCTCCAGAAGATACAATACGCGATCTGGAATCCGGAGGAGAGGACCTTCTTAGGACGCACGGGAAGAAGATGGGGTATTTATATCAAAATATTTAAATAGCTTATGTTAAGTTATTACTTGTTTAAGAACTCTTTTATATCTACATTTACTAACTCTTCATCTACAAATGGCTAAGGATAAACTCTTGGTCCTATTTTGTCATGATGTTGAGTGACAATGAGTATGAAGACTGTTCTTGCAAACCAGCTCATCCAGAATACCCAATATCGAAATGCAACAATGCTGTTATGGATAAAATTAGGCTATTTTTTGTTAGGTACCTGGTTTCGACAAAAAGACCATCACCATCCGAACTCCAGTTAAGCATTTTTTAATAAACCTTCTTCTAAAGGTTTTCTTCTATTATTTAATAAATAATCGAACGACGGACTTGAACCTGTCAATGATCTGATTAACAAAGTCAGAATCAAAATATTATCCGTATTGGTCTTATTTGGACAGCTGCTGGATGCTGGCAGCGCAGGACCGATCGATGTGGGTATCTTTGAGGGAAGCCTATGTCAGCAGTGGATGTATATCGGCTGATGATTGATTGGCTTTATTTACTTTCGTAAAAAAACTTTAATCAAAGACTTCGAGAGGAACTGTTTTGGTTAATCTTTTATGAAGTGCTGTAACTTCAGGCTTTGTTTTGTTGGGAAAAATATACCTTACGATTGGGACCGCATATATTTGAAAGACATTTCAATACTGGTGGAAGATCGAAAATATTTATTTGGATACTGTTTTTTCAAAAATCTTGTCTATATAAATTTCTTAGATTTTATATGTTGAAAGTGTTTTTAGTAAAGTCTTTAATAAAACGGTTAACTATCATTGTTATCATTACAGCTTTACGATGGCAAATGATGAATATGACTCCCTAGATGGTGGAAGTATTTGCTGTAATCTTCTAATTTCTTGTGAGTCTGAAAACTGTTGATGGTCACAGGAAAAACTGTTTTTTCTTTGAAGTTATTTAATTTTTAGTTGCTTGGTGTAATCTTTAGTGTGTTTCGATGAAGAGGTAGGATGTGAAGAAGCGAACTGTGGCGGTGAAGCTCCCACCCAAAGTTAGAAATGATGATGAACAGAAATAATCTATTATAGATATAACACTCATCAACGTTAAAATTATATGTGACGGTAATAGTTTTATTGGAGATGTCGGTGACGTCACGAGCTGGATTTCACGTTCAGGCATTTGATGAATGATAAACACGAGCCTGCGAGCGTGAAGCGAACTGACCGAGAGAAAATGGCGTAGTTCACGTGGGTAGAACGTTTACGTTTGTTTACTGTTTATATATAACGTCTACGCGAAGGATAAATAGTTCACAATCTTCGATATTCATTTGTTAATCCATTTTATCTCAGGAAATATGTATAAGAGCATATGGGATATTAGCTTCATATAGAAATCTTAAGAAATCATCGTGCCTTTATACAGCTTCTTCAAATCCGGTGACAGCCTCTAGTACAACAAGCGTCCATTCTTCTTCTTAAATAGCCTTTGCATTATTAGTAGTGAACCTTCAGTCACCCTCGTAACATCCAACCTCTAGATCTTGGCCGTCAGATCTACCAATTGGTGTCTGTCACAAGCCGTGTGCAACAGTTACTATACCCTGATGATTTCAGTCCATCCGTATCATGTCCATAGGTTGCGGTTATTGGTTGCTATCAAGTATTTAAATTTTACTTACATCCTGTTAAAAAAGGATTGAGTTATTTTGATGAATTTATAATTTTATTGCTAATATTATATTTGACTGCAATATCTAATAACGATGATGATGCAGAACTTGACCATAAGACTGTTTATAACCGGAACATAGAATCAGTTTTCTGGCGATAAATTTCTAAAAGTACGATAAACAGCGATACGAGTTTGTAGAATCTTTCTAATATTGTATTTTGTGTGAACCTGGAAATGGAAATGAAACGACTGGAATTGCGTAGTGAACAAAGTCACAGGTATACACTAGTGGATTAGATTATAATCGGAATATATATCACATATGAGCAAAACCGCATACATTTGAAATTGGATACTTTGTAAGTGATCCAAATGACGATATATAGCGGTTTATGTACTGAATTTCAAGTGTTAAGTGGGCGTTATTAGATTTTTTTATACATTAAAGTTAGGGATATGGCTAGTGCCTTACAAGATGTTTGAAAGAGAAACGCGTGTCCACAATATAATAGCAGTTTAAAACAAATATCAGACATACTTTAGTTGAACATATCATTCGGTCTCCAGAGTATAGGCTGAAGAAGCAGATTGTTTTTAAAAAAACAAGCCTTAAATATCAAACAAAAGCTAGTACAAAGTGGGAGGATACTTTCAAGAAAGTAATAGTAGATAGCAGCATACACCTTGCTATATGTTATAAAGTACATGTACATGTTATAGATGTGTTTGTCTCATAGTTAGCCTTCTAGTTTATCCTCGCCTGTTTTGCTTACCGTAATATACAATAAGACTTGAAATTTGTTATATAATTTCCTCTCGGAGGTAACCTAGCGCTCCACAGGTGCTTTCCCATTAATAACCCTTCTACCTCCCTTTGGAAGGAATTCTGTAAAATCGGTTCTTTTATCATTATCATCATCAGCCGATAGACGTTGACTGCTGGACATAGGCCTATCCAAAAGATTTCCACTCGAATCCAATCTTTGCTGATCTTTAAATGGTAAAAGATCTTACTCAACCAAATTTTGAGTATTTACACCTAAGTTTCGTAGATTTGATGACTCAATGAAAAAGTGGATATATTTTATACATATATCTAGTACTGACATATTTAAAGCATCCTTTAACTAGTTTAGTTGTCAGGGAACACATACACCTATTATAGATAGGTTCGTGGATCATATACTTAGTAAAGATATATCGGAGACCACATCAAAGCTTCTCCTGGCTGTTCGTAGTTGATCGTTGTGTGCGTAAGTGATATCGACGTTTTACGATCGCTAAGTAAGCGTTAGATCGAATGAATCACGAAATCCGTACGCAGTCACTATTTTAAACATCGACCCGTTACAGATACACGCACACACACACACCGACATATTGAAATATTGGACGCATTTAAAATTCATATTTCACAGATAATTTTAATTTTGCATCACAGTTAAAAAGTATGAAAATAGTTTCATCATCATCACGGGCATGGGAATGGGCAGGCTTGGGCCCATGTCTTCTAACAAATGCGATCCTTAACATTCTTATAATAAGAGCTAAAAAACATTAATAAGTATACAAACTTATCGAGAACCTGTCGAAATGTTATGAGAGAAAAAAGATGTGATTTTTATCATTGGTTACTTCTTTACGATATGACAAAACGATCAAAACGTTCACCAGGTATTAAGTGAAATGTCTATCTCTAAAAACGCGGCGCTTGTTACTGTGATATAGACACCTACAGCGCCCTTCAAACCGAAACACAATTTGTACCTAATCATTAGGTCTCCAACAACAGAGACCCGTTTGTCAACCATCTTATGTCTTAAAGGGTGACCTTTAATATTGCGCAGTGTATATTATTATAATTATTGCCACATTTTTAATAAGTTTAATATATTTAGTATTTTATATTAAAAGTCTTTGTAATTTTTTTTTAATAACAATGTATACATATGATACATTCTATTTAATAATATATATACTACAATTATATTAATATTCATTTATTATTCAAAGTATATAAAAATTACAATAATTAATATAAGTATTTTTATTATATAAAAACACAATTAATTTTAATAACATTTTCCGATTCCCATCACTAATCATTATCGGTAAATGTCTACACCGGACATCACTAGCCATCGATAATGAACGGCCGCCGCGATAATTATCAGCTGACGACAGTTTAAACGCCGGTTACATGTTTAATACTATGTTAACACCTTAACCCAAGTGGAAAGGAGTATTTGGGTGAAATTATACCAGCCTTTGGAGTCTAATGACCCATCAAACACGTGTTATTTTGGACACTTTTTTCACTTATATAGAAGGACATTATGATGGTCATGTTATATGAAAATTGTTTTATATAATTTTACACCTTACATTTAGGGTTGATGGGGGTGTCTTATAAAGAAAACGATGAGAGATGAGTGATGCTATGGGAGAGAAGGATAGAAATAAATAACAACATAATACAAATTCTTTTTTAAAGCAAAATATATTTATAAAGCCTTTAATTCCTTATATCGAGAAGGGAAGAAGATAATTTAAATTTACTTTGTTGAAATGGATGGAAAAGAGGATTTGTGACAAAAAGAGGAAGTTCTGTATTAAGAGGAATAGGAATCCACATAAAACCAACTAATGTGTTATGTAATATCAAGAAAATGTAAATAGCCATGACGTTCTCTCCATCAAAGCAGTTTAACCCTGTACCGGATCCCTTTGAGCAGATAATATTACTCCAACCTTATGTAAACTTCCGACGCTATTATTACTAGTAAAAACTATTATTACTAGTAATATATTCAATGTGTATTTTATTATTTGTATCAATAGCTTTTAAATGGTTAAACCGGTTTTGATGTATTTATGTTATTTTTCGACGCGATGAGATGAACAGGACGTTATACGATGATGATATGCGTGCCCAAGACAAGGTGACGATAGTTAGGATGGTATACACAGAACCACACGCGCTCGTTTCCTTGAGATATAATAGATACTCGTTACCCCAGTAAATACACTAGATACAGCCCTTCAAACCCTTCTAACTAGAACACAGTATCTGTGCCGTCTGTCCGCTGCAATAGGCGCTGCGGCGTTACCAAAACGGTCTCCAGCAACAGAGACCTACCACCAGTAAATTTATTATTTACGATTAGTTAGTAGTTATTTACGAAAATGTAGCAGATATTTTAGTATTTATTTACGAGTTGTAAGTCAAAGGAGTTCGTTGTATTTAGATTATTTCTATAATTTGCGAAACGAACAAGACGTTTACCTCATGAACAACGTGACGCTTTTTAGGATGATGTGTAACACCACAATATGCTCGCTGTTGGCACACGATATCGTAATGTTAGTTCAATAATTTCATTAGTTACAGCACCCTTCAAATCGGACCACAGTAATTACAAACTGTTCGGCAGGACCAGGCACTGTGATGGTACTTATGTAAACTGTCTTCGGCGACAGAGATGTAAAAAGTTTAACGTTTCAATTTCGACCACACAAAGTGGTTCTGTCGTTTCGTACTATATTGATAATATTCTGGTTTCAACCGCGACCTCGTCAGCTAGGGCCAGGCACCAACAGAAATAGCGACTCCTGCGCAGCCGGTCACGGAATGTTTACCCTCGCGCCATAAACCGCGGCCGAAGCCGAGTACATACGCTGTTATTATTAGTGCGGGAATTGGATGTGGGTTACATGTGAACTCATGTAGCTCGTGATATGTTTACGGTTGTACCAAATGTGAGGATATCCGAGGCACAGGTTGACCCACTTTTGGTGATCAATAGTTAATCAATTAGTGGTAACCACTGTAGCGGCGTTGAGGAGTTGCAGTAGAATTCACGAAGACATTCTTTCTTAAGTCTTTTTGTGAACTTTCTATCGCAATTGACAACTATTAAGTTTTTTAACATTAAAACGGTTTGCACTCCACGGATAGTGGTGGTAGTACTTTCATCATCACTTAAAATTTAGTAAAGTTTGTCTTATATCGAGACTTGGGCAGTGCTTCAGTCAGTCCAGAGGTTCCAAATAGACTATCGATACATACAAGTGTTGCAGTCGCAGAACGAAAACGCCACCATGATAGTCCGTCTCCAGAACCAATTCTCGAAGGCCATCCAGCTGCAGCGAGGTGTCAGGCAAGGCGACGTCATATCGCCGAACTTTTCACAGCTGCACTGGAAGACGTGTTCAAGATTTTGGACTGGGAAGTACTTGGCATCAATATAAACGGCGAGTACACGACTCACCTTCGATGCGCCGATCATATCGTAGTCATGGCTGACACCCTGGCAAAATGCTCGATGACCTCTCTAAAGCATCTCAACGCGTGGGCCTTAATATCAATACGAAGAAAACAAAAATTGTGTCAAATGCCCATATTGTACCCACGTCAGATATGATTGCAGGTTCTACACTGGAAGTTGTTGACGAATATATTTACCTGGGACAAATAGTTCAGCTTGGTAAGTCAACTTTCAGAATGAGGTCAATCGAAGACTCGGCTGGGCAGCGCTCGGGAGGCTACGAAGCATGGTCTCGTCCCAACTACCGCAGTGTCTAAAGACAAAGGTCTTTAATTCGTGCGTGTTGCCAGTGATGAGTTATGGCACCGAGACGTGACTGCTTACAGTGGGCCAAGAGAAAAGGCTTCAAGTCGCACAGAGAGCAATGGAAAGGACTATGCCCGGGGTTTCGTTGCGTGACCGAATCAGAAATGTTTTATAAAATCCCAGTCACCTTCGTCTCAAATGTAATAGAAATGCTTTTATGTTATACACTAAAGAATCCATGTAGATCGGTGTATGAACTTACGGTTTTTTTTTTTTACGTAGTTGCTGAAGATAGGCGATGATAATTACTATCTATGAGGTTTGTAACGAAGAGGTCGAAAGCGGCATTGTTCTCTAGAAAGCCGACCACGACGACGATGTTACATAATATGCAGTAGAAGACTCAGAGATAGATCTCAGATATGGCGGGAAGATGTCAAGGTATATCGTGCATGCGATTGATGATGATGATGTCAGCGAAATGGATAATGAAAAGAAGAAAATTTGACACTGTTACCATCTAGGATATATATTTAGAAAGAGCGAGAAACAACCCTCGCTTTTATACGTTTAGTAACAGATTCTTGGCTGTGTGGAATATATTTCTTTGCTTTAACCATTAGGGGAAAATGTGACAAGTTGTCGCATTCATCAGAGTACTGCAAACAATATATGTGTCCCCGCGTCCGATGTTTGTGCTATCAGCAAACATTTGACATGTGACCCGCACTACCTTCGTTTGTCCGTGGCGATGGTTTGCAAATACAATTACAGCGGTCGACTCTGATCTACGTTCATCGAGTCTCTAATGTAGCCATTCTATACAACGTACATCATGAAACAAAATTATTTACACATTAATTTGAACTAGATTTTACGGATTCTATAAATCTATGATTTAATAACATGGACTATACCACCAGTTTGGCATCCTATTATTAATAAACTTAAATCAACCACGAAGCACACTGATAAAAGATGTCAAGACAAAGAGCTCATACTGAGTAGATTGGACTGTAATCAATAATTAAAAAAACTGGTACTCCGTGATGATTAAGATCAGGTAATTCATCCGCTCGTTCCTCTCGTCACCAAGATTGTTCGGGTCTATCGAAACGTGGGTACATATTTAAATAAACGCGATGGTTTGCAAATTTTAGTCCTATTGAAAGATCATATAGATTATATTTGATATGTTCAACGGTAATTTTATTTATATGGTGTATGGTACGAGAACTTACGTCTACAGGATCTCTGTGTTCTGTTACTTCAATAAAAAAATAACCATTAAATTTCCCGATCGACGTCACCTCGTAAAAGTAAATGGAGCAACCGACTTTAGGACTTAGCAACCGGTTTTATGTATTCACAGCGTTTGTACTTCAAGAGATGTTTAATGTTCAGGTATAAAACATCGATCTTTCTCTAGGGCCGGTACATTATGCCTGAGGATTGTGGTCAGCACTAGAATTGTATCCGTTTTTTTCCAGTGTTTCTCTTACGACAGTAAAGAAGTTGAGAGATGACATATAATCTAATCGTTTTGTAGTAAAATACTAAACATCATAGTCATCCATCGTCAAAAACCATTGATGGTGCTGATGTGAAATAATATAAATCTTTGATGTAAACTTATAGTAAATGGCTAATTCAAAATTATTATAAAAGATTATCAGGATGATGTTCGATTGACGATCTAGTGATCTAAAGCACATCACATCAGCATGCTTGTACATTTAGATCTTGTAACAAGCAAGAAAGTAGAAGTGGATAATTAAGATCCTTTCCAGCGTATTGACAAATGGTATTGATTCTCCTCGTAACAAAACTGATCAATTCCCATCATTGGGTACAATAAGTGGACCGTTTAAGTAATCAAACAATCTTGAGACATCAACAGAACTGCCACGATTTACCTATTTTAATTTTAACGCGGAGACATGGCACCTCATCACCGAAGGGGTCCACCAATTCAAAGTAGCATAGCGAGCGTTAGAGAGAGCTTTACCTGACATTTCTCTAAGGGACAAAATCCGGAATGGATAAATTCCATGTAGAACTAAAGTTGTCGACGTAGCTCTCGAAATCTGAAAGCTGATGTGGCAGTGGACCAACCATGTCTGTCGTGTCAGTGATGGCCTATGGGGGAGGAAAGTCTTGAAGTGCAGGCCGCGTATAGGTCGCATAAGTGCCGGATGCTCACCCTCCAGATGGACTGACGACATCATCAGAGCGGCGGGTAGACATTGGGGAAGGCGTCATTATCTTTATCAACCTTTGTTTATCCAGCGGTGGATAAACAAAGGCTGATAATGATGATGATGAATTTCAACAGTGATCTTAATATTTGAATGATGTACATCCAATGTATCCTTCGAGCGTTTTAACATGAGTTTATTTACAATGTTCATCTATCGATACAAAGGAACACCGCAATAGTGTACCCCTAGCGCGTGTAGGGTGGGGGTGCCGCCGCCCAGCGCCTGTTCCAACAGTGACGCACCTTGGGAGAGGCTTCGCTGATAGCAATAATGAAATTGCTCCATTCACTTCGCCAGCGGCCTCTACTTGTTGATCCAATTACCGTTCAAAGCGGAAAATTACTAGCGAGTGGTTTTTTTTTAATGGTAATGAAAGTAACCTTATACTACAAAGCGACGATACGATATCGACTGTACGGATAGTAACCTTTGCTCATAAAAATGAGGCGTAGACATTAGTGATAGTATATAATATCTATTGATTATCTGAAGATCGAAATAGTTTCCTGCAATACATCAGTTTCTTGATGGTGATTAATTGGCAGTAGACTTATAGCAGCTAAGAGCGATGCGGTGCGGTGTAAATATATCGCGTTGGCTTAAAGAGTTATGAGAGTTTTGAGTGATTTTAAAAGCATCAGACTCATAGTACAGTCAGCGTCTGATTCTGATTCACCATTTTTGAATAAACAACAGAGGTCAAATATAGTTAGTGATAAGCACTGAGATTCTTCACACCATGATGAAGATTAGTTTTTCTTTCGGTGATGAATCAACATTGAAAGTAAAATATAATCCCATGATATTGGAGATCTATGGGGGAACCCTATGTTCAACAGGGGACGTCTATCTACTGATAATGATGGTGGTGGTGACATTCATTACAATCTCACCCTGATATTATAGTGTATTCGTATCGTTTTTCTATATTTAGTAGTCTAGCGCTTCACTACGATCCAGCATGAGGGAAAACGGATATGTAATCTAGGTCGTAAAGCGCATAGTCTAGAAGAAGCCTATTCACTCTCCTCTTGAAGTATAGGTCACAAAGCAAGTAGAAACTACTCCTTCTCTATAATTAAATCATTGTTCTATTGTTTTTAGGACATTCAGAGGGTAGGATGGCGTTGAAGATATTCTTACCTGTCTCAAAGGAAGGAATATCAGTTTGATATTAATATTAAAAGTCCTTCTTCTTTTATTGTTTTCTCGTCCAAATCATAGAATATTTTTTATAATATTAATAAACAATCTTAAATATAGAAGAAAATTTCTTTTATTTTTCCAAATGAACGCTTGAAGAAAGGTGGAAAAGTTGTTCCAGCAAACTAATCTACAGGTTCTAGGGAAGATCAATGAAGAAAAACTATAGGAGTTATTGTATTGTTTATTACGAGAGAGAAATTTATCTCAAACATAAAGAAGAATACTTCAACTAAATTGTAATTAATCCTTCTTTTCAGGTGTAATTGGTTTGATCTATTTGGTGATGTACATTTGCATCATCATCTTCTTCTCCATCTGCATGTGCGGGCTGCTCGCTACAATGGATGATAAAATACCTTACTTCACACTGGCTGACTCCATCATTGGTATGTAGTTTTAGTAGTCAATCTATGTTAAATGTTTTATTTGCTAATAACTACAAACAATTTCTAGATTATTGGCAATTCCAATAATATAGAAATGACTAGAAATTATATAAGACTAATATACAGGAGAAACTGTTTTAACGATCTTTTATTTTAAAACATAATCTACAATACGGATATATGTTTAGATGTCCTTACTACCCACTACCACCTCTATGTCCTCAGCGTATCATTAATAGCATCTAATTCTAAAGGAAGACCAGCAGCTCTCTTAGTTATTTTTTTATTCTACGAAGCGACAAAACGAGTGGGACATTCACATGATGCTAAGTGATACGTATGGCCATAACAAAGTGATGCTTTTTAAGATGTTATAAACTGTACCACATTGCGCTCGTCGCCTTGAGGCATAAGTTGTTAGGATGTTAGACTCCTTTCAAAGCGGACATTATTTGCATATTAAGGTTTGACAGCAGAAATATCCAGAAATTTAAAGACCTATTTAGACAGTCTCTGACAACAGAAACCTATCACCATTAGACATCATATATCAGTAGTTATGTATGCCAAGGTTTGTGAGTACGGCTGTTATGGTGTAGCTTATTGTGAACAAATGTCAGAAGGTTGACTAGCAATTAAAATTGCAGGAGTAACGTGACGGTACCATATAAAGGAGTAACATGAGATAACCTTAACAATTCCAGGGGATAACCCCGGCATGGGCCACAGGCCGCTGGTATACGAGGAGGGCGCCCTGATCTGGTACAACGCGGCCAACGCCTCACAGTACCGCAAGTACGTCGCGAACATCGAGGAGTTCCTCGCGCGTGAGTGTACCGGATATGTTTTATTGCACAGTATTTTTACGACTCCATGCAAACATATGTGCGGAACCATATCGAAGTGTATAGATCCATAACTCTGTTACTGTGAGGTCAGATGTAGTATTTACAGACCGAATAGAAGTAATTCCTTTGCATCATGAATATTTTCTGCGAGACGAGGGAAAAGATCAGCTGATGGTTATTCACAATAATATGGTTGTGTTATGTATCATGTTTCTAAGTTATACTTTGTTAAGTATAATCTACATGATGGTTAAGTTTACTCTAGTTAAGTAAAAAAGATCTTAATTCTAAGTACAGTAATGGACTTGAAGTAAAAACCTAATTTTAGTTAATAAACTTAATTAGTCAATTGCTAATTAACCAGTGTTGCCCAGAGTAATACCATATACCATTTTTATATAAGCAGGATACTAAATTCATATTGTATTGTCCAGCTTACGAGAACAAATCTCTGTTGGTGACGAGGGGTGAGAACCAGCGGGAGTGCGGCGACATGAAGCCGCCGAGGGCGGAGGTCTGCGCGTTCAACACCAGCTTGCTCGGGGACTGCTCCAAGGAGAACGGCTACGGATATCCGACTAAAACTCCATGCCTGATCATCAAGCTGAACAAGGTGATGTAGGGTGCAATAGGAATAAAAAGCCCAATTTTTGGTTTCTTGGTAATAGTTTTTTTTTTTTTTTTATTTTTTTTTTTTCTTTTTTATATTAAAAAAAAAAAAAAAAAAATCTTGGTAATAGCCGCTGCAAAATTCATTACCATCAGATTATATAACAACAGATGAGCAGGAACATTCTGATTATGGTTCTAATGGTGACTATCATGAGGTCATAGTTATAACCTTGAACCTTACGATGTCTCGATCTATCTTCGATTTTAAATACCTACTCTTACAATGGGTCCATAGTGATAATTGCACACCACTAGACAGTAGCAACAAGAGACCGGCAGGAACATGGTGAACTGATTACCAACCCTCAATAGTTGGAGAGGCACTTTAAGAAGAAGACAGTGGCGGAAGTAGACGATGCGTAGATAACCAGAAGGTTGTAAACACAGTTACTGTCAGGAATGAAGTTCTATTATAATTGAAATGTGTTTTAGATTTTCGATTGGAACCCAAGCTTCTACGAGGATCCGGACAAGCTGCCACCGGAAATGCCTCCCGAGATTCGAAGGTACATCAACACAACCACCACGCCGCAGGAAGTGAGTGTAATAATACATTTATGAACATAACAATGCAATGACATGTCAAATTCTAGAGATATTTTCTGTCAACAACATCAGCAATATCATCAGGTGAATGTTGTTATCATCAGGTGACTACTTGTTCATTCTTATATTCCAGCGTCGCAAGGTGTGGGTCTCGTGTGCGGGCGAGCGGCCGGCGGACGTAGAAGCATTGGGCCCGTTAAAATACTGGCCCTACCCCGGCCTGCCGGAGACCTACTTCCCATACGATAACACACCTGGTTACCTCAGCCCGCTGGTCGCCGTACAGCTCTTGAAGCCCACGCGTGAGTCGATACAGATTAAAACAATATAATATATGAACCATATCCAGCTGTGGACGTCTGTCAGCCGATAATGGCGATGACGATGCTGAGTACGGTACATAAATGTAAGATAATTTAGGAGACATCAGCTAATGCTAGATTGAAAGCTCTTATTGTTATATTCTGGGGAGATTGGATGGTTCCACTACTCTATGGGTTCCCAAGGTGGATGGGAAAGCGTGCACGTGGTAGACAGTGGAAGAAATGATATAAAAAGAGTGGATCAGGTTTAAATAGCATCAGTTAAAAAGAATGATTGAGGATCGAATTGGTTTTTTTCAATCTGATCACCAAACTTCAGTTTGATGAGGGAACCTGATGATGATGATAAATACCGCAAGACAGAAATGTATAGATTGCAAAAAAAATAATCTATAATACTTCTCCTTCGCAGTGCACCAGATCATCAACATCCGGTGCCGTGCTTGGGCGCGCAACATTCGCTACACGGAAAGTCTCAAGGAGCGGCTCGGTTCCACCCACCTGGAGATCATGATCGATTGAACACCTGCTTTTAAGTGATCCAGCAGTTGTAGTATAAATCACGGACACTTGATGTTAAATGTATATGTTCACTTATTGCTTGTCCACAAAACCGCGTAAAGTGTGGTGATAGTATTCATATCACAGATCAGAGGCAAGGTCTTGAAAGGACTCCATACCGTATTTAAACTATATTCCTTTAGAAGTTAATTACTTCATCTATTATTTCTTTAAATAGACGTTCACTTGATTTTGAGTGATCAGCGTTACTCGTAAATATATAACATAATGATCTTAAAGTTATACACTAGATTCATATTGCGTGGCTGTCATCATCAGTGTTGCCTCTAAACCGGAATCCGGTATTGTTTTCATGTTTTTTTTTTTTTAAATAAGTAAATGTTTATCACTTGTTGTGCCTTATAAATAGTGTTCATGTCATCTAAAATGATGATGATGAAATGTAAGATGTCACACATTTCGTAGTGATGTGCCTTAATGTATCAGTAGTGAGATAACTTCAATGTATATTAAGTAATTAATAATTATGAATGTACTTAACTGCGACTTGACGCAATGCTGTGATCATCCAGTCACTGCCGGCGTGCTGGTCAGGGTTGGATCCTCGCACCGTACAGAGTCTGTGTGATATGTTTCGCTGAATATATATCGTGTTATCTATGTGTGATATTCCTCGCAATGTAATTATGTTTGAACAAGTGTTTCTTTTTTTTTAATTTAAAGTTGTATCTGTATCTTTGCCGTATCACATACTAGCTGTTCCACATCCGCTTTGCTGTCAGTAATATAGAATTAAATTTGAAATATGGACTCGAAATTTGTCTGGGCCCCCGGGACCCTTACCCCTTATTAAAAAACCAATTCGGGGTCCCTTTCGCGGAAGGGATTTATCAAAATTCATTCTTAGCTGACCTCTAAATGGCAGAAGCAGTCTCTCTACTAAATTTCGAGTGTTTACGTGTAACAAATTCACAAATATCATGATGACTCCATAAAACACTGGATATCTCATGAATAGTTATATGAATAAAACATATTTTATTTTTTATACAAGCTACAGGGATGAGATACTAGATATCAATACTAGTTAATGACTAAAAGCGCGCGCATCACATGCAAAATACTTTAAAGTATTCATTAATTTGAAGTTTTATTAATATAATAGCTACTGAATACTTTAAAGTATTAAAAGTATTTTACAATATATGACTAGTTGTGAGATTATTATGTATCGCGTAGTTTTTACTATGCTTGTACTCTTTACGAGTTGTGAGTAATGTGAACGAGTTTAATTAATAAAATACTTCAACGAAAACCGAGAAAATTAGAGTAACAGGTACTGAAAAATTTATTCGTCTTATACTATTAATATTACTCTCCAACATTTATATAATTTGTATAAAATTGAATTTTCCATTTTGTATTTGTAACAGTTTAAAGAATTTGAAAACCTAGTTTCTAGACCTAGTATTTAATGAAGATCCAAGATAAGTTTATAACTACAAATATATTATATTAGAGATACTTTTCTATTTGAATACAAGATATATATCACATGCAAATATGAAGTTTATTTTTAGATGTTTTTTTTCTTCATTATTTATTGCGTGATACGTTGTGTGGGTGTTAGTTGATGAACTGTATGTTTACACAATGCTTAGATGTTATTTGTAATAAATTTATTTAAAAGAAACAAATATTTTTTCATGACAATGGCCTCTTGAATGAAATACCTATTTACTTAGCTTCAAATATCCAAAAGTTTAACATCCAAACTACTATTAAAGAGAAGTAATTAATGATGGAAAGATTCACTTATAAAAGTTCCAGCGGCGTCTGGTGTCGATATTCACTACTGGAGACTTGTGGCTTCATCACTATTGAAAAGGCGATTAAACGAAGGACTAAATTTCATTCAACCCACTGGATGGATTCAATATTACAGTGGTTCTAAGCCTATTGTCATTTAAGGGATGATCATTCATTATTATGATGTATGAGGGGATTTTAAAACGTGCGAATGTCACGTCGACCTGTAGAGAATATAATGAAGTCACCGCGATAACAACTAATCGAAGTTTAAGTACACATTACCTTCACTTGAAATAATATATAATAACTTTTAAGTTCTGTGTAATGTACCTTTATGAATTGCAGGTCTTGAGAGAAAACTATCTATGTAATAAATACGTAAGAAGATTACTAGGATAAGGTGACAAATATAGTCTGAAATTCTCAACAAAGCTTTAATAAATACATAACACTATCTCTATCAGAATTTTTATATATATTGATTGCCTAATGATTCAGTTTGTTAAGTTTGCTAATAGATTTTCTTAATCAAAATTATGAAAGAACAGTTAACAGAACCAAATAACGAAAATACAATGGTTGTTATAAAGAAAAAACTATTTAAAATCATAATATACAACAATATGTATCTTTGGTGTATATATATATATATATATATATATATATATATATACCACCATAACCTATATACTTGATAATATGTCAGATGTTGCATATTGTTTTTGAACAGTGCTTCATGACAGATGAAACGAAAGATACAAGAATTTGAGTGTTTTTTTGTGTTATAGTACTATTTTTTTTTATTTTTCATTCTAGTGTAATAACATATAATATGTTATCATTCATACATAGTTTATTAAGATTTACATCGATTTTAAATATTGTAGTACAAAGTTCAAACGGGGTTCTCCTGTCCTATGGATCTATTGGTTCTCATTAAATATTTTCATTGTATTTTTCCATATCAATGATATGTTTTCCATATGTATATAACAATAATAGATAATATAATAGATACATGTGTAAAATAATATTTTTGTGATAACGATCTCGTAAATTTGCTTGTGAAAGTAATGGCGAATGATTTTTCGTGTTGCCTTTCGGTTACAGTTTTATAGAATTCCGATTTATACACCTAGGTTTGTGCTGCGGCATGGCTGGGCTAGGCTTCTTGGTGCTGATGACTATTCGATCATGATCTCGATGTGCACGGAGCCCATGCCCTCGTGCCGGTCGTACACAATGTTGTGCGCCCACGCGCGGCACTCTATGTTGATTAGCATTCCGGCTGCAACGAGAATTAGAGAAGCTTCTAATATAAATTGATGATTAGTATCATTATTATGTGATAACCTTCTTTTCTTTCATCTAAACAATACAAACTTCATTAAAGATAACTTTGAACTTGTTCGTCAGTCCTTTAATAACTATTATGAGAGTTTCTAAAGGGGTTGGATAAATAGAGAAAGATGCAAATGGAGGTTTTAACACTCTTTTTAATAAGTACTTTTTGGTCACTAAAAAACCGCGATATTTTGAAAAAAAAAATAGACTGGTTTCAGTACTCATTTGACTCTTTTCTGAGTTTTGCACTCTTTCGTTTATCTGTGATCAAAATTTGGCAACAGCAGCTCTCTTTACATCGGTGTTTCATACGAAATAGCAGTTCACACAGCATCATGCTGAGTTCAATGCTTTATTGTACGTGGTAGAAAGAGCAACGATAATTACTATTTATATACAATAAATAATTTAATATATAATAAATTCTTACTCTTCGGTCTCTGTAAATGCACAGCTACGAGAGGGCTCAGGTAACCCTCCTGGTTCGTGTAAGGGAAGTAATAACCGGGAAAGCCCCTGTACGGCATATATTGTATAGGCCCGATATTCTCACGATCCGCCGGATTTTCCCCTTGACACGACACCCACACCATGTTCAGCTGGGGCAATAAATAAAATCCATATTTCTTAATATCTGATTAAAGAGAATCAAGATGAAGGTAGAGGTAGATAAAACTGTAAAGATAATATGTAAGATAAATATGATTTTGAAAGGAAAATTAATAAGTCAACTGCCCGAAAAAGATAAAGTCAGAATAAAGGTAGGAAAAAGAAGATACAATCACCAAGAGACTACATTGTAGTTGCAAACATTAAAGATCAATCGATACTCCCTTTGGCATATGTAGCTATATGAGAATTCAACAGGCTGTGAAGCTGGGTCTATGAGCCCAGTATCAGATGAGCTGTAAGAGACAAAATGACTACCAAGCGCTCAACTTCAACAGAGAATAGAGTATAAAAACCAGAGGTTCAAGTTATAGTATCATTGGTTAAAGTTATTTTACTTTAACCAATGATCAGGGTTACTGTGTACTTTGTAAAAGAGTCTACAGTTACAGCTTTGGAGATGCTGAATACATAACAATCTTGGTGAAGATGGGTATTAGAACAAGAAGATAAATTGTAAAACGTTATAGATCGACTCCATCAATATTTTTCTGTATTGTATATTGCTATAGCTTTAGTTTCAAATCGCTCGTTATTGCGGAAATAGTTCCGTCTCCTTTTTATTGCAACAATGGAGACCTGATATACTTTAAAATATGCTCTGTATTGACAAAAGTCGCTGTGACCCGATTTCGTATCATTATGCTCGCACAAAACTATCCTCTTTATATTCGCTTCTTGAGAATATTCTAGACTAAAGTATGAATAGTTTTTGTGAATAACATTTTTGTATTTTTTAATCTCGCCTACATTTCCATTGTCTACATATTGAAGTGATATAACAGCTTTGTACTTAAGTTTGAGAGTGTGTACAGTAAATATTACTGTTCCTTAGTAGGATAATATATTGTTTAATTGTCGCTGTGGATTAAGCGGTAGAGATAAATTAAACTCCTAATATCTACCATCATCAAAGAGGATCGTGTGAGCGGAACTAAAACTTACATAATTCTTATCGTACGCGGTCATGTTTCTGATGTGTTGCTTCAAGTCATCAGGCATCGCTTCCGGAAGTGTGTCGGAGCTGTTGTAGAATACTGGCTTCCAGCCGAAGATCTTGTTGAGCTTGAGGAAGACGCACGGTGTGGACTTCTGGTAGGCGAAGCTGTTATCCTCGACGCAAGGCCCCCAGGCGCTGATGTCCACGTCGCACACTTTACCCGAAGGCGCCGGGAGTTTGAAGTCGCAGTTGTGGATGTTCTGTCCAGCTCCGGCCTTTTTGCCATCACGTTTGTAAACTGCAGATCCAATTTTATAGAAGGTTGTCAATCCTGTCATACTAAGTTATTTTATTTTTAAAAATAGTAGGTGGTTATAATTACCATTCAAAAAACTAGACAACTCTTTGACCCAGAACTGGTAGCTACCAGGATCGTTTCCCTTGTACCAGATAACGCTGCTAGCGACTTCCGGCGGTGTGGGTCGAAAGCCGAGGCCGGGGTTTGTGCCAATGATGCTGCTCTCCAGCTGCCACTTCGGTTGGCGAGCATCGAGCAGCTGCAGGAAGGTCCACATGCAAATCGCCACAAGGATTGCGAGCGCCGAATAAAAGATGAAGTAGAACAATGCTATCTTAGCTGCAACAAAAATAATTTTCATTTCTAGATAAATATGTCTTTCTTGCAGCTGAATGAGCTGATTGTTTACCTAGTAACACGGAAAT
Organism: Troides aeacus; assembly: GCA_033220335.2. NCBI lineage: Eukaryota > Metazoa > Arthropoda > Insecta > Lepidoptera > Papilionidae > Troides > Troides aeacus. Next base: position 13,409,266 of record CM067271.1, read on the forward strand.
CCCTTGTTCTATTCTGAGACCACATGATGCGAAGGTTGTTTGGGTTTTTTCAGAAATTTAACTACAAATTATGTTATTTGTTAATCTACCGTCGTTCTTATAAGAACTTGGAGATTTTGGGTGAGGGCACTTCAGCATCAATGATCTCATTGACATTCAACACCATGAGAAAATTAAGTCAAATTTTAGTCTTTATAGGATTATCTGAGCTCATTATTATCGGTTTAAGCGATATTAAGACCTTTATAGCTTATATGTTTAAAGGTATATTGTTAATTCTTAAATTAAATGTTAATGCATCAGAAGCCTAGTCTTATCATACGAACTAGTTCAGGCCGGTCCCGATCTGCAGTAACCCGTCGCAACCATCGCGGCATCCTCGGCAGGATGTGCCAATGAGCTCATTGCGTCAATTCGCCGTCGGCACGGCTTCCGGCCGCACTCCCGCCTCTTGCCTTGCGATGCTGCCTCGCGGTCATTAATAAGTGAACACGGGAACCGTTTTTGAGAAGGAATTAGTTTTGTCTACTACCATATCCAGAGTCCACGCATCCGGAATTAATGATTTGTGATCCGTATTAAGCATGAACACAGTATTAAATACTGTGGTCCGAACCTGCTTAGAATAAAAAGAACTGCTGCTAGTTGAAAGATCAAACTAATCATAATCTGTGCCTCATTCAAACACTAGAAGTCCTTTTGTCTCTGGGTTTAAGCTTCATCGTGATGCTAGATCGTGGGTTTAAGCTTCATCGTGTGATAGATTTTATACTCAATCAGCTTCAAATACCAATAACAATACAACGTGAATTCAGCTATTATGAGAGGCAGAATAAAAAGTAATCAAACTCAGGAACGGAATTCAATAGAGTCGCATACAATGGGCCTGGGTACTTGATGTCTTGTCTAAACACCAGTTCAAACTGGATGAATATGAAGGCAAATTTCATATCTATATAAGAACCAATGGAAATATCATCATCATCAGCAACCGATATACTTGCAAGGATCTTTAGGTGCTCTCCGGGCTGCTAAGATTTCGATAAATAAGAACAAATTGAATACGGTTCCGGTAGACCTGCTGCACAATATTATGTAGTAGTTCACGAAACTCACACCAGCTGGAGGCCGTCCTGCCGCAGAACTGCTTTGTCTTCGGGTTCCATATGAAACGCTTCGCCTTCTGCCCTGTGGTCATTGGCGGCTCCTTCTCCCTGTAGTACAGGTTGAACCGCTCCAAGCTGGTCAAGTCCGAGGGTCGCTTCTTCACCGTCATGTTTAGTTTTAGACTAATGTTCGACTTTTATTTGCTTCAGGAGACCTCCCTAAAACATTTTTGAATTTAGTATTTTGATGAAAAATTATTGATTAGAAAATGGATGTTTTGGTGGTGTATCTTCAAGGATCGTACCTGATAAATCAGTCCAGTGCCGGTGGGAGGACGGCGAGAGAGTGCGGCGCACGCCGACTGCGCCCGCGCACTCCGCCCGCGGCGCCGCAAGGATAATGGGACGACCTTATGCCACACTCACGCAGACTACGAAAACTTATAGTAATCCTGGATGTCAATTTAAAGTAAATTTAAATAGTTTTCTTGGTCACCCTGCCAGGTGGGGATGATCTAGGACCTTTCATTTATCAACTTTAATGCCGTGATTTTTTGAGAAAACACACTTCCTAATGTTTCCATTACTGATATTTAGACCCTGAAAGGAAAAAATTCAAGCTATTAATCCACTATATCAGCTAAGTGCGTGCGGTCAAGTATACTTATTGTTATTTACTTTACTGGAAACTTAAACTCCGTGGAATTGAAACTACTCATCTTTGAGCTGTTTACCTCGATATTCACCCACATTTACAGTCAGACCTCTTTTGTTACTTATTAGTGTATCTGTACGAATAATCTAACAACCTAACAACAAGTAAGATCGTCTTGAGAATATCTACACTAATGTACACTTTACCTTATTAAGTTTTTACTGAGTCATTATCATTATTATCATTATCAGCCGAAAGACGTCCACTGCTGGACATATGCCTCCCCCAAAGATCGTTGTTGGAGTTCATTGAGAGGAATTGGGCCGTACTCCATCACGCTGGCTCAGTGCGGGTTGGTGGGTAGTCAGAGCCTCGTCTATTATTCAGCAGGGTGCAGGCGAGGTTGACTTGCGCTCCGTAAGATGTTGGGCGGAACCCTTCACATATACACTATTAAGTAGTAAGGTTTAATGAAATAAGGGTGTAAGGGTTCCCGCACAGTAGCTCACGGGACCCAAGCCTCTCTCACCTGCTCGTGGTTCACCCTGGTAATCAACAAACGAGGTTTTGGCTCCAACCAATCCGCATTGAGCAAGCATGGTGCGAATTGGCCCAAATCCGTCCATAAGATTCCCTACCCGATCGATGTGGCAATATTTGGATGAGGCCTATATCCAGCAGTGGACATTTATCGGCTGATAATGATGAATGAATTACTACAGTAACAGAACTTGCAAAACGTTGATGAAATATGATGAGGAATATGCAGTGTTGTGTAAGAAGCCCGTCTTATTGTGAGCATCCTGCTAGTCAGGTGGTTTCCATAAATAAAGATATGTCAATAGTTGCATAACGTCGTCCATTCGCCCCCTCATGCGCGTGCGCTAGTAGTAATTCGTCACCTCGTCTTCATGTCCTTATTTATCAGCGAATTTGATTTGATAAAATCTTCATTTTGTTCAAGACCTTCACCACCAGTCGATGGATGTCCACTGCAAAACATACATTTTCTTTGAGAATCTCCATGTCAATCAGTCCTACTTCGCCTGCCTCCAGCGCCTTTCCACGTTGTGGAAGGTCTTCCAGCACTACCTCTACCTTTAATTGATTAACTTCTTATATTAGTTATGGACCTTCGTAACGCAGCCAATAACCGCTACTCAGATGAGTACTCTGTAGATACGAAAGTCTCTATTCATCATCTGGCACCAAGTCAGCTGCTAGGATACTAACAATTCCCACTAAAAACCACATGCCACATCACCATTCACAAAAGGTGATTTTGAGAAGAGAAGGTGACAAGGATACAAGTTACCTTTTCTAGGACGGTGTTAGAGAAGCAGGGTATTAGAAGGTTCAGCAAGTTCGAGGACGATACTTGAATTTTTACACCCCTCTCACTCTAAAATACATGAAGTCGATAGTTATGTAAGCGTAGTATATGCAGCGGGAATTAAATCTCACCGTCGCGGCGGCCATACCGCAGGAAACGGTGGCGACGGCAATCAGCTGCTTCCGGTCAGCGCGTACGCGTCTATTAGCCACAGTGCGGTCTCAAAGGACCTCGCGAGCCCGATGTTACATGTAACCTGCTGAATGGTGAGCAATCCTCGAGGACATCAACATTATCACAGAATGTAAATTCTATATGTATTTTGATCATCATCATCATTGTCAGCCGATAGACGTCCACTGCTGCATGGCCTTCCCAAAAATTCCCTCATCAATCGGTCCTCCGCCGCCCCAAAAGTCGTTTTTGGGGTTCATATGGGGGGATTGAGCTTTTTCCTACCACACTAACCCAATGGGGTTGGTGAGTCCTATACGTATGTTGATCGCCTTTATTGTTTTTTATCTAATTAAGCGACCAGACGAGCGGGATGTTCACCTGATGGTAAGTGATACGGTCGCTCATAACAACGTGACGCTAATTAGGAAGATATAAACTGCACCACATTGCGCTTGTCGCCTTGTGGCATATTATTAGTTCTTCTTACCTCAGTAATTCACTAGCTACAGCACCCTTCAAACCGGAACGCAGTAATGTTTATACATTTCTGTTTGTCGGCTGCAATAGGCACTGCGGCGGTATCTACCCAAACGGTGTCTAACCAGAAACCAGTAACCCTCTTTAGGATCCTCTGGTACGACAAGCAGGACAGCGATGGCTATCGAGAGACCCACCAGCCGTAAATAATATATGTTGACTGTTGGAGACGAGCGATCGAAGTGTAATTATGTTTAAATTTAAGCGGTTGCAGGAACCGGGGCGCCTCCTCGCGGCACCAGCTCGCCAACGGTTTCCTGGAAGAGCTCCGAACGGGGCTGACGAAAAACAAAGAACACGAAGGGCGCGGCTTTAGGTTGAGCTCACACTGCACCGCACCACCTGAAATTAACATCCTTGATGTCAACTTAACATGGTGTTAAGTGACAATGAGACCATACCTGGTGAAGAGTTCTCGTCTAATGTACTCCTGCTCCCGTATGATAGTATAGGAGACTGTTATGGAGGCAGATCTTTAATGGTGGGAACTAGTAAGGTGGATATCAAAAAGTCCTTGCCAAGGACCTCCGTGTTGCAAGCCATTTCAAGGATATAGAATATAGATTTTCATATCAGGATGATCTTTTGGTAAATAATAGGATTGCTTATAACATTGCATTAGTTAAGACAGACACCGCTCTTTGAAAGTTGAGGCTTCGGTGATACGTACCCAGATAGATTCTGGGGGAAACTCATGGTGGAAGGCAAGGTTATGCTGGATTTGTACTTACTACAACTTCTAGGATAGTCATCCTCAGCGCGCTGCCAGCGGCTTTGGAATCTTTTTCCAGATGAACCTGTGCCCCTCTACAGTACGTCTAAGATACTTAGAGGAACCTCCCTCAGCATCTTCTCTATGACACGATTTATACGAGATTCTTATCCTTCAATTACTCATTCTCTCTATGTAAATACCACCACCATCAGATGGTAGACATCCACTGGACATAGGACTCCCCTAAAGATCTCTACATATGCAGAAGTTCATATGGTGGCATTTGGGCAATTTCCCACCACGCTGGCTCGATGCGGGTTGGCGGGAGCTAGAGCCTCGTTTGTTGATTAGAAGGCTGCATCACGAGCTGGTAAGGTTGGCTTGGGTCCCGTGAGTTGTTGTAGCTTTGAAGGTAGTTGGTTATTACCAACCACCTTCAAACCTAACGAACATGAATACCCTTTTAGCTGATCAACGACAAGCACTATTTACCTTAATCATATTATTTAGTAGCCGGAAACTATTGACAACAGAACCATTACTAGTAATATACTCAGTGTTTCCGGAGTCCTCTTACGTACAATTAAAGGTTCGATGCGGTGTGTTGTCACCTTTATGTCTCGTCAATCAAACGCAGCCTTCCGGGCAACCGCATCGGAGGAATCGAATTTCGAAGATGCGAAAAGAATGTTGTTTTTTTTTTTTTTGATCGTTAACCTCTTTAAGGTGTCATAAGATTTTTTGATAACACTCCTCGTGAGCCCTGGCGCAGTGGATAACTGTTTACTTCTAAGAGAGAGGTTCCTGGTTCGATTCGGGTCACAGTTTGATTAGACACTGTCCACGTATTGTAAATCTGCAAACCAAGGATCGTTGTATTTTATTACGCAATTCACCGCAATCGTTGACTGTCCACTGCTGGATAAAAGTCGACTATTTATCTATTAAAGCTTCTTACAGTTATTCTTTGTGGATCTTCTGTTTTTTATTTTTTTGAAAAGAGAGCGGATCACTATAAAACCTCTGCAGTAACTTCTACTTTAAATGGTTACCTCTTCTATACATATGAAAGATAGCGGAAGGAAACAAATGAATTATATAATACATGATTTAATTAAAAAAAAAACAATAGTTTAATGTGTTTGATGTTAGAAAGGGAAGGGTGAGGGGAGAAGGACGTCTTAGATTATATATTTTTGTAGAAAGATAATTTAAAACTACTACTAGGGGTAGTTTTCCGGAGACCTTCTAGGTAGATATCTCCGCAGTACCTATTGCTGGCGACAAACTATAGTATACGAACATTACTGTGTTCCGGTTTGAAAGGCGCTGCAGCTAGAGTGATTGGGGTATCGAGACTTAACATCTTATGTCTCAAGGCGTATTACTTACTAAGAGGTGAATAAAAAAAAAACCTGATTATCAAAATAATTAATTAATTAACATGCCACCCCATGTGCCTGTAAAGTATCTATTAAGTTAGATATATTTAACTTGATCCGATTGACTTATGTAAATATCAAATATTATTTGAATGATTCGCGCACAGAAATATTACTGCATCCGGTGCGGCGGGGCGGGGGAGCTGCGAGGTAATCAGTAATCACCGATTCGCAAGAGCTGACTCCTCCATCATGTTTCGGCAGTCACATCTCCGGCAACAGGGCTGTACAGATTAAATATTAAAACTTTAATCACTTCCAAATTTAAAAACAAAATTATCATCTTTCACATCATCATCATCATCAGCCGATAGACGTCCACTGCTGGACATAGGCCTTCGACGGATACGAGGGAGATATTAATTTGATGGTGAGCGATACGCCTGCCCATAACCTGGCGCTAGCTCGGATGATACACAGCACCACATTGTTCTGATCACCTTGAGACGCGAGATCAATCCACGTTACCCCAGTAATTGCACCAGCTACTTCAAATCGGATTACACACTACTTTGGCTGCAGGAGTGCGAGCTGTAGTGGTAACTCATCAGTCGCCGTCGATACAGACTTGTCTACAATTTCAAAGTGAGTACAGTAATAGATAGCTCCGTATCTTCACGCAGTTCGAACGCTCAACATCATCAGAGCGGTTGGAAATGAGTGGACGCAAGTAGCCGAGGATCGCATTTGGTGGAAGACATTTGGGAAGACCTATATCCAGCAGTGGATAAACAAAGCCTGATAATGAATGAATAATTAATAAAACGAGCTGGATACAAAAAGCTCAGAGTAAAGAGACTAGGCTCTGGCTGACTTCCTGCTGTACAACGTCAGATGATGATGATTTATGTTGATAGCATTTAGTGCTGAAGCGATTATTTAAATACCACTTTTCCTCATTAAAATTATGAATAAGTTATGAATTATTTCATCAACCCTACGTAAAAGAAAGTTGTATTAGCGCGATGGGGTATATAAGCGCATCCTTGAGGAGACTTCTGGCAATTGATCAGGAGGCTCTGCCGTGTTTCAAGATGGGAGGACACTTCAGGATTCTTTTATTTGTAAGTAGTTTCTTTGGATTACTTGTCAACTTCATTCGAAAAGACATTTATTTGATAGTAAGTGATTTAGTACTAGTAAGGTCTTGGTGTATGTATGTCTCATTTTCAAAACATCGAAGTTTCTTGTCTTCGAATACCACTCATGATTAGCTAATACATTTTTGGATTTGTTTTCCAGATAACTTTATCCGCCACCATCAGCAGCGCTACCACGCCTGCTACAAAAGAACAGAGAACTGGGGCACGAATCCTGCCTGAGAAGTTCATAGGCGGTGTCATAGACATGGTCCACAGTCATAAACTCAAACCCACCACCCAGGCTCCGTACCAGCAACCGCCTCAATCTTATCCTCCGCAGTATCCGCAATATCAACAATGGAATGGTCAAGGTAATTACCAGAATCCCGGCTATCAATATCAGGGACAATACCAAGGACAAACCCAGTACAGTTATCCACCGCAGAATGGGTATCAAGGAAATAATTACCAAGCCACAGGGAGCTATACAGGTTCAAATCAAATATATCCATCGAATCAAGGTTACGGCAACATCCAAGGTCAGAGCCAAGGGCAGTACCAGTCAAATTACCAGCAGCCAACGGGACATTACCAGCAAACCCAACAGTTCCAGACTCAGCAAATACCCGGCCAATATCAAGGCCCGTCAAATGGGTATTACGGCCAGGCTCCGATCTCCCAGCCGACTAGCACTGGACAGATCGGAGGAAGCCAGGGTTTCCAGGTCGCTGGCGGCAGTCAGGTCAGCGGCAATGCTCCCGGGCCCACATGCGTCTGTCAAGCGTGGACGAAGCCGCAGCCCGGCGTACTTCACGATGATCCTCAGCAGGGGAAGATGGAGAAAACTAATCAAACAGAGTCATAACTTGTAGTTTATATGTTCGAGTAATCATATTAAGAATATTTAATTTATTTTTCTTCTTATTTGATAAAATAAATTATAAAAAAATATTGTAAGAAAAAACTTAAAAGTAAAACGTCGAAAAATTACGTACACACAGTTTTAGGCACAAACACACAAGAAACTAAAAAAAATAGAAATACACTTAAAAAAGGAGAAAGAATCATTACATTTATTTCTTCTTTGCGATAAAAAAGAAAATTTTTCTTTGTAAGATATATATATAATTATAAAATTTTATTTAAATAAACTAAAGTAATGTTCAAAGTAGAACTTTATCTTATATTATTGGCCCATTTTAATTATTAACATATATTATAAAATGTACGTACAAATTAATTAAAAGTACAGAATATCCGAACCGTTACAATTTATATTACATTTATTTTAGAGCAACCATTTACTTTATTACTATATTGCTATTATTAAATTACAGGCGTTAATTAATTTGAAACGTCTGCTGAATAGTTTAGCCATTAACATTTTAATAGTAATTAAACTTGACTATACTCTCATAGTATAACAGTTAGAATTTGCAACTTAAACGTTTCAAGTTTGAATCCATGAGTTGGCAATTGACGTAAATTATCTTCTAGTAATACGGATGTGGACCGATGATATGGTGAGATTCGCAGAAACCGCTGGATGCGGGCAACGACCGATCGATGTGGAGATCTTTGGGAGAGACCTCTGTCCAGCAGTGGATGTCTCACGGCAGATGATTGATTGAGTTTGTTCGTAATTATCATTTGAAGCCATCTTCAATTTTGGAGTAGAACTCTTTCGATCTGAGGCTACTATTTTCTGATGATAGTAATAAAGCTGATCTCTTCGTTTTTAATATAAAACAGTTTAATATTTATGGGGATTTTAGTACTGTTTAGTAGTAATTAACGATTTTTCGTTGAAATGAAAATTTTACTTAAAAACAATTATCCACTTAAAATTTTTGTTTTTTTAACAAAGAATTTTAATACCATTACGTAAAATCAATTCCTTCCTAGATATAAATCGGGCACATTGACCAGCCTCTGATTTTCCAATTTATTTTCATATCTGTCATTGAAAAATGGCCGTTATTGCATTGTGATAGAGTATCTCAATACTGCTCCGTGCGCCGGCACCGTCCAGTGTTTCAAGATCTTCCCTCCTAACATAGAACCGTGCGATTATTTCGAATAAGGGCTCAAGCGCGCTGGTTTTCAGGAAGTAGGTCTGAAACGTGCGCGCGCCGCGTTACGTAATCGTTACGTAAGGGGTGCGCGGGGGTTGCAGGGGGTTGCGGCGTGGAGGGGAGAGGTTGCACGAGGGCGAAGGCGCTGACAATCGATTCCCGTCCGCAGTCCGGCTCGGCGTTCAACCATGGCAGACAAGACTAAAGTTGCTGAACAATACTACGCCCCGCCGCCGGACCTAGGGAAATGGGAGGCGTTCAGGATCTTCCTGTGGAATTCGGAGACCGGCCAGTTCCTGGGCCGCACGGGATCGAGTTGGGGTGAGTTTTGCTGAATACACCGCGCCCCTTTCGCGTCCGCCGCCGTTTTGGAGGGAAAATCAATGGCGGACGGCTGAAAAGAAAATCAATACGACGTTATTCACTTGGGCATAAATTTTTCACGTACTCTATTTAGATATTTTTCATGGAGACTTTCAGTAGATTTGGGATTATGTAACTCCGACGAGGACCTGAACATCTAGTACTAATGTCCACGAGCCAGAAATAAGTAAATTATTAGAAATTGATCTCATTGTATTGTATGAATGTACTTATGTTTAATATATCATTTACAAATATGAATGTTTATGTATTTTTGCAGATAAGAGTACGTTTATTTTTGCAACTTTTTAACTGCGATATATAAAGTTTATCACAAGGCAGTAAAGTCGAGTGTCGCACTTAAATATACTGCTCTGTTTTAATCCTTTGTAGGCACACTGCACCGCGAGCCCGGTTCCTGCGTCGTCTTTGTTAGTTACGTAAGAACAAAAGCGCCTTAAAAATCATATGACTTCTGTGTACAAAGTAAGATGTAAATCGATATTCATAATTAATAATTAACCTGCTAACTAAAGTCAACTAATTACGGGTAACTAAATCCTCTGTCTAATGAACTTAAAGATGAAGTAAATACAAATAAACTATTTACTCTGGAATCTATCTTCTTACCCATTAACTAATATGGTGGTCGGGTCAGCTTATTTGATTTTTCTCCTCTACATCATCGTCAGTCATCTTTCCACTTTCTTTTTGGTTCTGACTGCGGGTCTTCTACCAGAGGGAGAAAGCTGCTGCTGCAAAAAATCTATATCATGTAGTACTAGTTAGAGATTATACACTACATTATGATGTGGTCGTCGCTTCAAGAGACAAGACGTCAGTCTTATTACCTCCTCTATTAACTATGGCGCCTTTCAAATCGGAACACAGTAAAATACAATAATAATAAATTTATATATAATATGTATAGATAAAAAAAAATGAACATTATTTAACACTTCCGGTGTCGCAGTAACTGCTAGATTATGTCAATGAACACTAACATATAATATTCCCGCCAAAATTATTTAATTTAATGCGCCATTTCCACTAATGTTAAAATTTTTATATAGACAATGAATTATTGATCATGACCATCATACGAGACCCCCACTCCCGGACGTAGGCCTATCAAAGATTCCCATATCGATCGGATTTCATATGGTGGTATTTTGGGTATTTCCCACCACACTTGCTTAATGTGGGTCGGTGTGAGCCAGAGACTCGTTCGTTGATTACCAGCGTGTACCACGAGCAGATCCGATTGGCTTGGATACAGTGTGGTTTTTTGCGCGAACTCTTATGCACCGAATTATTGATAATTATTAATTATATTTAAGTTTAAAATGATATATCATCTGTGATGAATATAAATTTTAATGATGTCAGTATTTTTTAAAGTAACACATGTGCGTAAAATTTAAAACACGTGATGATTTCTTTGTGTGGAAGTTTTGGCGCTAAATGTTAGCGATATGGCAACACCGCGCGGGCTGCGCGCGCAGCGTCCTTCCGCAATCGATCCAAGGACGTTCACAGCATATATATATCTATATATATACTTTGATAACTATATTTACCGAATGTAATAAGAAAGACGAATGGCGCTGGATGGTATTTATATTGAGTAGCGTTTTCACCAATGTATCTTATATAATATTAAAGAACAATTTTAATTTTCCCACGGCTGGGACTGGGGGTCTTAGCAATGCTATTTATTGATTACGCTGGTTAATTGCGATTTAGCGTTTTTTTTTTTCGCATTGAAACGATGAGATGAGCGGGACGTTCACCAGATGGTAAGTGATACGCTTCGCCATTACAATATGGCGCTAGTGAGGAAGGTGTATCGTGCACCATATTATGCTCATCTCGTTGAGACTTACGATGTTAAGTCTCGTAATGTTTGTACACTACTATCTACTTAGACGGTCTCCGGAAATAGAGACCTACCATTAATAGATGAGACTTCACCTGCTCTGGCTTCCATCAATCCGCATTGAGTCATTGTTGTGGAAAATGGCCCAAAACCTTCCAAATTAAGCCATAAAAGTGGAGATCTTTGATGAAGGTCCATGTCCAGTATTTTATCGGGTGATGATGATGAAGACTCATCAGAACGCTTTGCAGTGTTAAACGGCAATAGATATAAAGCGAGTCACTTGCCTATGTTAATCTATATAGATAGAGATTAACATAGCTGATGATGTAGTGCTGTGTGGCTTGCATACCTGATGATAAGTGGCGCTAGTCTAGAAGTAGAAAAAATTAAAATAGGTTTAATAAAGTGAACTCAGTTGATATTGATTAGACCATCAGCGTTCAAAGGGTTAGGTGCGATAAGCAGTTTCCTGGTCAAGGCTGGGGGATCAGTGTTCGACCAGATGCCGATATCACGTTAGGCATAACGTCACCGCGAACGGCTTATCAAATGGTGAACTGGTGATTAAAGAAGCCGTTCCTGAAGACATACCAGAATTAAGAGGCACCATTATCTTGCTCTCAGCATGGAACTCGTGGTTAGCGTTCATGTTTTAGTGAGATGCCATGACAAATTATTCAAAAACGCGATCCTGCAAAATTTCGCCTTCTGCTCCAGGAAAACTCCTTTGTAAAGTTGGTGTCAGTAATATTTCCATCCAGTCGTACTAGCTTTGCTCTGATCTAGCCGGTAATACATGAGAGCCAGAGAATTAGAATAGTCATGATTCCTATCCACATCTAATTGCGATCAAGTACATACAGATTAAAGTAAATGATCTATTCAAATCGGTAAATATCTTTGAGTACAGACTATCAACCTATAATAAACTGAGTAACCTTTTATTAGAAAATGAATATCGCCGTCTTCTACATAATAGTTTATTAAACAAATTTTACATTTCTTAATATATTTCTAAACATTTCAAATGAAAATAATATTCTTTCTTTCTCTCACTCTCTAATTGTGTTATAATAAAGCTCCAGAGTCCTCCAAGAGGTAGTACTGCCCACGTTGGGATCCTACGACATAGGCTCTGGCCATATTAATCTTTGAATATAAGGTAATTATCTTGTTGTTGTATTTGACTAACTGTAATTCTATTTATGTTTTATTTTTTTTTATATAACACTTGAATTAAAAAGGTTATCTTGCTTTCAAATTGTATATATACATTTTTCTCATATGTTCTTAAAATGATTTATATAAATATTACTTCGTATAATATAAGAACGATATGAGTATGGTTGTGCGTATTAGTATTAAACAAGTATCATTACACATATAGTTTATTATATGTATACATATACATATATATATAACGAATTATATATGAGTAGTGTTCCCCTTTCAGCAATGCGTCATTGCAACAATATTGGGTCTATATGTCGGGGGTGCACTCCGCGCATGCGCACTACGCGCCGCCCGCAGCGCGCACTCGCCATGACCTAAGTCAATAATATTACATGAAATATATATTAATATACGATGAACAATCCATATCTATTTGAAATAATGTGAAGGCGGAGCTAATGAAGATGATATATACTGCATCCCCCTATGACGACTTGAGACTTTAAATGTTAAATTATGTTACCCCAGTAACTTCCCTAGCTACAACGCCCTTCTAACTGGAACTATACTTTTTACTGGAAGGTCTCTGTTGCCGGAAACCGTCTGTAGATAGCAGCAGCGCTTTTTGCAGCTGACAGACATTTGCATACGTTACTGTGTTCCGGTTTGAAGAACGCTGTCGCTAGTGTAATTACTGGGGTATCGAAACCTATCATTTTACGTCTTGGGTGACGAGCGCAATGCGATGCAGTATATACCATCTTCCATCAAAAGAAATGAAACAGGGAAAATAGCCGCTGTGCAGATCGTTTCCGGCTACACAGACCTATCACCAGGTACTCCAAGCACATATTGGTTTTTCAATATAATTTCATCATACCGGTGTCTGGTCATAATTTGACCCAAATACAGTCGCCGTAACGAGCGCGTCAGTTCACACGCCAGCACTAATTACCGTCATAATAAGCCCATAAACTGGGACGATGGAGGTCTATCAAGTCTGGTCGCATTGACGTGCTAAAAGAATTTTGTCTAACACCAACCGAACCTGGCGCTTCTAAATATAGTTTTGGTAGCTTGTGTAAATATTTTATTTATTATTCAAACAAAATGCGATTAGACAAAAAATCAAGGTAAAGTTATTTAACTTGCAGTTAGTGGTAGGTCTCTGTTGCCGGAAACCGTCTTGGTAGGTACCACCGCAGCTCCTTTTGCAGCCGACAAACTTTAGTGTGCAAAGATTATAGGGTTCCGGTATGAAGAGCGCTGTAGCCAGTGTAATTACTGCGGTAACGAGACTCAACGTCTTATGTTTCAGGCGCAATCGAATAAAAAGAAAATTAAGGGTTTACTATATAGAAGAAAAAGAAAATTAAAGTTTAGTTTAGGTTAGGTTATATTATACAGATTAAAAATATAATGGCAAATAACAGCGACATTCCATTGCACCATAAATTTTGATTGATCACTCGATAAGTCTTTTTTTCCAATTCAGTGCCGATGACGCTAAGACAATTAGTAATGTGGGTCAGCTTTGAAATCGTGGATAATGGTCAAGTTTCCATAGAATCGAAGCTCGCCTTGTCACGACAGTTATAATCAACAATAATTGAACAAATGAAAACTGACGCTATCCTATCTCGACATTTTAGCATTATAGGACACTAGGGTCTGCTCCTAAAACATATACCGGGACTAAATACCACAAATTTGATGTTGTTAAGTGACAACGAAGCCGCGGATAGTGCAGCGTGCTCATCCAATATCATCATTATTAGGTGCCCCCTTCAAATTGAAGTTTGATGATCAGATTGAGAAAACCAATTCGATCCTCTTATAGTTTTTTTTCATCCCGAATACTTCGACTTTTATATTGAACGTTTACAATGGTTATTAGTTAATGGTACTTAACCAGGCGGTTCCGAAAATAACCTTATCACCGAACTTCGCATCTGGTCCCGTAGTTGAAATAAGGACCTCTGTGTTAAAAGGCAGTTAAAAATGTGAATTCTTAAATCAGCTAAGGATTTTCAGCTGAGGTACTCGGAGACATTTTTAGTATTTCAACAAATCTCGTGTAATATACTATAGATGGGCGGAGGGGTGTAAGGGGTTCTGCCCATCTTACGGAGCCCAAGTCAACCTCACCTGCACGCGGTGCACCCTGCTGAATAACAGTCAGGTACTGACAACCGATAAACCCGCACTGGGCCACTGTGGTGAGCTAAGAGCCTATTCATCTCAATGAACTCTATCTACTCTGTCCTATGAGAGAGGACTATGTAGTCTAGCAGCCTATGTAGGCCTAGTAGTGGCTGATGATGATGATTATAGTCATAACTCGAGAGTATCTAGATGTCAGATTGTCACTTATGGGCTACAGCTACTCCTGCCAAGCAGTGCTGTGCAAACATTACTTTATTTTCAAGGGTGCCGCAGCTAGTAAATGCCGGGAGTAAAGAGGCATCACATCTCAAGGCGAAGATTATAATGTGGTCCAGTGCGTCATCCTTTTTTTTTACGTGAGGGAAATGCCTTCGCATACGTGTCTTCGCGGGGCAAGGACAGGTTATGTTGGACTTGCACCGACTAAAACCTCCACGAAATTCCACCGTCGTCGCTTTGAGCCATAGGAACGCTTTCGCACTCGTCTGCGATCCCGCCAGCGTCGGCTGCACCATGCAGCCCCTCACGGGGAGTCAAACTCACCTTTTCCATCTATATAAAGGTGCGCCGGAACACACAGCACGCCCTCCTCTCGGCCTCTTACAGTCACCTGGGCAATGGATCTCCCTGAAATCTGTAACCAGAGGCCTTGGGAGCCAGGAAAGGAAGTTCTCCCGATTTCCTGCGGCGAATCTGGTCCAGCGCGTCATCCTAAGCGTATCACTTATCATCATCTAAACTTTGTGTTCGTCGTGATACAATCTATGTCTTAAATGTTTTGGCGGCGAGGATACGGAGATCGGGGTCACCGTTCGAGCAGCAATTACTTCTTGAATTGATGACTCCACTTACGAGCAATTAGTGCTGAAGTCGGCGGCAGTAATCACGAAACGCAGCCCAGTTTATGTGAACTGTATCTTTTCGGATGTTAGTATTATTAAATACGATCTTATTCATCCAACCAAGCGACGAGATGAGCTGGACTGCCACCTAATTAATTACCTACTACCTTAAACTACCTGTAATGAAGGAATATAGACAACATTAGTGTGGTCACCAAGCGGGTTAGAAAAGCCATTCTACCATCTAAGCTTCACCATATTTAACTGATATATTTGTCTGTTTAAAGCTAAAATCCTGCTCTTCTACCTCATCTTCTATGCGGTACTCGTGGGTTTCTTCGCCGCCATGCTGGCGATCTTCTATCAGACCCTCGACGCGAAAATGCCTAAGTGGCAAATGGACAGCTCGTTGATCGGAAGCAACCCAGGTAAAGTTAAAGTTTATTTACAGTTCCATGGCACATTCGAATTTTGAAGTCGCAACCCTTGAGTGAAATTTTATGAGGATTCCTTGATGATGTACCCGTGGTTAAAGAAGGAAGACAGTTAAGAGCGATATGAAACTATTATCCATCATATAGGAGAATAAAATGATGTCGGTAGTTTTAATTATTAAAACAGTTACTTCTTTTTCTACCAAGTTCATAGTTTTTGTTCCCCAGGTCTGGGCTTCAGACCAATGCCCGACTCAGCCAACGTCGAGAGCACGCTCATCTACTACAAGGCTAACGACAAGGGTTCCGTGCTCAAGTGGGCCACAGTCATCGACTCCTTCCTTGAACGTAAGTCCTAATATTCTCAATGATGTATTAAAAAAATTATAGATCAGGTAAGCAGTCTAGATTCATCATCATCATCATCAGCCGATAGACATCCACTGCTGGACATAGGCCTCCCTCAAGAATCTCCACATCGATCAGTCCTGTTTTGCAATCAGCATGACCTCCGGTACTGTCGGGCATTAGAGCTCGTTCGCTGGAATGGTTCTTATAGGGTGATTTGGCCATTTTCCACCACGCTGGTCCAATACGGATTGGTGGGAGCCAGAGCCTCGTTTGTTGATTATCAGAGTGCACCACGAGCAGGTGAAGTTGGCTTGAGTCCCGTGTGCGGGAGCCCTTACACTCCAAGTCTAGATTGACTGTAAGGATCTTCGGATAGTCCTCTTCACCGTTTGGAAGAGTCTATATATATTTTACCATAGTTTACTAATCTTTGATATTAAGGATTCTTTGTCCAAACAGAATTTACCAGTGCTAAAGTCAGTATGCATGTTTTGTTTCTGCCTTCAGGCATGGTTTTGTCAACTTTAATCTTTTTTTATTTAGAATATCGCAAGAAGGGTAGTGGCGGCGGTGAAGCGACGGGGGCGGAGAACCGAGTGCCCTGCTCACCCACAACGGGTCCCCTCGGCGAGAAGCAAGTGTGTGACGTGCCTGTCGACAACTTCCACCCTTGCACCTCTGCGAACCAATACAACTATGAGGCTGCCGGCCCCTGCGTCTTCCTCAAGCTGAACAAGGTAACATCTTGACGTTACAGTTTAAAATGATCTCCAAATAGAATCTTTGCTCCAAACTTTTATCCAAACTAAATATGTTTTGAAGTATAATTCTAAATAAATTGCCATCGTTTTTCAGATCTTCAACTGGACTCCTCAACCTTACAATACCACCGAGGACCTTCCCACTAACATGCCCGATGATCTCAAACATCACATCAAAACTATCGTAAGCACTGAATGCATTTGGAACTGTTCCATGTCTCGTAGGAAATTTAATCAGAATCTAAAATCATCATGTGACAAAAGATAATATCTAAAATATTTCTTTTATCTAGGAGGGGAAGCCTGACGCGAACATAGTGTGGGTCTCCTGTCAGGGTGAAAATCCCGCGGACGTCGAGAACATGGGACCAGTGCAGTACATCCCGGGGAGGGGATTTCCTGCCTTCTACTACCCATTCACCAACAAGGAGGGCTATCTCAGCCCTCTTGTTGCTGTTCTCTTCGAGAAGCCAAGGAGTAAGATTGACTGTTCTACATTCACCTCCCTACCGTCTAGTCTAGTGTCTTTCTCATAGACTACTAGTAGGCTTCAAATCTAGAAAATTGACGTATCATCCGTTAGTCTATAATGATGCAGATTTTAGGCAGAATAGAACAGAATTTAACTTGGAGCTGACTGATAATATTCAAAATTAAACCTGATACCCTCACCGGTGGATAGAGGAAATAAAAAGGATTGCTGGGAGTTTCTAGATTCACAGTGCGAGACCCTGCTTTGTGAAACACATTGAAAGAGACCTATGTCTAGTAGTGGACGTCCAATGCCTGAAACGATGATGATGATGACTTTTTCCGGATGCATTAATAAAGATTGGCAACGCTCACTTTCCACCAAGTAAACTGTTTGCTCTTGTGCCCACTCTCCCCATAAAGAACTGTTTACATAATCTCCTGCATCTGAAGCACTCCATTCTATGATGATGTTAACCGCTTGGTAGTCATTTTTCAGTTACAGTTTATCTGATACTGGGCTCATGGACCCAGCTCCACGGGCTGTTCATCTGAAGAATTTGTTTGTAGTGATTACGGAAAGTTAAAATACTTTTATGAGTTCAACGGAGACTGGTTTCAGATATAAAAAACCTTCCCAATTAACTTTTCTTATCTCATTTTAGCTTATGAAAGTCCACGGCTCAACGTAGGATCTTGGAATAAACTGCTGCAATTGCGTCTCATGGCTCATCGGTAAAGGTTATAGAAAGAACTGCAGATTTATTACTGGATATGTTCTTACTAGTCTTTTAGTAAGCTGCTGACAGCAGAAGGCAGTAGTCGATAAGCACATCCTATTATGTATTCTGTGATACCTTTTGCAGAGATTATTTGATCTGATGAAAAGTGACACTCTTTTCCATAACTGAGACACTAGTAAGCACTTTTGCCTCTCATCTTTAGAGTTCACTGGATATGACGCTGTTGTAATTTTTTTGGAGGAATAACGACTATGAGTGCATTGACGATCCCCAGCCGGTGTCCTGATCAACATCGAGTGCAAGGCGTGGGCGAAGAACATCTTCTACGACCGGTACGAGCGGCGCGGCTCCGTTCACTTCGAGCTGATGGTGGACCGCTCGTAAACACCGCCGCGTCCCCGGCACCGTCACCACGCCGCGGGCTGGCGCCGCTCAGGCCGCCCCACACAACCGCCGCCGGGCGCCGGGCGCCGAGCGCGCCAGCCGGCGGCCGCTCAGTGTAGCCGCTTCAATTTCAATCTCTGTCACAAAGTAATAGCCAAGTTAGAGTACGAAGATGCTAAAAGCGTCTGGCCGCCGCACCGGATATCCGGCCGGCCGCCGCGCGTAGTTAGCGAGCCGCCACAGTCGGCTTTTTGTTTATATTCGTTTTAGAATAGCCTGATGGCGCTACCGTCTTCAAGTTTCGTTGACACGCTTGAGGTTTTTATTAATTAATTAATGAATTAAATTATAATTAATTAATGTTATCTGGACGTTGAGTCAATAAATACGCAATAGTTCGTTCTAACGTAGAATTGGTTTCTGAATTGTTTCATTTACCACCGGCACCCACAGCCTCCACAGCCTCCACATCCTGCCGTCTACACAATAAAAGATCTTCAACAGTTGGGAATTGCAGACCAGATCAATAGTAAAGAATTATAATCACCTAGTACCTCATTCGTTAAGTAGTCACATACAGGGTGATACGTGATAGGTGTAAAAGATTCGGAGGAGCTAACGTATAGCTCGTATCCTATCTATCTATGTATGGAATAACTCATACAAAAACAATGCTTCTGGAGTTATTAATTTATTTTATATTCTTACAAAAAAATCCTGATTTCTATGAAAAATTGCGCTAAAATTATTTCTTACTTATTTCTACACAAATAGTAATGTAATAATTATTGTTTAATCATTGTTTTATTAAATTAAATTAATAATCATCACTTAGAGGATGAAACTTTTAAATTAGGGTCTTTGAATGACAGTAAAATAATAGGTTGGGGAAAAAGAAATCCATTATTTTTTCGGTAGATGGCTGTAGTGATAAATTTCTCGTAAAGTATCGATCAAACAGTTTGGCCAAACCAGGACTAACGGCCAGGAAGGTTCTGCTGTGCATTTGGTGGGACTGGAAGGGGATTATTTATTATGAGTTGTTTCCATATGGCCAAGCACTAAATTCTGATCTCTACTGTCTAATATAAAGCGTCATACTTATTACAAGGCGTCATACTACAGTTTTATTAAATCGTAAAATAATTGGTATTTATAAACAAATTGGCATAAAGCACGTAGATAAGTACCTGACTTCAATACATATCCGACAAGGTATAAGAAAGTACGTAAAGTTTCTGAAATTTACAAAAAAAAAACACTTGAAATAAAACCAAGTACGATCCGACGGCCCTCATGTTGATCCTTTTGTTTGTTGTTGTAACACGCGCGAGCTTGTTGTTGTCGTTTTAGATATTGAGTTCAGAGTAAAAGTTTAAAGTGACAATTAATTTAAATTTTGCTTAAACTCACGGCCATGGCTCCTATATCCTGACACAAGCACGAAACATTTTACTTGTTAGATCGAGTGAATTGAACTCGCCCTGTGAGCTGTTCTCTTATTTTGTCAGCGGCGACTATGATGACGATGGGTTACTCCATACATAGATAGATAGGATTCGAGCTATACTTTAGCCCTGACAGATCTTTTACGCCTATTACCAATCACCCTGTATATTACTTGCCATCCGGTAAAGCACTTCTTTGTCTCATCACGAAATTGAACGAAAAAAATTTGTTGACTATTCACACTAAGTTTTGTATTATGTTCTATGAAAACTTTTACAGTACAGTTTACAACAGAATTTTTTGCAGTAGACTTTTCCTCGCACTAAACTTTGCCTCGTAGCAGACTTTTCATAACAGTAAACTTTTTCTCGCAGTAGACTTTTCTTTACAGTAGACTTTTCCTCGCAGTAAACTTTTCCTTGCAATAAACTTTTCCTAGCAGTAGACTTTTCCTAGCAGTAAACTTTTCCTTGCAGTAAACTTTTCCTCGCAGTAAACTTTTCCTTGCAATAAACTTTTCCTAGCAGTAGACTTTTCCTAGCAGTAAACTTTTCCTCGCAGTAAACTTTTCCTTGCAATAAACTTTTCCTAGCAGTAGACTTTTCCTAGCAGTAAAATTTTCCTTACAGTAAACTTTTCCTGGCAGTAGATTTTTTCTCGCAGTAGACTTTTTCTTGAAGCAGACATTTCCTCGCAGTAGACATTTCTTTACAGTAGACTTTTCCTTGCAGTAAACTTTTCCTCGCAGTAGACTTTTCTTCGCAATAGACTTTTCCTTGCAGTAGACTTTTCCTCGCAGTAGACTTTTCATCGCTGTAGATTTTTCATCGCATTAAACTTTTCCTTGCAGTAAACTTTTCCTCACAGTAGACTTTTCATCGCAGTAGACTTTTCTTTACAGTAGACTTTTCCGTGCAGTAAACTTTTCTTTACAGTAGACTTTTCCTCGCAGTAAACTTTTCCTTGCGATAAACTTTTCCTAGCAGTAGACTTTTCCCAGCAGTAGACTTTTCCTCGCAGTAGACTTTTTCTTGAAGCAGATATTTCCTCGCAGTAGACATTTCTTTACAGTAGACTTTTCCTTGCAGTAAACTTTTCCTCGCAGTAGACTTTTCTTTGCAATAGACTTTTCCTTGCAGTAGACTTTTCCTCGCAGTAAACTTTTCGTCGCAGTAGACTTTTCTTTACAGTAGACTTTTCCTCACAATAAACTTTTCGTCGCAGTAGACTTTTCTTTACAGTAGACTTTTCCTCGTAGTAAACTTTTCCTTGCAGTAAACTTTTCATCGCAGCAGACTTTTCCTCACAGTAGATTTTTTCTCACAGTAAAATTTTCCTCACAGAAAACTTTTCTCGCAGTAGACTTTTCGCGGAATTAGAATTTACCTCACAGTAGATTTTTGAGCCCTGTGAGTTGGTCTCTTCTTTAGTCAGCCACTGCTGACTCTTCATCGTCACTACTATGATGTGTGACTTTAAATGTTTAAATGAATTAATTGGTGTTGTGTATACACTAAAGATTTCATGTTACCCCCCATTAGTAGTAATCGTAACGAGTTAAATCAGGACACCTAGCGGGTCACGGTGTTGCTCCGCCTCGGCCAATACGTCGCTGTAAAACATGTGCAATGCCATTTTTAGTTAACGAGTACAGTACGATAGTTAAAATTGAACTAGTTCCGTGGGCGGACGTACATTATCGTTGTCTTCTTAATTCTGAATACTTTTCCTTTTCCATACCAAATAAATTTTATTTCAATGGCGGGTTACGGTAATGAAGAATACTCTGAGATTTTCTATAGTTATGTACTCAGTGATGGAAATTTTTACAAGCACAAAGGGAATATCAGCTACGTTCTCCATATGGTCACTTACCAAGTCTCAACGGTGTATCAACGCGTCAGGGAAACTGGCAGCGTTCTACAAAGGCGACATGAAGCAGGTAAGGCACGCATCTATGAT
Source organism: Troides aeacus (assembly GCA_033220335.2). Classification (NCBI taxonomy): domain Eukaryota; kingdom Metazoa; phylum Arthropoda; class Insecta; order Lepidoptera; family Papilionidae; genus Troides; species Troides aeacus. The sequence continues at coordinate 13,431,369 of CM067271.1, forward strand.
ACTGAAGGTACTCCGTGATATAAGGGATGTAATAAGATCATTTGTTACTAGTCTCCCTGTGACCACAACCATCGGTACAGATGAACACATTTATATTGTAGACCAAGAATAAGATGGATAAAAAAGTAAATAAAAATTGAAGATTGTTTAAGTTGTGAGTAATATAAAAAGTTTTGTTTTTATTCAAAAAGCAACGAGAAGAGCGAGACGTTCACCTGATGATAAATGATACACCTGATTATAAGAACATGATGCCAGATAGAATGACCTTTACTGCACCACATTGTGCTCATCGCCTTGGGACATAATATGCTCCATCTCGTTAACCCAGTAATTACACTAGCTATAGCGCCCTTCAAACCAAAACATAGTAATGTTTGCATCAGATCCACCTAGTGATCACGTAGAAAGTAAGTGGAAATAGAAGACCAATGTACTAGAGAAATCTAAATAGAATGCTACCATTCATTAATAGATGGTATGAAGATGTACAGTAACAATCGATTTCCTGCCAAACTGCGAAAAGATGATGTTGAGAAGGAAATGAATAAAAAATTTAATTATTTTTTGTTCAAAATTTTTTATCTCTCATCTCCAAATGATTTTAATTGTCAATAAAAGCGTCGACAGCAAAGCGTGCTGGTCCCCAACACTCTGACTCCTATAAGCAAAACAGCCATTGTATTACGTGGTCTTTCCAAAAATACACTCGCTTATTATTATCATTGAATATTTATACTCCTTTTCCTTCACTTCCTTTTCTTAGTATTAGTTTATAATTCCCTGTATTAGATATACAATATAATATATTTCGGCTTCAGTACTTTTTCTAACGACCCAAAGATGGCGCTGTACACAATATGTGTCAAGAAAAAATTATACGTTGATTTACGTATTTTTATCGTATTGATTTAAAATATCATAAATTGTTATTTTACGGCTTATTCTACAAAGGATTAAAATGTATTAAAAGAGTATAATTGTTGTAATATATGTAGTTAATTATAACACGAAACAAAACGACTAAAACTTCTTTATCTAAGTACAAAAGCATGAACATAACTACTTCACGATTTATTTATAACTATAAACGTTTTTATATAGTTCCATAGGAAATAAATTTAGAATTTATATGACATAGTTGTGATGGCGTAGTTCATATCATAGTCGTAGACGTCTTTAAAAGGCGCGGGTTCAATCCTTACTAAGCTAGAGCTTGCGGTGAACTTTGGTAGACTTTCGTCATCTTCACCATATGGCATGGTTAATTTAATGTCCTAGATAATCTCCACGTCTCGAAGACGCAGGCGTGGGAAAAATAAAATGGACTATTTACTTATTGATATTATGTAAGGATGATGTGAAGTATGCCCTAGTACTAGCAACCAAAACAAAGGAACTGCGTAACATCCCTCGTTCCCTATTTCGGGCGTCGGACATACTGGCGCCGCGATTCGCGACCTCTGCCGACCTATATCCTGCCAAGCGAACTGTATCTTCGCTAATGTCAAACAAAGACTTCTAACAGCTGAAATTTGATTACATATTTCTAATTGATAACCTTCATGGAAGCTGGAAAATCTGTCATGTTAACATGTGACCTACTCATATTGTTATTAACAGTAACACTACTCCATGTTAAGATAATAACACTACATCACAGTTTTAAGATAGCTCAGATATCCTAACAACACTGGCAGTATATTAGTGATGAGCAAATAGAACAAGTCTAAGACTTGGACAATCTTGATATTGGTCTTATTCTTCTCTATTTCATCTTGGTCTTGGTGTTGTATATTTAGTATTGTAATATATTAAATATTTTGTTTCCAGAAGAAATATTTTAAATCATTATGTCAACAGAATTTTTATCTTTCTTCTTTAGTGTTTAACATTTGGTCTTGGCCATAAAGGCAACAAGACCAAGACAAATTTTACTCATCACTGTCTGCACCCCAATAGTCTTTAATATAACAATAGAAATGGCGCCGCAGCGTCTGCGTGTCCGATAAAGTCAGAACTAGCATCATCACTACAACTGTCTCGTGTAGTATAAACAAAGGAGAAGTAATCCTTCGAACTTAATTACTTAATATCTTCATTTCTTTATTTATTTGTTTGTATATAAATTTATCATGTAATATATATTAAAATTAAATTTTTAATCAAACAAAGCAATTATGAGTAAAGGCATAGAATATGGTCACAAACCCGACACTCAGATACCACAAAATAAAAAAAAATCTATACACGACGATCCCTCCTTCTAGAGGATCTGACATTGAACTAGGTATATATTTTAAATTTCAGTTTTTTTTTAATTGCCGAAACGAGCAACGTGTGCAGCTGATAGTAAACGATACAACGTGGTGTTAGCATCATCCTAACACCACGTTGTATCGTTTACTATACACACCACGACATTGTGCTCGTCGTTTTGTATTAAGATTCGTTACCTCAGTAATTACACCAGCTACAACGCTCTTCAAACAGGAACACAGTAAAGTTTTCATACTACTGTTTCACGGCGGAAATAGATACTTTAGTAAAAATCTCATCTTCAACTACATCTTATTTTAAATAATTTTTCTTTGTTGTTTTTGAATTTTTACATTCCAGTTCTCATTTTTTTCCGTCACATTTCCTATCATTCCTTTCAGTCTACTCTTATTTCTCTACTGCTCATCGCCTCTCATCCTTCACCACATTTCTTATTCTATTACAGTTCTTTCCTTTCCCCTTACATTTCTCAGAACTTGTCTGTTGTGTTTCTTTTACGATTTTATTTCTTTCTCTATATATAATAGTTATATATTCATGAATGTCTCTACTGTAGTGTGAATGCCGCGGGAGGCAGCCGCTGCAGGGCAGAGGCGCCGCACCGGCGAGGGCCCGGGCGCCGGGCCGCCGTCTGCGGACCCTCCATTGATCGGAGCGTAGCTCACTACGTCAATTACACAACGGAGATAACGTGATTGAGCTGTTAAACCACTATTACTCTTCATCTGCTTACATCTTATATGTATAACCTACACCATATATATATAGTGTAAACTGTTGAACGTATATATGAACATGAGCGTTCGGCGCGGAATGATCTGTAGATGGTTACAGGCTATTTATTGTTTGAATTTCATAGATCCTTCATCACTTTCTTTCTAATTAACCTTTGTAAACATTTTCATTTGTTATTATTTATGCGGTTGCTATGGTAACGGTTTTTTTTTTAGTTTTACGTGGGGGAAATGTCTGCGCATACGCGTTCTCGCGGGGCAAGGACTGGTTATATCGGACTTGCACCGATTAAAACCCCCACGATGTTCCCGACTCGTCGCCATAAGGCAAGGGTCACGGGTATGGCTTGGTGCCTACCTCCGTAACCCTCACCGGCGCTGGCTGATTTCGCAGCCCCACCTCGGTAGGAAGGGATAAATCCCCCCTGCAGGGTGCGCCGGAACGTGATGCGCGCCCGCACCTCGACGGTGGTCGGACAGGCTTCTCCCGGAGAAGCCTGTCCGACTAGCTGCGGTGAGGCAGGCGGCATCGGCCGCCAAAAATGCTGGCCTAACGCCGAAAGCAGCCGCGGCCTCCGCGAACACCGCCCCCAAAGCCCCCGTGGCTAAGGGGAAAGAGAAAGGGGGGCCGCAGAAGGCGGCGGGAAAGCTCCCGAAGTCCGCAGGCAAGTTCGTGCCCGCGCTCGCCCCACCTCCATTGGAGGCGGTCCGGCGGTCGTGGTTACTCTTGCGTCTGAGGCAGTCGCGAAGGGCGTCACGTACGCCCAAGTCATCGCCCAGGCGCAGTAGCAGGCATTGCCGGGGTGCGCTGCAAGGCGGCGGCGACCGGAGCGCGAATATTTCAAATGCCCGGTCTTGAAAACGGCGAAAAAGCCGATACCCTCGCCAGGAGGCTCCGCGAGTCTCTCGGCGAGGAGGTCGCGTGGATCTCGAGGCCGGTGAAGTGCGCCGAGCTGAAGGTCTCCGGACTGGATGACTCGGTCACCAGCGCCGACGTAGTCGCCGCGGTGGCGCGAGCGGGAGGCTGTCCGGCCGACCAGTTTCGGTCGGTCAGCATCTCGTTCGGCGGGCGTCGTCGGTGGGGCGACGAAGGGCGGCAAACGCGGCGGTAGGGGCCCGAGGGTCGCTCGACCGTAGGCGCTTGGCACGAGCGAGGAAGCCGCGCGGGAGGTGGTTCAGATGTCCGTCGAGTGACGATGGACCTGAACTTCCTCTAGGCGAACATCAACCACTGCGCCAGAGCTCAGGACCTTCTGTTTTAGAGCATGGCGGAGCGGTCGATAAACGTGGCGGTGGTCACCAAGGCGTACTACGTCATGCCGTGGGAGAGTTGGGCGGGGGACCTGGATGGAGCGGTGACCTCGAACGGCTCCTCCGACCTAGAGTTGGTGGAGCGCGGTCGGGGTTACGTCGCCGGGCGGGTGGGGGACGTGCTGGTCGTGGGAGCCTATTTCTCGCCGAATCCCTGCTTGACGGAGTTCGAGCGGCTTCTCGACCAGATCGGTGCTCTCATCGGCCGGCTAGGGTGGGGTCCCATTCTCCTCGCCGAAGACCTCAACGCCAAGTCGGAGGCGTGGGGATGCCCGGCGACGAGCGTGCGCGGTGCGGCGCTCGAGGAGTTCACGATCGGAGCGGGTTTGGTCGTGCTCAATCGAGGGACGGCGAACACGTGCGTGCGGAAAAACGGCGGCTCCATAGTAGACTCCATAGAGAGTAACGTTCGCTGGGGTTGCCGTGGCCAGCCGCATCGGGGATTCGGAGGTGCTCGAGGGCATGGAGACTATCGGATCATTTGTATGTCCGATATAGTGTGTCCGCGACCTTCACGACTGCGGGCGATTCTTGTCGTCCCTTGATCGGGGACGGCCCTCGGTGAGCGCTGAAGCGCCTCGACCAAAACCGGCTCGAAGAGAAGGCCATAGTCGAGGCATGGGTCCGCGCTAAGGCGGCGGTTCTCTCCGTTGAGTAGGTGACGGTCGACGTGGAGCGGGAATCGGAGAGGCTCGTGCAGGCCGTGTCGCAAGTGTGCGACGCGACTATGCGGCGGGTGCGCCGCTCCCTGCCTCCTAGGCGCTGTGCGTCCACCAGGATGGCGGACTTAGCGCGGCTTCGTAGCGCGTACGTGGCGAGCCGACGCAAGTACCACAGATGCCGACGTCGACGGAGGCGCGATACGGCCGAGGAGGAGCGGCTGTATGCGGCGCACAGCGCCAATGTGGCCAAAACTGGTGGCGGCGATCTCCGAGGCGAAGAAGGTGTCCGAACGTGAGATGCTCGAGTCATTGGACGGCGACCCTTTCGGGAAGCCATATAAGAGGGTGCGGCAAAAGCTGCGCCCTTGGCGACCCCCATTAACTCGTAGCCTACTACCGGAGCTTCTCGATCGGACGGTTCGCACACTGTTCCCACGACTGGACGGCCAAACGTATGCATATTAAGGACACCGTTCCTGGGCCCTACTGTATACCCGGCCGCGTGTGGGCTCTAGTTATGGGTCCCACGTCTATCGAAGGCGGGGAAACTTGTCCTGCTTCGGAAGGCAGGGAAACCGGCCGACTCACCGTCGTCGTATCGGCCGATCGTGTTGTTGGACGAGGTGAGCACCTCTAGCTACCGTCCGTGGTTCGGACGATGGTCAGTAGCGAGGCGTCATGGAATGCAGTATCCGATTCTGCGACTCTGGTATGACGCAGAAGCGGGACACCGAACGTATACGAGAGCGGGCGGCGAGGGGACAGGACGGGGTCGGAGCGCGATGTCAGCTCACCGCCGCAAGGCGGGGCCGAGCGCACGACCGCTGAATGGCTCCTCGGCAGGAACCTGGCGCCGCGACCGACAGGGGCCGTCAGGTCGGTGCCCCCCTTGGAGAGGGTTCCTGGGGTGCATATGGTGATGCGTCTCGTATTCCGACGCGTCGCCACGTAGGGTTCTTGTCGGGAGGGGTGCTGCTTCACATCACATCCCTCCCGGGGTGAGACCCGTTCATTCGGGCGCCGATCGGGGGTCGCAGAGGAACTGAAATACGTTATCCCGCGACCCCTCGAGCATGTGGAAGAGAGTGGAATACCGTGTAAAGCTTTTTAGTCGGTTGGAGTCCGACACTACCCCGGTACCGACCCACTATTGGTCTCGGGGTGTGCGTTCCGTTAGCATTTTATTACACACGTTAAAAAATTAAAAAAAAAAAACACCTCTCTCGCTTTCACCACTCTCATGAACGTCTTCATGCATGTTCGTCGGTTGCGAGTACTCTTGACTCGGCCTTTCTTCAGGACATCCTCGATTTGATAGGAATATGTCCGCCTAGGGCGACCTGCACCGAATTCTCCAATTATTCTTACCTTGTATACCTCTTTCCTTAATCTACTTCCATACCCATACATAATTGAAATATAATATATGTATATATATGTGTGTGTATATATATAATATAAATAGATAGATAAATTCGAAGCCATGAGACGAGCGAGACGTTGATCTGTTGGTAAGGGCTACGTCTGCCGATAACAACGTGGTGCTAGTTAGTATGATATATGCTGCACGACAATTTGTTCATCACCCTAGGCCTAAGATTTTGAGTGTCGTTACCCCAGTAATTACACTAGCTACGGCACCCTTTAAACCAGAAGACAGTAATGCTTACAAACTACTGGTTCACATACCTATCAATATCCTATAAAAGGGCAGTAGCGTTGTTGTTCAAGATCTATAATTAAGGTGATCCAACCTTCGTAATAAGCAACACGATATAAGTTTAATTACGTATATACGTTATAATAAAATATAAATAATATATATTTTATGTCATATAATAGTAGAAATATATAGTAATTTTTGTAATATATAAAGCTTAAGTACACTTCGACATTTCTAAGTAACATCATGACGTCATCAGTCAACCCGTAAGTAAAACGTCGACGGCTCGCAAGGCGGTTGTACCGGCGAGCGTCGTACGAAGGGTTCGACGTAGCCGGTGCCGTTTCTCTGCTCCGGTGTCCTGCCCTCGCCTCCGCCTCCGCCTCCGCCTCCGCCTCCGCTCGGGCGCCGCTCGGGCTCCGCTCCGCGGCGAGGCTCAGTACGCATCGTCAGCTCCTGGCGTCACCAGCCCGCCGCCGCCGACCGGGACGCACACCAACCAAAATGGATAGAGAAAAGAGAATAGTAAAGATCATCTTGGTGGTGTTCACCGTTCTAGTGATGTTAGGTAAGGCATTTTAAAGACGTCTTCCTAGTTAATTATTGTGGTGATTCCAGTATGAATGGCGTTGCATCTAGTGAATTTAATAATAATAATAATATATCATTTAATCCCACAAAAAAAATCCTAATTCTAATGCCTACTTCTTCTTTCCTTCTGCGGGCCTACTGGAAAAGATTTCAACATGAAATAAGTAGTGCTCTTGTACTCTCTGTATTATTATTTTCTTTTCATCTCACAGCTGTGTGTACAAAATTTATGAAATAAATAAATAAAATAAAATAAATACACAGTAAAAAACAGAAATTCAAATATAACAAAATATCGTTGGATCATTTGGGAAAGGAACCCCCACTTAGTTAATCTTGCAGCCTATAAAGACCGCAACCCTGATATTCAGTGGGACCCAAAAAAAAAATATGCTTCCAGCTCTAAAGTATACAATCCAAAGTAAACACAATCTGCCCTAAACAATTTTCTATAAAATATGTGATCATAATTAAAATACAAAAATCACTATTACCGTATTTACTTAAAACTATAAAAAAAACGTTAAATAAAATGAAAAATAAAAAAAAATTGTTGATAAAAATTCCATTAAAGGCCGATTAAAAATAGAAGAAGAAAAAGAAGAATACGTAGCCTACATGTATAATACAATCGGACAATGGCGCGGCGCATGCGCTGTATTATTCAGTCGCTGGGTGCAAAATGAAGTGAGAATTCATTGATAAACATTACGAATAAGGTACAAAGTAGCATTTTCTTTTTGTAACTTATTAACTTAACTTTATAATTATTATTGGACCTTACATCTCTTATTGGAAGTGGAGGATGGTGGGAGTGGGGGGCAGTTGTTCCACCATTTTGTAGCGTTGTACCTGAAACTAAACTTTTGAAGCGAGGCAGCGCCGACTGCAATCTCGTACTTCTCATATCGCGTGTCGTAAGATTGCGCAGCCATATTAGTTTGATGTATAGATATGCCGGTTGATGATGTTTAATTAACCTTCTCAAGTATTTTAGAACTACGAGGAAGAATACTCACAGGTCTCAACATTTCAAAAATCTGTCGGATTTGATGACTTGGGCAATGGCTTGACAATTCACTTTTTCCATGACTCAGGAAAAGAGGTTCTTGTTATAGACTTGTTAATGATTTCAATGAGTATGTGTAATGTACGAGGCAACATTAAAAGTGCAATGTCTACCTGTAAGTGTGAGCTCCGATAACTCAGTATCACACTTACCTGGTACATTTACAGAGTGTCTATTTATTTATTCTGGATCACACAATACTGCTTGCAGTTCAGTCTCTTAATAAAAATCTGATTAAAGGTTTTTTTTAAAACTTCCCAGAGAATTTCAGAATTACCTATGTTGTTATTTATATAGAGTTTGAAATATTCTTGTTTTCATTCGGTATGGCTTCCTTTACCACGACAAAACTTTTGTAGTAGTCTTTATGTAAATCCAAATTGGTTTTATCGTACTGTTCATGTGCTTTGTTATATAGTTTGATCATCTGCTTAACGTTATGAGTAAACTAAGGATAATTTTTTTGTTTTACATAAAATGATTTAAATGGTTCATGGAAATTAAAAAGCTATAGTGTGAAAGTGGTTAACATATTAACCACAGAATCAACGTCTGATAAAGCTAAAATACTTTCCCTGTCGAAAGCGTTAAGGTCGTCCAAGAGTTTAAAGAAGTAACGAGACTCTACATCCTGTTTCAAGGAGATGAGGACATACTGTTGTGTATATCATATTAAATAGCCCGAGATTATAAGCGGCTGTAGACCATCAGGTCAAAGACTAGCTCGTCTCTTCGCTGCAAGGATAAGAAAAAGTGACGAAAGAGGTACCGCTGATCGTGATTTATTATCATCAACTTCCTCTAAATTTATTTCTTGCTTTTATCGAACAATAAAATGAAGAGATGAGAAGAATCGTAACGAAGTCAGGTCTCGATTATTTACATCATACAAATGAAGAATTATTTTGATGAGATCATGACTAAACACTATTGAAGAATATTGGGACTTTATTATTGGGATATATAATAATAAGGTTTGTAGTAGTAATTATAAGTGGTTGATGTTCATCATCATCAGCCAATAGCCGCCCACCGCTGGACATCGATTTGTTCTGCGCTGCATCGGTTCCGGCGCGTTGTCAACGCCCGCGCAGTCATCATGGTCTACGGTACCGCCGGGACCTAGAGACCGTCGTTTGTGGGGGTTCGTTTAGGGAGATTTGGGTCATTTCCGACGCTGGTCCAATGCGTTGTGGTAGGAACGAGAGCCTCGCTTGTTGTAGTAAGCACCACGAGCAGATGGGGTTGGCTTGGATCTCATGAGTTGTGCGGGACTCGATACACCTCCACAGTTGTTCTAACCATCTACGATAATTCACCGAAATTTTATCAAGGTTCACCAAAGTCGATAAAAAGGTACTAAATTAGAATCTTTTATTTGAACTAAACATTTTTTTTTTAATTCGTGTGTAACTCATATTAATGACAGTACTCTTCCATGAATAGTTTAAAAGATGGATCATGTTGTAATTTTAGCTTAAGCGTAGTGGTATAAATATATAACTACTAAGAGGAACAGGAAACCTGGGTTAAATAGGCAAACAGAACGGTCGTGGTTGAGGAATATCAGAGAATGCACTGGCATATCTGGTCCGAACTGTTCCACCGAACCAGAGACAGGAAGGACTGCACCACATTGATCGCCAACCTTCACTAGTTGGAGAGGCACTTTAAGACGAAGAATTATTTTAATTAGTGAATATTGTAGTATATATCAGGATAACAAACCGACGCTGATGAGAACGAAGAAGCGTTAAGAAGAGCAGAATGTTCACCTCACGGAATACCACTGCGAGATGTCATTCTTGTTATTCCAGTGATTTCACCAGATATTAAAATCTTTAATGTGGTGGTACTAAACTGTACAAGCTCCGCTAACATAGATTTAGAGTTTTCGTGTTTTTAATAGAGATCGATAATAGAAGTAGTTAAATCTGTGTGAGATCGATATGGAGATTAGTTTTACTGATGGTAGATAGTTAAAGAAATTATATCGTTATATATATTTCAATGAATTGAAGATCAGTTACATTAAAATATCTTATATATAATCACGCCTTTTTCCCAGTAGGGGTAGGCAGAGGTGAATAAACACCCACATTTCGCCAGATGTGGTCAGATTAGGTCCCATGTATCGGGGTTGGGCGTGGCCCTTTGGGCCTTTTGTCGTGTTTCCCCTGGGGGTGCGTCCCCCGGGGGAGTCTTGGTTTTTGTCCCCCCCCTCCCACTTCGACGAGGGGGGGAGTCTGGAGGGAGGAGGCCGCCGCCCAATTCCTTCACGGGAGGGCGGCAGCCGAGCATGCGCTCCGTCGTGGGCGCGCGCGGTCGTCTGTGGGGTCGGGGGGCCCCAACGTGCCGGTCCCGCGAGGGGCCGGTACGGGACGGCAGGTGGGTGCCTTTGCTCCCCGCGGGTACCCACCAAGAGGAGTTTTATACGCGGAGGCGCCCGGAGAGTTGCTTGGCTGAAACCCGGGCGTCTCCAGTATGCGTGTGGCGGGACAAGCGGTGGTGGTTTTAGTGGGTATGGGGGTCACGCACAACATCTCAGTGGCCCCGAGCCCCACATAACCCGGCGTCCCCCCCCTCGAAAAGGACGCTGGGTATGCGTTAACAGCATTTCCACCACCGATATCAAAAAAAAAAAAAAAAAGGTCCCATGTATCGGGGGCGAGAAAAATAAAGTATCTTACTGCTAAGGTTTTGCTTAGGACAGCAAAAAAGTGGTGTAGAGGAGCTCTAGCTTCAGGCGGCGCTGGTTGTCAGAAAATTGAAGTTATGAAATAGATAGTCTTAGATTTGAAATACCGTTAGTAGATAACTATTTTATGTATACTCCATCCGATCCCAACCAAACGCTGCGCCGGCAGGAGTTAAACCCTATCTTTATAGGATTACTAGGTCTTCCCGCACAATCGTCAGCCGACCACAGCACCTTAATCGGGTAATGCTCTCAGCCAGGTGCACTGACCGTTCCACGGATACATGTAAAGGAATTAACTATTTGATATATAGTATTACTTTTAGATAATCTTTGTGTGCGTTCAGGTAGACAATCAGGTATTTCCACCAACGCTGTTTATCTAGGTCTGTTGTTGAACGTCTTTCCTTTTCTAAACGGATAGCTGCGCTCACCACGCTTAACCAGAGGTTTAGTAAAGGTACTTCTTGGTACCAGTTTCTGAATTTATGTTGCAACTACTCTTTCACAACATGGCTTTTAGTCTTAATAATCTCGAGGTAGCCCACAAGTAACTCTTCTTTAGTACTTTTGGAAGATTGTCTTTAACACGGGATGGTTTTAATTGTTTAGTTAAATATTATTTTATTGGATTATTTAAAAATAATCATGACGGTTGTAATTAATTTCCACAGGTATGTTGACCGGTATACTGATCTATTTTTTTCTACCCCGCCAACAAGTTGGTAAGTGTAACTTTTTCTAAATATATCCTAATTTAGTCAGTATTACAAAATGCATTAGTTTCTGACCGTGAGAATCCGATAAGAAATATTTTAAGCGGATATCCGGAATGTTCTGTTAGCTCTTGCTCAGATAATCTATTCCATGCTTGATATCGACAGAGTTCATTTGGGTCATGACTATCACGATTTAACATTCCATACTCTTTTGTTACACGGTGCAGAGTTGGAGGTGTGGCCGCAATCAGACCGGTTCCTGGTGAAGGAGCCGCTCATCCGGTTCCGCGTAAACGATCCCGGAAGCTGGCATCCTTGGTACAACCGCATCACTGAATTCTTGCAAGGTGAGCGTACACATTGGGTGACATTACGTGACATACACAAAAGAGACATATTATTCACTGTTATACATAGTATTTTTCTTAAAGCCGCTGAAGCTGTGTGAAAGAATGATTAGATTTTTAAAAGATAAGGAGAAAAGGGTATTGGGCTCCCCCACAATACCCTTTTCTTCTTATCCCTTTACTGCTTGCCCTCATCTCAATAACCCAACGTCTCAAGACGAAAGTCTTTAACCAGTGCGTTCTCCCCATCCTTACGGCGCAGAGACATGGCACTTCTTTTCACCTTTGGGCTGGTCCACCGATTTAAATGAGCACAGCGAGTGATGAAGAAAGCTATGCTTGGCGTTTCTCTAAGGGACAAAATCCGGAACGAAGGAATTTGACGGAGAACTGAAGCCGTCAAAGTAGCTCTCAAATGCAAGCTGAAGTATCAGTGGCCCGGCCATGTCTGTCGTGTCAGTGACCTTCAAACGGTAATACAAGGATTGTTTGGACACTGTTACTTGGGATCAAAAAGAAGTACACTTTCACAGCTTCCGGTACAAAATATTCAATAACCTTCTGATGAGAGTCCAGGATATGTAGGACTGATATTAATTAAAACCTCATCGATGATCTGTAAACACACCGGGATATTTATCAGCGCTGTCTTTGCCAACAGAGACTTATCGACAGTTTAAATTCAATGTATCTTTATGAGCAGATTACGAGACCATCGTACCAGAAGATCCTCCAAGAGCACCTTGCTCCGTGCTGCGGCAGGAGAACCGCGTCCCCAACCCGGACTGCGAGCGCGCGCTGAGCGTGTGGGCGCCCTGCATCGCGGACAACTTCTACGGCTACAAAGACGGCACACCCTGCGTGTTCTTGAGGTTGTCTAATGTGAGTTACATGGTCTTCTTCTTAGCCCACACCCATGATAGATAGCCTGTAGTTTATTTAATAAAACATGAAGATCCTTCGACGTTTTCGATAGTCTTCGAGAGCATACTCATTGCTGTCAACATGACGAATAACAATTTCATCTTCATAAAAGTTTTTTAAGTGATTAAGCAAAGGTAATTAACCTAATGTTGATAATGACCTAATAGAATTTCATTAGCTACAGTCGTCCTTCAAACCGGAACGCAATCGTTATAAACAACCTTATATCTGTTACAAAGACGACTTGTAGAAAAACCTATATATTATAAAACTTGAACATTTTTATTAACAAGTTGTCCTTCAATCCAGATCCACTTCTGGGTGCCGGAGCCTTACAACGCGTCGGTGCCGCTGCCCATCCCTCCGGAAATGCCCAATAAGATCAAACAGATAATTGTAAGCACATTTACTCGTTACATTTCGACCACCGTAATACTATTATATTGCAGTACTTTTAATTCAGCTTCCAGCGTTAGATTATCAGATACGTTCTGGTGTTAACAGTGAAGAAAGGATATTGTGTCTAACGTTTTTCCTGCAAAAGTATTGATGATTTTTAAAAATGAAGCCAAGGTGTCTGCAACTCCCGGGGATTTGCGCTTGTCTGTTGACGGTTATAATGATTTACTAATACTTAAACTGTTCTTTCAACTCGGCCAATGTTCTGAATAAAGTGCATCATGCTTTCATCCCATATTCAAACAGACGCAGCGACCGGCGCACGTGTACGGCGACTACGTGTGGGTGTCCTGCTGCGGGGAGTTCAGCGCGGACCAGGAGAACATCGGTCCCATAAAGTACATCCCCGCGGGTCTGCCCCCGGGTTTCCCCACGAGCCGGCTGCAGACCGCTGACCGCATACCACGCGCCGCCCGTCCTCTACCAGATCGCGTTCCCGGACCACTAGTGGCTGTGCTCTTTGAAAACCCACGACGTAATTATAATTATAGCTTTAAAAATGTTCTACTCAATCATACTACTTCTGGTTTCATATATGGATATTACTTATACGATTTATCTATAACAATCTGTCCCTTTAGGTATTTCACTAAAGTTAGTAATCAACAAACATATTTATAATATGTCCTTGTGCTGATGATTCAAAATGGACTATGAACCACCTTGGTGTTGGATATAAAATTTTAAATGCAGCAGGGCCGATTAATCCGAAAACGTCCGAAAGAATGAAGTTTAACCATTAAAACCCTTTAAATCATATCTATTTGAACTTGTAATTTATTTTGTATTATTTTTCACCAGGCGGTGTACTGATCAATGTGGAATGTCGCATCTGGACTCGGGATATCAGTTACGACCGCAGGAGCCGGGTGGGTCGCAGCCGCTTCGAAATATATGTCGAATAATGTGAAGGTGCCAATAAAAGCTCAAGTTTGTACTTCATCATCGTATTCTGAGGCTGTACTGCCGCGGGTGGACCTGGGCTTGTTCCAGGAAACTTCTTATCGTTCAACATTGAACGTTTTGTTACTAACTCTTATATTCTGTCTATTTCCCACAATAAGATAAGAATTACAGATAGAAAGTTTTCTCCGCTTAATTCCCTTTAGATTACTCTAAAAATTGTTGATTAACAAATAGAAATTACAATATATTCGTACAAAAATTCAAAAACTTATTAGTTCTTAAAACAAACATTTCTAAGAAAATATTTTAGTTCTATATGAAACAAATGCTTAGGTAGTGATTTGGTATGTAGTTTACTATGGGGAATAAACCTTTTAATAAAATTGTCAATAAGAACGTTTTAATGTTTACAACACTTAAAAAAGCTTGTTTTCTAGTTAAGAAGTGTTCCAGGAAAAAAATAATTTTACTATTTAAAAATCGATATAATGTTCTATTATTATTAAATCGATTAATTAGTTCACATGCACTTTGTGTATTTGTTAATATTTAAATAAAGTTTTGGTGTCAAACTGATGTGTGTATGTACGTTTTATATGTAAGTTATTGGATGTTATAATATAAATGTTGAAATGTAATGATCTTTCATGTCAATTTTTGTGTGAAATTACAATAAAATAATTGAAAAAAAGTGACGTGCTTTTTAAATTTAATTTTCCCGCTAAAATCAGAAAGTGTTACCTTTTTTTATAATTTTCACAAGGTTAGTTTATGTGTCCTTATTTGGCAAGCGAT
The DNA here is from genome assembly GCA_033220335.2 of Troides aeacus. Lineage (NCBI taxonomy): Eukaryota > Metazoa > Arthropoda > Insecta > Lepidoptera > Papilionidae > Troides > Troides aeacus. Next base: position 13,446,527 of record CM067271.1, read on the forward strand.
TTTAGCCCTTTGACAAAAAGAGACAAAATTATTTTAGTAACCTCGATTTTTTAATGTTGCTCTCTTTACATTTTCCTACCAATTGTTCCTAATTTTGGTAATATTATATTGCGTAGTTGCATACAAAACGTTTTTATAAATTAACAATTGAATAATTCCAAAGTGATGTAATTATTAAAAAATGATTATTATAAGGATTTCGATTTTTTTATCGAATTGATATAGCACAATAGGTTATCTCATCCCAAACTTCAATTTGTAGAGGGCGCCTAATGATGATGATAGTAGGTTATAAACCAAATCAGTTCTTAAATTTATTGATAAGATGAAATCTGAAAATATTTAAAAAAAATATTAAGATTTCACAAACAGCCATTAAGCAAAACAATTGACTAACTTATTAATACTATGGTCACAGAGACTGAAATAAAGTTTATTTATCATTAATATTTATTATTAAAAACATGAACGTGTATACGTTACCGGTAAAGTTTAGTTTTATGCCTTTTGTTTAATTTCTCTGAATTTTTATTTTAATTTTTTGAGAAAAATAAGAAGTTGATGTAAATTCTAGTTTGAATGCAAAAAAAAAATATGTTCAATTGTTATTAGAAGTTGTCGTTGTTAAGTCACCTAAATAAATAAAACCTATTGTCGTTAATTTTCTAAATATGTTATATGAGGTAGGTATCAAATAAAAAACATTTATTACTGAGTTACTGATTTATTATATTCATCAATTTGGTATAAATTTGGGTATAAACGCTGGCAACACTAGTCAGCTGTCGGGGCACGGACAAAATTGACATTTCTCATTCTGCCGAAAGCATCGGATTAAAATAAAATCTGTAATAGCTGTTCGTTGTGAAATTGTTCTTGAATATTCTCTACCTTACGTTTTATCCTTGAGAAGTGCCTTTGTGATGGGTTCTCTTAGATTTTACTTGTTTTTAGGATTAACATGCAGTTCTATTGTAATAGGTGAGTGACTGCAGTTACCGTATTGCTAACTCTTTGTTACTTTTATCGCGTTACGTAGCTCGAGCCGTGATGTTTTTGTTGCTGACTAGGAATATGAGCATTTGCGCATTAGATGTCACGTTTCGCAACTACCTTCCTATTGTATTCCAATTAGATCAATTTCACCCACTTTTCGTACAGGTCAAGGAGACATAACGACAAAGGAGCCGATAATTATTAAATTGAAGACAACGCCAGAGGCTCTCCCCAGTAGTGTCATATATCCAAAAAGTTCTTCTTTTTCTGCCTCTTCTGATGGATTATCATCAGAGTCTGTTCAGTCCTCGTCTTCGAAGCCTAAAAGCACACCGATGCTAAGTTCTAGTTTCACTTCTACTATTACCTCTCCTAAGCCTACCCCTCCGCCTACGACTATTACGGAGACCCCTACTACCACAGTGCTGACGACTACTCCGACACCGGCACCTGAACCGAAGCCTACGCCAGCACCTGGACCCCTGCCACCACCAACACAAGGCTCATGGTATTATACCGACAAAAGCAGCAATGTCACATGCATCCTAGTGCAGTTCGCCGCCCAGCTGAATATTACATACAACATTAATAACTGTAAGTAAAATTGTTTATGTTATCTACATTCACTTTGTGTATGCCAATTTAAAGAGTATCATTTTTAATTTATTCAATAGTTACAGATAAACTTAATTATTTTTTTAATATATAAATTATGTAACATGAATTCACTCACTACTTAGGTTCACATTCACATGAAGGAATACCTATAACAAAATGAGTCAATACACAAAGGTCTTATACATATACAAAAATCTATGTAAAAATTATTATATGCATTTAGAAACATACTTGAATCATCAGATATACATATGCTTTATCATATCAGATCTTACACATCATATATATTTTCTACTTCATCATCATCAACAGCCTGCAGCAGTTCAATACTGGTCAATGTCTCTCTTAAGGAATTCCAACATCATCATCTTTACCTACTTCTGCTTGTTATAAATTAAATTATTAAAACCGCTACATGTGACTACTATGTTAAACTTCAACATTATCTAAACGGTTACATTATTTGTGATAATTAATCTTAGGAATATTAATATATTTGATTGTTTTATGAAGTTTATGATATTCATGTATATGAATTGAAACCAAATGGTGATCGTAAGTGAAAACATTAAATAAATAATGATTTTCTACGGAATACTAATATAATACCAAGTAATTTAGTATAGTGTAACGATCTTGAAGCAACAAGTTGTTTTTCATTCAGATATAATACGAATGTGGAAATAAATAACCCTCATATTTAGATATGTAACAAATTAGCCTTTTATGTAGCAGGTTCAGGTGAATGAGCTATAAATAGCTCATTGTAAGATAAATCATTGTAAGATGTAAATATATACACAAGTTAGTTACTATCTAAGTAATTTACATTCAAAATTAAAAAGTATACATTACCCATCAGAAGGTGAGAAGAGGCATGAGATCAATAGGGGAGTCATTTTTTTTTAACAAAGTGATGAGACAAGCAGGATGTTCACCTGATGATGCATGATACATCAGCCTATAGTGGTGCTAGTTAGGATAGTATACACTGTACCAGGGTACACTGGTTGCCTTGTGACAAAATGTTCAATCTTGTTACCCCAATAATTGCACTAGTTAGAGCGCACTTCATACCTGAACCAGTAATGCACAGAGTGTTGTTAGTCAGCTGCAATAGAAGCTGCAGTGGTACCTAACATCACCGGTGAATGTCCACCAATAAAACCTTTAAAGTACATCCAGTAGAGAGTGTCTATTGAATAATGATGATTACGTATTATAATTTTTCTTTTTAATAATATCGGTATGATTGAGCGACTTATCAAGTTATAACTCATTGTGGCTGTCTACAATAATTATTTTGTTTTATTACATATAAACAATGTGTCGGTTCAACAACAGGTCATGATTGTATGTCTGGGAGGGTATTAAATAATTTATTACATGTGTAATAAATTGGCGACCGCTACTACCTGATACATCAATACGTATATTTGGAGTGGACAATTTGTATACAATCAAGTCTTAATCAGTTACAATTAATTATCATAATTGTTTATCAGTTCATTGGTATATATTGTATCTATCTCTGCTATCGAGCAAATATGCTGTAGAGTCCTTAGAGTATTTTAATTTGATGTGATGTAACCAGTGTGATGTACACTTGATGGAAAATGATTTGTCTGCCCATAACAATGATGACTTGATTAGGATGATATATATAGCACATTACATGCCTTGCCTCGGCACATATGTTAAGTCAGGTTACCTCAGTGTTTCCACTAGCCACAGTGTTCTTCAAACCGGAATGCAGTAATGATTGCACAGTTAAACTTCATGGTGAAGATAGAGGCTGTATTAGTACCTAGGGACTCCGGCAACAGAAAGATACCACGGGAACCTATGGTATTACAAATATCGTGATTAGGTTCAGCACAATGCTGTCTAGAAAGCTGTTGATTGAGGCTGGTGGAAGCTGATGATTATAACCACCCGACCCGGCACATTTCAGAAGTCAATTTAAAGATTTATATATGTTATCTGTTTGAATGAAAATTTAAATATCCAGTAATCGCTGTGAAAGTGTGTGATTATGATGTGGTGGTAACATGATAAATGAAAACCTTTGGTAATGTCATATTGGTATAAGCGGAGCTATTCGTAGTGTAGTTTTAATGGTGGTAGTCCTCTGTTCCTGGAGACTGTCTAGGTGGATACCACCACAGCGCTTATTGCAGTGTATCTGATTGAAGGGAGTTGCAGCAAGTGAAATTACTGGAGTAATGAAAATTGATCAGCGGTCTTTTCCAGTCAATCCTGTAGAACAAGAGAGGTGAAATAAATGATGAATAACAATAGTACGCAATTATGGGATCAGTAACTGCAGATGTGTGGCCAAAGATTGGAATTTTAAACTGAATTATACATGCTCCACTTATTGGAGGAAGGGGATGCAAAGGATAAGTAGGAGCTGGAATAGCGGAGGGAACAGGACGAGCAGGAAGCACCTCTGGTTTAGGATAGGTATTATCTGCAGAAAGTGAAGCAAAAATAAATTGAAATGTCACCTACTCTACAACCCCTTCCTCAAACGGTCCTTATTGAGTAACACCACCTCTTCAGCAGGGTACCAAGGAATGTCTACTGGTAACAAATATTTGATGATTTAACACAAGCCTTTACTTAGATTAGACGTAATCACGAAACTTTTTTTTTTTAATCTACTATCTATAATTAAAATGAGTTTCCTTTGTTCGCCAATCACGTGAAAACTAGTGAACGTACCGACATATCCACACGAGCATCCGACGCGGAATGATCAGTAGATCCTTATAGGATATTTGTCTTTTAAATTTAATAGATCCTTTATAATGTAATTTCTAATTAACTTTCATAAACATTATCATTCGGTATTATTTATGCGGTTGCTATGGTAACGGTTGCCTGTACAAAGTATATATAATAGGGGGACCGGAAAGTAATGTCGTTTTCATACGCTAAATACAAACACATACATTTTTAACGAGTCTTTATTTTTAATCAATGATGTATTCCCCATCATTGTCAATAACCTTTTGCCATCTAGTGAGTAAATTTTCAATCCCTGATCGATAAACATTAATTGGTTTTTCGGCAAAATATCTAGAGATGGCATTTTAGATATCATCCAAATTTGCAAATGTTTTGCCACTTAAAAAGTGTTGCAGCGCTCGGAATAAGTGGAAATCCGATGGTGCAACATCGGGCGAATATGGTGGATGAGGCAGCACCTCCCACCCCAATTCATTAATTTTTTCTAGAGTTCGCCTTGCGCAGTGCGGTCTTGCATTGTCATGTTGGAGAATGACGCCTTTTCGGTTGACAATCGCTGACCACTTTTCAATTAAAGATTGATTGACTCGCTGCAATTGTTCGCTGTAGAGGTCTGCAGTAACAGTTTCTCCAGGTTTCAGTAATTCAAAATGAACAATGCCGCGAATACTCCACCAAACACACAAAAGCGCTTTTTTGGGGTGTAAACCTGGCTTAGCAGTACTCCGAGGGATTTCATTTGGAGAGAGCCACTGCCTTTTGCGTTTTGGGTTATCATACAGGACCCATTTCTCATCTCCTGTGATCAAGCGATCAAAAAACGCTTCTGTGTTGTGTCGTTGAAGCAATAAGTTGCATGTGATTGATCGGTTAGCCTTATTCTGTTCGGACAGATTATGCGGGACCCAAACACCTGCTCTGCTTACTTTTCCAATCTGCTTCAAATGTTCTTGGATGGTCGACCAAGGTTTGTTGAGACTGTTTGACAATTCCTCGATCGTCTGACACGGATTTGCTTCCACTTCCGCCCTTAACACGTCGTTGTCTAACGCTGATGGTCTTCCTGATCGATACGAGTCGGAAAGATCAAAATTACCCGATTTGAACTTGGAAAACCACCTTTGGCATTTACGAATGTCCAGTGCATTTGGATAAACATCGCAAATGTTTTTGGTAGCAACTGTTGCGTTATTTCCCTTGCGAAACTCAAAGAGCATGCAATGCCGGATGTGTACCTCTTCTGGTATTTGGCTGGCCATTTTACCCAAAATTACAAAAAAAAATTGTAATTCAATTGTCTATAAGTAAAGAAATCACTATAACCTCACAATGTCTTTGGTACGCCTCTGAACAAAACAATGAGCTGACAAATGACAATCAAGTATTGGCATGCGCAGAAACGACATTACTTTCCGGTCCCCCTAATATTACGACCAGCAAAGCGGAGAACAGCTAGTTGTTATATAGTGAACACGTTCATAACTCCATGTATTTATTTCCCTATTCCACTTCCACAATCAGCTGATAAACATTTTAACGTAACTCACGTCGATATCAAGACTTAGGTCAACCGGTGATAAGAGTGGGTTGTGCTGTTGATATCCAGTTATTACTATTGACAAGGTTACTACTGTGTGCTGAGTAAATGTACTAGTACTAGCTGTTCTCACTTCGCTTCATTCAGTCAGCGCCATGCTGCTCCAGTAGCGCTGGGCACTAGGGGCTGGGTAGAGGTTCATATGGGGGGATCTGGGCCATTTCCCACCACGCTGGCCTAATGCGGGTTCGCCGGAGCCAGAGCCTCGTCTGTTGATATATACGTAAATTAATAATTATCATTAACTTAATTAACGTATGTATTAGTATAGTAATTGTTTGATAAAATATCCGTGATAACTACTTATCACGTTACAGACATTACTGTACTGACTTCATTTGATTGGATACGGCTGAGTTGTGTCGTGTTGTGTTGTGTTGTATTGTGTATACATTTTATATTTAATAGCAATGGTTTGGAATGGCTGTGAGGATGTTCAGATTACAATATAACGGAAATCGAGATGAGGGGGGCGTTCACGTGATAGTACATCCGCCCATACGCCCGTACCACCACATGGTGCCTAGAGTTTCATACAGCGCACCGCTTTAAGATTTTTGTATTTTAATACACTGCTGTTTGGTATTTTTTTTTAGCACACGCCTGATGGTAAGTCAGTCTGTCTGTCGGCTGCAATGGACGCTGCGGTGGTGGGTACCGCCAGGGTGCCCCAGCTGCGCCATGACGCACGATGCATTTGTTATTGTTTTGCAATTCCGTTATTGGTATTTCTTAAACGATACATCGCCGTTATTATTACTTTAAAAATGCAATCGACGATTTTCGCTTGATAATCGCTTCTTCATCTACGTCGGCATCACTGTTGACAGAGCGGTCGTGGTCATCAGTTTAGGTGTCGGTGGCAGCCTTAACAACACGTCGCCATTCCTCTCTTATGGCCGCCTTAGTGCACTCATGTAGATAATCGCATCCATTGCTGGATATAGAACTCCTCCAATTATTTCAGTATTGATCGGGTGTGCGCTGGTTCCGGCGCGTTGCCAATGTCTCACAGTATCCATGGTCTTCGGTACCATCAGGCACCAGAGCCGTCATTTATAGGACTTCATATAAGGGGTTATGGGCCACCACGCTGGCCGAATACGGGTTGGTAGGAATATATAGGTGATATCCAGAGATTCATTGACTCATTATGAGGTAACACGTAATCACTCAAAATTCGGTAAGGGCATTGCTTCTGCCGTTGAGAGATCACCTAAGAATGGATTTAACAATATTACCGCCCTAAAGGTAGTTGCGAGGGTGTGACGGTCAGCCCAGCGGGCGAGAGGTTAGAAGTTTCTATGGAGCAGTACTTTAGAAATTTCTAGAGATTCTTTAATTCTAGGGTGGGTAAACGAGCGAACAGTGCACCTGGTGGATCGTGAATGATGGGCCGCGGCTGCGTTGGTGCCGACCTTTAACGCGGATCTTGAAATTTCTAGAGAACTCCTTTTTCTGATGCTTTCCTCTAAACTTGCTTCGCGTCGCTCTCTTTAGTTCTCTCCAAGGTTCTAGTACTACATCCGGTCGCTATAATTTTTGTAATTTATTAACGATCACGAAGATCTGAACATCCTCTTCCTCTAAAAAATTACAGCATTTAAACAATTTATACGGATAGACCTTTTTTTTATTTATTTCATTAAGCGACAAGACGAGTGGGACGTTGATTTGATGGTAGGTGATACGCCCGCTCGTGTCAACGTGACGCTAGTTAGGATGCTATACACAGCGCCACATTGCGGCCATTGCTTTAAGTCATAATAAGTGGTCTCTTTATTACATTAAAGCGCCCTTCAAACCGGAACACAGCACAGCAATACAGCTGCGGTGGCAGTGTTTGGAAACAGAAATTGACCACCAGTAAACTCACCACAGAATTACAAACTTCAGCATGTAATAATGATGGCTGTAATTGGATCAGTTCCGTTGAAGGGGAAGCCCCGAGGGGTTTATTAGTGCCGATAAATCGCGGCTTTGCGCCAATGGTATTTGATGCAGACCTAGCTTTACATAACACGCTGTATCGAGTGTCGAACTGGCAGACTGGTGGTAGGTCCCTGCCGTCGGGCCGTGTAGGTACCACCGCAGGCACTATCTCTGCCGGCAAACAGTACTGTGATAACGCTACTGTTATCCGGTTCGAAGGCGATTGTAACTAGTGAGATTGCTGCGGTAATGAGACTTGAGAATTATGTCTCGACGTGCTCATGTGCTGCTTTATGATCAGGAGTAGCTTTTGCCAACAGGTGGAACTTTGACTTCTTTCTTTTTCTCACGGTAATATCAATATCCAAGGTTGTATAGTTGTGGTCAATCGATTACGGTCGCGAACCAGTCATGACCTTGAAGCAGTCGGAGCAGTCGCGGCAGCCGCTTGTGTTTAACTCTCAGGTCCCGATTGTGAAGCTTGGCTGATAGTATCACTTTTTTTTATATGTACTTTAATACTAAACCTACCGACATTACATATATACATAATTCTACCATGAGCGGTCATATGACCGCTTCAACATGAAGTATCTTGATATAGAAAGAGATTTTAGCCAATTGGATACTGAACGAGACATCTTTTCTAGTACCACAATAAAAACCAACTCCTCGTTGGTCTATTTATGCATTTTCAGCAGTTTTTTTACCTGTTAAAGCATTTTGTATTAAACGTTCTCCTCATACGTATTTTTTTACATTTTACTAAAATTTTGTCAGTCTCACCGACTTTACTATATCTACAGAGAAATGTAGCAGTCTATCATTGATTTTGATGAACGCTTCTTTGCTTAGCTGTCTCTCCTGATATTCGGTTCGAAGCTCTTCTGCCAACTGAATTGAAAATTCTTATCTAAGATATTCCTTCAATCGTCTTCCTCCTTCACGTTCCAATCCTTATATAAAATCCAAGCATTCATCACGGCGAAATCTAATATATTGAAAAATACCTGTAGAGGCCATCGTTGAGATTTAGATTTGACGTTATACTTTCTGGCCATTCGGTTACATCTGAACCGGATTGTATGCTACTGTAAAACTTTATTGTCTCTGGTTTCAACGGATCAATGCATTGAAATATCAATTCTTTTTTTTTGGGTTTAGCTTTATAAATTGAAAGAATAACATCATTCGATTTGTATAATATTGTTGAGAAGCGTGTCGCACTATCCTTTACCAGTCTTCTAAATTTTGGTAGCTCTATTTTATTTCTACGAATATTTCCAACACGCGTGGTTTTTTTTTTTTGCTAGAAATTTACTCAGCTGTTATATTTCTGCCACGGCTCCTACATGGTTCTGCTAATTTCAATGTCACTAACTCACCAAGTGAAACCGTCGATTCTCTCTCTTCATCCTTTCCCAAATGTGGAGAGCTGTTTATACTTACTACTTGCATCAGAAGCTAAAAAGAATTTTATTCCAAATTTGTCCGGTTTTTTGGGCTTGTATTGAAACAACTGTTCATCTACAGTAAGATTGTACTCCTTGTTTATAACAATTTTGACTGTTCGATAAATTTGTAGTAAAACAATCAGAGATCAAAGTGAACTTATCGTTTTGTAAGTATTGGCATTGGCTTCGATGATTATTGTTATCAATCCGAATAAATCTCATGATTTCTGCGAAGTGATTTCGGCTGAAATGTGTATAGTATAATGACGGTCTCGATCTCCATTTCGTATTCCATAACAACTCGGCAACAAGCATATTTTTAGGCTCACGTAACGCCGCGTGCATGCGGAAGTCCAATAAATGCATACAATTTTGCAATCACGCCATGATCAATGATCAAGGAAAATGCTCACTCAACTCTGCCTTTTACTGCGCTTTTCGAAGAATATTGACAAACAATTTTTTTTTTTCAAACGGCAAATGACTATTCCGCGGTAGACTAGACATGCTATAAATTACTTTCGTAAAGTCAATAGTAAAGAAAGTTGTAGATATTGAAAAATGGGTTGTATATATATATATGTATACGGTAAAGTCAATAAGTCATATGGTGATACAGTAGCTTTATATACAGATACAGTAGATTTATAAAAAAAAATTCTAAAACGGTCGCTTGAGCGCGCCTCGTACATATAATGTTGAGGAAAGTTTAAAAAAAAATAGCTGGTCTTCTCACTTTTTTTTATATTATCACGCCTTTTTCCCAGTAGGGGTAGGCAGAGGTGAACAAACACCCACTTTTCTCCAGATGTGGTCTTCTCACTTATGTCATGCAACCTAAGCAGTTTGTATACCGTTGGCGACATCCTCGTGTATCATCCGTCTGACGGGAGAGGAAAGAGGTCTTGAGGAAAATGGAAACCAAAATTTTTGTATACTACTACTGTATATGTATATATATATATATATATATATATATATAAGGAAATTTGTGGAGGATTTTTTTTTTTATTATACAATATTGCATATCACTTAACTATACTGTGTAACAGTAATCAGGTGATCACTGATGGCGGGTCTCTGTTGCCGGAGATCGTCTTACGTAAACTACAGTGTTATGGTTTTAAGGACGTCGTGGCTAGTGTAATTACTGGGGTAACGAGGCTCCACATGTTGTGTCAAGACGAGGAGTGCGATGTGGTGCAGTGTATATAATCCTAACTGCCTCGTCATGGGCGCGCGTATCAGTTGGTGTCGGGTGAACCTCGCTCGTTTCGTTGGTTTCTCGAAATCGTCTCGATACATAGTTATATGAAAATTTATTAAAAAAAAATACTTACCCCCTTAAACACGACTATGGTACTATACCATGTCTTACCATGGTTAGTAAACTTACTAAAAATTCAGGAAATGTTTTAGTCAACGGTTGTAGTATGATAGAAATTAATATTAACTTCATATCTTCTACGGAAGGGCTACTCCAGCATAGGGTTAAGTAGACCGCGGCTGAGATCCCGTGACCTGCAAACTCTGAAGGTGACCACCGAGGGGTTGTAGTGGGTAAAAATCTCCACATACCTCTGATTATCCCCTCGATCAAAAAAAAAGGCTCTGTGTATTATGTTGTATTTAAACGTTATCTGTGTTTTCTCATAATCTTGATCTAAGAGTGATGAGGAAAACGGTGTTGATCCATGCGAAGGTGGACGGTCTGGTTTCACGGACCTCCGTCCGAAACTGGTTGGCGGTGGTCACTTGTTGATCGGAACCGGTTTCCGTTCGATATTGTTTTTATGTATCACTTCGGTATATACCGTTGTGTACTCCGAAGATTATTTGGGAATGTTTTAAGTGCTGAATAGACCAGACCAGACCAGTCTAGACTGCTGGTTTTCATCTATGTCGGCAGTCGTTCTACGATCGATCAGGTCGGACTGCGACCTTGCGATTGCACAAGCTTCACTTATATATCGCCAGCTGATAGACGACTGGATATAGGCCTCTTCCAAAGATCACCTCAGCGACAGGTCTCGTGCTGCCTGCATCGTCAGACACCAGGGGCAGTCGCTTGTAAGGGTTCATATGGCGGGATTTGGGCCATTTCCCACCACTCTGGCCCAATGCGGATTGGTGGGAGCCAGAGCCTCGTCTGTTGATTAGTAGACTACAGCAGCAGGTGAAGTGGGCTTAGGTCTTGTGAGTTCTTGTCCGGGACCCCTTACATCCCTTATTTATATATATATATATATATATATGACTCCCTGCTCGATCTATGTGGGAATCTTTAGGAAGGCCTATGTCCAGCAGTGGACGTCTGTCGGCTGATGATGAAACAAGTGTGAGTGAAACTTAAAAAAATATATGAGGTGATGAAGTTCCGTGGGGTTCAGTACGTTGACCTTTTTCCTACGTGTCCCCTATTCATATCAGTTTATACGATTCGTAAGATAAAACAGTTTTATCTAATGTACTGATTATTTTGATAAACAACCTAAATTTCCTAATCTATCATACACTAGCGCGACCTCGTTACACTCAATTCCGAGTGACGATGGGAACTGGATGTAGTTTGATCGCCAAGTATACACTGGCTGTCATAAATTAGGTGTTCTATCATTGGTGTAATGCGGGTGGAATTGTAACGTGGTGGTAGATGGTCGTTTTACTGGTGGTAAATCTCTGTTGCCGGAGATCACAGCAGCGCTTATTGCAACCGACAAATATAGTTCCGGTTTGAAGGGCGTCGGACTTAGTGGAAATGTTGTGGTAACGAGGCTTAACATTTTGTCTCAAGGCGACAGTGAATACCATAACTGCTACCGCCATGGTATGGGCTGTCGTGGCATTCATCATCAGGTGAACGACCAGCATGGGGCTACGGATTCGAACTGGCACCTTCCACTTATGTGTCGTGTTTGCGTCATCACAAGTGATCTGTAGACCATCGCATCCACCATTGGACTCCTCTTCTACGAGAACGCAGACGCGTTCAAATCCGTGCGACCATTTAGACCAAAATCTCCCGCCTGGTCTCCGGCACGAGACCTCATCATCACCATCATCATCAGCCGATGGAAATCCACTGCTAGATAGAGGCCCCTCTCAAAGATCTCCACAATTTTCGCTGATGGGAATCGGGCCTCTTAGCTCTGCCACCAGTGAAATCGTGGTAGGAAGGTCAAAACAAAATGGCGGATTTATATTTGACTCTAAGCATATATATAATTCCACAGCAACACGTATCGGGGTTACAGTGAAGCTCGGTTAGGAATCCCACTAATCCAATAATGGGGGGGTGGGGGGTATTACTGTTAACCCACATGTGTGCCGTATGTACAAGTTGTCCTTAACCGCTTGTAAAAAAATGGAGTGTCGTGTAATTTAACAAATTTTCGTTTCTTCTGAAATTTTCTATTCGTTTTTCTATAAGATATATTCAGTTGATTTAAATATAGAGAGAGATCGTATTTGTGGGGTAAATTCCCACGCCCAGCAGTGGGCTGTCAATCAGCTCTATTGAATGTTGTATTTGATTATTATAACGTTATTCTATCATCACCTCTTTTTATTGTTTTAACTATTTGTGTGTACATTTGAAATACTTTTTTTTTAAATTTCGAAGCAATGATGAGTCTACGGTTTTTTTTTTGATTCAGCCTATGCTTTGTTCAGACTGTTTCAGGGTTTTGTTGTTCACTAGTGCTAGGTACCGGTTGTTGAAGATCATCTAGATAGGTACCACTGCAGCAGCCGACGTACAGTAGATTTGGAACATTGCTGTGTTCCGGTTTGAAGGGCGCTGTAGCTAGTTTAATTATTGGGGCATTGAGACACATCTCACGTTTCAAGGTGATGAGTACAACGTGTTGCTATGTATAATATCACTCATCATCAAGTGAACGTCCCGCTCGTGTACTAGTTTTGAGATACTGTTTTTAACATTTATGATTTTTTTTATCATAATTTGTATAATAGTATTTGTCGCCATATTGAAAAACGAACGGATATAGACGGATGTTATTTACTGTTTTTTTTTTCTAAATTTATTAATTAAAAAAAAAAATTGTTGATTTGATCAACTAGTATAGATCATCTCTTAACTAGGAAGAGTTTACTATTTTTTTTTTATTACACCAGCTCGATCTTCACCTGATGGTAAGACCGACTTTAGTGCTGGTTAAGATGACACAACACTGTATATTCGTCGCATTGAGAGATAAAAATTGCAGCGCCCTTCAAATCGGACGTTTCGACTGAGGTATGTTAGAGAGAAATGACTTCGCATAAGCACTTCGATGCACGGAAGATATTCAATACAAACTTTATCATAAAGCATACACTCCTCCCCACTCCTCTACTCCCCAGTTCCCCTCGGAGCCACCTCCCCCCAGTGTAGTCCCACGGCGTTGTGATTCATCCTCAAGGTCACATGCGACACGTGTAAATGCATGCGCAATGCACACAAGCACCGCGCTATCATTATTTGTGGTGTTAGGGTTCCCGCACAACAACTCACGGAACCCAAGCCGAGCTCACCAGCTCCTGGTGCTCCCCGATAATCAAGAAACGAGGTTCTGGCTCCCACCAACCCGCATTGGGACAGCGAGATGGGAAATAACCCAAATCCCTCTTATGAACCTTTGGAAATCTTTGGGGAAGGCCTTTGCCCAGCAGTGGACGTCTATCGGCTGATGATGATGATGATGATGAGATTGAACCACGCGTCCAAAATGGAGGAACGTCCAAGAGCCTGTTCATAAATTGGAGTTAGGCTTATATATACACTCCACCGTATGGTAATCACTGAGACATAACATGTCATGTGTTTACTGGTGCTGACCGTCTAGATAGGTGCTAATGTAACGTCTCTTGTTCCGGTTTGAAAGGCGTTGTGGCCAGCCAAATTACTGGGGTGACGATACCTAATATCGCATGACTCAAGGTAATGAGAGGAATGGTGCAGTGTCCTAATTAACGCCACGTTATGGGCAGGCGTATCACTTAACATCAAGTGAATGTCCAGCTCGTCTTAGATCCCCACTGCTGGATATAAGTCGCCTGCAAAAATCTCCTCACCATTCCATCCCTGTCCGTATCGAGCGGTTTCCGTCGACCTTCACCAGGTCGTCGGTCCACCTCAGTCAATATTAGATATCAATAATTTGTATATGATATATATTTATGTTGTATATGTTGTAGCTTTTTTTTATAATGCTCATACAAACAAACGCGAACTACGCTATAGGGTGCGCCGGCGCAGCTGTTTTAAACACACACACACACACACATGCCCATGTTTTTTATAATAACATGGTGCTAGTAACGTTGGTATACACTCCATCGTATCGTGTTCGTCGTTAAAACGTAGATGTTAAGTCTGGATACCTCCGTATTTTCACTAGCCACGGCGTCCTACAAACCGGGGCGGTAATGTTCGCACAGCACTGTTTGTCGGCAGCAATTGGAGCTGCGGTGACCCAGCACCAGTAACCAATGATACATATGGCAAACAAGCACATGTCACCAAATGATACCAGCTCAGCTAAGCCTTGGATCTGACTGAAGAACAGTTCCAATGCAGGATGTTCGGTCGTTCCTATACCTGTAAAATACAACTTTGCTTTGACTTTGCTCTTAGTTATAAAGTTAGTAAATTGTTAAGAATATCAAATATTAATCATAATCAGCACCGATGGACATCCTCATCGCGATCCAGGTCGATCTTCCCCCTCATATAAACCCTTACATACGACATCTAGTGCCTAGCGGTACTGACGGCCACGCTGATCGCATGTGAAGATCTTTGAGGTAGACCTATGTCCAGCTGTGGACGTCTATCGGCTGATGATGATGATGGACATCCACCGGTGAATATAGGCCACCCTCAAAGATTTGTACACGATCGGGTAGGAATTCATATGAATGGGATTTGGGGTCACTTCCCCAATACGGGTTGGTGGGAGGTTATAATGAGTGTTGATATCTTTCTTCAATAGTGAGTGGTGACGTGTACTCACCAGAATACAGCAATGCTGTTGTGGGGATAGGTTTGAGGGTTGAGCTCCAGGTTCGAACCTGGAATATTTATGTATACAAGTCAAGCCGGCGGCCGTTGTTATCTCTGGTGTTTTACAGCCTTCAAAAGGCTTACCATTAGGCAGGTAAAATGTCTGTTGACCATTCTGCATACCGTTTCAGCCTCATCTCTTGCCCACGTGGTGATCAACGTCCCTGCTAACGCCAGCGTGGTAGACGGTAGCTGCAACGCTACCGAACAGCGGCTGAACCTCACCTGGCTGGAGACCGGCAGCAACTCCATGCTCCTCACCTTCGCGGCTAACACCACCACCAAGACTTACGCCCTGAAGAGCCTCAACATCTCCCTCAGCCTCGACATCGCCAACTCATGTGAGTCTATATTAAATAGTATCATAATTTAATACTTTCTATATTCTCATAATGTTGTATTCCCCCTCAGCCCTGACTACTCCCCTGGAGCTGTGGCATGGGGCGGAGTGGCAGGTGCCGCTGACCACCTCCTACCGCTGCCAGCCGACCACCCAGCTCCACCTGACCGCAGAGAAGACCAACGTGGCGGCCACGCTGAGCATATCGCAGCTGCAGGAGGAGGCCTTCAGGACCACCCCCAACAATAACACCTTCAGTGCTGGTGAGGGCTCCCTTACTATGTAACGGTATATTAGTACTTGTGGACTTAAATCTTTTGGTGGGTTACACCGGGGTATGGGGTAGTTTTGGGGTTTCAGGAAATTATATTGGTATTAGTGTGGAAGTACTGAAATGTTATTGGGCCTCGCCTAAAGATCGCCACGTATGTGGGGATTCATGTGTGGGTTTTGGGCCATTTTTTATCACGCTAGCCCAATCCAGGTTGGTGTGGGCCAGAGCCTGGTTTGTTGATTAGCAGGGCGCACCATGAGCAGGTGAGATTGGCTTGGGTCCCGTGATTTGACTTGGTAATTGAAAAAGGCGGAACTGCTGTTCAAACCTCACTAGCTGGAGGAGCACATGAAGAAGAAGAAAAGTTCTGCTTTAAACTTTTTCCAATTTAAGTATAACCTGGTTGTTTGCAGCGCGCGAGTGCGGCGGCGCTGACCTGCCGGACGCGGTGCCGATCGCCGTGGGCTGCGCCTTGGGCGGGCTGGTGGTGGTCGTGCTGATCGCGTACCTGGAGGGACGCCGGCGCTCCGCGGCACGCGGCTACCTCTCCATGTGAGTGCGGCGAGTCGACCGTCATTTTATAAGTACGTGAGTATGACCACCTCGGAGCTAACAAAAGTGCGAGACCAGTGAGATGTTCACTTGATATTAGGTGATCTACTTGCCAATAACTAAATGGTGCTAGTTATGATGTTACACTGCACTACATAATCCTCGTCGGTTTAAGACGTAAAATTTACACAATTTGTAACACTAGCCACAACGCCATTCAAACCGGCTTTGGTTTGTATAGTTTGTC
Source organism: Troides aeacus (assembly GCA_033220335.2). Lineage (NCBI taxonomy): Eukaryota > Metazoa > Arthropoda > Insecta > Lepidoptera > Papilionidae > Troides > Troides aeacus. The sequence goes on from CM067271.1 coordinate 13,463,358, forward strand.
GGCTGCAATAGGCGCGGCGGTGATACATACCCAGACGGTCTCCGACAATGGAGACTTCCTACCAGTAAAGATAGATGCGCTACCACTAGTAACTGATGAAGGTCAGAGATTTGACACCAAGAGACGAAGGTCTCATGATAGTTTCACAGTTTCCTTTTTTACTAATTTCTTCAGTTCACAGTTTTTATTATTAAATTTCAGGTAAAACGCGGCCCCGACGAGTCCCGTAGTGAATGTAATAAATATAGATACAAATATTAAAAAAAAAAAAAAAACTAAATTATTCGCTGCATCGTATCAACGTCCTTATATCGGCGGGATCGGCCGGAGTCGCGTGCGAGTGTTGCCAGCGACGATAGTAACGCGACGACGGCCCGTGTGGGGAGAGGGAGTGGAGGGATTGCTCAAAATTAAACGTTTGGTAGTTTTCAATAAAAAAAAAATTACTAATATGGACACGCCTATTAAAAATAGTCCTCCGCTTCTCTGTGACACATGTCCACACTATTCGTAATCGATAATTTAAATTATCGTCTAATTGAAAATCGATTTACTAACCGCCACTTATAATATTAACTACAACTCTCAATTATAACATGAATTTACTGTAAACGTATAACTGGTTTTGCCCTGGCGACACTGACGGTTCATTATTACTACAGTAATTAAAAAATTATACTTTACATGGCAACATTACGATCGCATTCGCGTTTAGAAAACTTGATAATATATGCATTTGTTTTGATAGAATCACTTGCTGTCCCTGGTTGGAAGCAACATTTTTTTTTTTAATTTTGTCTACCGGAAGTGGTAGAAACGCAGCGTCCGCTGCAACCATAAATATCCTCGGTTTGCGGTAAGCAAATCTAATTTAAGAGGTGCAACACTGCAGAGTATAAATATAAAACTTATAGATGTGATGTTATTTAGTAGTTTTAATGCGGGGTGGGTAGAATTGTGACGTTTTTTTTTTACTTACTGTTAATTTGTCCTAATCGATACTGTCTTGACGACAATTCACGATTTTGCTTCTGAAGAGTTTTTCGCTAAATATCCCATATACCATTCGACTTCAACTAAAACACCGGATATCCGTTTCGAAGGAGCTCATCTGTCCATTTCTAATTAAGTGTAATTAATGCATATAGAGATATAGTCATTGTAAAGGATAGTAAAGGTTTATTCTGTAAGAATAAAGAATTACATGGTGATTTTTTTTTCTCTTTTCCATTCAACCTTCGTAGTCCTGGTAATTAGATCGAAATCGCTATTAGTTTATGTATTTAATACATCGGTGGTGTTGCCAGAGGACGGGGGCACATGGCAACACCAACCGGTTTGAACAGGCGAAACGATCCGATCGATCTATATCATGTGTACTACGAAGTATTATACTTACCGACGGTAACATCAGAAATACAACGTTCATGATGCAGTCAGCAGCAGCCGGCTCGGTTCGTACATTGATGTGGGACGTGTATGGATAAATAAATGTTTTTTTTTATTGCCACAACAGGCTTTTATTTCGAAACGTCTACAATAAATACCTTACTATATACAAAATCTATCGTGTATATATTTACAGGCATTAATTAATTGAACACGTTTACACAAGGCATCGACACGACCCGGGCGATAGTTGACAACCTCTACGAGCTGGTCCACTTCCAGCTGTTACATAAAAAACATATTTGAATAAGAGGAACAGGATGTTCATGTCTATAACAATTTGGCGTTAGGATGATATCACTACTGTAGTCTTGTGCTATAAAGAATACGACTAAGGTATTCCCTGCCTGTCGTACAAGGCGACTAAAAGGGTTTCTTCGGAGCTCAATAAGCTAGCTTTAGGAGGACAGTCTTGTATTTGCCGTAGCATAGCGTGGGTGCTGAGGGGGGCTTTGACCTTTCGTGGGATGTTTTAGTCAGGGGGGCAACGGTGTGTTCCCCAGGAAACCTCGGAGCCCTTCCTTATGCATTGACGGACACCACCGAGGGGGTTTTAGTTAAGAAAAAGGTAGGATTATACATAATACACCACATTATGCTAGTCACCTATGGACAAGATGTCTCTGTACTAATTTCAATAACTCGCAATGTCATTCAAACCGGGACGCAGTAATGTTTGCACACTACTATTTGACGGTATACCGAACGCGATGAAAGATCACTGGGGACGTCCTTTGCCCCATCTATAGGTCCCAGAGTATTTATCATAATATTTAACGGCAGAAAGGTATATATATTAAGATATTCACCACTATGGATATTTAAAAAGTTCAACAAAAAGACTATTCAAACGAAAGGGGTACAAACAACAAACGCGTGGTAAATAATTGTCGATGGTCGGCACGTAGCAAAAACTGAAAAAAGTCACCATACTTTGGTTAATTATGAGAGAGGGAGAAAGACTACAACAAGCCAAGTAGTGGAGTTCAAGCTGTTGAACATCTTGTGCCAGCTGCGCCAATTGTTTCTAATTTTGCAAAACGACAAAAACTCAATGAATAAGTGTTAGCAACAGTTATCGTCAAGGCTTAGACCAAAACTCACGAACTTCCTTTATTATGCAAGCAGCGGTCCAATAGGGTCTGGGAGATGAGCAGATGCATGTAAAGTATTTTGTTACATTATATTTTTAGTCGCCATAATTCAGAATATTCAGGTAATAGCTTGTGTCAAAGTCTAGTCAAGATGTAAAATATAGTTCCTCATGAGGAAATTGTTCCACTAGATTACATCCTGTGTTTTCAATACTAGGGAATATTGATTTTTTAATAGCAGCTGACATATTTATACATATTATTAGACAGCCTTATAAAACAAACCAAAGGAGAAAAATCGTTTAAAATATGTCTTTTGGTTGGCATTTATCAAGAAAAATGCTATAATTACAAGTTTAGAGGTTATGTAGGAAAATGTTTATCTTAAACGAGTTGGGAAATTGGAGGCTGAAGCTGGAGAGATTCAAAAGAGATTACCCTTAGAGAAACAAATGTTTAAGACTGAAGCTACTGCTAGAGATAACGAAGAGTAAGTAGTTCATTGTGATATTACCATTCATGTTATATTATATACGCTTTCAAAAAATAAATTTCTGAATTTTATATATAGGTCTCGAAATAGTACCCATTTCAACATAAAAAAACCTATGAAATCCTGTTCCAACGATGTTTCTCTGTAATTATGTGATCATCTAAAAAAAGTTTATTATTATATTGTATAATAATAACGACATTCCTGTTTGCAACAAATATTTCTCAATAGTTTTATATATTTATATATATATATATATATATATATATATATATATATATATAATATAGCAAGAGAGTGGCATTTTGGTCAACATCTAACCTTTATGATTGATAAAAAAAATATATTAACTTTGACATAAGTGACAGTCATTTTGCGCGCCAACTGTCATAGATATTTTTTTTTTAAATAATTCGCATAGAGCTTGTTAATATCTCCTCGGGTTTATCGATTAAATATTAATTGTACGATCGGTTTCTGTAACTATTAAAGCTGTCGCCTACATTAATATAATACAAACTTGATATATATAAAATGGTCATGTTACGAATACAATAGCCATTAGAAAGAAGTGAATGCATAGATAGTTTATTACTAAATAAATAAATTGTATACAAATATAAATTTTCTAATTGTATTCTTACTTTGTTTACTCGGTTTATAAACTAATAATGTATATATATATATATATATATATAACGCATCACGATTACTAATTACATGTAATATATAGCTTTTTGTGATTGTGTCTCAGCACATTAAATAATTGATAAAACTTGCCTGTACATCATAATAAAAACTACAGACCGATAATATAAATTTCAATGATTAAATAATTACTAAAATTTATTCGTTATATTGTATTAATGAGAAATGGTGTTAAATTATATAATCTGTAAGAGGGTAATGAATAAATTTAAGTAAAAAAAAACATTACAACCTATCTATATATCTTTTGCATGTCCTATTCCTGCATTAAATTTTACACGTAAATTAACCTATTTATTATACTTAAATATATTTACAGTTACAATATACTTTTAGAATACTGGTTGCTCAAACGTTAAGTACTTTTATACTATGTACATGAGTATTGAGTGTTGCCAACATTAAAATATACTGATATTAGTGTCAATACGAATATATTTACATTGTATTTAGCCTCTAGCGTAGCCTCGTGAGACATAATGTACTTATTTTCGACTAGTCAACTGTGTAAAAACTATAGTTTATATTACTGATTGATGTAATTTCACTCATAGATAATATATGGAAGAATGATTTTATGATAACAGTAATTACGGTGTATAGTCTGTGTAAATGTGTCGTTGTCGAGGCGCCTTGTTACCACAGATTAATGATTTTATTATTATAATATTTAATTGCAATACATAAATTAGACACATATTATTCTTTTCTGTAATTTCTATCATTATGACATATAGTATGTTTTTATATATATTTATTCTTCATTATAATTATTATTTGTATCCCTATGGCACGATATGCATCTTATTTCCCTATAAGGCACAATTTATTGTATTGGTCGTAATAAAGTATATATTTATATCATTAAAGATGTTACTAACAATGTTCACAATAATATAATTTCTCTATAAATGTAGAATATTTATAATTGCCACAAGAATAATTAAGTTGTGAAACTGAATAGGCTTTCCAGTTTATAGTGGACATTGTTAGACCTTTGAGCCACGTGTCATTTTAATTATATCCGGGTCCTGTAGGCGGTGGTGAATCTTGAGTTAGTGCGGCGTGGGGCAGGAGTCCAGCAGAACATTGTGAAGCGCTTCCATGTCCCGCCACGTCCGCGCTTGCCCCGACACGCTCACCTCGCGGATGCAGCCCTTGAAGTTCTCCCGACCTTCAGACGTTTCCAGGGTACCGTCTGCGCAATGTTTGAGAGAAAGAGAGAAAGGAAAACTTTTATTCGGCACATGACAATTTAACACATTAATTTTAATACACCGAAATGGCATCCAACTCAGCTTTATGATTTATGACGCTGATTTACAACTGTTACCAACAAAAGAAAAGTAAAATTACTTAAAAGAAAATAATAATGATTGCTACATTTACATTAAACTATTTACTAAACACTAAGAACGGACACAAACTAGGTGAAAAACGAAAAAGAAATAAAAAAACTAACTACAAGGTTACATACCATTACACTACGGTATAAAATTTAGTATCCGTGACAATAAACAAATAGGTATAACAATACAATAAATGTTAAGAAAATATATATAATATGCGCGGAGCTATAACTACAAAAAAAAATTCTCAAACAACGCAATGGATGCTTGCCAATTACACATTAACATAAATCTTTTGTAAGTGGATTGCATATTGTTTAAACTTTAAATGTTTTACTGTTATAAAAAATATTATAACAGTAGAAGAAGTAAGTAAAGTAGTATTGAGAGAAAGTTTTTATATGCTGCGTTAAACATTCGACACTGTAGTTAATATTTATGTTGAATTGTCTATGGTGTAGAGGCAGACGTGAATACAATACTTTTTTTTGTCTATGGTGCCGTGTGCGTACCGGGCTGTCCAGCGATGTGCAGCGGCGCCGCGAGGCTGGCGGGCAGCAGCGTGGTGTCGCGCATCTCGGGCCCGTCGTCGAGCGCGAGCAGCGCGGCGGCGCGCCACACGTGCGCGCGCACCGCGTGCCACGCGCCGTCGCACACCGCGCCACCGGACGCGCCGCGCGTCTCCGTGCGCGCCCCGCCCACGCTCAGCACCACCTGCACAACGTGCAGCCATCACACCAACCTTACTCTTGCTGTACGCAAAGCTTCTCCGTAATAATGAGACTTACATACACACATACATATACATATATATCACGTCTCGTTCTCAATAGAGTAGACACGGACCACATCTCTCCACTTGCTACGACCCTAGCACACCTCTCTCGCTTCCTCCACTCTCATGAGCTCGTCGGTTGCGAGTTCTCTTGACCCGGGCTTTCTTTACCGGTCGACCTGCACCGTTTTCTCCAATCATTCTTACCTTGTATACCTCTTTCGGTAATCTTCTTCCATCTATTCTTTCAACATGGCTGAACCATCAAAGCATCCCTTTCTCTATCTTTGTCACTACATCTTCAACCACGCTGCGCTCGTTTAAATTTAAATATTACCGTCTCTGTTGCCGGAGACCGTCTAGGTAGACACCACCGCAGCGCCTATCAAACACTAGTATGCAAACATTACGGTGTTCCTGTTTAAAGGACGCTGTAGCCCTTGCAATTATTTGGGTAACGAGACTCGACATCTTATGTCAGGCGTATTACTTGACATCAGGTGAAGATAATAAAAATCTATACGCCTGATCGTAGCAACTGGTTAGGGTCTAAACATAGATTTATATTGGCACTCATCACCAAGACTCCCGCGCGTCTTGCCTTAGACTCTATTGTGAGTCTGTATTAGTTATATTGTATAAAATTTCATATAAACATAAATACAATAAAAAGTACATATTAGTGACCTAATATAGCAATACTTGTATTTCCGCCAGTAATAAAATATGAAGGTAGGGCTCGAGTGTGAGCGGTGCAGTACCAATACTACCATAGAATATTTATTGGCACCGACAGCATAGTATAGTTAAAATTGTGAATAAAAAATACGCAATAAAAGCAAATTGAGTTCGGGTTCCATACTTACAGCGCCATCTTTAATCTCGAGGACAAACTCGCCGGCGGCCGCCAGCAGACCGCTGGGCGAGGTGGTGCGGAAGTGCAGCTTGATCTCCGCGGACTCCATCTCCTCGCCCCACCATCGGCTCGACCACACCGCGTGCGCGTCACCTGACCATACGCATTAGTTGATTAATCAACACGCGCAGCCGGTGGAATCGGCATCAGCGATCTACCACCAGTAAACACCTTTAGAGTCGACGGAGATACGGAGGTGGGTAGTTGGTACAGTACCTGCGAAATACGCGCCGCGCTCGACGCTGGGGAAGCACTGGCCGAGGCCGCGGTGCGCGTGCGCATCCCTCACCAGGTCCTCCGCGCGGCCGTTCACGCTCACGCGGCGCACGCACCCCACCAGCCCGCCGACGCGCACCACCTGCAACCACCACAACCACAACCACCACACTTAAACAACCAGGTATAATTAAACAAATATTTATTTACAAATATTTAGCATTTTATCGGAATAATACTTGAATTTTATCTTCATGATAATGATTCTGAACATCCCGATGTACCTCAGCTGAGGGTGGAAAAGTAAGAAGGGGAGAGAATTTTTTTTATATTTAATCGTCATTCTCTTCTGTTTGAACTACGAAGCGAGTAAACCGGAGCGACGTCCACTTGATGGTATATATGATATACACTGCACCACATTCCGCTCATCGTCTTGAGACATAAGATTTTAGGTCCCGTTACCCCAGTAATTATACTAGCTACAGCGCTCTTCAAACATGATCACCACAGAACTATTGAAGAATGCATTAATTACTGTATACATAAATACAAGTAATCGCAATAATTGGGAGAAAAATGGTACACGAGACTTAGCCTTGTGTACCAATGAGGGGATTTTTTTTTATTCACCGCTAGATCATTTCGTCCTAATGCTGGACCGTGTCTCCGCGGACACGTCGTCACGTCGACTCGTCACGACACGTCTACTTTTACCTCAAACATAAATTTTATACTGTTTGTCAATAAAACTCAACTTTTTATTGTAATAGTAGTGCGTTAATTACAGCAATAAGTTTTCTTACAAAAATAGTAGAATCAAACATTTCAAGAAGAATAATCAGCTTTAACGCACGTGATCATTAGATAAACTGTAACTTACAGAGGGTGTTAGCACCATCGAGTGAGTATACATAATCCCTCCAACAGGTTCCGGCTTTGTCGTAGTGGAGGGGTTTAATAGTCGTGGCGGGGTCGTCCGCGGTGAAGCGAAGAGGAACCTACCCGGCCGGCCCGAGGTGGCTGCTACTCCAGGTCCGGGCTCACCACGGATACGCCGGGGATTTGTAGAGGCGGTTTCATACTACCCCTCGCAGCCGAGGTGGAGTCGCGGAGGGAGTAACCTCTGCGACTATGCGGTGCCGCACCGTTGATACGGCGGCGGAATCTGTTGCCCAAGTGACCAAAAGGCCGAAGAGGTGGCGCGCTGTGTGTTCCGGCGTGCCCCTACCGAGGTGGAAAGGGAAGATTCATCCTTCCCTCCCGAGGCGGGGTTACGTAAGCGGACAATGCCGGCGGGGTCGCGGATAGTGTGAAACCGTTCCTGTAACCCTGCCATGAGGCGACGAGATGGAACATCGTGGGGGTTTTAGTCGGTGCAAGTCCGACATAACCTGTCCTTGTCCCCGCGTGGATGGGTATGCGCAGGCATTTCCTCCACGTTAAACAAAAAAAAATGTATACATAATGCACTCACACTGTTGGGCAGGTTGGTGAGGTTGGGCAGGGCGGCGGGCAGCCCGCCCACGTAGAGGCGTGCGGCGCGCGCTAGGGGCGGCGCGCGCGCAGTGCCTGCCGCGCCGCCGCTCTCCAGGACCAGCCGCGATCGCCCCAGGCGCACCGACACCTGCACACACCATCTTAATGCAACCTCTGCATCTTCCAACGTTAGTTATCTGTAAGTGTTCACACTCACAGATCTCCAAGTGCCGTCGGCGACGAAAGCGGCCAGGGACAGCTCGCGGCGCCGCCGGCCGCGCACGATCAGCCGCAGCTTGCCTTCGCGTACCATCAGCGCCATGTAGTGCTTCGGTTTCGCCTTTGAGCCCTGTAAAGATGTTATTGTAAGGCATTTTGTACATGAGATTGAAAAATTAAATACTTCCGTTTTAAAGTCTAGTTAGTTCTTTTTATCGCAGTTCCTCAATGCTGAGGGCCGTGACTCCTTACGACTCCTGTCGCAGTAACGAAAGCGAATATCCGACGCGTATCCGACTATTCAGTACATCCGGGTGGCGGACGTATCTCGAGTAGTATTATACTTTAATTACATAATTAACACGTGACTAACCGGTAGTACTAGTAGCAGCCCGTCCGGCGCGAAGGTGCGGAAGTGCAGCGAGAGCAGCAGCTCGCCGCGCTCCGCACGGCTCCCCCGCGCGCGCTCTCCCTTTGCCGGCAGCTTGAGGGTGGCGTAGCTGCCGGCCACGTCGCCGAACTTGGCCGCGCCCGCCTCCACCGTGTAGGATGATGTCTGTAAAGATGTTGTTATCAAATTCAATAGTCACCAATTACAACTCTTGCGGGAGAAAGTGGCAAATATCAATCAGAAGCAGCTCAGCCGTTTGCATTAGTAAATGACGGTCAGACCTTGGAGCAGCGGGCGGCGTCGGCGGGCGAGTGCAGCGCGTGCGGCGCTGCGGCGCGCGGCTCCTCCTGCGCGCGCCCCAGCCGCGCCCCGACGCTCTGCACCGCGCTCTCCAGGCTCACCACCCTGCACCAGACAGTTGCCATAATAGTCGACATAACAGCAGTGACCATATGTCCACGAAAATCCAGAAGCAGTCTTCCGAGTATCGATAATCATCTGCCAAAAATTACTCTTAGTATTTTCACCATTAATTCAAAGAATTATCTTATCTCAAGTGCACACTCAGACGTATATACTTACTCGGAATCGATAATTAAATCTTCGATGGTGCCAGCAAGTCCAGTCGTGGGCAGCTGTGTAGGTAGCGCGTTCGGGAGGCGCAGCGCGCGCGGTGTCCCGCCTAAGAAGAGGCCTCGCGGGCGCGCCGCGAGCCCGCCGCCCGCCAGCGCACCGCCGCCCAGCTTACGCTCATCCGCCCACACCTCTAGCTGGAGTATATGTTAGGGGTCAACACTGGACGGTCGTTACTCCATACATATAGTACACAAAACAAAGAATGTACCGTTCACCATTGCTAAGAAACAAAGCTAGAAGGTACTAGTCGTTCTTTAGTGTTATTTCTTGAAGCTAAATAAAAGATGAATAAACTGAATGTAGCCCTGGATCGCTGGAAGAGACCGAAAATGTTTCTAGTAGACTTCGGGACAAAAAGACCTAGCACATATTTACTTTCACGCACAATGCTAATGTGAACTTCTATGAATCTATCTTCTTTAATGCAGATTGAACGAAGCTAGTGAAGCTGTTACATCGAGCTGTGCCCGTGCTGCCTGGGTGCCGTGGGCTCGCACGGTGGTGGGGTACCTGCTTGTGCGCGCGCTGCAGCCGTATCGTGTGCCGCCTGCCGTCGTTCAGTTTGGTGCCGTTGTAGCGCTGCCTCAGCTCCCCCTTACCAGCAGCCGCAATCACTTCCAGCTCACCTGCAAAAGGCATATTGATCAGTTGGTTGGAAATTTATTGCTCCTTAAGTCCTGCACTAAGAAATTTTGAGTATATAACAAAAAAGACCAACTGTCCAGAGTCTTTTGTCAGCTCCTCTGGGAACTGTCTTTCATACGTTTGATTCACGTTTGATTTAAACAGCAAAGTTTCAGGTAACTTCCATTTCTTCTGATGAAGAGAGGTGCTTACATGATGTACCGATTTCTCAGCACCAATGTGAAATAATATGACGCATTGTCTCACTAGTTCCATTAAACACAATATTTTAAGTGAGAACAATTTATCGGTTAAAGAGTACCTGCTGATGTGGACTCAGGCACTGACTCCTGAATCGAAAGGAAAATATCATATTCACTCATAATTGCTTACCTTCCACCAAGGCGACGGCCAGGTAGTGCTTGTCATCGCCGTCCGTCTCGTCGTCAAGCTCGTTGTGCGGGCCGGCGGGCGCGCGCAGCAGCAGCAGCGCGGTGCCGCCGGTGGTGCGGAAGGTCAGCCCCAAGGTGACGCGCCGCCGGAGCGCCGGTGATGGTAGCTCGATGAACCCATCGCCGTCCATTATAGCGGATCGGAGCATCTGTAACATAGATAAATTTTATCATTAATTTTGTCATTAAAAAACAGATGATTGCATTAAAGAACAATGCGACGTACCCTCGCGCCGCATGATCTTTCCAGGCCGTGTCTGTACGGAGTATCCATCAGGTCGTACCCCTGCCGGTCCACGGTCAGCGCGCCCAGGCAGCCCAGTAGTGGGGGCGCGGCGACGTCTGCACCCGGCGGAGCCCCACCCACGAAGAAGCGCGCCCCCGGTTCCGGCAGCTCGGCCGCCTCCTGCACGGGCGGCGTGGGGGAGCCCAGCGTTTCCTCCCCGTTCACGCGCAGGCTGCCTGGGGACAGGCCGCGCTCGAACATCACAAGCAAAACGAACTGCAGCACAACAGTCTTATTCTGTTGTTTATTCCGGTCGCAGCATGTGGATGATGTTGCTGCAATGAGGGTACCTTTCTCCAGCTTGTTGGCTGCGAAGACGCGTATGGCCTGCACGTGGGCGGGGCGCCCGTCGCAGTGCCGCCCGCCCGCCGCGATCTCCAGCCGCGCGCGCCCGTACACCACGCGGAACTGCACGCGGCACGACACCAGCTCCACCGACACCGACCGGTTCTGAACGTTTTTAATTACTCTCAGTATCGATGGCAACACTGCTACTAAGTTTTTCTACATCATTACCATCAGCCATTAGATATCCACTGTTGGACATAAGCGTTCCCCAAAGATCCCCACATCGATCAGTCCTGCGCTGTCAGCATCGTCGGTCCAACACACAGGACTAGGGACTAAGACTGCATTTGTCTGATGGGGGGTTTTTGGTCAGGGGGTCATTGGTCTGATGCGGGTTGGTGGGAGCCAGAGCTTCGTTTGTTGGTTAGCAGGGTGTACCACGAGCAGAAGTTGGCTCGGGTTCTGTGAGTTGATCTATGAGAACAGCAGACCTGATTCTGGACCAAGTCCTATACAACGTTTATCGATCCAACAGAATATAGTATACTAGACATGTGGTGATTTTAGGTGTAACGAACTTACATTAGCCTCGTCGAGCGCCATGAAGAGCAGCGCGTTCTCGTCCCTGGTGCGGAAGGTGAACGAGAGGCTGAAGTGGCGCCGGTCGGCGGGGCGCAGGCCGGCGCGCCGCAGCTCCGCGTACCCAGCGCCCCCGAACCAGGTCATGGCGGGCTCGCCGTGCGGCGCCGCGCTGTACCACCTGCGGAGTTCCCCGTACCACGTACATAGGTACATAGGTACGAGGTGTATATCCTTCAGCAATCATTATCATCAGCTAATTGACGTCGATTGCTGGACATAGGATATACGACTATAGGGGTTGATAATGGGGAGATCTGGGCCGTTTCTCTTCACGCTGGCTCAATGCGGGTTGGAGGGAGCGAGAGCCCCGTTTGTTGGCAGGATGCACTACGAGCAGGTGAGGTTGGCTTGGGTCTGGCGAGTTGTTTTTTTAATTTGTTTTTGTTCAAATATTAGTGAGTATTATTACCTGTGTGTGCACGCGACGCAGCGCGCGGGGCGGGGCTGCCGGGCGAAGGCCCACAGTCCGAGCGCGCGGTCGTCGGCGTGCAGCGCGTGCACGCAGCCCGGCAGCGGCGCGTGCTCCTCGCCGAGCCACAGCGTAGCGGCGTGCAGCGCGCCGCCGGCACCCACGCCGTCACCGCCGTCATTCGTGCTGTTGCTGCTCACCACGGCCGCCTCGCCAGCTCGCTCCACTTTCAGACGAACCGTACTCCACACTCTAAAGGTATGTGGAAATAGAAAACAATATAGGAGCGAAACAGCGGTACCACCATGCTACGTCCTATTTGCTACTTTACGAAGCAACGAAAGGAGTAGAATTTTCCGGTAGAAGGTACTCCTCTGTGAAGGACTACAACTTATACTAATAAAATATTATTCATGCACATCATCATTGTTGATAGTTTATCACCGGTTGAACGATCTTCTGATCTATTCTCTTTGAAAAGTAAACGAACCTTTCCACCTCTATCCTATAGGACAAATGATCGGCGTCGTCGTGCGTCGGCTGCAGCGTCTCCGAGTGGGCGAGCACGCCGCGCCCACTGCCCACGTCCCACTCCACTCGAAGCTTCTCCTTCTCCACGAACAGTTTCATGTAGCGCTCGGTTTCCTGTCGCGACAACCAATTGGCTACTTAGCAGTTTTCGGAAGTGTTTTGTTTTTATTTTATTCGAGCTGCGACTTCACCGACCGTGTCCTGCAGCATCAGCAGGGTGCCGTTCCTCACGGCGCGGTCGAAGGAGACGGCGAGCGCGAGCCGCGTCACGCTGCCGCCGCCCGCCGCCGCGTATGCGCGTGCGCAACCTGCGCCGGCCTCACCCGTCGCCGGCGACGTCACCGACACAGAGATCTGGAATCGCAACCATGTAAGTGTGAGGTTATTACTTCAGTAACACCGTCACTTCTTTACAAGTGTCGCTGTAGAGATTTCGTGTTGATGGTACTGACGGTGCCGGCTGCGTGTCTCGCGCGCGCCACGCGGTGCCCGAGCGCGGCGAGCGCCGGGTCGAGCGCGCCGGCCGCCGAGGCGTGCTCGCGCGCGCGCGCTGCTGCCGCCGCCGCGAGCGCCTCCGACACCTCCGCGCCGCGCAGCGTGTTGCCGTGGATCTGCGACACTGTTGGCGACACCTCGCGGTGAGAGCTTTGCACTCACTACTCACAGCTACACAACATGCATATATTTTCCTCACGTGACCAGGCTACAAGCAAACAACTCGAAGACCTAACGACAGCTATTGGCAATATTACAGTTGACATAGTGCAGAGTATGCTGGAGTGTGAAGACGGACCCGGATAAAGTGAATAACTACGTCGAAGAAGTAATAAAAGCATTAAGCTAAGATGAACAAAAAAGGTGAAAAGCGCAATATTTGAAGGTACAGCAAAGACAGCTTGAACACCCTCATGAAGCAATACTTGGCGGTGGTTCCACGAGGGCTGAAGAAGCTGTCATAACAGGTTTTTCAGTCGGTACGGCAATAAGCGTGAGTTTGACACCTTGTGTGTAAATACATATTACCTCCGACAAAAAAAAGAACACTAGCCATAGCTTACCAATGTAAAGAGGTTTCATTATCAATATGATCAGCCCGCGGCAGTTTACTGCTGGACTGCTGGATTACAGTATAAATGTTAAGGGGGTTGTAAAGGTTCTCGTTCAGCTCGCATGATCCAAGCCAGCCTCACCTGGTTTGTGATGAACCCTGCTAAAGAAACGAGGCTCTGGCTCCCGCCAACTCGTTTCAGGGCAGCGTGGTAGGAAATGGTCTAAATCCATATAAATTTCTACTCGATTATGTGGGAATCTTTGAAGGATGCCTACGTCCAGCAGTGGACGTGTGATGATGTCGAATGTTCACAAGATGCCAGTCGTGTGTACCGTGCTCCTGCGCCGCTCCGAGCGCGGTGTCGCCGAGCCGCTGCAGCTCAGCCAGCCGCCGCCGGAGCTGGTAGCGCACGCGCCGGCGTATCTCCCCCGCCTCGTCGTACAAAGCGCGCGCGCGCACGAACACCCGGTCAGCCAGCGAGCCCGCGCGCGCCAACTCCTCGCGCACTGCAACCACAACCCTAATGATAAGTGGTACACCCACCCAAAACAATGTCACGCTACATTGCGCTCGTCGCCTTGACACATATATTAAGTCTCACTAACCCAGTAATTTCCCTAGCTACAGCACCCTTCAAACCGGAACACTAGACGCTGCGATGGTACATACCTAGACGGTCCGGCAATATAGACCTACCACCAGTTAGCATTTATTATTTATTACAGGATCTAAACGAATATAAATATTCCTGACCACTATCTCGATAGTCTTAAAAAAAATGGTCACAATAGAGAAAGAGGTAGAAGATCTCTTCCTCTTTCATCTCAAGGTTAAGGTCCGACAGAAGATTGCTAAGACTGAAAGAGAAATTTAGACTAAACATAACAGAACAAAGAACCTCTCGTACATATCTTTCCTCTTTTTTCTTTTCTTTCATTATTTGGACGAAAAAAAAGTATCCCTGGTCTCTGGATTTTATGGAGAGTATGCTGTAAGAGACACTTTTGTTTGCGAGTGTCCATCCCCACTTAAAAGCGGTGGTAGAGATAAACCAAAAAAAGTACTTAAAAAAGAATATAACTTTGTAAGTACTAGTGTACTACAATATTTACCTCCGCTGCCGTCGCCGTTGCCGCCGCCGCCGAGCGCGTGGTCCTTCCACCCGACTCCTCGCAGCGTCACGCTCACCACGTCGCTGCCGCGCCTCGCCTGCTCCAGCTGCTTCCGTAACTCTAACATCCGGAAACGAATCACAAAATAAGTTTATATTTATGTACAGTAAAACACAATCACCAGTCAATTTACTAATCTCCACCATACCATCAGCTCTCGCCAATACAGCGGTGCCTTTGATCTTCAAAGCGTTAGACACACGAAGTTCCTTTTCAGCGGTTTCCATCAGAGGGTTAGGGCCACGCGCCAACTTCGAAGCCGCGTCTGCAGCGTTCGTGGCATCGGTGGCAGCCACTGAAGCGACCCGCACTGCGTCTGCCACGTCTGCCCACGCGCGAGCCGCCTGCACCCCGGCCGAGGCCACCGCCCGGGTACCCGCGAACAAGCTAAATGTTACCAAGGTTGATAAATATACAATCTAGATCATATGTACATATGTCTAGTGCTATCTAGTACTCTTTGTGGACCTAAATCCATCTGAGTCCTAAATTACTGGTTTTATTTTTCAAAAAATGGTACCTTTTATATTCTTTCGCTTTCTCCGCCAACTCTGCTGCGTGTTTCTCGACTTCCTCCAAATACTTGTGTTTGTATGTGGGCGTGAGGCTGTAGAGGATTCCCTCCTTCTCCTCCGCGGCCTCGGTGAGCTTCACCAACCCTTCTCTCAGTGCTGGAAACCCGACGGCCAGGTTGTGTGTTTGCAATAGCAATGATCTCGTGACATCGGTCATGTTGTTGGTGGAGAGATTCGAGAGGTCCTGAAATTTAATAACAAGTGAGAAAGGTCTAGTGTATTTGGTCATCTTACATGCTTTATTATCACTGCAACGGACCTCTGATTTGTCTATGGTTTTGATATTAACGAAATCGAGTCTTACTTCCAATGCAAGACGACAGCGTAGTCCGACATCCCTCACACGGGCGAGACGCGGCGTCACTTCTGCTCGCAGCGCCACCACCGCGTCCCCGGCGGCGAACACCGCGCCCGCCAGCGCCGGAAGCGCGTCCGCCTTCCGCTCCCACTCGTCCAGCGCCGCCTGCAGCCTGCGCACGCGCCTGTGCGCGTCCTCTATCCGGTACTCGTACTCGTGCGCAGACGTCGACTGCAGATTCGCCTGTGTACAAGAAAAGGCGCTCCCTGTATTCAGAGTTTTGGCTATAAGGGCAGGAAAGTATAATATAACAGAACAGCTGATGCAAACCGAGTCAGACACGTCGGAAGCTCCCGCCATGTAATCCGACAGAGCTACTTCCTTTATACTTTTGAGCAGGCGCCTCGCCTCCTTTATTGCCCTGTGAGCGCTCAAATGCTTCTCCCCCCTGGCGAAGTCATCCAACGCCGCCACTTGCTCCCCCAGCAGCCGCCTCTGTTTCAGCACCTCTTCCAACCAGCTCATACTCTCCAAGCTTAAGTATTGTGCTTCTCTTTCCCTCCTCATCGCATTCGATTTCACTCTATTGGCTGTCGTGAAAACGTCGTGTTCTCTTATTACAGTTTCGTTAAGGATTTTCTCGAAATTTCTTGATTGTTCTACATCTTTCTTCAATTCGACGAGCATGTTGCGTAGGGATGCGGCGGTGTGGGCGAACTCACGCAGAGCCGGAAACGGCTGCGGTATCCTGCTCAATTCCGTTATATCGGCGTGAGTGCGGAGATTAGCGGCGAGGTCTTCTGCAGCGTTCAGTAAGGTCTGTGTACAGTTGTCACAAGCTGAAACGAGAAATGACTGCTTTTAGTTTTTTTTTTTTTTCTTATTAAAAACCCACAAAAGGAGCTGGACGTTCAATTGGTGTTATCCAAAACAACGCTTACGCAATATAACTGTTCCTTAAAGCATCCAATTATTTAAAGCTAAAAGTGTGTACCGGATTCCGCACAACATCTCACGGGTTCGAAGCCAACCTCAACTGCTGGTGCATCAACAGACGAGGTTCTGGCTCCCACCAACCCGTATTTGGCCAGCGTGGTGGGAAAGGGTTTAAAAGTCCTCATATAAATCGCTGCCCGATCGAGTTGAGAAACTTCGGAGGAAGCTTATGTCTAGTAGAGGGTGTCTATCGGCTGATGATGATTTAAAGCTGTTGTCTATGAAATTGTCAATCTAGGAGTTGTTAGGTAGGTAACGGAATATATGAACACTAACGTCGACACCCGTCCACGTCGAGGTGGTGTCGCGGCTGGAGGCAGCGGTCGCAGCGCTCGCCGGCGACGTGCTGCCGGCAGCGGCAGCGTGCGCGCGCGTCGCACCGCGCCGCCAGCGAGCCGCGCGTGTCGCACGCGCACGCCGCGCACGCGCCGCCCGCAGTGCGCGCGTACCCCGCCGCGCACGCCTCGCACCGCCCGCCCGCGTAACCTGCACCAACACACTCATTGCACTGACCTGAACACCTTCACAATATATACAAGAAATTTTATTATAATTATTTATTTTACCAAGCCAGAGGATGTGACGAGGATGGATACAATTAAGAATGAGTATATTAGAGGAAGTCTGGAAGTTACTCCAGTGACAGAGGAATTGAGGAGCAGGAGGTTAGCGTGGTGCGGGCGTGTTGTGCGGAGGAATGGAGGGCGCATAACAAAGAAAGTAATGAGAATGAATGTGGATGGTTATAAGGGTAGAGGAAGACCTAAGAAAGTGTGGATGGATTATGTGAAAGATGACATGTGTAAGAAGAGTGAATTCACATATGATGGCTGATAGAGGAGCGTGGAAGAGAAGTACATACTGTGTAGACCCCCCACACCCCCAGCTGGGAGAAGGGCAGGAGGAAGAATTATACTAAGTCAGAGGTTCCCACACTTATTCTGATAGACCTTCGAAATTTTGCTGGTTCCAATGGCTACCCTGCAGCTACATTTCAACCGTATTCACAAAACTCGACATAAATATATGAAGATTAAAGCCAACAAAGACCCCTGTCGAGTTCCCTGAGGATCCTTTGGGAACTAAGGTACTAAGCGATGAGACGAAAAGAACGTTCACCTGTTGGTAAGTAATACTCCTTCCCATGTCAACGTGGTGCTGGTTAGGATGAAGGTCGTCGCTTTGAGACCTAAGATGTTAAAGTCTCGTTACCTCAGTAAAATGGTTAAACAATAAGTAATGTCAAACCTTCAAGTAATACTGATTACTACTACACAGTAGGAAGAAGACTATCTTCTCATTTGCCCACGTTGCAAATTTTTTTTATTACTACTATCATAATGTGTACTAAGGCTTAAGTGACGCACCTGGTAAGCATCTGCAGCGGAGGACGTTCCCGACGAGCGCACAAGTGGATGCGTAGTTTCTGGCCGTGGTAGGACACGAGCAGGGTTGGCAGCCGGCTGCCACTTCCGGCGAGCCGTAGTAACCTGCAGCGCATCGCTCGCACTGCGGACCCTCGGTGCCGCCCGTACAGTTCTGCAAGAAGGATCGTGTTCACCAAGTCGCTGATTGAGTATACATTAGGGTTAAAAATGTTTAGTTGATGATGGTTTATACTGATGATGCCCACTGCTGGCCGTGGACTTCCACATCAATCAAAAGCTATTCATTTTCTTATATGATATTAAAAGTACCAAACAATGTCCAGTATCCGGGTGGCAGGCGGTCGCGCGTCCGTTGCACGCGCACGGCCGGGCGACCGTGTCCACGTTGATAATGATAGTGCCGCCCACGTTGCTGGCGCGCGGCTCCGCCGGCGGGATCCAGAAGCCGGTCGCCGCGCGCTGGCAGGACGCGTCAGCATAGGGCCGCGGGCACGCGCACCGCTCCACGCCCAGCGCCGGCGCGCCGCGGCTCAGCCCGGGCACCGCCGTCTCCAGCGACACTTTGAGCACCCTGTAGAATTGTTCCCATTCAACGGTTTTATATTACCAAAGATGTTTATCCATCTTTCATATCTGTCTTTTGTGTACACGTCATGTCCAGCTCGGAACAGGATCCAGGGATAGAGGAGGGGATAGACATAAAAACAGGCAAAGCATAATTTGTAGGCAGTCCAGATGTACGTGGAGCCGAACAGAAGCTACATCATGTACGCTATGCCACGATTCGACCGGTATGACTTTAGGGTCCATAGGACCATTCAAAGTTGAAGAGTTATCCCTTAGTATCTCTCTTTTGCCGGAAATTAGTATGGTAAATCCACAGCTACTCCTCCCGTTGAGCTTACTGAGCATTTATATATAACTTTACTTCTTCTTTGTGACGACCTGATAATCTGGATAAGCTGGTTAGGAGGATATATCGAGGGCAAAGATCACGGGGTCGATATCCTACCCGATGGTCTGATCAGATTCAGGCAAATTTAGGCACCTATATTCCAAATGCACTGAGACGTGCCAAGGACAGAGCGATATGGAGGCAGCTGGTTGAGGAGCCGTTAAGAACAATTCAGGATAAGCACAACCTTCGGTCATGAAGCACACGAAAGAGAAGAAGACATCTTCCCTGTCTTCGATGGTCATTAATTTAGGTAGTATTTCTTAATGTACTTTATGCTCACTGTATCCGGCTTGAAGGACCAATGGCTGATCACACAAAATTTGTCCGGCTGGTAGGAGTACGCTGCGTGTGGTTCAGCTCGTGTAATACTCACAGCACGTGCACGGGGTCGAGCGCGGCGGGCGCGCGCGTGGAGACGCGCAGCAACACGCGCGTCAGCCGCTGCAGCACGGCCATGAGCGCGCTGCGCGACGCCGCGCCCTCGCCGCGTACGCGCCACAGCGACTCGTGCAGCCACACCGCGCGCGTGCCGTTCACCGGCGGGACGCGCTGCCGCACACGCAACACCACCATTACATTACACCACACCACACAGGAAGTAGCTGGAAAGCTCATTCCACATCCTAATAAAAGGTGTCTGGCGGCAGATTTATATTTTAAAAAACGAATATCTCAATAAGTTATAAACAGTGCGGGGGGAAGGTGGTCAGTGGTCAGTCATAAGGAGCACCGATCGTGCGGATTTCTTAGTCACGATGTCGCAGTGGTGCAGTGGTGCAGTGGTGCAGTGGTGCAGTGGTGCAGTGGTGCAGTGGTGCAGTGGTGCAGTGGTGCAGTGGTCGGGTGAGCATCGCGCGTTCGCTATTGAAGCATTTTTCAAGAGTAACGATTCTTACGTACTCGCTCGCCGACAGTTTTGTTCACATTTCAATATTCGACGGATAGGCGATGGGCCGAGTGTGAATTTAATTCGTTCGTGGGTGGAGAGGTTCCGCGCAACTGCTTCGGCTATGAACACACCACGGCCAGGACCTAGTCGATCGTCAAGGACCCCCGAAAACATTGAACTGGTTGAACGCAGTTTACGTGAAAATGCACGACTTTCGATGCGGAAAAGGGCAGCTTCACTGGGACTTCCAAGAGCATGCGTGCATGAAATTTTGAAAAAAGATATGAAGTTTCATCCTTTTAAAATTCAAATAATTCAAGAATTGAAAACAAATTACTTTGCGTCACGCAAATTTTTTTGTGAAACCATGTTGGAGCGTTTTCGCACTGTGAATTCCATTTTTTGGAGCGACGAGGCTCATTTTCATTTAAACGGACACGTAAACAAGAACAACACACAAAATTGCCGTTACTGGGCTCTAAGAACTCGCAATCCTCGACTGAAGCACCAAAAACAATTACATTGCCCAAGGGTAACTGTTTGGTGCGCTTTATCCACGAATGGGATAATCGGACCATTTTTTTTTGAAAATGCACGGGGCCAAGCGACGAATGTCAATGGTGAGAATTATCGGCTCATGATTTCGAATTTCTTTTTGCCGAACCTGCGAGCTCATTCATCATTCTCATCACACACGTGGTTTCAACAGGATGCGGTACAGGTGCGACCGCACACACGGCCAGAGCTTCGATGGATTTGTTGCGAGAAAATCTCTCTCAAAAACTGATTAGTCGCTTTGGGGACATCCCGTGGTCACCGAGGTCACCCGACCTAACTCCAATGGATTTTTTTTTGTGGGGCTACCTCAAAGAGAGAGTTTACGCCAACAATCCGCGAACTGTTGTGGACTTAAAAGAAAATATTCGGCGAGAAATCAGCGCCATTGAACCAAGTTTAATGCAGCGTGTGGCACGGAATACGAGGTTCCGTTTCGAACAGTGTGTGTGTGTGTGTGCAACAGGATGGAAGACATTTAGATGACATTATCTTTAAAAAATAAAATCCGCATTTTTACTCTATCTTTTAATACTTTTAGTAAAATTATATGTCAAACATCTTATTTTTTATTTAAATTTGAAAACATAAATCTGCCACCAGACACCCTGTATTTGTAAAGAATCCTTCTCACTAGACCTGGCCTTCCCAATGATTCCCACATCGATCAATCTTGTGTTGCCCTGGTTATAGCGCCTTGTCAACGTCAGTACCAGAGCCTGTCGTTTGTAGGGGTTCATATAGGGGGTTTCGAACTTTTCTTACTACGCTAGCCCAATGTGGGTTGGTGGGAGCCAGAGACTCGTTTGGTGGTTAATAGGCTGCACCACGAGCAAGTAAGGTTGGCTTGTGTCCTGTGAGTCGTTGTGCAGGAACTTTTACACCTCTTCTCAGGCTTCTTTTTGGTTTGGAAAGAGGTGGAAATTTATGAGTCGCAGCTTAGCCGTTTTAGAATTGAAATTATTGTCTTCACAAAATCGTAGACTATTAGACCATGACGACAGGCAGGGTTCCTCTTAATCCTGTTCCTAATAGTACGAGACTGCTGAGTAGATTCTTTGGAAATCTAGAAGAATAAGACTTACTTCATAGTAATCCAGGACAAGGCTCCGCCCGTACAGTCTCACGAGTGGAAACCTATCAAGGAAGTCGGGCGGTAGCTCCTCTCCACCCTCCTCCTCAACGGTGAACCTCAGTGCACCGCCGTACGACATGACCCGGTCACCGAGGAACAGCTCGCTGAGCTCCACGTACACCGGCACCGGGGGACGGGGTACGGCGATTGTAGCCTCGGGGAACCGCGTGTGCACCGCCAGCAAAGAGTCCTGGTCTATCTGTTGGATACATGCAATTTTAGTTGTGTAAGTAGTAGATGGATAGTTAATACCAAAAAATGGATACTAACGCTGGCCTGCGAGTCCAGGCGCAGCAGTGTGAGGTGCAGGGGCGCCGGCGCGTGCAGCGCTGCGCGTGCGACCGCCGCCTGCGTGCACTGCGCGCTGCGCCCGAAGCAGAAGCACGCCGTGCACCCGGACGGGTTCTCCTCCGACAGGCCGAAGGTGCCCTCCAAGCACGAGTCACACTTGTCGCCCACCACATTCTCCTGTTCGTAGGGAGAAGAAGGAAATAATTTCATTTGGCGTTGCGCTAGTTATATAATTATACAAAATAATTACTATAGTAAAGTAAGGAGTTGTTTTTACTGATTTTTTTTACTACTATTTAACATTTTATGAACTGGCATCAAGCAGGGTTTATCATTTTTGGTATAGTCTCAACTAGCTATTCAGCGACTTGTGCTCTGGGGAAAGGTTGAGGGTACCAGGTTACGAGGAAGAACGTCTATGGCACGGACTAACCAGATAAAGGTGGAAGTATGTCTCATTATCGTTACCACTACACGAATCCACTAGGAACGCTATCAGAGAGAAATGGCGACAAGTTGTTGAGCTTGCGACCATTACTTAAAGTGATGACCAAGACCACTCTGTCAAGAATACCGACGAAGAAGAACAGAACATTTTATGTAGACGTTCAAAACACGGCAGAGTTTATCTGACACCGGATGTGACGTAAAGTTTTCCAACATTTTAATTCTCACACAATCAAATTGTACCTGCCAATCAAATAGTCGTCAGTTAAATTATTAGCAAGTACTTTTTTTTTCTTCTTCGACGCCTGCGTTGTTGGAGACTTCGTAAAAAAACCCTCGGTCGTGTTCAGCTGTCTAAAGTTATACACGGAGATGTGCGCACGCGCAGAGTTTTAAAGTTTTCGATGTATTTGTAGTTTAGTTTCTGGGAGATTTGTAATGTAAACAAACATATTGCTTTGTAATTACACGTATCTTTTTACTTGACCTTTTTATGGACTTCCTCACGTTGGTTTTTAATAAAGCTTTATATGACAAAAGGAATACTATACAAACTTAAGTTGTTAAATGACAATTAGTATAAAAATGGTGAAGTACACAGACCTAAAATTCCCTGTCTTTCTTATATATTTTACATACTCATTCACTGTGGTCGTGTTACTATAAATTGTATTAGTAACAGATTATTTATTGAGAAACCAGAGAAATGTGCAACTCTATTAGTAAAGGATGACCGATGTCTAAAACAGCCATGATATATTATCAATGAATAAATGGTTAGAACACTGGATGCGTATAACAGCTGAAGATCGAGTTAAGTGCGTGCTATGGGCGTGCCCTATGTGTATCAGGGGACTGTTACGGTATGATGATGATAGTACCTTGCAAGGACAGCGTCCCTGGTGGTCGCAGGGGCATACGCCGTCGCGGCAGCCGCGTGTGCCTGCGCGCGCGCACCCGCACGGCCGGCAGCGCGGCCCGTGGTGCCCGTGCGCACACCGCGAACACTCGCGCCCGCTCCACCCCGCGCGGCACTCGCACTGCCCCGACACCGGGTCGCAGCCCGCTGCGAATGCAACCCCCGATAAAAATAGCACTTAGGATATTGTAATAAATATTAGACGTTTATCAAATGTCTTCATTAAAACAAAGTTGCAATTGAGTATAAATAAGACGATCTCGCCAAAACGCACTATATTATGTTATAGCCCTGTAGAATGAAGCTACTGTAGTTGCAAAACTACCGGCGCAAACTTCTTAAAAAAAATCACGTTACTAAAGTATTCATAAAGTGCAATTCCGTCTTGAACAACCGATCAAGCTTATGATAGTACCAAATGATTAAATATTAATTTCTCCTTAGTTACAAATTGTATTGAGTCGATCAAACTACAGCGCGTTTTAACACGACACCAGCACCATCTATTGAACAAAAGTTGAACTAAAAAAGAAATAGTACTAAGTATATTACGTGCGAATTAATTTGGATATGTTCAAAATCATAACATGAGGAGATGTAAATAATTAAAGGATATTCGTTACTCACAGGATAGAGCGCCGGGCCCGCAGGCGCAGGGCAGGCAGCCGTGCGCGCGCCCCCAGTAGCCGCGCGCGCACCGACCGCACCCGGCGCCGCGCGTGCGCGCCGGGCACACGCAGCGCCCGCTGCCCGCCGAGCACACCCTGCCCTCGTCGCACACGGGGCACGCTGCAGTGACATAACGATGAACATGAGAACCGATATGAGACATGAAATATGTTCGCCGTTGGCAGTGAATCCCTCGCCACGACAGTTTACATTTACCCAAAGTATGAACCAACA
Source organism: Troides aeacus (assembly GCA_033220335.2). Classification (NCBI taxonomy): domain Eukaryota; kingdom Metazoa; phylum Arthropoda; class Insecta; order Lepidoptera; family Papilionidae; genus Troides; species Troides aeacus. The sequence continues at coordinate 13,487,892 of CM067271.1, forward strand.
AAGACTTATGGTATATATAATATTGCGTTGATCATCTTTGTCAAACAATTAGCGTCTTCCGGTTGGTGATAATGGTTTAGATTTGGAGGTGATTGGTGTTGTGGAACTCACGCAAGCAACCTGCCGGCCCGAAGCCGTAGTAGCCAGGCAGGCAGCGGTCGCAGCGCGCGCCGCCGACGCCGAGCGCGCATGCGCACGCGCCCGTCATCGGATCGCACGCGGCCGCGCCCGCGCCGCACTCGCAGCGCCGACACCCGCCCACCTCCAGACCCCAGTAACCTTCCTGCAAGCACATACATCCACCGCTCAGGTCTAATATTGGTTACGTTTGGACTTTATAAGTTATTACAGACTTACTATTTGAGTCTTCTATATACTGTTTAACGTATATTTATCAGTTCCTTCGAATTTTATTTTTTTGTGTTGCCACTAAAAAGAAAACCTCTGCAGCCAATTGAAGGCAATCGGAGACGCCGCGGCTCGCAGCGCCGACCTACCGCAGTTAACGGGCCCCGGCCTGCCTCATTGGAGTCGTGACGCGCGCAAACTGTGATACATCGCACTTTGATTGCGGATCAAGGACGATGCGTTCGTACAGTGCATGTGAATGCGAAATTAGTTTACAGCAATTGTGACTATTAAAATCATGCAATGTTTGAAAAAAAAATTAAAATACTAACATTAGAAACATCACTTCTAAAATAAAACCAAATGGAGTATTAGGTAAGGGCGAATTGACATTGGCGTTTAGTTGTCCGGCTCCGTCGCTGTCGTACGCATCAAGTTGATATCAAACTGCTTTTTAATAAAGATTATGTCAAATTGCAAAGAGTTGTTATTTAAGTGCTACTTTTGTTTTCACTTAGCTTGAGCATTATGGGAAAGCAACTGCATTCTGTTACAGCGACAACCAAAGTTGAATAAAGGAATTCTACTACTTTTTTATGTTATGATATAAAGTTGAAATATTTGTCATGTCTATGTAGTGAGTATTGTTGAGACAGTCATTGGTAGATAAAGTTAATAGCAACGGGAGTGGAAAATGTTTAGTAACCTTCAAATATGAAAAAACAGATATAATTCTGGCATTAAATTTGTAACAGCCTCTAATCCTGTCATTAAATGTACATTTCTAATACCTTTACTAATTTTCGTTCTGCAATTGCCGCAGCTAGTTCTCCGTATCCCGTTTAAAGGACTTTGCGAGGCCCTTAGAAATGTCCAGTTGGCATTTTACAGCGATATAAAGCACCAGGCCGGTGTAACGGTGCGCGGGTATACAACGGCCCGTGTAATTGTGGCGATAATTGGCAACGGCCTTTCCCGCCCAGTGTTACGCGCCATTTTGAATTCTAACGCGGAACGGACGCCATTTTGTATACACTTGATTAGGGCGAGTACTAATAGAATTGAAACAAATATACGACAAGAATACACGGAATAGGTTTATCTTTTGGTAAGAGTCAAACTGTGAAGCGATTTTGTATCTACGTCTAACATAGGATATCTATCGGATGATAATGAAGTGTCAAAGGCACGTTATGGCACTCATTGGTCTACGATTGTGGCATGAGATTTATCTCCAGTAATAGAAAACGATTTATTACAGAATAAACATTTTTTAAAGGTAAAGTTTGACCAATAAAAGTGGTGAGCTATGAAAGGTTGTCATATATAATATTAAAATATTATTAGGTATCAATAAGGTCGAATAACTATTAAAACAGTGACCATGTTTCGATAGGTTGAGCACATTAGGATCGTAACTTTCCTAGTGGAATCAGAAATACCTTACTATCATCCAAACTACAACTTTCAACAAATATGGAACTAGATCCTTCATGTTCACTTAAACCAATCAAAATAGTATTTTTCAATAATTACAATGCTCCTATTACACAGTTGATTTCCGAAATAGGTCTAACTTGTTCATTGCGCTTCGAAAGTAGTCGGATGCGTTAATGCGGACAAGGGTAACAAATTATGATGCTTAGAACCTCATTGCGCTGCAGAGCTAATGAACCAACCATAAACACGAACCAGTTCGCGTTTAGAAACACTTTGTTCGTTGTGTTCGCATGAAACATCCTCAGTGGTTGCCTTCGCACGAAACAATAGAAGAATAAACTTTAAATAAATAAATGATTAAAGTACTTTTCGGTTTACCTACTTCAGTTAGGGCTGAATGCAGATGCAATACTTCTAGTTAGTATTCAATTTAAATAAAAATATCCATAAATAGATGTTTAGTGTATCGTAACTTTTCTATAATTAAGCGAAAAAGTACAGACTATTGTAGAACAAAATTTTTTTATCCGCCGTCTAATATTTCCGGAGATTATAGACTTTACTATATGAGTTATATATGTAAAGTAGTCCAAATGATTCGTAAATTAATGGAAACAGACATACTGATTAACTATTGCTGTGTTTTTTGTTTTATTAAGTCTTTATTGTTAAAAAATTTCAAAATATGTAAAACTGTTTATAACTTTTTGTAGATTTCCCGGCTTAGTGATCAATGTGTTTAATGACTTACTAGTCTTTTCTAGCCATTTCAGATCTTTTTGATATTTAGCTTTATTTATCTCAATTGTGTTGACAAAAGAAGAGAAGCGAGAAAGTAAATATATGGATGAACGATATTCGGATCATTGCAGTAACAGTTAAGACAACAAATCACTTTCAACAGTTCTATGTAAATAGGCAAACTTCATTTATGTTTAAATGTCCGCTTACGAGTGTTAATGCGGTAAATGAAGTTATCAGTACTGTGTTAAGCTTTTAGTGCAACCTCTGTCCGATCAGCAGGAGTGCATGGCAGGCACGGTTACCTCGCAGGTGTCGCAGGCGCGGCCGGTGACGTGCGGCCTGCAGCGGCACTGCCCGCTGCGGATGTCGCACGCGTTGCTTTCGGAGCCCAGCGTTGAGCAGTTGCAACCTACAACAAGAGGATACATTCAGATTACCCTATTTATTTAAACTGTACTCCAACACAGTATACCATGAGTTAGATTCAGTAAGGATCCATCCTTATAGACAATCTAAAACATTAAAAATGTAGAAAATATGAAATGAAAATTTATACGATAATGCAAATCATGCATTCAGTTTGTGTGATATATATCAGATCTTGACTATGGTTCCATCTGATGGTAAGTGTAGATGTAGTCTTGATAGTAAAGCACATTAGTATAGAAAGATACCCATGTCAGATGAAATGGACGACATGGATGGAAACATTGACGCCAGTAGATTTCCAGTCTTTCGATGTTCCTATTATGACGGACAGAGCGAAAAGCTTCATCTTGGTAAACATACAAAGTCAACTTCTTTTTATAATGCTCGTACTGGACTTTACAATGTATAAAGTTGGCATCAAATTGAAAACTCCTCTTTCGCGAATTCGGATAAAACAGATGCAATACGTTTGAATGAACTTAAAAGACAAATTTTGAATGTAGGGCTTGCTGTATGTGAAAAAAATAATTGAAGTCATATCGCGTGATGATAATCAAGTGGACCGAAAACCTCGTGAAGATCTCTGGAAATCGATTGGAGAAGATTGGACGATGAAATTCGTGTCTACCGTCCTATATTTCGTTTTCTATTTTTGGACGAGTCAAATAAACAGTAATAACTGACGCAATGAAATGAGAACTGAATCGTGTAACAATGATTACTAAATGTTTATTGGAACCAGTTTACTGATACCGAGCTATAATGTATTAAAAACAGCTTTTTTTCCTAATCAAAGCGATAGAAGGATTCACTGATAGAGTATTCAACATAGCGTATATACCGGTTGCTGGATCCATTATCAGTGCACTAATGTAGTCACCGCCGGTATCGTGACATTTGCGAACAAATTGAAAGACTAATGAGCTCGTGGGAAGCTTGAGGGGCTCTTTTTCCATGGATAGGGGTGAGGTAAGTAGCACCCCTCTCTCTACAATAAAATGTATTAGCATATCTTGCTTATTGCTGATTGATATAACTTAAAGTACATTTCTTGGTTTAATTTTATGGAGATTTTGGTTTTAGTTGGGTTTGAGGAGTTTCTTTATATTACCCAAATAGCATCAGTTATTAACCTAAACAATTGAGCCTTTGGTATTAGACTAGAAAACTGTGTAATCGAACAGCTTATATATGAAAAATGTATCAAAATGGCGTAGGTTAAAAATTAATGGACAACTAGTTTTAAGTTTACTTCACTGAAGCTCGTCAAGAAACTACAGTTTCTAAAGATGCCATAGCTGGTCAAATCTGCATATAACGCAGCGTAGACATCCTACCAGCGCTTTTAAATATACTCAATAGGTTGGTAAATAAAATTTTCATTTAAAAATTCATTATCGATAATCTTATTACATAAACATTGTAAATGGAGTACATTGGCAAATTATACCAGATCCGATGATTAGGTAGATTTCGTACGACAGCGGTACGTACATTAGCGTAAACAAATCGCGTACCAAACGACCTCGGCCCGCCTCGACGTTAAGAGCTTTCGGATTTGAAAGATAAACCCGCAAAAATGTGGAACTGTACTGCGCATGAGGGCTGCCACCCTCCGCACAATGTTTCACATTGACCAATTTAATATACATCATTTTATTTGTCTATCATTAATAATCTTAAATTTACGTCTACTATTCTTCCCGAGTGAGAGATGAATTAGGATAACAGTAAAAGGCGACTAAGAGAAAGACAAATCTAGAAAATAAGAAGCTTTTCATATGATTTTATGGAGTACGAAATTTAGCATCAAAATTGGAAGATGTTCGCTGAAAAGAAATTAATTCTGATGTCTCCAGGATTTATTTACTTTTCTCATCATCACCTGAATCGATGGACGTTTATACCTAGACGTAGATTAGTGATCCACAAAATACAATCACTTTTCATAGAATCCTTTGCAAAAGCAGTCAGAAATAAAGATTTTATGAAATTTTACAAAAATTTAGTAGCAGACTTAATGACTAAGTAGCAACCTTAGCAGTTTGTTAGTGCATACGCCTGATTACTTTGATATGAATATCGAGTCCAGCGATCTGTTCCTCATCGCCGATACGCAAACCCGATTACCTATTGATAAGGTTTACGTTCGCTCCAAGTGGGTAAGTGCTTGTTACTGAGCTTTAGTAATCAGCAACCGATAACCGATTACACGAATTACTTCACCGATGTACACGTGAAACATTTTCCTCCTAGCTTCCATATTAGTTTATTCATAATACTTCACTGATTTTTTTATTTAACTTTTCTTCTTCTTCTTAAAGCGCCTCTCCAACTAGTGAAGGTGGGCGATCAGCGTGGTGCACTCCATCTTTATCTGGTTCGGCGGAACAATTCAGGCGCCCCAGATATGCCAGTATCGGAATATCAGGTATTCCTCAACCATGACTTTCTCTTCAATTTGTCAGTGTTGTCAGTGATGATATAGTATGTGGTGATAAAGTATGTGATGAGCTGCGATCTCAAGGAAAGCGATGTTCCAAATATAGCGAAGTGCAATGAGAGAAGTATGAGAGCAGATCTTGTCATAAGACGGGACAAATGATAAGAAGAAGAGAAGAAAAGAGTCAGTGCTGATATACACAACCCTCTTAATTAATCTTATCTACCCTTAATGTTGTAACTCTTTTTCGCTGGAATTTAAAAATGTGAGTGCCGAGGTAATATAATATTGTTATTTATTATAACTGAGCAACAATGAGGTCCGTGGCGATAAAACAGTGGGCGTGTTGGGGTCTCGGGTTACCGGCTTTTGCTTTGTTGGGACCCAGCGGGGCACGTTCGGTAATTATAAACGAGGTTTAAGGTCAGTTTATTCGCCTTCATAACAACCTAACTACATGCCCTGTGGGAAGGTTCCCGGTTTGATTCAGCGGCATAACGTAATTGAGTTTAAATAGTGAGTAGGGTTTTCTGATTCTGTCTGTTGCCAATTTTATTATGACTACATCAATGTAGTAACCGCCTAAGTTAAGGTGTTTGAATAATTATATGACTAAGGGTCTCACGAGATCCTGGAGAGGGCCTTGTGCTGGTGTAAGACGAAGGATGTTAGCCGATATAAATAAGAGAGTAGATTTCATGAAAAAATTTTCTGGGGAACTTTATCTGATAATATAATAGATACAGTGGTCATCGGCTCGATTCTGGAGCTACATGTTAATACGTGTTCAACAATATGTAATATTACGGTAATAGAATAAAATATATTCTTATATCATTTGAACATTGAAACAACTATTCGGCGGCTCGATATACTAACTAAAAACCGATGCTATAATGTACTATCGACCAATATTGTCATGTACCACTACCCCTCATCACGTATCATCGTTATAAATACGTCAAAATACTCCACAATGGCGCATGATCATGAACCATTCATCTCAAAGTGCCTGAAGTTAAAGAAGTAGACATTTTTTTTAGAAATAACACATAAACATCAAGACCATTTCAACAGATTCCGTGTCGCTGCAATGTATATCTAGTTTCTAAGAGTAAGACCATTTGATCCTATTTCCTATTAGGACCATTTGAATGGTTATTTACATGTGATTTAGTATCGATATAAAGATATAGACGTTCACATTCCCGACAGACAGACAGACGCAATTATCTATACGCACGTGCGCGTCTCCGGTCTGACAGACCGACGGGTCCGAGACCCGGTTACGTTGCCCACAAACGACAAGTGATAAATCAATAACTCTGTCTTGTGACCCGACTGCCGGCAGTCGTGTCTTCCATTGAGGATATGATCTTCATTGTTATGAGACAATATTTTTTTTAAATCATAAATGCTATAACACAAAGCGCTCTAACTCGGTGAAGTCCCATTCAATATTCTCTGTTTGTACAGGAACACTAACGCCGGAAAGTTGTTCCGCTTCTCTATTGTTATTATCTAGAACGAGGAGCTGAACATTTTGGTTTGAAATCTCATGTTTATAATGTAATGATAGTGATTCGCAGTTCGTCTGGTCGTTAGACGGTAAAATATCAACAACATCAGCCGACAGACGTCCTGTGTTGGACATAGACCTACAGTTATGAATTTTGGACTGACCAGTTATGAAGAAAGATGTGACATAGTTCAACCATTGAATACAATTTATCACCAGATTCCTATTGTAATAAAATCAGAATCCTTTGATAAATAATGTAAAGTCATAGTCCAATAGATGACGAGCGGTAACAGGAACAACAACCACTTTATGTGGATCAAGTGCTTCATCACGAGGTGGTCCAGTTTCGCGATTGCTTAAGGAATCTTGATCCAATGTCTAATTTATAAGTCTTTAAAAGAATGATAGACGTCTACTTTTAAAGATAGAACTCTTGTGAATGTTTTCAACAAAACATTGTTTATTGACATTTGAGCCCAGAGGCTTTAAGCGATAAAAATTATGTATCAGTATCGATTCAGCTGATTTAGAAGCTAAAAAGAGACAAACAAACAGACAGACTGATAATGGCAAATTAGTGTTCTATGTTGATAGTTAACAAAGCTAATTTCACCGAAGGAATAGACGATTCTTAGTAGATTAATTCGGATAACTCTGTAGAACCTATTTTTACTACATAGCAGTTACCTGACCAGACTGTACCTTATTTTTTGTTACGGGGGAAATCATCGAAAGATACCCTGCTTCTGGTGAAGAAATCAGGGTTATGTGAGATTCTTACTCTAGTGAGTATACCCCCTCGGTGGTGTGCATCAGTGCTTTCGGAGAGGCTCCGGGATCTCTTATAGAACGCATTGGTGCCCCTCTACATTTTATATTACACATCTCTAAGGAGGAGCCTAACCCTCCTAGATACCATCGCTGAGCGCTATGATACGTTGTCCCACGCAGGTTCGCTTATTGCGCGATAAGCGAAACTCCTAGACTCTTTTAGTTGGACGACATCAAGCTTATAGGAGACTGTAGCTAGTGCATCGAACACTACAACGTGTGTCGAGTTTATTATTTAATAACCTATTTAGGTTCGTGATAGATTATCATGAAAATGACAACGAATCAAAAGCGAGTAAACGCATGTTAGAAAATACATTTGCGCGTACAGACGTCCTCAGCAATTTCCTGTTGGCATAATTCCTACCTTAATGCCAGCCGTGACGACTGGCCAGCGGCCTGGCAATACATCTTGTCTTCTGTCAGAGCTTCGTATTTATGAGTTGCGACCGTGGTAGCCCGTAGTTAGTAACGGCTAAGTATTATTTATGCGTACTGAATGGCTCGCTTTTGTGACGCTGCGCTCTTCAACCGCCGCTCCAATGAGCTCCATAAACATCACATAGATATCAGTCTTATAAAAATCCTAGGTTAAAATATCAAATACTTCCAATGGATACTGATAGAGCGATATTAGAAGCAACAAATTAATAACTACTTTAGACTGTCCTTTCAAGGGATAGCGGTCTTTGGCAAAATAGGCTTACAAGCAGTCTGATAGTAATGTAGTAGTGCAGACATTACTGAGTAACGGTTTGAAAGTCACTGCAGCTATTGAAGTTAACTACACAATTTAGAAGATCGTCTTTTCACACAATATCGGTATGAAGTCGTTTGTTTAACATAAACAAACGCGTATACCTGTTCGTCTGTACGAATTAGAAACGTGATACGGGTTTTATGAGACAGTCGCATCGGGAATTAAACCCGCGGAAACGATTCATAAATAAACTTGAGCGGCGTCCACCACACGACGCAAGGTGACAGGTCAGCAGTAAAACATAACGCCGTACTAATAAATGCGAATGAGCTTATTTATGTTCGTAAAGATTTTACGGACGAACCGATGGATGAATATCGGTTAATTTACATGAAGAAGTAGATAGGAACTTGGTGGAGAGTACAGGCTAAAGTTTGGTACCGGAGTATGTTTTGTAAATGACCTAATAGACAACAAAAGTTTGTCCAATCCAATGATATCTTTTGGGGTACAGTTCATTGTGTAATTTAGTAAAAAACAATCTCAAAGATACAGATCGTCGCGTTATCAGGTCATCAAGTTATTTGGTGATAACTAAGATGATTATTGATAAAAGGTTCGTTCTCAAAATGCGTTTACACGCAATAAAAACCGTCGTAAAATATTTATACTGCACAGACTATAAATATTTATAAACAGTTAAATGTATAAGTAGCTAAAAACAAGAATTTTTTAAATCCAACTGAATTTAACATCCAATAGTTCGCGCAGGAAGTTGTTGTCTTCAAGAACTGTGTTTTGGAAGATATGGTAGCTGATGAAATGACTTTGGTAGATTTAACATCGCGTGTTGCTGGAGAAGAAGATTATGATGTTGTGTTTGTCATCCTAACTAGCTCTACTTTGTTGTTTACGGGTGATGGTTCTAAAGCAGATGAACGTTCTACTCCTCTCGTAACTTTAAAAGCTGTGGTGATCATTGTACGGTCACCATAGTTCTTGAGTAACAGTATCTAGATCATTCAATATCTGCCTACTCCATTAAGAATTTCAAGCTTTATGATTTAATTCGGAACAGTATTAATATTCAATAGAGCCGCTCCACCCCTTTCATTTTCTCTACCGATTTAATAAAAGATATCAAAGCGAACTGATTTTGGTGTTGGTTGTGGCATATGAATTAATAGTCACTATGTTGCCACGGTGTTGCCACCGTGTTGTCGCGGTATTGCCACATTTATAGAACATAAGGGATATTTGTTTAAAGCGATTACATGTAGCAGATAAGTTGTGAACTAAAACATGGCTCGTTATGAAATCTATTTATTTCAACCTCCATTCAGTTATAAATATCTAATTTTGAAATTAAAACAAAATGGCGCTGAGTTCGTTTGTGTAATATATTTAATGAAACATACATACAAATTTGTGAATGATAATATATTTAATTTTAATAGGATGTTAGAGTTCCCGCACAACAGCTCAGGAGACCCAAACTAAACTTACTTGCTTGTGGTGCAATCAACAAACGAGGCTCTGGCTCCCACCAACCCGTATTGGGCCAGCTTGGTGGAAAATGGCACAAATACCCCCGAAATGAATCCCTACAAACGACTGCCCCTATTGCCCGGCTGTATCGGAGGCCAAGTTGATTGTATATGAAGATCTTTGGGAGAGGCCTTTGTCAAGCTGTTGATGCTGATGATATATTTAATGGTGTTCAGTTTTTTTCCGATATGGTCTTCTGCAGATGATTGTAATGGGTAAAGTTTGTGGAAAACGAATGGTGAGGAGATGGAAAATTTCATGCTTGAAGAATAGCAGGGAATGGGCTGGCTTATCTGGGACGTCCGAAATGTTCCGCCGAGCCAGAGACGGAGAGAAGTGCACCGCGCTGATCACCAACCTTCACTTGTTGGAGAGGCACTTTAAGAAGAATTGTTATTCTGGCGACTTCAGTATCACAGCGGTTCCTAAATAGGAAATCCTCCTGGAAATCCAGCATATAGTTTTAGACAGACTAGATTAGTTCATATAGAAACAGGCAATTTTATCTGCCCTGTAGTCACAGATTAATAAGAATAGCACAAAGATAAGCTGTGGTAAGATAACGACGACAAGAATGAAGGTTCGGAGTAGTCATGACCCTCATGACATGAGGAATACGACTTGAGGAAGTAGCTGTGGTGAATAGCCACTAAAGAATGTCGGCATCGATGGCTCATAAAGCAAGTAATTGTATTTTGCTTAAAGACCATGAAGTTAAATTTGAATTCATCATTTCAATCGATAGACGCCCACAGCTGGACATAGGTCTCTTGCATGGATTATTATGACTATTTATGTAATGATCACCACTGGACTTTTATTTCCATGATGATAAAATGATGAAGTTTCATGCGATTCGAAGGTACAACACTTACAATCAGGTGAACTCCTCGCCTACTTAAATGGAGTTGAGTACATCATCGCTAGTAATTTCATTAGCTACAGTGCTAAATAATGCGATGTTCGTTGTTCACTGATCCATCGTTAAGTAAGTGACGTTGGTGCGATAATTAGCTGGTGCAAGGCCTCGACCACCAGACCCTCATCAATCAAAGCGTCAGGAGCGCGCCTGACCCACTTACGAAACGTTGCGAGAAACGAGAGCTGCCCGTGTAACTTGACACGCGGCCGCTGATGACCCTCGTAAACTGTTTATTGCCGGGATAGCCGATACTCCCTCCTGTTCTTTACAGACTGAGCGCTGATCGGTAACCACGTATCACGGGGTCTCCGGTTCGAATCCGCAGGTACAGAAATAGCAACAGCTACTAGAAGAGTGTGCTCATTTTCTTGAGACGTAAGATCTGTTATTTCAGTAATTTCATAAGCTACAGTGTTTTTAAAAACTATAATTTCTTTAACTACCTATTATATTATACATAGGTAATCTTGATAAAATTTTTTTTGGTTTCGAGGAAGAAATCTTCGAAAGATATCCTGCTTCTTGGGTGGAAGTCAGGGTGATCCAGTGATTGGAGAGGCGCCGATCGGTAACCATCTTAGGCACCATCGCTGAGCCATACGCTGTCCCACGCAGGTTCGCTTGTTGAGCGATAAGGGTCCTCACCCTGAAGGGCCGTGGAACACCAAGAACTTTATATTCGGCTACTACGATAGGCAGGGCTTACCTTAGTCCTACTACCTAGATCTCATAACAGAAACCAGATTTATTTGTGTAGAGATATATATATATATAATAGTAATTATCCTTAACTAACACAATTCACATTATGTTTATAATGTAGTTTAGTACTAAAATGTTGTTACAGTAACTAGGGTTGGTTCGCAAACGGAATCATCGTAAACATGGGTTCCTTATGTCCCCATTAACACCGCCATCGGCGCACTGCCGGCGTAAATATTGCTAACAATGCTATAAACATCTTCAAAAGCACATCACCCTTGTCTAAAGATAATTATCGTTTAACACATATAACTTATCAGTTACATTATTCGCATTTTATTAAAATAAAGTAGAATATAACCAGTTTAACATCATCCAAATTGACAACAGATAACAAAATGCAACATCTAGACTAATAAGTCTAGTTTGTTAGAAATATCTATATCTTCTGTGATAACCGGAACTAGATCAAGAGTTTCTTTAAACAAGATAATGTGTCAATTTAATGAAGTTATCGTCCAGATTTTAGATATGGAAAAATTTCATAACAGGTATAAATTTGCAAATAACATCACCAATTATATTACAACTGTTATTGTTTAAACTGTTATCTTCAGTGGAGATAAACGGAAACTATAGTAATCTGTATACTGTTTGTTTAAAGCATTAAGTAGTAACATAGATACAGAAACACTGAACGATCCCGTAACGAAATTCGTTAGACGTTCACCGACAAACAAATCGATTTCATAATCGATTTTCATGGGACCCGATCTCTACAAATATTTCTAAGCTTTGATGTTTGTATATAGGTACAAAATGAAAATAAAGGAATATGCTGTTGCTGCTTGGGAGAAACGAGAGACTAATGGAGAGAATAATAGGTGATCAAACCCATCTGAAGGTTACCATGGCTAGACGTAGCCTCTAACAATTGCTACATCTGGCCATCGTCGCAGTCTAGTGAAGGTTGACGATCAGCGTGGTACAGTCCTTCCTGTCTCTAGTTTGGCGGAACAATTCTGTTGCCCCAGATAGGCCAGTCCATTTCCTGATATTCCTCAACCAATAATTTTTCCGTATCACCTTTCGTTTTCCAGAAACTTTACCCATTACTACTCATAATATAAATGAAAACGTTACATTCATCTTTATCACCATTTCTATAGGAGATGAAAACGATAGTGGCTGGTAAATATTAGTCGTATCGCATCGTTTATAAATAAGACAAAGTAGTGTATAAATATTGAGCTCAGTCTCAGGAGCCGCCATTGGTGGTAATGTACCAAACGATCCCATACACACGCCATCGGGGAACTAGTTTAATGTTGGCTTAACCATTGAACGCTCGGCGCAATTGATACGCGACGGTATATTTACAATGTTCGCTTAACATAAAATAAGGACGTGTTCATACAGGATCGATGAGCTGGTGATGATCGCAGGGTATCGTTGGATAGAGCTGGGATCAGAGAAAATTTAGATATCTACGTTACTACACTATCCGGTGTGTCGTTGCAAGTAACTTAATAATGAATAACTTTAGAAAAAAGAAACCAGATAATATATTGGAAAAGGAGTTGGTGGTAATCACAGCAAAATAGATATTTCTTTAAAGCTTTCGAGAAATCTATAAAAAAAACGATAATCAATGTTTTATCGCTAAAAGACCCTTGGATGTATAAGAGCTACCGTCTTGTTGAAGGTTTGCAAGTATCATCAGTGTGGAGCCGGTATTAGTCCTGGAATGCGGCTGGCAAATCGTGACCAGGCGGCGGAAGTCCAGCCACGTGTAGTTTGTAGAGATTCCACGTCGGCTCTATTCAATTAAAGGCATTATAAGTATTTCTAAAAAGGTCTACGTTAGTATAAAACTTAGCCTTAAGTATTTTTTATGATGGGAACAGAAGGACTATGGAAATACTTTTCGTTTCTTACGCAAATAAAATTGTGATTGGCGAGTCGATTGGGTCTCAGGTTCTAAGTTTTAAATGGTTTATATTGTGTTATCATCGTCAAATAAACGTAAGTAATTTTAGCATATTAATTTTTAGGCTTGTCTATAGAGTATGTCGTCATACGTTATATTCTATATCCGGAAAAGAAATAATAAGAAATCTACAATCATCAATTCAGATCATTGCTGAACATAGTACTGCATGAAATGTCCACCACGAATAGTTCTATTACATCTGCATCCATCGATTCTACGCCATAAACAAATCGTCGGTTCTTGAAACGCGGGTTAAAAAATATCAATTTCACAATTTAATGGCGATATTATATTCAAAATGGAAAATTTCCACAGCATTCTATCAAACAAAGCATTGTTTATGTAAACAAACATTACATATTACATACGTCGCGCAAAATCAAGAAATGCAACAATTTGCCGACATTTTGAATTGATTTCAAAATGGCGGCGGGCACGCACATGTGATATGTACATAAATAGTAATTTAAATTTATAATATTTTTAATGGTTAATTAATGTATCGTGATTATACGACATTCATATCATAATTAACGATATTTAATCTTTATATTACACAAGCATTTTTTTTATGATGTGATCAGACGAGTAAGACGTTTACTTGATGGTAAGTGTTACGCTTGGCCATTACAAAGTGGTGCTGGTTAGGGTGATATGCATTACACCAAATTGCGCTAGTCGCCTTAAGATTTAAGATTTTAACTCACGTTACCATAATAATTACACTAGCTATAGCACCCTTCTAACTAGGACGCAGTAATGTATGCACAGTACTCTTTGTCCGCTGCAATAGGAGCTTCCACCAGTATAAAAGCTTAAAAGAGAATGTTCCGGAAACCACTGTTACTAATTGTTAGACTATTGACAAAACTAATCAGCTGATAGGTCTTTCCGCATGTAGACCTCTTTCAAAGATATATAAAAGTATTATCCTTCGATATGTCTATGCGTTAGATATGATCCTTAACAGCCATGTCGGCAAGTGAAACAAAGTGCCAGTAGTCGATACAAAGTGATGATTACCAGAGAGCCGGAGAGAAAGCAGACAGTACATAACTATAACAACCAAGGGTTCTGTACATTGTTATATGAGCTGTAAACGATCGAGCTGATGGTGTACTAGTCAAGCTGAAGCTGTACAGTCACCAGGTAATTTCTTACAATGATGTTAAGATTCATCATCACTTTGATGAATTATGTTCTTCAATTCAAAATACAGTTGAGTTGGTATATTACTGTTTAGCAGTTGACGGTCACCACCAAACGAGCTGTTATATCTTAATCTTATTGACTAATGTACATTTTCTATCACAAATAGTATTATTCTAAGTAATTCAATCAGCGATATTCGCGCAAATATCGCGAATCAATTGCTTTAATTTTTGGCATAACGAAGACTTTAACATCTAGATACTTTTTACTGGTGGTAGGTCTCCGATGGCCGAACACCGTGTAGGTAGATACTACCACAGCGCCTATTGCAGCCGACAAACAGTACTGTGCAAATATTTCTTTGTTCCGGTTTGAATGACGTTGTAGCTAGAGTAATTATCGGAGTAAGTAGACTCAACATATTATGTCTGAACAACGAGCGCAATGTGTTGCGGTGTAACATTCTAACTAGCGCCATACAATTATGGACAGGCGTACACTTAATATCAGGTGATAGTCCTGCTCGTGTCATCGCTTGAATAAAAAGTTTTAATAAGCTACTTAATATTGTATTGCGGTTGAAAGGAAAACAGAGTTATGGGGGATTTATGTATACCTCCAAATTCCTTTTGGTGATCACCATCATGGTGTTCCGTGTGGTGACCAGTGGCGTAAATGAATTCTTTAACGTATGAATAACTTTGAGAAACTGGTTACTAGTCTCCATTGTAAACAAAAAATACCTTTCTCTATCAGCTCTCTACTAAATACAGCATCGGATTATGATACAATGCTCTGCAGCACACCCGTACTGCAACACACCTGCAAGTTTTTTGTTGCAGAATCTGTATCGATTTCCATTTTTTGTCGCATTCCAGCGATACTCTGTCGATGTGATACGCGTGCCGTCGCCACCGGAAGTGAAACGGTCCCTTCCCGACATTCGCTCGAAGGTGTACAGTTAGACTTTGTGCAGTCTAGCTCCTATTGATTTATCGATAGCCTTTATTGATGAAGGGTGATTCTCTTTGAAGATCATCACTTTTTTAACATTTAATGCTTTTATCGGTACATGAGTATTACTAAGTGACGATTCAATCTTTGGTGACAGATCTGTTAGCCCAAGGAAAATTGTTAAACTATTTAGTAGAAAGAAATTCAAAGTTGATCCCCAGACAAATCAACAACCTATTTCTTGATCACGTTACCTTTATATTTTATCACATATTTATGTATATAAATAAAGATTATTATGTAAAGCAGTAGATTTGTTTACTCCTCAACACGATTCCCGGTTTCATTGAACGGCACGAAGTGAATTGAACATGCGCAGACGCTTCCCACCTCATTGACTGGAGTTGTATAAACAGCGCTCGCCCGGAAACGCTGAATGAATCAAACGCTTGCGATAAATCAAACAATATTGCCATTAAGCCGGCCGCTGGGAACCTGCCGCGAAGCGTGGGCGATCCGGCCCACGCGTGGTTCGCTAAGAACGCACTAATATCAGTACTTCGCTGAATGAATCCCCAGCTTATTAACGTCTGCTTCCACACAATTTGTAGCGGCCGTCGTGGGCCGCTCGGGTTTGTTAGCATTGATACGGGAATGCAAATTGATCTTATATTTCATTACATTTAAATATTATAAGTTTTAATATATCATCATCAAGTCATTGACAGTAAAAATACGTAGCTTTATAATCTATTAAGATAAGTAACATCCGGTAATCACACTAATTAGAATTATATTAAAGTACAGTGACGGCAATATCGGGTGGGAAATTTTAACGGTTATGACGGATTTCTGCTTACTAAAAGCCTTTCAAAGGTCATCCAGGGTGCATTGCATAAAACCTCAGGATCTTCTACGGCACTGGTGATCCAGTAAGATGACTATGCCCTTAAATACATCACCAATATTCATTTTATACATATGTTACAAAAACTAATAATAACAGAACGCTATTGAGAATATCGGCGGCATATAAAAGCCAACGGCCACCCATCCGTGATTACTTATTAATTGTACATTACGTTCTAATCTTTAATGGTAACTTGTGCAGTGAGATGAATTAAATTTAGATCTATATTCCGGATATAGTCTCTTTGTAACGGATTGCATCGAGACTTACTTCGCTCTTACGTTGTCGATATACGTAACGTGGACCTACGCGTATATGTTGCCGAATACTATTTCATTGCCTTCAATATTATTTAAAACATATAGACTAATATATGTATATGACATTCTATTTTTCTATATATCCTAGATGGACATGTGACAGATAATGTCCCCTCCGTCAATATTACTGATTGGAGAAAGGATACTACGGAGAGAGTTCATTAAAGGAAGAAGAGCAAATTTTCCTGTATCATTACTAGCACTTATCTATTCAATTTTAAGAATTTACAGCGAATCCATTCTTTTAGGAATACCAATGCAGCAGTATATATAAATAGGCTGAAGTGATGATGATGGAAAAATGTTACAAAAACGAAACACCTACGTAAGCAATATAACACATACATTATTCATAAGCGCATTAATTTAGTCGATCTGGTTAACGGGGAAATTGGTAATGTTTGCGGCTTAACCGTTATTCTATAAAAGTAATAGTAATATCGAACTGTACCGAACTGTATTACTGCGAACGCTAACAGAAATATCTGAACGTGGCGGACAGCTCCAACAAAGTAGCCCAGCACACGGACAGTCACAAAGGCACGCACAAATGAACGTTTACGACATTAAGCTTAGCTAAAATACAACTCCTGGACACGAAGTAATCTAGAGCTAACACGGTGGTTCGACTAACAAATGTAAACGAGCTAACTAAGCCCAATGTAGTCCTATAAACGTGTAGATATCTAGCCGTCAATAAATTTGTAGACTTTAATTCGATTCTGGACTCAACCGGGATATTTAATGTTAGCGTAGAACTAAAATGACTAAAATTTCTCAACCCATGTCTTTATTAGAGACATTGTGTCAATTTAGAAAACGACCTCGCATTGACATGTTCCTAGGTTCTGAACTAAGGAACGTTTTTAAAGAAGTTATTGGGGGTAATAGGAAAATATTCAGTTTTAGTTGTTCATTAATTGTAACGCGTCTCGAAAGTGTAAGTGAAGGTGAATAAAGATAAAAATGTTTTTTTTTTTTTCCAACGAAGCGACGAAACAAACAGGACGTTCACCTGGCGGTGAGCGATACGTCTGCTCATAAGAACGTCAAGACGTTTTAGTCAAGATAGTATTCATAGTACCAGATGCGCTCGTCGCCTGGAGACAAATGTTAAATCTCGTCACTTTAGTAATTACACTAGCTACAGCACCTTTCAAACCAGAATGTAGTAATGTTTGCACAGTACTATTTGGAGGCAGGTAATGGTGCTGCGGTGATGTCTACACAGACGGACCTACCACCAGTAAGACGATGCTTAACCTTAGTACTTAGTAGTACCGGTGTATTCAACGTGGTGTGGACGTTGGCAAAAAGATGAACCCGGTCTATCGATATCATGTTATACTATTTACTGGAGTAACGAGACTTAACATCGTATGTCTCAAGGCGACGGTCGCAATGTGGTAAAATGTGTATATGATTCTAATTAGCGCCACGTTGTAATGGGCAGACGAATCGCTTAACATCACGTGAACGTCCCGCTTGTCACGTTGCTTCAATTAATTAAAAAAAGTAATTTGAGAATAGCTGAAAGGAACGCGACAACCATTGAAACTGTCTGATGTGGCCCTAGAAGTTGAGAACTCGGTCTCGGGACTCGGGTGCAGCAATGCATGCAGTTAGTCACTGCGCCGCGGAGGCAGTTAAATTTAGTTGAAAAATAAATATAATTCAAATTTCAACGTCAGTGCAGCGCTGACGTTTACAGTTAGTGCTGCATAATCAGCAGCCGTAGCTGTACGAGCGGGGCCGGCTGTGAGCGCAATGAACAAGTACGGACGTAATGCTTATCGCTGATCGTAACGCGCTCCAGGAGTGACGTCCCCGCGCCGCCCGCCGTTGTCCGTGATACCTATCTGATCAGATCATCTCGCCGCCATCGGTTTCAAGTGTTGCTACATTTTGTATCTCTTTATTGTTGTTCGAGATTTATCCGTTCCATCGCTAACGTTCGCGGAGACTGAAGAACTAAGTGTGAAAGATATATCTGTTCATTAAAATCTAATGTTTACCTTCAATCGTTATTAATTGCTAACTTTAACTTGCTAAATACAATTTGTAGAAAATTAGCTACTCTTCAAAAATTTTCGCATCATCGGCAATAACTATGATGCATATCGCATACAGAAGATAAACATATAGTAAAGCTTTTAAATTTTTTAAGCCTTTCGTATTCATTATGGTCAGTTGATGTTCATTGCTAATCTTAGGTATCTCCAACAGGAAGTACATCAACATCAGCATTCCCTCGGGCATTTGTGGGCCTGGGCTTCGTTCCTTTCTGCTTTATATTTTTGTATTTGTTCCTGATTCTCTCCTGCCCAGTTAGTACTTCAGGTTCGGTCAGTTCATCCATTTTTCTGTTCTCAAATCATCTGTAATACTCCTTAGCTAATAAATAACGGTATAGTAATACCGCAACATTTTTTATTAAAGATAATCTGAAAGATAGAATTAAAAGTGTAGAAGTTTGTTTTATGTTAGTTCCAAAAGTAACTATTCAAGAACATAAATGAATAAGGCTCCATTATGGCTTGATGAAGTCATTTCGATTGAATTTAATTAAAATAATTTAATCATAGCGCTCATGCTGATGCTGGATCATAGCTCTCTATGTCCCACTAATAGATCTTGGAAATAACAATTTATTGTTACAAAAGTGAGAATTACATTCAATATGCTCTACGTTCATATAAATATTAAATTTAAATAGACCTCTACTGCTCCGCTGGCTCCATAGTTAACCAATTTACCTCCATTAGCGTCCATTCTTTAATTAAAAGTACTGCTTGTTTCGTTTTTTTTTTTTTACTTAACGTTACCACATCCGAGATGGAGCTGGCCCTTCAAACTTTCTATTAATCATAGCTCGGAGCTATCGGGGTCGCGGACGTGCAGCACTCGATACCGTACATTCCTTCTCACTAATGACAATATCAAAACAATTTGTCACTAATGAAATCCACCGTCGTTCTATAATTTCATTAATTACATGAACGATTAGTCACACCGTGTATGGCGACCATTTTAAACCTGTCGTGTGGATGATCGCATCAAAGCTACTTTCAACTCTACTGCTGTAGAGATTAAAGCTTTAGGAAACGCTTTGGAGCGGCAGAGGTTGCCTCGCCGTCCGTAGCACTGTACCTTTTATGGGCGAGTATTGAAGCGAGATGGAGTTGCGCCCGTCGAATCGATTAGAGCCGCGTGTCCCATCCCATCTATTGGGGACATTGATGATGTAATCGAATGGGTCGGCGCGCCGAGATTGCGTACGCCCGTCCGTTTGTTAGCCGATGGATTGTTCAAACAATGACCGATCGCGAAACACCATTGACTAAGGCTGCTCCTAAATTGGAACTGCCACCAAAAATGAAAAGGCGAAAACAGTCATGAATAACATAAATCTTAATGCATCTGCTGCAGAGGAAATCTAGAGCTGATGATATGCCTAAAATAGTTGATAAATTTTAATCAATTGTAGCTAAGATCGATAGGATCAACTATCAAATAAACAGAAACATTCAAATCATTTCTGTCGGTAAAGTTAAATTATTAAGAGATACTTTTTTAAATATATCTAACCTCCATTGTTTTAATATTAAGTACGGAGTAGGCATGTAATTAAATACTCATAAAACTATCCCGAAGGCGTGTTGGTAACATTGCTTATGTTACAAAAGAAGAAAACAAGCAACCAGTGGTCTTAACTACCTCGTAAAATGCTAACGATGTTAACGATGAAATATAAGTTTGTCCGTCTTGGAGAGTACGATATATTATCTAAAAATTTCAGTTAAAAATTCCCTAAGATTATTAATGGAACTGAAGGTAAGAATTCTTAAGATTGATGATTATTTAATATGTATATACATAAATTATCACATGTATTACTAGAAGTTTTAAACAGTCATTAGTATTTACACGAAGAAAAGCTTTTAAAACAACTTCCGATTCAAGGTACAGTTCGTTATCTTCTATATTTTACATGTAAGATATTTTTCCATCAAATACTATAATATCAAGTATATTTCAAAACGCAATAAAATATCGGGCAATTCCGTGCCGTAATAAAATAACGACTCCAGGTTAACAATGTCCAGGGAACGGGTTTATCATATAAATTACTGTTCGTTTGCACCGTCCGCGCGGCCATTAGACCGTATTGAAGTCTAGACTTTAGCCTTAGTGCTTTAGTGCTAAACGCCTGCTCTTTTATTTATAACTGCTTAATAAATATGACGATAATATTAGTTTATTTGAAACAATAGAATTTGTGGGTGTAAATTTTATTGTTAGTATTTAAACCCGGAAGTCGTGCAGGCGTTGTGCGAACTGGTCCCTGTTCCATTCTAATGATATTACTGAGATAAGAAGATATATAATGTTATGACTTAAAATGACGACGCTTTGTGTTGTGTAAACATCAATATTTGTTGTTGTGGAATGGAGGCTTCAATTATTATCAGGTGTTTAAATGTTCCGTTCAGTCTTCTCCGTGCTCTGAGGAGGCTAGAGCACTGTTTCATTTGCCCTAAAATTTTATTAAGTTTTGGGGATAACAATATTTGGGAAATGTAATTTTAATCAAAAGTCTCAAAGTTAAATAAAGAAAAAAAATGTCTCTCTAATTTCTAAAAATACTAAACTTTGATTTACAAGTCTAGTTATTAAAAACGTTGAGCACTGATAAAGTAGAATGCAGTGTAGAAGATGAAGACAACAACCTGGCTAATCATTCATCCATTTTAATGGTGGCCATATATTCAAACAAACGAGGCCCGCCCGAAATCTCCACAAATTTAGGTCAGACTTAACGCTCGGTTTCCCTGAAGGAGTCAACCTCTCATGTTACCGACGTACTTTCTATAGGCGAGGAGCGTGAGCAAATAAACTTGACACTTCACCTCGTTCCAACTCGAATTTTAACACATCGTATCGTCTCACCACGAGGACCACCCACACTTCAAATCTGCTGAATGAAATGTAGGAAAAGGTCAAGGAATGTACTTAGACTGGTCAATCATCTAGTTCAGTAACAAGAGGCACGAAGAGGATGATCTGGATACGTAAAGATAAAGTCTTTCAAACAGTTCAAATTTAGAGCAATAGTTTATTTGGTAAGGTATTTATTACACTATAGTAATGTGGTAATGAGACATGTTACCATGTTGAGACTGATGATGCAAATTTTAAAATTTTGCATAACTTTAAAGAAGAATTCATTTCACAGCCGAACATTAGAAGCTGAGTTATCATTTTCGTTACAACGAATCGGGCGATACCGTTCAGATATACAGTCCTAGATCTGGTTGAGAGCTAGGAACAAGAGAAAGGACTACAATCACCAATAGCAGATTATAAGCATTAAATATAAATGCTATAATAGAATGAAATTATACTTGAATTTATCTCTATAGTCATTCGTATATAATTCACATCAGCGATATGTTTTCATTCATGACGGTTTCAAGTTCTTTTTTTCCCAGAAGGTAACTCAATAAAAGCAAAGGTTGCAAAGCAGTGAGGATGACAACCGTAGTTAGAAATTCCACATAACCCTGTCTTCCCTCGCAGAAAGAATACATCTTTTTTAAAGATTTCTCCTCGATGCAAAAATTTATGAAAATAATTGATAGCCTGATCACCGCAATACCTTTATTGCAGGAGATAATTGAAAATCCTTTACATATGGCTCCAGAATTAAAGCAAGGACTTTCTATAAAAGAGAGATAACCACTACATCATGAGGGTAAAACTACAAATTAACATCTACGAGACAAGCTCAAAACTCCATTGTAACAGGTTTTGCGCGAAAGCACCACTTTAGGTGTAGATTTTAAAAATTATTTTCCAAAAAGTGCATTTAACGAAATCACCTCACGTGGTACACCGTGGTATTATCGTCGGGTATAATACCATACCATCACCGTATCAATTTTTATGACCCGAAGGTCGCCACACTTAAAGATGGTCATTTAAAAATTTTCAATCGGCGAGTGGAATTTCGTCGGAGAGTACACATTAACAATTTACCGGTTGTAAACGATCAATTGGTGAATTACAACCTGTGCGATCAGTTCTCGTCATCTCCAGTAAATTCATTAAGCGCAGCGTCCTTCGAACGGGATACAGTAATTATTTCCTACTATCTAAACGAACATTTTCTGAAAATACAAATTTGTCGGTACACTGTAAACTGTTTGTTGTTATCTGGTGGTAGGTCTCTATTGACGGAGACTGTCTGGTTGGGTACCACTGCAGCGTCTATATACGATAAAGAGTCATGTGTATACATTACTATGTTCCGGCATGCAGGGTGCTGTAGTTAGTAAAATTACTGGAGTAACGAGACTGATGTTGTATGTGTTATGTTTGAAGGCGACGGGCACAATGGATGCAGAGTATATGATCTTAACTAGCGCCAAATTGTTATGGACAAGCTTATTATTTAACATTGATCATGTCTTTGCTCTGTCAAATAAAAAAAATTAACGGCTTCGACGTGGAAGTAGTTGTCATAAGTTTTACGTTCTAAAATTATTGAAAGATGTACTGGCGTCCGACTAGTTATTCTAGTTCAGCGCTGGGCGCGTGGGATCCGGGCGACGCCCACGTTGCCATAGCGACGTTATCAATCAACCTAATCCGAATTAACGGTAGCTAATGTTGAGACAAGTCCGCCGTCGCATAACGGCAAAGCTTCCTAAGAGCCTTTCACTTGTAAACACCTTCATTGTTCAGGGATCGCTCGCCGCGTGATTAGACGACATTTCCGGTGCGTACACTTTAGAGGCTCTAAAACCTCGTTTATATCCAATTCTCCCACAGTCTACAAATCAACCCCTACATTGAAAGAAGAAAATACTCAGTATTTTCATTCAAACAAGAATTTTTAAGTACATTTAAAAGTCAAACGAAGGAGACGATCGTGTCTGTAGGAAATAGATTCGATTAAATATTATATCGATGTGGAGATCTTTGGGGGAGGCCAATACCCAGCTGTGGACGTCTATCGACTGATAAAATGAAGAGTTTATTATATGTTTACGAAAACGCGTACAACATAATATACTTAATAGGTTCCGGTAATCCTTACTAACGTGTGAATGTAAGTATTAATCCTAGATTTCGTTTGTTCAGGACTGTCTATTGATAATTTCGCTGCAGAGCTGAAGAAATGAATGCAAGAATGAAAGAAGAAAGAAAATAGCAACTATTACTAACTTACTCTATTGTCTAGAATAAAAGTAGTATATTTATAAATATATCATATATCTGGCATATCTGGGGCGTCACAATTATTCCAGAAAGGATTGTACCACACTGATCGCTAATTGGAGAGCCACTTTAAGAAGAAGATTTAAAATAAACAGAGGAAGTAGCTAATAATCTGCTAACGATACTGTGAATGCTATAAATCTTAAACACGAATCCTCAGATATCAAACAGAAATATTTCAATCAATGAATCTAAAATTAAAGAAATCTAGATCAAAATTAATGTTATAATATATTTAAAGAAGAAGTTCATAAAAGTTTTATCATACCTTTTGTAGGTGGTAATAATAAGAGTCGAGAAGATACAATCACAACTAAAGAGCTAATTCTTGAAAAAAAAAAAAAAACACGGTAATGTTCGAGACTACTTCAGATTGGTATAATGACTCAATGGATGGAATTATAGCCGGCACGCTACGCTATCTAGCCTAACAGGGCGGAGTGGACCACACACTGATCCATCTCGGAGCGGTGCCGCCGGTCCGTGCCCACGGCTGGGCTGTTACCTTACCACGGATCAAGCAAAACACGCAACCATAATAGCATTGTTTATGCTTTCAATCTGCCCGTGCCGGCCATTTCGAACCGGTCACTCCACGTTAACCTCGCGACGGTTATATATCAATTTCTAAATGCAGCGAGGTTACTTAATCATTCCGTAACACTTAATTTTATGTGTTGACGTTAAACTTTGTCCTCGTTATCGTAAATTTTCATTACTCAAGTAATTTCATTTGCCACAGCGTCATTGAAATGGGAATACTTTAATATTTGCATTCATATTTGCCTAGCGGAAGTTATCCGCGCTGGGATTAGCTAAATTTGCTAATTCCGACTTTTAAGAATTAATTTCGGTTGAAAGGCTCTGTAGTCAGACGTGTGACGGATCACTACGAGTTCGTGATAGTTTTAAAAATGGTCAATAGATGGCGTTACTCGTTGTTGTCGCGTTCTTTCTCAAATTTTGTATTGCAACGGTGTTCTGATTAATTTCACCAATTTGATACAAACACCGTAACTCACAGACCCAAGCCAATCTCACCAGCTCATGGTGCAGCTTGCTAATCAACAAACAAGGCTCTGGCTCCCATCAATCCGCATTGGGCCAACGTGGAGGTAAATAGCCCAAATCCCCTATATAGACCCTTACAAATGTGGAGATCTTTGAGAGCAGCTTATGCTGAACTGTAGACGTTTATCGCCTGATAATAATGATGATTATAGAAAAATAACAAATTTGACATTGGAAACACAGTTTCATTGAAAAACCCAAGAAACCAGTAATTTAAGTGGAAAGAAACCTAATAAATAAACAGAAATCAATCGAGCAAAAGACCGAAAACATGAGCCTCTTAAATAAATGACCTGAATGTCCCTTTGGTGTATTATAAAGTTGACTTAAGTTTAGGTTTCCGTAACTTAATTTCTAACAGTAACAAATTAAATATATATACTGTTAAGTTATTCCTGAACTTGTTAGGGAAATACGTTCGATCTTTCATAATTCATCACGTCATGCGAAATTGGCCCCTAGCCACGGCGCGTCCAGCGCTGAGCGCTGCCCAGCTCGCAACCCGCTGGATGTCGCTCCTCACCAGGACGTCCATCGGTTAGTTATGGTTATGGACTTCACTTCACCTTGCGGCAGGAGTAATGAATAAATATATTATGTAGATTATTACCACATTAGTATGATACAATTAGTGTGGTGATAAATATATAAATGAAAGCCTTGAATTCGTTACTCATTTTTGTACAACTAACAAGAGGAGCAGGACGTTCGCCTGGTGGTGAATGATACACCATTTCATAACAATGAAACGCTCTTTGAGTTGATTATACGATATGTTATTGAATTCGCGTTATTGAGATTCGTTTTACCGATAATTTTGCTGGCTCCTCCAAATTAGAGGAAGTACCGTTACTGCTTTGCAGCAGAGTAAAGCACTCTCCAAATCCACCAATCTCCAACTGAGCCATAGATCATTTGGACCAAATCACGGAAAAGCATACGAAGTCTAGCCTCTGTTCGTTTTCGTTCATTCCAATTCATGAGATCTTGAAAAGTAAAGGGTGCAATACATGTCAAATGTTTGCTAAAAATCCCAACGAACGCCGTGGTCCCCTGGTCACCGGAGTCTGAACCGGTCGCCTGATTTATGGAGCGCTGCTCCGCCGCGGGCAGCCAGGGCCGGCAGCCGATTATCGCTAATTATTAATTTTCCATTTCATTTCCACGTCTGGTGGGGTTGCACGCAACCCGCTGCGGAACCGATGTCGTGCCGATTTATTGGGTGTTATTTCACCTTGGTATGGATATCGACGGCACCGCCCCCAGCGCCCGCGGGCCTGGGTACCATATATCTCACCACGTCAGGTTCGCGGTGCTTTCAACGTGTAAAAGATAATGGAATTGCGAATGATTGCTATTCGGTCTTCCTTTCGCTCAATTCATTTACTTTGGCCGTTTCTATGAGAATATATTAGTTAATCTGAGTTAATTCAGAGGGGTGCACGCCCAACATCTTACAGAGCCCAAGTTAACTTCACCTGCACGCGGTGTACCCTGCTGAATAACAGACGAGGCTCCGACCACCCAACAATCAAAATTGGACCAGCGTGGTAGGCTAAGGCCTATTTCACCTCAATGAACTTTTGGATGTGGAGATCTTTGAGGAGTTAACAAGCGCTCAATATTGCTAGCGATTTTCAAAACCCTCACGAATGTTTATAGTTCAAACATATATTCATGCATCGGTCGTATGTAATTCCGTAAGCAGAATCTAAGCTGTTGAAAGTCAAGTAAGGGGAATATAATCACAGAGTAATCCTTTTTAATGCACTTAGCGG
Source organism: Troides aeacus (assembly GCA_033220335.2). Taxonomy (NCBI): domain Eukaryota; kingdom Metazoa; phylum Arthropoda; class Insecta; order Lepidoptera; family Papilionidae; genus Troides; species Troides aeacus. The sequence continues at coordinate 13,514,983 of CM067271.1, forward strand.
CACTGAGGCTGTCAAAGATGAAGACGACAAAGATCTCAAAAACCTAGTAGAAAATAATATAGAGCTAAAAATCCAAATGGAAATGTAAATCAGTTAAATGAACATTTAACGTCAATCCAATCAAATGTCTGTTCAAGTCATTGGTTTAATTGTCTGAAGAAATAACAGCCACAGCATAAAACAGATTGAGGTCACAGTTTCATTGGAAGATTAACACGTTCTCGTAGATACGCAGCCTGATGAGTTGATGCAAGAAACGGACGGACAAAAAACGTTTCACATCATCCAAGTGAGGTGTAATAAAGTCATAAAGCGCACGGTGCGTGCCGAGATAAGATAATCGCACACCGAAGCTGATGCTAAGCAGATACTCATGCAAATGAGCCGAGGAGCTCAGTAATTAAACTCGAATGATTTATACTTGGCCGACGGTGGCCGCCCACTCGCCGCGAAACGCCGAAACATCTAGGAAACCGTCCGGCGATCATAACAGGACCAGTCCAACGAGACGGGTAATTGAGGTGACGTTTTAATTTACCCACCGCTGGACCCGTTCGTGTAACATTAATGAGACGCACAGTTTTATGGGCCCACGTAAATATGACCGGTTCATAACGAAATTAAGGGCTCGCGTTATAATATATAATACAAATACAAACGTAAACACATACTCAATATGATAATGTACAAAGATAATGTAAAACAAACCAATGGATCTAATTCAGAAAAAAATTGCGCAAGTAGCATTATAAAAGTAACAACAAAAATTACAATGCAATCAGATTCATCAGATCAGAAAGGGATGCTCTTTCCAAACCACTAGCATAGTTGCTATAGCTAGGATATTTTGCTTCGGCCCACACTTCGCTTTCCTTCAATGTAAGAGGAGCTGCAGCAGTTCGTATTTTGAGTTGCTCATTATTTGGTGAGGTATGTAAGGACTTCACCTGTTTGTGGTGCATCCTGTTAATCAACGAACAAGACTTTGGCTCCCATCACACCGCATTAGGCCAGCGTGGTGGTAAATGATCCAAATCCCCTCCACATAAACCCTTATCATACGACCGGCCGTGGTGCCCAGCGATACCAGAAGCCATGGTGACTGTATGTGGAGATCTTTGTGATAGGCCTATTTCCAGTAGTGAACATCTACCGGCTGATGATAATGATGATGATTATTATATACAGCACTTATGATTTTTTTCTTCATATGTTATAACATGGTAACATTTGCATTTTGTATCTTCCCAATATCTCCACCATTATCCCGTATATTTAAATATCGAAAGCATCAACTTTCATACTCATCGATTCAGTAAAGGTCCAAAGCTTTAACTCCAGAAGAATAGCGAACACGAAACAGTGCGCCGCTTGAAATCATAGCTTGATGTTCAGCTTTTTATTGCACAAAAGTAACCAAAGCCAAAAAAAGCGCTGGGTTTGTTCTATGCGACATCTTATTTCATTATTGTTTACAAATATTTACTCTTTGATTAGTTTTTAGCTAAAGTAGCGAAGAGTCTAAAAATATCAAAGCGGCTGACTCATGATCTGCATATAAATCTGTAATTGCATCGTCTACTTCTATTCAATGAAGTTCTGTTAAATGAAAGTACAAAATAACTAAAACAACTGTTACAAATGTGGCAGATAAGATCTGATTCATTAATTTTTTTATTGTCAGACTTAAATTTTACAACATCTCTGCGGTTGGGGTCTCCGCATATAAAAAGCAATAAAGAATTTGGGTTGTGCCGGTATCTGGTGCAGCGTGTACGTCGATAACAACCAATAAGGGGTTCATTTCGGCGCACGAGAATGTTGAGTATCGACTCATTTGCTTCGCACCAAGTTAATTCATACGCACCACCAACCGGTTGGAGTGATGAGAAATTCTTTCACCTCTGCACCTCGAGCAGGGACACGCGTGGCATTCTGAACACACGCGCGTTGAATTGGAGCATTGATAAATTCCGTTATCGCGATTTCCACAAGCACCTCTGCTTTATATATAAAGATGAAGCACTCGACTAAATTAACTAAAATAACTGACGAATCAATGTTACTAAATTTGTGAGTAACTAAATTCTTTTCTGGGGTGTAAGGAGTTTCGCCCAACATCTTACGGTGCCCAAGTGAACCTCAACTGCACCGCGGTCCACCCTGCTAAACAACAGACGAGGCTCTGACCATCATCCCGCCCTGATCCAGTGTGGTGGGACTATGGCCCAATTTTCCCTTCAATTAGAATCCTTGAGGGGGCCTATGTTCAGCAGTGGGCGTCAGGCTGATAAGAAGAGATTCGTTTCTGAATCTGGAATTCGTATGAGGAATACGTTCATTATTCATTTAGAATAATTGATTTCATGAAAAACACGTTTAAGAGGGTTTATTGAATGGAACTGGTTTATATGGAACCATCATCATGAGGCTGATATCGATACTTTTCTTTGAAGAATTTGTAGCTTTGGCTGATATGATTGTAGTTAACAATCGAATTTTGACAAACTATTGACGTCTGTGAAAATGATAAATATAATACAATTATATGAGGTTATATAATATGTTGATATTGCTAAATTGTATTGCTCATATTGTGATATAGATTGTGCATTCTGAACTGTTTTATCATCACAATCTCAACCGATGGATGTAGACTTCTGTTGTTTTATTAAGGTATTAAGGTATTAAATGCTTCTTTATCTTCTTAGCATTTTTCGGTCCTATGGCAAGCTTTGCCTTCTTACTTCTATCACTCCTCGACGACCTCGAATTATACGAGTGTAAGACACGACAACAATAACACATCTAATTTGCAGCAATTTCCATAAAAAAATTTAGGAAAATTAAAATCAGTTGTTGTCAAGGATTTTGATGTAGGCAAAGTCGTAGGAAAAGGTAGCTGACTAATCGACTTTTGACTATTGTAGGTTAACAAGTTGATAAAATTACATAATTACGTAAAGGTTTTTTTAAATATTAAGACAGGCTTCGTACCGGAAACGAAACCCGGAGCGAAGGTGGTCCGTCGGAGCGAGGACAGCTCGGCGTAAGATAACCTACATAGATCGATTGCAGAGTTGAACGCTCCTTGAGCACTTGTGCTACAGGAATAGACGGCGCGCGGTGGCCCAGGCACCGGATATGTGCGCAGACCCATTCGATGTTATCGGCGGCCCCGCAGACGTGTTGACCCCGCGGCGAGCTCGTGCGTCTTCGCGTAGGCGACTCTGTGCTCATTCAGCACGCACAAACACGCGATGAATTGTGAATGAAGAAAATCTACTTAGAATATGTAGACATTTCCTACATAAATAACTAGCGTACTAGATAACGTACGAGTCAGTTACTCTTCGAGACCTACAACTTCATAATTCTAATGAAAATTAACAATGAAGCGATCGTTAGTATAAATATTCTAATATAACTGTTGATGAACAGAAAGTACTTATGGAACTACCAAAAGAAACGTCACCCGGCCCTATAGACGAAATTGAAAAGAAAGATTCTCTACCTAACGAAAGAAAAGGGAGACACTAACAAAGACTCCAAGCCAAGTATCCATTAATGAAAAGAAAGTACTCGAGGATCTACCGAAAGAAAAGTCACCTAATCCTATAGGACTTAGGAAGAAATTAAAATAAGAGCTCCTCTAGCTAATGAAGAGAAACAAGTTGAGAAGGAGATCAGCCCTGCTAAAGAGAAATCACTAAAGTCTGGTAACTGTTGTACAGAAACATATAGTGCTTAATCTATTCAGACATGATATGGTATATTACGTCACCACAATAAATATTTACTGCACGCTGCAAAGCGAAACAGTAATCTTTGCAAACTAGTCTTCGACAAAAAAGCCGTCGCCGTAATAAATACTTCAACCGTCTGCAACATTGCCTTAACACTAGTAATTTTTTTTTTAATATATATATACTCATTAATGGATTTAACAATTCTAATATCTAGACCACGACATAGCCTAATACCACAGTTTCGACTAGTGAGACTAGGTGAAAGATTTATTTAGAGAATTTAATTTTGATGTTTGAAGTTTGCAATCAAAAGCATAAAAACAAACGCCTGTTCTTTCGCCGGAGGGCATTGACCTCTCACCAGGAGGTCCTGTCAACCGCCACATTTTTCCTCCCCGCTTATCTCACCGATCGGCACGCTTTGTAGTACACACTGCCGCAACATAACTTACGGCCCGCGCCGCGTGCGAAGGACACCCCGCCTGACCCCGGGTCAGAATTAGAGAAGTGAACAAGTCAGTGATGTTGATAATCCACTAAAGTTTGATCTTCAGCATGAGACACAGGTAAGGTATGCGGTGTTATTACTCACAGCGTAATTCAAAACAGAATACAGAAACGCTAGGTGAACATGTATAGAGAATGTAGGAAATCTTCTTAAAATTTGCCCTGTTTTGGGGGAGAAGACAGGGTTATGTGGGGCTTCTATCTCACTAGAACCCTCTTGGTAGTCTCCGTGACCGTATAAAAAGGGGCTTGGGGGTCTCTTACGGAATGCACCGGTGCCCTCCTGCACTCTGGCTAAAACATCTCACGGAAGGGCGAAGCCCTCCCTAGCACACACGCTGTGCTACGGCAAATACAAGACCGCCATGCGTGTTCCGTCCTCCTAAAGCTCACTTATAGAGTTCTAAGGAAACCCTTTTAGTCGCCTTGTATGACAGGGAATACTTTAGTCTTATTCTTAATAGCCGGAGACCATAGGGCTCAGAATGTAGTACCTAAGAAAGATTTAATAATAAAATCTAAGAAGTAAATTGAAGTGAAATAAACTACTCAACTGTCTCTATTCTTTGTTGAGTTATATCGTTTACTAGTTTCTTTTGGCTTAGCTAATCTGAAATCTGATCCCACGGCCTAATACTCAATACGGTAGAGGATCAATTTTACCTACGGAGTCCATAGCAAATTTGTTGTCAATATACAAATATCTAAATACTAAGCATTAAAAATTATGATATATAGCCTAGAAACTTAATTGCAAGAGGTACATAATCAAATGCTTAAATTACTTGAAAATACACAAGATAGTATTTTTTCGGAGAACACACATACAAAAGATCACCTTGCCGTTAAGAGATAACCTCGTGAGTGTTTGTGTTGTTCTTTCGACCTCTTTAATAAGCTAAAATTACCTCCATCATGCGTATATTGCGACGTTAAAAGCTTTATTTATTCGTTGCATTAGTACGATAACACTACCACTGTTTAAATTGTTCGGTACGGTCGAGTTCGCGAATGTGGAATGTCGAGTAAAGCTCTCGGCGAACTTAAATCCAAAATTAACAGCTTCAATCCAACTATAAATCTGATGCTAATTGTACGGGTTAGTGTTGCTACGTGTACTTTGACGCCATATTCTAAAATCCTTGTCACTGCTCGGTTTTGTATACCGAAGCGATATTTCCTTGGCATAATACTAAATTTTAGAGCTGTAGCTGATAGATGGCTCGTCTGTGTTAGAATTTTTTTTTTTATTTCATTAGAAGACAATTAAGTTCTCTTTGAATTTTGTATAAGTTTGTTATCACGAATGAGGAATGACAAATTCCTCATCCCGTGATCGATCGCACTAATCTATTATCATAATCCTTGTCAGCCGTCCACTACTGGCCATAGGCCTCCCCCAAAGATCTCCACATCGATCGATCCTGCGCTGCCCGCATCCAGCTGATTCCTGCTACCTTCACCAGATCATCGGACTGCCTGGTGTGGGCCTGCCAACACTACATCTACCGGTACGCGGTCGCCATTCGAGGACCTTGGTGCCCTATCGTTTGTCAGTCCTTCGAGCGATGTGTCCTGCCCATTGTCACACGAGGCTAACAATCTTTCGGACTATATCGGTGACCTTAGCTCTCCTACGGATTTCTTTATTTCTGATTGGGTCACGCAGGGAAACCCCGAGCATAACTCTCTCCATTGCTCTCTGTGTAACTTGAAGCCTTTAATTTATATTATTTGCTAATTCCTGCTATCTCCACTCCAATATATAAAAATAATGTTTTTCAACAAGAAAAACATTATCGAACGGTTCGTTTAAAGTATGGTGATACGTAAAAAATATTAAACTTCGAAAAATCTGATGATCTTGACACCCGTGTAGTCTTAAGAAACTTATAAATATGTTTTCAATAAAGTCAAAAATACTGAGAATATATTTATATGTAGTAATCAAACATCTGTAGATACGCTCGGACGAGTAAACTCAAAGGAACCCCGGCTGCATCCTTTTATGGGATCCGTTTTGATTGAGATATCGGAGGAACAAGTGGCGTATTGTGCGGATACACCCTGCGTATTGTGAGTGCTATCTGAATCACGGCTTCCTCCGGGCTGCTTCGCTCTTAACGGCTTATCTGTTGCAGCGAGGATTGCAGCCTCTTTGAATGCTGTCTTTAAAGCATTGGATGATAATGCAAATTGTTGTTTTATTTTTATTACGTTCGCTTATTGCATTTTGTTGCAGACCGGAATGTGATTCAAAGTTTAATTTATAACTTTCATCAACCTCTCTATGTTTATTTGTTACTATCATCGCTGATGTGGTTGGTTGATATATCTAGTTGGAAGCTTGTCGAGGAGAATTGTATAGGAGACAAAGACCCACAGAGAGACATAGTGCCACCGAGTAATAGCAGTTATGGGAAAAAGGATGCAAATGAGTCGAACGAAGTTCTCATTTCAATAAGCGAAGTGTATGCAAATATATTCCTTTCGAAGCGCGGACACGTCTAAAGCGAAACACGCCTTTTGTGTTCCCGCCGCCCGCTCCGCAACCGATGCTGATGTCGGAACTGCTTACTTTCCTTTTCCACATCAGCTTTCATATGCTTTAACATGTAAAACATCACACGAAACGGTAACAATAACATTTGATATTTTAGCTGTAATAGATCTTAAAAGAAAATTAATTACGGAATTGAAAGTCTATCCGCAAGCAATCTTAGATGATCTAGTTTTGAGTATTTATGAGAATATTAAGTGATAATTAAGAATAATATTATTCCAATGCAAGTTTTTAGTAACATCCATATAATATGTATATATATTCTAAACCATCCTCTATTTCCGTTTAAATTTTAGACCTTTAAATGGATATACCCGCGTACCGGTAGACGTAGTGTAGGGAGACCTCCTACAAGGTGGACCGACGATCTGGTGAGAATCGCGGCAACCCGGCTGACGGTGATGATGATGATGAAATGGATATTAGAGATAGATCAGGCAATGCGAATGAGGAAGGATATTATATACCAGACAAGAATGTTGGGAATATATGACATGATGTAACATTAACGGAAGACCAGGAAAATTTGAAACAGGACTAAAAAATATACTTTACTGTCGAAAGTAAAGAGTTAGACAATTTCTGGAATAATAGTCTAATCCTTTAGATAAGAAGAAACGCGATAAGTAGAAGTAGCCGAAAGTAAAGAAACCTTACAATTATTTCACGAACAGACAGCAGTATATCAAGATGATGATGATGATGATTATGTTATTACTCAATACAAAACAAGCTAGCTTGTTTACTGGCCGGCTCCCACGCATTACATTGAAGCGGGCAAATACTCCTAACGGATGCATCATTGCTCTCCCGCTGAACGTGATGTCAGCAGACGTTGTTGTGGAAACATGAGACGGATCATTTATACTGACGAGCGCCGTTTACAGACAGTGATCTAACATTTAATCTAGACTAGACCATATTTAACAACAGCAGAACTATTGCACTAGAATTATATAGCTGGGGGGTGTAAGGGGTCCCGCACAATAAATCACGGGAGCTAAGCCAATCTCATCTGCTCGTAGTGCTGCTAATCAACAAACGAGGCTCTGGTTCCCGCCCACCAGCATTGTGCCAGTGTGGTGGGAAATGGCCCAAACCCCCCTACCATATGAACCCAACAAGCCGTAGTGATCAGCGGTACCGGTAGTCACGCTGACTGTACGTGGAGATCTTTGGGCGAGGGTCTATATCCAGCAGTGGAAGTCTAACGGTTGATGATGATGATGATGATATTTTTTGATTTATTTGAAAATGGTTTTTACGTAAATTTTTCTTTCACTGCTGTGTCTATTACTGATATAAAACTATAATTTGGAAATTTCTTTTTTTTTCCTGTTTGAAGGGGTCTGGCAGTTAATAAAATAACTGAGATACGGGAATTAAAAATCACTTGCGCTTATCGTCGGCCATCACACAACAGTAAGATCACTAGCTACAGTGCCCTTCAAACGGGAATTTATGCACAATACTATATGGCAGGAGTGTTAGATGTGACGGTGAATTCCAGCAACAGCGACGCCCAACTAGTAGAATATGATGTTTTGTAAACATCCTTACACCAGATTATGGATAAACATATTAGCTTGTACACGTCATGCTGTTATTGCTTCACGAGCTGCCAATTTGAACCCTGAGGAGAGGTGGCCGCGAGCGATGAGCGCCGACGTACGATTGATGACTTGCCCGGAGACTGAGAGCCGAGGACAGTGCATCAGCGGTGATGCTGCGCGCCGAGAACGGGACCCGCGGCTGGCGGCGACCTGACGTCCCGGCACCGGTTCCGACCCGTCAGGGTTGACACCGACACAATAATCATCATCGTACCAACCGGTGGATGTCCACTGCTGGACATAGCTCTCTTACATTTCCCACATAAACTGTCTTGAGCTGTTCGATTGATTCGATTGTTTTCCGGTGCTTCCGGTCCATCAGCTCTAAGAGCTGTGTGCCCTGACCATTGCCACATCATCATCGCGACTATCAGTGACCCTCGTTATTATAGATCATTTATAGATACACTAGGCATCGCCTTCTCCATCACCTGCTGAGTCAGGCATTCACCTGATAGTAAGTGATACGCCCGCTCATAACAACGTGACGGTAGTTAGAATGTTATCCACTGCACTACATTGCGCTCGTCTTTTTAGACATAAGATGTTGAGTATTGTTATCCCAGTAATTACACTAGCTACAACGTCCTTCAAACCGGAACATAGTAATATCAGCACAGTACTGTATGTAAGCTGCAATAGGCGCTGCGGTGGTACCTAGACGGTCTCCGGCAACAGAGACACTACCACTAGTGATAGCTATTGGTCCTTCAAACCGTATCACTGTAATGTTCTCACAGTACTGTTTGTCGGCTGCGGTGGTACCTACTTAGAAGGTCACTGTAAAAAAAGGTCAAGTAAAATAAAATATCAAATTAAAAAAAAATATGGACTAAAATTTTCAGCGTGTCGACAACCCTGGGCGTGTCACTCCAGTTTCCGTAAACACGAGCGCCGCGATTGATAAATGCGACCGGTCGATTGAGACTTTAATTCCGGACGGTGCGCCGCCGGCCGGCTCCGACCGGACGCAAATCGCACAGCCTAGATTTGTAGGCGATCACGTCATTGTTGTACCGCCGCGAAATGCAAAGTAACAATGGAATTTTTTTACTCTGTGTTCACATCGAGATCGATACACGTTGTGTCGATACAGATTTATCCGAATCATACTTTTTTTATAACACAGATAAATAATATGTTTGATTGCAACAATAAGTATTTACTTAGAATGTACACACAACATAACAACGCAAATGCAAAAATTAGTATAATGTATAGTTTGTACTGGTGATAGATGCGACATTAGTGTGTTCCGGTTCAAAGGGCGTTGCAGGTAATGAATGGGATAACGAGACTCGGCGTCTTACGACAGGCATCGAGCGCATTATGGCAAGTTGTTATGGCCGTGCGTATCACTTATAATCAAGTGAACGTCCCGCTACTCTTATCACAAATAAAAAAAATAAAGTACTAATTACGTTTAATACAGCTCCGCGCTAATCATCGTCACCATTATCAACCGACAGACGCCCACTGCTGGACATAGACCTAATATTTATGATGAATTAAGAACTGTCTTTAAATCTAGATCCACTTCATTATTTAATTAATATCCACTGCTGGTCATGGATCTGCCCAAATATCACCACGCTGATGTAAGGGGTCCAACTCAACTCACGGGATCCAATCCAAGTTCACTAGCTCGTGGTGCTCCCTGATAATCAACAAACAAGGTTCTGGCTCCCACCAATCCGTATTGGGCCAGCGAGGTGGGAAATGGCCCAAATCGCCTCCACATGAATCCTTATATACAACCGCTCGCAGTGTCCAGCGGTGCTGGTGCTCATGCTGACTATGTGGAAATCTTTGGGAAAGATCTATGTCCAGCAGTGGACGTCTATCAGCTGATGACGATGAATGAAACTGGTATATAACAGCTTTGTGGTCAATGAAGTATTTATCAAGTCTAAACCTAATATTATCATCGGCCATAAAGTCCGAACGATAAGTTTATACTGCTCCTGTAAATGTTCAAGTTAAGTAACACTTAAGTTATAAACTGCTGCTTGAGCTGTAACTTAGCTTAACTTAAGTTGGCAACGACAGGATCTAATCGCGGTATTTACTGTTTATATATATATATTGTTAGTGGTAACACTGTTGTCGGACACCGTCTAGGTACCGCCGCAGTACCTATTGCTGTCGACAAACTGTACTGTGCGATTATTACTGTGTTTCGGTTTGAAGGGCGCTGTAACTAGCGATATTACTAGGCAATCTAGATTTAAGATATGTCTTAAAGCGATGAGTATATGATGCAGTGTTTATCATACTAACCATCGCTACATTATTTGGAGGTGCATCACTTACTATCAAGTGTTGTCTCGCCGCTCGCGTACCGTGGCCGGCGCGATGTACTGTATATCGATGTATTCGGTCGCACTAATACATTGCAGCGACCGTTCGGGCATGGACTCGGTCTAGACTTTATCCGCAATCTAGGATCGGCGATCGAAAGCTGTATTTATAGTGACACTTGTTTCACGGTGAGCGTGATTTAAACAACCAGCAGTGCCGTGGGAAAGCTGGGTAATTGGGCAGTATAGCAACGCAATAGTAACACTATTTAATACTTACTTTATATATATATATGAATTCTATCTATGTGGAGACTTCAAGATATCTCAGAAACTAACAGGCCTGGAGTCATGAAATTTCGTGACAATATTCCTCATGCCGTGTAGATCAGCTGAGAAAGAAGTATTACTCCCCCCAAAAGGGGTTGCGGGGTTGTTAACAACGGGCAGGGAATATTACATATAAATTTCAAGTGTAATTTTATATTACTGCGCAGAGCGGGGGAGGAACAGCTAGTATTACATATATACAAATTGATGGTTAGTATATATAGTAATTGATATCGAATATATGTTACCGGTAATTCGAATTCATGATAAATCTATCAATGTAAATATAATCATTTATATGTATGATAAAAAAATATGATGTCAATATATTAATGTACTGTATATAGCAATAAAAGGAGACGGTTCAGCACACATCCCTGTTATTTTAGTAACAGGGTAGTAATTACTGTTTGAAGGGTGCTATTACAGAGGTAACGAGACTCCTGAGAACCACCTAATCAACCCACGTTATCACTTGATATCACGTGATAGACCAGTTCGTGCTGTCTTTGTTGATAATAAAAAAATCCTTATTATATTAATGTCGACTGATACGATATCACGCTATAATCGATAGTAGTGTTTAATCGATGTTAGTGTTATTGAAGATGTATATACGTCGGAACCGGAAATCGACACCAAATCACACCATGAACATATTGTAGTGCAAATATATTATAAATGGGAGTTAGGGGAGGGGGCCACATATAAATAAACAGTTAATTGATTGCCAAAAGAGTGATAATGGCGGCGGCTGTGCGCGAGATCATCCGATACGGCGATCGCTTTTTGCGAACTGATTCTGCTATAAAGGCGCATTCACACCTGCTTGACGCTCGCTATAAATATATATTATTAGAATTGTATCACTTCACACAATCAATAGTATTTTTTTTTATTCGCGGATACCAGAAATTTGTGTCGCTCACTCAATTATAAGTGAAACGCTTACTCATAACACCGTGGCGTTAGGATGATACTGCACTACGTTGTGCTCGTCGCCTATAGTATCGTTACCGCAGTAAATTCATAATCTACAGAGACCTTCAAACCGGAACAAGGTAATGTTTATCGGTTAAAAGACGGTCCTAAACAATCTCCAGCAACAGAGATATACCACTAGTATATTATACTGTACCATTATCATCATCCGATATATGTCCACTGCTGGACATAGCCCCTTCCCCCGTAAAGGTCTCCACCATCGATTGGGGGGATTTGGGCCATTTCCTACCACGCTGGCCCAATGCGGATAGGTGGGAGCCAGAGCCTTGTTTGATGATTAGCAGTGTGCAGCACGAGCTGGTGAGGTGGGCTTGGATCTCCCCATTAAAGTATAAAATGACTTAATTTTATGTTTCAAAAAATAACCCCTCGATAATTTTCTCCTCCTCCTCTTACTCCTTCTCCTCCTTCTCCTCCCTCTTGACTTATTAACAATCATTATAATAATAAATATTCCCAATCCTTTGAGATCTAACGTATCTCAAACGATACTTTACGATAGACCACTTTATAGTCACATCTCTCTTTTCCGGAAACGGTCTAGGTGCAAACTTTACCGTGTTCCGGTTTGAAGGGTGCTGTATACAATGAAATTACTGGAGTAGCAAGACTTAAGATCTTTTATCTCAAAGAGACGAGTGCAACGTGGTGTATTCTACATCAATCCTAACTAACCCCACATTATTGTGGGCAAGGTTATCACTTAGCATCAAGTGACTCAGGATTCCGGTTTAAAGGGCGTTGTAGTTCATGAAGTTACTGGCATAACGAGTGTATAGGCAAATAGCACAACGTAACGCAACATCGATCTATATAGCGCCACGGTGTTATGGGTAAGCGTTGCACTTGTAATCGAGTGACAGTCGTACGTGTCTGATTGCTGCGTCATATAGAAACAAAAGACAGACAAAGTAAATCAGTAATGGTATATATATATATATAAAACGCGCGACTGCGATCGGTCGGTGTGAATGTGCCTTTAGCAGCGTTTCGTCTATTTCCGTTGGTGATATCAGCGGCGGGATCGCTGCTCCGCCGCGGGCCCACCCGCCGGCGCCTCAGCACACTTAACCGCCTCTAGTGTGCCTAAACGAAATCTAAACTGAAGGTCATCAGGACACCACATCATCCAAAAACGTACAGAGCTGCAGTGTGCAGACATTAACCGTGTCATCATCAGGAGACTACTGGAAGTAGAAAAAAATATATATATCTGACCGGATGGTGACCGGATGATATACACAGCATCCATCTACTCGTCGCCTCAGACATGACATATAACATCCAGTTTTTTTTTTTTGATCACCTGATATTAAGTGATACGTTCAACCTTAGCAACGCGACGCTAGTTAGGACCGTATACGCTGCATCAGATTGCGCTCGTCACATGAATACGTAACATGTAAGGTCTCGTTACCTGAGTAATTTCACCGCCTATAACATCCTTCAAACCGGATCACAGTAATGTTCGCACAGTACTGTTTGTCGGCTGCGGTGATACCTAGACGGTCTGAAGCAATGTATACCTACTACCAGTGAATTTAATTTATCTATTTATATGACATGCTAATGTTTAATACATACAGTCATTAAAATAGTTTATGATTGAATTTCTATTAAATTTTCATAGAACATAAATAATATTTGTTGTATTCCATCCGCGCGGGTCGTGTGTCACATAGGTTACGTGACGACTCTCCGGGCCGCGGGCTCGCTAGTTCGAAGCGTTTCTTTTTGAACTCCAAATCACTCAAACACGCAATACCACGTGGTTATATGTCGACTGTATATCTAACTTATGTATATATATACACAAATGTATATGTTGTTTATTTATATGTAGTGCTTTAAACGTTAATATCACCGGGTGTAAATATACATGGAGATCAAAGATGACGAAGCTCGTTCAGTGTATGAGAGCTCTCGTATTTAGACAAACAGGATTCACAGCAAAGGTTTAATGGAAGGAAGATGGAGGTAGAAGATGAACTTGGTGTGTAGACAAGTGGTGAATCCACCTCGACTGCTCTTCCAATAACCCAGGATATTCCTCCCGAATATTTTATTAGAAAAAAGAAAAATTACAAAATTTTCAACATACGCGGATACACCGATTTTAGTGTTTATGTCTGTAAATGTAACGAGATGTTTTAACTATATTTACCTAAGTAATTTAGGAGGGAGGTGGGAGGGGTAGGTAAGAACAATAGTAATTCTAGGAACGCAAACGGTCGGCAGAATGGACGGCGCCTTATCTACAAATCCGTTCCAATAACCCGAATGAGGAGGAAGGAGGGAGCAGCTTATCAGCTCTGCGAATGGCGCTTTTTGGCAACGCTGGCATTGTACGTGCGATGACCTGGCCGCGGCTGGATGACCTGGCTGGAGGTGGAGCTTCGGAGTTCGTTTTTAAATAACAAATGGATTAAACAATATTAATATTGTCAATACAATGAAGTGATGAGAGGTTTAGTCTAGATTAGATATAACTCAGACAGTACCAAAGTTATTTAATGACTGGTTCTGTTATCATTATGATATTAGTTCTTAACTGTCAAATGATTGTCATCTATCAGGGAGGTCCGCGATAAGATTCCTGGATGTGAATGGTGGAAAGTTTTTCTATATACCTTCAATTATAGTCAACTCATTTTCATATCATTGAACTGCTCTCGTAACATCATCACAACTCCCTTCGGAGAAGGAGTTCAGTAAAATCCATTCTTAGCTGACCTTTAAACGGCAGAAGCAATATCTCTACCTAATTTTGAATGTTCACGTCTAATAGATTCGGAGTTCTTGTGACGAGTCAATGGATCTATGGATATCGGGTATATGTATACTGTTAAACTGTTTGTTTAGTGTAGACGGAAGACCGCGACCAGGTGATATCCGGACAGTAAGTCCAGTTGATCATCACAGTCACCGGTGGTCTGAATCACAAAGGTCACGATCCGTATTCCGGTCGTTCATTCGCTACGGTTTAATTTGTTTTTTGATGCGTTTCCGGTCACCGGTTGCGGTGTGATTGCGGTCGTCTTACTGAAATTACAGGGACTGTTAACTTATCTTTAACTTATTTAACATAATGTTAAGGGTGTTTAAAACCAACTTATCCATACCTTTAAACCTTTCAGGATATAAAGGACAGTTCGTAAGCATGATCAGGTCATTCTTACATAACTTAACACCCGCTTAAGTTAACACTAATTAGGATTCTGTAATTTTCATATAAAGCAATTCGAAACAAAGAGACTAGCTTGATTGTTAACTTAACGCTAACTTACATTCATACCTTTATGATACAAAGCCTCAGATAAACTTCCAAGTTATAGCGGTTTTTAAACCGTTAGAAAATATTTTTTTAAATAATACTTGTGCTAACTTGAAGTTAATGATATTTAACAACAACTTAAATAATAGCAAGTTAGCTCTTTTCTACGATGTAAACTGTTTTATGTTATTGAGTAAATCGACAGCGGAATCTAAGCTGAACGCTCCATTGAGGAGCTGGTCGTAAATTTAATAGCTTACAGACGGATTTAAGATGGAGGGGATACGATTAAGTTTATCGCGATAACTTAATTCTGGAAGCTTGTGTGCTTTCATTGTGAGCTCAGTTTCGCTCTGAATCGTTTGATTAGTCTTCGTAAAATCAGTTGGTGACTGTCATTAAGACCTGCAGCAATCTACTAAGAAGGTAAGTTTGATGTCCTGCTGAAGATCATTCAAGCTATGGAAGCAGTTCGAGTTCGTTGGTAATGGTAAACCGTTTGCAATGAAAACAAATGTCTCGTACCGTACTTAAGTCCGAACCAAGTTCTGTGGTAGGGCTGGTAGCGGGTGGTCGCCGGGGGCGGGCGCGGGCGTCGCGGGCGCAGCCCCGTGCATCTCGGCGTGCAGCAGTAGAGGTAGAACCTCTTGTCGCGGACCTTCTCCGCGGCCTTCAGCCGCTCGCGCGCCAGCCGCCCGGCGCAGCGGCGCTGCCCGCCCGCGGCCGCCGCCACTGCCACCACCGCCACCGCCACCGTCGCGAGCACCAGCCAGTTCATCGTCACCACATATCACCGCCGCCGTCGGATGCGCGTTAACATTGCCGCGATGCCGTGCGCCGCCGCACTGGGACGCGTGCACTCCGCCGGTGCTCCGGCCGGCGACTGGCAGCGCTGGCAGCGCGGGCAGCGCAGCGCGGGCACGCGCCGCCGCCGCGCGCCGTCTCTGCCACGCGCGACCAACTAGTTTGCGCGCGAATTCATTGTCGAATATCGCGGACTGGTTCGCCTCAACGGCCGATGACCCTCCAGCCATCAGCCAGCAGCCGGCAGCCGGCAACTGGCGACCAGCGGCGCTGCTGGACTTGCGCTACTCGCGGAGACGCTGGACACGCCGAGCGTCACCAACATTGCCTCATTGATATATAGACGCATTACTAGTATATATAATAGCTGAAAAATATATATCTATATCTATGGTCTATACCCAGAAGTGGACGTCAGTCGGATGATGATATATATATTGTCTATTGTCTTTACATTTGTTTGGGGTCGCTGATGTTTGTTTATAAATCTATTAGTTAAAATACCTTTAACTCTTAACAGCTTATATCCGGCTGTGGACGTCAGTCGGCTGATGATGATGATGAATTTTATATATATTTAGCCTTTACAGTTTTTTATATATAAGTTTATCATTAAATAGGTAAGATTAAAGATTGATTGTAAATATCATTGTCGTGTTATTCAGGAGCCGCAGCGTGCTTCAAAGCGGCGCCGACTTCCGCTAATTAGTTGGGAGCTGTAGCTAAAGATCGCCAGCTCCGATAGCTGGGTAACGGCGGGTGGTCACGGCGAGCCGTGGGAGAACACAGATGCATCAGCTAATACCAGATATCAAGTGTTTAACGAAAACGTACATCCGATTAGAACACGAGGCCACAATATTCCTTGAGCTGGTCTTCTGTTGTCTTTTAAACTGGAGATCGATCGGGTTCCGTGTCCATATCAACTGTTTTTGTTGAACTGATCTGAACTTTATAACCTAGATTTAGTGCTAACTTGACTATAATTCCAACCTGATGGTCTCCATGTGATTCCTCACTATCGAGACGATCATTGTTGATTACTGCGAGATGACTTACTTGTCGCTTAATTGTATAAAAAAAAAGTAGATTATTTTATCAGAGACCATAGCATGCACCTGATGGATGACCATAGACTAATAGTTTAGAGAGATGATGGAACCATGAGCACGAAGAAGAGAAAGAAGATTTGATGAGTATGAATGTGGAACTAATGGAGTGGCATGGTCACAGTGCGACATAATCCCATTAATTAAAAAAAAAAAAAGAAAAAAAATTATGAGCAAAACTTTGACTGAATGGTTTCGTTGCCATGTCCTAAAGTCGCAAAAAAAAAAACACTAACATCAAGAACAAACGCAAAAAGTTTCCATGACATCATAAAATCATATCTACTTTGTGTTTAGTTTAAAAAAAAAAACAAATGATACTACTAGGTACATGCAAACGTTACTGAGTTCCGGTTTGAAGGGCGCTTTAGCTATTGGTACTGGTAATTACTCCAATAACGAGACTAACAGTTTGTCTCGAGCCGACACAGCGTGGTGCACTGCATACCATCCTAACGTAGTGTTGTTATGCTCAGGCGTATCACTCACAATCAAGTGATCGTCCCGCTCGTCTCGTCACTTATTTGAAGAAAAAAAAACTGTTTGTTTTAAGTTTATCTATGTATATATATGTTTATATATATATGTATATATAAACATTTATACAGCGCCAGTAAATTAAAGTCCAAGTCTTCAAAGTTGTGTAAGAGTTCAATTGTTTGTTTAACACGAGATAAGGTTCATTGCTGGGCTGACACGTGCGCCGGAATGCGAGGAATTTGATCAGATACGACGCCCAGCGGTGGGCCCACGCCCCGGAACTCATCATTGCCGGTTACACGTACAACGGTCACGTGTACTTTAACATGAGAATTGGAAAGGAATTAACTGGCGGTCGCTTGCTGCAGACCGTCTGGACACCACCGCTGCGTCTATAGCCGCCGACAGACATTACTGTGATCCGGTTTGAAGGACGTTGTGGGGTTAATTA
The DNA here is from genome assembly GCA_033220335.2 of Troides aeacus. NCBI lineage: Eukaryota > Metazoa > Arthropoda > Insecta > Lepidoptera > Papilionidae > Troides > Troides aeacus. Next base: position 13,533,168 of record CM067271.1, read on the forward strand.
CTGGGGCAATGAGACTCAATGTCTCGTTTTAGGCGACGAGCGAAATATCGTGCAGTATGTACCATTCTAACTAAGCATTTTGTTATGGGCGGGCGTATCACGTAATATCAAGTGTCGCTCGTATCGTCGCTTAATTAAATAAATAAAAAAAACAATTAGAATCAATTATTTTTTTAAATGGTTTCCTTACGAGTGATACGTTCACCCGATAGTAAGTGATAAGCCTGCTCATTACTTGGCGCTAGTTAGGATGATGTACACTGCACCGGCCTGCCCTGGACTCTCGCCGTTACCTGGGTAACGGATCTGCCTGAATCCGTCACCCAGAGGAGCCAAGAGGGAAAATTCTTCCGGCTCTATACGGAGGAATGACCTCGAGCTAGTCCTTCGCATCCGGCTCGCCGGGCTTCCTCTTAGCTCCACCATGAAGACCAGACCACTATATAGCAGGAACCTGAACTAGGAGCTGCGGTAGTACCTATACCATCTCCAGTAACAGAGACTTACCACCAGTAATATTTACAGCAGACATCTTTAAATAGGATTATTGTTTTTTTTTTTTAAATAGTGATAGACTAACACAATGTTGCAATTAATTCCTTCGACACAATCATGGCCGCCGCCCACCGGAAGTGAGCGCGAATTATTTGAAATCATTATCAAACGAACGTATTACGCGACCTACTTTATAAAAATGGCCTCCATAGTTCAAATGACAAACACGAGTGTAAACTTTATCATGTTCCGGTTTGAATGGCGCTGTAACAAGAGTTAACATGTCGTATCAAGGTAAGCGCAACGTTGTGCAGTTTAAACATCCTAACTAGCGCCATTTTTTTACAGGCGTATATTGTGTGCAAACATTACTATGCTCCGGTTTGAAAGATGATGACATTGAAATAGCCGTTACTATCCTCGGCGTGGAAGACAATTACCAGATCATCCGAGGGCGATTGTGATGCAATCATGATTCAATTTACCGGTACACGTTTGGGGCGGGCTGGTCAAGTGATAACGCTGCCCTCCACTGAGGGCATGAAGGAGTGGGGGGGATTGGTAACAAATCTCTTTAGTACGTAAGCGGTACGACTTCCCATAGCAAGGTAGCACTATGTCTCGCTCTTTGCTTTTCATACGAAATATATTAAGTCATGTTACTGGAGTAATTTCACTAACTACAACTCCTTTCACATCAGAAAGAAAGTAAATAACACCTGTCTACTTGTTGCATTAACTGGTTTAACTTGTTACCGCAGTAATTTCACTAACTACAACTCCTTTCACATCAGAAAGAAAGTAAATAACATCTGTCTACTTGTTGCATTAACTGGTTTAACTTGTTACCGCAGTAATTTCACTAACTACAACTTCATCCAAATCTGAAAGAGAGTAAATAACATCTGTCTACTTGTTGCATTAACTGGTTTAACTTGTTACCGCAGTAATTTCACTAACTACAACTCCTTTCACATCAGAAAGAAAGTAAATAACATCTGTCTACTTGTTGCATTAACTGGTTTAACTTGTTACCGCAGTAATTTCACTAACTACAACTTCATCCAAATCTGAAAGAGAGTAAATAACATCTGTCTACTTGTTGCATTAACTGGTTTAACTTGTTACCGCAGTAATTTCACTAACTACAACTCCTTTCACATCAGAAAGAAAGTAAATAACATCTGTCTACTTGTTGCATTAACTGGTTTAACTTGTTACCGCAGTAATTTCACTAACTACAACTTCATCCAAATCTGAAAGAGAGTAAATAACATCTGTCTACTTGTTGCATTAACTGGTTTAACTTGTTACCGCAGTAATTTCACTAACTACAACTGCATCCAAATCTGAAAGAGAGTAAATAACATCTGTCTACTTGTTGCATTAACTGGTTTAACTTGTTACCGCAGTAATTTCACTAACTACAACTGCATCCAAATCTGAAAGAGAGTAAATAACATCTGTCTACTTGTTGCATTAACTGGTTTAACTTGTTACCGCAGTAATTTCACTAACTACAACTTCATCCAAATCTGAAAGAGAGTAAATAACATCTGTCTACTTGTTGCATTAACTGGTTTAACTTGTTACCGCAGTAATTTCACTAACTACAACTTCATCGAAATCTGAAAGAGAGTAAATAACATCTGTCTACTTGTTGTATTAATTGGTTTAACTTGTTACCGCAGTAATTTCACTGACTACAACTACACTCAAATCAGAAAGAGATTAAACAGTGCCTGTCCCCCTGTTGCATTGAATAGTTCATGTCGCGTTACTGAAGTAATTTCATCAGAAACTATGTCCATTTTTATGTGCAATAAGCTTTAATATTGACCATAATTTGGACCTGTGTTATGTGACAATCCATCAGCTGTGTTTTCGGGATCTAGATTGGAATCTAGACCATAGTGTAATAGGTTTAGACTATATAGTGACACACCAATGGAGTATAAATAAATCTACCATTACAGATTGCGCGCGGCCGTCGTGCCGTCTGCTGGTGACCGTCGCCCGCCGTCGCCCGCCGCCGCCCGCCGTCTTGCGGTCTGTCGCCGTAATTAATGGCCGCCTTCCTCCCCACTCCTTCCCACCGGAAGATGTACGAACAATTTAGCTGATATTACACGATATCGATTATATCCGTATCGATTAATAATCGATATTCTACGTGAATATAGTATTGCGTTCTCCTTTCCGAGCTCAATCAGAGTAGAGAAAAAGATTTGAAGGAGTTCAAAAAAAGAAAGAGTCGAAGCAGATGAAAGATTAATTTTATTATTGGTAATTCTGTTTGAGGAAATTAGCAATATGATCACGCACTCTCACGCACATGAATACCATCGATAGTAAAACTTCCTACATTCACCATCATCAATATTAGGTGATGAATGCACAGTGCTGGATATACATTTAATATTTTTGAAAATTAATCTGATTAATCATGTATACATTTATTTTATTTAATTAGTCTTATAAATTTAAATTATTTAGTTAATAATATTATTAATTTGTTTGAAAATCGATACATCAGTACAGTTAAATTGGTGTTGATTACGGGCGGCCATATTGGACGGCAATATGGCGGAAATTGCGGGGACATTTGGCTTGTAATGGCTATGAAAGTGTTCGTGAAATATTAATAATGATAATTACAAAAAAAAAATTAATGACAGTTTAGTATAAAACTGCAGTGTTAAGACTAGGTTATTGATATTATGGTTAGGTTAGGTTAGAAAATTCTGGAAAATACGAATAGGACTAAGGTAATCCCTGCCTGTCGTAGAAGCAGACTAAAAGTGTTTTCGAGTTTGTGGGATTTGAAGGTAGGTGTCCATGTCCACTAAACGAGCCCGGGATGATGAACGACAAGTATGAGGTGGTCTAGTGCTTGTTGTGGAAAGCGAGGGTGCTGAGAAGAGCTATATCTCCCTATAGGACTTGGTTTAGAAGCCGTACCAGGTTGGTGCTGACCCGCAAGGCATTGAGGATGACCAACGAGACGGTTTCAGAGACCATAAATACTACATAACCCTGTTTGCCCCAAATAAACAGGGTTTCTTTTTTAGATTTCCGCCCGATAATAAAAAAAAATTTGGTTAATATTGGAAAGGCGGCGTTTGATTGAAATATGATGAAGAATTATCACAAGATCTTCCGACCGCTTTTTTGGCTTTAGATCTTTTCAACAACTACATTTGTCTTAGACGATTTAAAGCGAAAGATATGCGCAAGTGGCAACCGGAAGTTTACAACTTGAGAGCATTACACAGCTCCGCGGCTGACCCCTTTACACAAGTGTTTTTAAACTATTTCCAGTGCGCCGCCGCATTGCGCAAAGACAGAAGCTCTGCCGCCAGTCTACCTCTGGGTACACTGAGTAAACACACTAACGTAATGACACTGAAAAGAGATTTGTAATGTGTCTTTATAGATTTAAGATTCTTTTTAATATATCACCATCATCACCATCTTCAGCCGATAGACGTACACTGCTGGACATAGGCCTCCCCCAAAGATCTCCGCATCGATCGATCCTGCGCTGCCCACAGCCAGCTGCTCCCCGCAACCTTCACTAGATCGTCGGACCACCTGGTGGGAGACCTGCCGTCTTCCGATACACGGTTTTAATCCTACACAAGATTTACCTCTCGGAAACTAGGAGCCGCTCTTCTTCTTTAAGCGTTAATATCCTGGTCTCGCAACCGTACATCTAGGTCGGTCTTATCGCCGTCTTGTATATAACAATTTTGGTCTTTCTGCTCAGTAGCTTGGACACCAGCACCATGTGGAGCGCGGCACTACAACGGAGGGCATTATGAATCTGTATATCGATTTCCTCTTCACGTATGCATGTGTCCGTGTATATGCACTTAATGATAATAAATCCAAAGTGATGTGCACTATCGAGCACAATTACATACGCACAGTAAACATATCAATAACAAATGTATTCATTTAGTTACAATACTAAAAAAAATAATCAATTAGTATAAGATCAAATCGAAAGTTAAAATGGAGATCGAACCTATATCTATCCTCAAATGTATTCCGCCTTTACATCAGAGCTATCGCCGTTTAATTTAATATACAAAGTATTAAATAGTAACATAGTATTAATAAATATTAAATACTATGTTATTAATAACATAGTATTTATCCGAGCTCATTATTCGTGTGGTTACGTTATCTGCAAAGGTTATTGGTGTGTTCGTATAGGTACCCACCACTACCTCCACTCGGACATTACGAAAGCCACGCAATTTGTTTTTATTATCAACAAACACACAAAAAAATACCCGATTTATTTTTATCACACATAACGGCAGTGTATATATACGAGTTTTTTTATTGATATGAATTTTCCAGAAAACATTGAAAATATTACGTATCTATATATACGAACTTAAATTTATGTTTATATACGAGCTGTTCTCTGTCCGCATTGCTGGCCGTGATATAAAGTGTAGAATCAGCCCGCAAATGGATTATTATAGCAACCGTTACCGTAGCAACCGCATAAATAATATCAAATGAAAATGTTTATAAAAGATAATTAAAAATAAAATTATTAAGGATATTTGAAATAAAAACAATAAATATCCTACAACCATGTACAGATTATTCCGCGTCGCAGGCTCGTGTCCCGGTGTAGATACCTTCACAAGATTTCACGTGGTTGGCGAATAAACCAAACCCATTTTTTTTTTATATAAAGATTTCCGTCTCGGGCCCGCGTGATGACTATGGCCCCATCTCCCTCATATTGAGGGAAGGCCTGAGCCCCAGCAGTGGGGATGTAAATTGGCCGTTAGAATAGATTTCCGCCTATATAGAGACTCATCACGATATTTCTGGAACTATATGGTCTGGAGACATTAAAGTTCGGTAGGAATATTCCGATTGCCAATTATAGAACATCTAAGAATGGATTTTACAAAATTTTACCCCCATGAATGCGAGGGTGTTAATAAAGACAACGGTCTGGCATAGGGGATGACTCCGGGAAGGAATCCAATCAATACAATCCAATCAGCCGGAAGACGTCCACTGCTGGACAAAGGCCTCCCCCAAAGATTTCCACTCAGACCGGTCCTGGGCCACCCGCATCCAATAGTTGCCAGCGACCTTGACCAGGTCGTCGGTCCACCTTGTGGGGGGTCTGCCCACGCTACGTCTTCCGGTACGTGGCCGCCACTCGAGAATCTTTCTGCCCCAACGGCCGTCGGTTCTGCGAGCTATGTGCCCATTGCCATTTTGCGACGGCGACCCTTCGAGCTATGTCGGTGACCTTGGTTCTCCTGCGGATCTCCTCATTTCTGATTCGATCTCGCAGGGAAACTCCGAGCATAGCTCGCTCCATCGCCCTCTCAGCAATCTTAAGCTTGCGGACAAGGCCCACAGTAAGCGGCCACGTCTCTGCTCCGTATAGGAATATTTTCTAAAACATTCAAGTTTTACGTTTCAATTCTAATCCTATATTACATAGAGTACAGCTAGTATTATATATATATATATATATATATATATATATATATATAAATATATAATCATCAGCCAATAGACACCCACTGCTGGACATAGGCCTCTCATAAATATTCCCACATCGATCAGTTCCGCGCTACCCGCATCCAGCGGCTTCCCTCAACTTTTGTTTGACTGGGTTCATATGATACATATACCTTATTTTGGGGAAGACCTATATCCAGTAGTAAATAAACAAAGGCTGATAATGATGATGACATACATACATATATATCACGCCTCGTTCCCAGTGGGGTAGGCAGAGACCACCTCTCTCCACCTGCTACGATCCTGGCACACCTCTCTCGCTTCCTCCACTTTCATAAGCGTCTTCATGCACGCTCGTCGGTTGCTTGTGCTTTTGATCCGGCCTTTCTTTAGGACATCTCCGATTTGATCGGAATATGTCCGCCTAGATATATAGACAGAATATGATGATGACACATATAAATATATATTCTACTGAGTAACATATACGTCGGTCTGTACGCAAACGATATGATTTACGCAAGCGGGTCCCCGACCATATAATTTGCCGCAATTTCAAAACGATCGCCCCGCACTAAACAAACGAACACACGAGCTCATAACTCACTACACACACACGCACGCGGAGCTGGACATCATAGTCGACTATTATTTACGGCTTATTTATGTACACGGAATTTCAATTGTGAAGCACAAAGTCCATTAATCAAAGACTTTATACACTGGTTCATGTTTAAAATTAACACAAGTCTTTATTTTGTTTCAGGGTAGAAATCTTCAAAAAGTCACCCTGTCTTTTGGGGTGAAGTTTGAGTAGGGAAGAGTTCAGCGCACCGTTCACCCGATAGTAAGTGATACGACTACTCATAACGTAGCGCTGGTTAGAATGATATATGTATGACATATAATAGTCAAGCGCCCTTTAAACTGGAACAGAGTAATTTTTGCACGGTCCTGTTTGTCGGCTGCAGTAATCACTGATTATTGAGACTAACATGTAAATGCTAAACTCACAACACTCCTCATTACTGTTCGGTTAAACTGTGAGAGATAATAGCGAAAGGGCCCGGGGCGGGTTCAACGAGGATCGAGAGGATCGTTCGAGTGCCCTGCTTACTGTGTATTAAGTAAATTGTACCGCCGGCAGTTCTAAACGCAATTTCCCTTACTGCCTTAGGTTACTGGAACACACAGCATGCGCCCTTACCATTAAGTAAACACTGCTTTTTTTCCTTTTAAAGTACACTAAACTGACTCTTGGTGTAATTAAATTTCGTACAGAGATTAACTGAAAAATACTAGGTTAGGTACCACTGCAGATCCTATTGCAGCCGACAAACAGTGTAGCAACTCTAGTGTTATTACTAGGGTAACGAGACTTAATATCTTATGTCTCAAGGCGATGAGCGCAACGAGGAGCTGTATATATCATTCTACCCAGCACCACGTAATAGACATATCAATTACCATCAAGTCAAGGTCTTGTTGGTTTCTTGGTTTCATTGAATAAAAAAAAAATAAAAAAAATTAGTCAATGTGTATAGTGTAATTGGTCCATGTTTAAGGGGATGTTAAATAACTAAGTAATACAGTTAAAACGTTTGAATCGATCTCCTAAGATATTGTTATAATAGGTTGGAAAATATCTCCCTTCCGCCTTTTTGTCTTTCGAATTTCGCGGCTATGTACAAAGCGCTACAGAGCTCGTATCTGGCAATACTATACATAATTTGAAAGGTCTTGACATAACCTACAAAACGACGCTATGCATAATTAGTTTGGATATTGCGTTCAACAGTTATAGACGTGTAAACATATAGTTCAAACGCCGAAATTCGCGCTATTTTAAAGTTTTCCTTCGTTAAAGGCAAATCCGCTAGAGAAACGTTCCGTGAGATTAATGGTGTTTTGGGGGATGGTACTCTATCACTTCGAACCGCGGAGGAATGGTTTCGACGATTCAGAGCCGGTGAAAACGACACCATGGATAAGCCAGCCGGCGGAAGACCTGTGACGACAAATACCGATCAAATCATGGACTACATCGAGTTAGACCGGCATGTGGCATCTCGTGACATCGCCCAGGAGATGGGAGTTAGTCACCAAACCATTTTAAACCATCTGCAGAAGGCTGGATACAAAAAAAAGCTTGATGTTTGGGTGCCGCATGATTTGACGCAAAAAAACCTTTTGGACCGAATCAACGCCTGCGATATGCTGCTGAAACGGAACGAACTCGACCCATTCTTGAAGCGGATGGTGACTGGCGACCAAAAATGGATCACATACGACAATATCAAGCGAAAACGGTCGTGGTCGAAGGCCGGTGAATCGTCCCAAACAGTGGCCAAGCCGGGATTGACGGCCAGGAAGGTTTTGCTGTGTGTTTGGTGGGATTGGAAGGGAATCATCCACTATGAGCTGCTCCCATATGGCCAGACGCTTAATTCTACCATCTACTGCGAACAACTGGACCGCTTGAAGCAGGCGATCGACCAGAAGCGTCCAGAATTGGCCAACAGGAAGGGTGTAGTGTTCCACCAGGACAACGCCAGACCACACACTTCGTTGATGACTCGTCAGAAGCTACGGGAGCTCGGATGGGAGGTTTTATCGCATCCACCATATAGCCCGGACATAGCGCCAAGTGATTACCACCTGTTCCTGTCCATGGTGAACGCCCTTGGTGGTGTAAAGTTAAACTCAAAAGAGGCTTGTGAAAAGTGGCTGTCCGAGTTCTTCGCAAATAAGGAGGGGGGCTTCTACGAGGGAGGTATTATGAAGTTGCCGTCTAGATGGAAACAGATTATCGAACAAAACGGCGCATATTTGAACTAAATCCGATCACTGTAACACTTTTTATAAAGCATTGAATAAAGAGCAAAAAAGCGGAAGGGAGATATTTTCCAACCTTATATATACACAGAGATCGCCATTAGAGAAATCTGGTTTTCTTATTAATATTATATATTATCTTAATAACTATTTGAATAATAAAACAACGTTTCTTAAAAATATTTTTTTAAAGAAATTAACTTCTTAGTATTTTCATAAAATTAAGAATGAGTTTATTAGAGGAAGTCTGAAAGATGCTCCGGTGACAGAAGAATTGAGGAGCGAGAGGTTAGCGTGGTGCGGGCGTGTTGTGCGGAGGGATGGAGGGCGTATAACAAAGAAAGTAATGAGAAAGAATGTGTATGGTTATAAGGGTAGAGGAAGACCGAAGAAAGCGTGGATGGATTGTGTGAAAGACGACAAATGTAAGAAGAGTGTGAATTCAGATATAACAGCTGATAGAGGGATATCGAAGAGAAATACATAGTGTGCCGACACCACGTTACTGGGAAAAGGGCAGGAGGAAGGATGTTAGTATTTTCATTATTTTATGATTATGATGTTGATGATGAGATAATCAAAAATTGCTTTCTCGTTATCGATTTATATTTCATATAGTTTTAAATTTAATAATCTGATATAAATGCGGTTTATAAATGACCCCTCACTCCTTTCCTCATATCTCAGCTGAGAGCATCACAGGAAATAGATTTGGTGCTGAAGTCATCACAGTAGAAGTACGCTTGTCAAATTTGCTTGCTTTGCTAAGGTAAACGGTGTCTTATTATTAGGGTAAATTACATGTGTGCGCATGCGTGACTCACCGAGGCATCCGGTCTCGCTGAGCGCATAGTGCGCGGGCAGGCACGCCTCGCAATGCGGCGGCGCGGCCCCAGCTGCGCACGCGCACGCGCCCGAGCGCGGCTCGCACTCGCGCGACAGCGCGGCCGTTCCGCACCGGCATGCCGGACACCCAGCGGCCACGTCTGCCATCATATATATATATAAGAGATTCCCACCTATGTAGAGATTCATCACGATGTCTCTGGAGCCATAAGATCTCCACGCTTTAAAATTTAGTAGAAATATTCCTTTTGTCAAATACATGTCAGCTAAGAACAAAAGTAATGTCTCGCACAGTAACTCACGCCACCCAAGCCAATCTCATGTGCACGTGATGCACACTGTTAATCAACAAATGAGGCTCAGGCTGCCACCAACCCGCATTGGGCCAGTATGGTGGAATATAGCCCAAATCCTCTCATATGAACCTCTGTAAATGACAGCCTCAAGTTCCCGGTGAAGCGGGCAGCGCGGGACCGATTGATGTGGGGATCTTTGGGGGAGGCCTGTGTCTAGCCTTGGAGGTCTATCAACAGATGATGAAGAACAAATTATACGAAATGTCACTCCTCAAAAGGTGTAACAGACGTGGTACTACTGGCTACTATACCACCACCACTTGCTCGGTTGGCTCTGGTCCAGCGAATTATTGTTCAGGAGGTTACTATTAATGTTTACGTTTAATAGTTTCGGAGAACTTGTCTTGAGCCAATGAATCGCTGGAGATATCCAAATATTATATATGCCATATGTTATATTATATATAACAATATATTGACTCACCGCCGTGCAGGTGCGCGCAGGTGTCGCAGGCGCGGCCCTGCCAGCCGGGTGCGCACGCGCAGCGTCCGGTGCGCGCGTCGCACGCTGCCGACAGCGCGCCGCGCCCGCACGCGCACGGCACGCACTGCTCCTCCGGACCACCGAACCAGTAGCCCTCCTACAACAAAACATACCTATATTTATATACTTTATAAATAACATTATTACGGAATTTCTATATCCTGAATCGTGCTACTCCTTTATGTCAGTGCTTCTGTACGTTCCGGGCGACCCACTTGTGGTCCTAACTAGAGGTATAAGTAAAACTTTTATACAACATTTTGGAGAATTTATTTCTATAACTGGCCACACTAAATTAGCTCTTGCCTAAATTTAGCATTGCGGTTCAAACGATACCGCGATGTAGAAAACCATTAGCGTCATCTATGACTGTTATGAAGAATTACATATATTATTGAAACAGATTAATTTTTAAAGTTTATAACACGCTGTGATAAAGTAAACTCATTACGTATTACTGTAGTCTAGTAAAGTGTAAGTGGGAATAAAGGTGTGATGTCAGGTTACCTGGCACTGGTCGCAGCGAGCTCCTTCAGTGTGCGGCGGGCAGACGAGGCAGCGGCCGGTGTCCGCACGGCACGGCGCGCCGCCGCACGCGCACGCGCGGCACGACCCGCCCGGCGTCGTCGGCGAGCCCCAGTAACCCACGTCGCACCTGATAAACACATACCACTCACTGCTGGAAGGTCTCTGTTGCCGAAGACCGTCTAAGTGGGTTCGACCGCAGCGCCTATTGCAGCCGACAGACAATACTGTGCAAATATTACTGTTCCAGTTTGAAGGCCGCAGTAGTTAGTGAAGTAAATGTGCAGCAAGACGCTAGATTATTGAATCTACTACAGGACATTCTACTTGTCCAATACTGGTAGAGTGCTGGTGATTAGTGCATATGGTAAGTGAACGTACAGTTCGCAGTGGTCGCCGGTGTAGCCGTCGGGGCACTGCGTGCACACGAAGTCGTCACCCTCGGCGGAGGCCAGCGCGCAGTTGGGGCTGAAGTTATTCGACGGCAGGTACAGCGGACATGCGCAGGGCTTGCACGCCCCCTGATACAACAACATTAACCTGTATTAATGATAACCATTCTAATGCGCCCTGATGAATGAGGCTCTGGCGCCCACCGATGCGCATTGGGCCAGAGTAGTGAGAAATAGCCCAAATTCCACCATATGAATCTTCCCAATCTGCTTGAGAATCTTTGAGGAAAACCAACAACAATGTCCAACAGTGGAAGTCTATCGGCTGGTGATGATGATTGTAAAGTACAAATTTGAGTTAGACCACGGTTTCTTTATAACATCATCAGCAGTCGGAGTATTAACTTGGTATTGCAGAGAGCTGAAGATGTATATGATCTTAAAGTAAAAGCATAGCGCATTGAATTTTGTATCATCTATCGGATGCTGCAGTTATCAGGGTTGAATTGATCAATCGTTTCATAGTACCTGAACCGGATTGCCGTAGTGCCCGGGTAAGCATCTCTCGCAGTGGAGTCCGGTGGTGTTGTGCTGGCAGGGACCGCACGGACCGTCCACTGGTGACGATAATAATTAGTAAGTGCAATGAAGTACAAACGTTATTGTAACAGCTGACTATTCAGTGATGATAAGAGACGGTAGACGTTGTATTGGGAGACCTCCTGCAAGGAGGACCGATGATCTGGTGGGAGTCGTGGAGATCTTTGGGTGAGGACTAGGTCTATCAGTGGACGTCTATCGACTGATAATAATGTTTATCGGTTGTTATAGTAACGGTTGCTTTCAAGGAATATTTCAGACAAATTACAAGTGTCTTCTATATTGCGGCCTCCGAAGCGGGGCGGGGAACAGCTGGTTTAATTAGAGCAGTACCCGGATGAATTTTGAAAACATCTTTCGTATATAAAGGTGTAAATAAAGGGGGTGTAAGGGGTTCCGTACAACAACTCACAAGACCCAAGCCAACCTCACCTGATGGTGTACATCTTGTTAATCAACAAACTAGTCTCTGGCTCCCATCAACCCGCATTGGGTCGGTGTGGTGAGATATAGCCCAAATCCTTCCCATATATACCCTTACAAATGTGGGGATTTTGTGGGAGACCTATAACCACCAGCCGATATAGTCCAGCAGTGGACGTCTACTGGCTAGTGGTGTGTATAAGTGTGAGTGTAGTGGTATCGCGCTGACCGGTGCGGCAGCCGGCGTGCATGTTGCACGGGCACGGCACGCACTCGAAGGCGGGCGCGGCGGCGGGCGCGCGCTGCAGCCGCGCGTGCGTCCACGCGCAGCGCTCGCAGTGCGCGCCCGCGTACCCCGCCGGGCACGCGCACCGCTCGCGCGCGCAACCACCCCCACTCCCACCCCCACACCCAGCCACCGCCGCACTCTCCAGCCGCACCTGGACACGGACACCTCACCTCATGACCTTCACGAAAACATTCACCTTCAACTCTAATATACAAACTAATATATTCACTGGCGCGACCATACAACATCTCAGGAGGAGCACAATGTAGTCGCCACGTTGCTATGGGCGGGCGTGTCACTCACCATCACGTGAACGTCTGGCACGTCTCATCGCTCCGTTTAATATATCAATATAGAGTCTATCATCATTCCAACTACATCATCATCAGTTCAACCGTTCGGCTAAGTTCCGGTGACCTTCACAGGATCTTTGATCTACTTTGAAGGGGACCTTACAACTCTAGGTCTGCTTGACCTTCTTGCCCAACCGGCTGTCAGTAATTTAAAACAGTACCCTTTGCATCAGCAGTTTCTGAGGGTGAGTATCATCTTATCCAAACAATCTCTTTTGGTATCCATCAAGACTGCATTTTTACTGCGACCATGTAGTAATGTGGAACCTGATGACTTTAGAGGAGTTTGACTAGCTGCTATTCGATTATTGTGAAGAATCAGAAGCTACCTCAATATACTGAAGACAATAAATGTCGTGAGAGTACTGTGGCACTTGCCATCAGGTGGATTATCTCATCATCTTATCGGTAAATATAAGTCGGTCTGCCTCATCCTGGTCGTTGTGGAAGTTCGCTCGCAGCATGAGCGCGCGCACATCGCTGAGCGCGTCCATCAGCTCGCCGCGTGTCGCCACGTCGCCGAGCTCCGTGCGCCACCCGCCTTCCGTCAGGTTCGCCACCAGCTCCAGCTGACCGGGTGTCTCGTGGCTGGTGTTGGTGTACGTTAGACGAGTGCCGTCTGCAAGCGAGAAAAAACTGTTAATATTTCATAGATTTGGTAATAAAACAAAAACACTGTCGTATCCTGACTCCATGATATGGAATAAATTACTCCATCATGATTTCTTTGAACCCTGAAACTGCTAGTGGTGAAAGCTTCATCGATAACTAAGCTATCTTCTTAACACGTTTATCAGTTTTAAAGAAATTACCTGCACACACCAGTACCACATCAGGGCCTACTGTGGGACTGCCTCCAGAGTCTCCCCGGGCGACGCCCCAGAATAGGCTGGCTCTGATTTCACCACCATACATCGAGAGCTGCTCTCCACTGAAGGTGTTCGTTAGCCAGTAGTAGTTCTCCCAGCCGTCTACCTGAACGTTTATCAGCCATAAGAGGTTTTGCACCAAAACATTAAATTCACAAGACATTGGTATCTTCTATATATTCATACCTCATAACTGATAAGGAATGGTCTTCCTTGATCATCGACAGAAGGCTCGTAAGTTTCCTTCGCTTCCCAGTCGCTGATGAGCCAGGCGTCGCCGAGGGGCAGCACCATCTTCCCTCGAAAACGTAAAAGATAATTAATTTAATTATCACGCAGCGAAGAATCGTTCGATGTGGAGTTCTTTGGGGGAGGCCTATTTCCAGCAGTGTACGTCTATCCGCTGATGATGATGATGAATCATCCAATGTGGGCTACAGGACTACAGCAGCGAAAACCCTTGTTCTGTGATATACATGACAAGAGACCTATATCCAGCAGTAGCCGTCTCTCTGTTCAGATGATTAGACGAACGGAACTCTGTTTCTTCTTCTCTTACATGTCTTCTACTAAGGGTACTCACGTCGCGTCCGGGCTCCCTGTCTGCTGTGCAGGTGTCCGCCACGTGGGAGCAGTAGCACGGCCTGCAGCCCGCCGGAAGTTGCTCACTGAGCCCGTAGTGCCCAGGCGCGCAAGTGTCACATCTTTCCCCAACCACATTCGCCTAAAAGAACAGCGTAAATTTACATCAAACCATCCCCAGGGAACCACCTATCTCCAACTCGATCAAATGTAGGGGTGTAGGGGTAAAACTTCCAAGAAGGTACCCTGCTTCTGTGGGGAAGACAAGGTTATGTAGTTCACGGGATCCAAGCTAACCTTACCTGATGGTGCAGCATGCTAATCAACAAACGAGGCTCTGGCTCCCACCAACCAGAATTTGGCTAGCATGATGGGAAATGGCTCAAGTCATCCCATATAAACCCCTTCAAAAGACGGCCCCTGGTGCCTGGTGATGCCGGCAGCGCAGGACCGATCAATGTGGAGATCTTTAGGAGAGGCCTATGCCCAGCTGTGGACGTCTGTTGGCTACTTTCTATAGCAGCTTACTTTACAGTCGCAGACTTCGTCGCAGGTGCGGGCGGGGTCGACGATGCCCCTGGGGTCGCATTTGCAGGTGGGGCTGGTGGTGACCGCCACGCAGCCAGGGAACGCAGCCGTCGGGTCCGAGCAGGCGTCGCACTGCGCGCCGCTGTACCCTGGCCTGCAGGTGCACACCACACGGTGCTGCACTTTATCCCACTGGCAGGATCCTGGTGGTACATGAAGTCACTAAATGCACTTTGCTTCAAATAAATTCTTGTCTATGGTCACCTCATGGCAAGTGATACTCCGCGGCACTAGTTAGGATGATATATACTGCACCACATGTGACACCTCGTATAAGACATAAAATGTTGTGTCTCGTTACGTAATAATTACAGCGCCCTTCAATCCGGAAGACTTTAATGTTGGCGGCAGAAATACGCGCTGCGAAGGTACCACCACAGGCTCAGGCAACAGGGACTTACCACAACGTCTATTGCAGATGACAAACAGTATTGTGTGAATATTACTTTGTTCCGGTTAGAAGGAGGTTGTAGCTAACTAAACAACCTCTTATGTTTCAAGGAGACGAGTGCGATGTGGCGTAGTGTATATCATCCCAGCTAGCGCCATTTTGTTATTTGCAGGGGTATCACTAAATATTAAGTGTTCTTTTTTTATGTGAAACTCACCGTCCGCTCCCTCCGGATCGCACTCGCACGCGGCGCAGGGCCCGTCCGGCAGCGCGCTGTAGTAGCCGAACAGGCACCGGTCGCATAGCGGCCCGGCCCGGTTGTCCTGGAAACGGTTATATGAAGATATCATCATCATCATCAGCCGATAGACGTCCACTGCTGGACATAGAACTTCAACAAAGATCTCCACATACAGCCAGCTTGCCCTCTTGTACCTCTGCGCGGTAGAGGCGGTCGTACGTAGAAATTCATATGGAGGGATTTGGGCCATTTCCCACCACGCTATCCCAATGTGGGTTGGTGGAAGCCAGACCCTCGCTCGTTAGTTACCAGGCTACACCACCAGCAGGTGAGGTTGGCTCGGGTCCCGTAGACATATATATTTTCATTACCACCAATGCGGGATGGTAATCAGCTGGTGGTAAAGGGTTCACATGTAATGGTGCCTTTGAACATATTGGCAAAGAAACGCAATAGCTGGTGGTAGGTCTCTGCTGCTGGAGGCCGTTTAGATACCACCGCAGCGCCTATTGCAGCCGACAGACAGTACTGTGCATACATTACTGTGATCCGGTTCGAAGGGCGCTGTAGTTACTGAGGTAACGAGACTCAACATCTTGTTTCAAGACAATGTGGTGTAGTGTATATCATCCTAAGTAACATGACATTGTTATTGGCAGTATCACTTACCACCAGATGTATTTCCCGCCCGTGAGGTCAGTACGTAGGAAGAAAAAAAAATTATCTTGCTACCTATTCGTCTATGTGGAGATCTTTGGAGGAAGCTTATGTCCAGCAGTGGTCTATCAACTGATGATAATGATGGTGATCTTTTAGTCTTGTCACATTTCTTATAGTGTTACTGCTTGGAGAGTTTATTTAGTATTAGTTATGTTTTAGGGTTCCGTTTGCTAGTTACGTGGACGTACGGTGCAGTTGACGCAGACTATAGCTCCGGTATCGTCGTATGAACAGTTGCCGCGCTGGCCGAGCCCGTCGCACGGCTCCCCCGCCGCACCAGCAGCGCCAGCGCCGCAGCAGCGCTGGCAGTGCGCGCCGCACGCGCCGTGCGCGCACTCGCACCGCGCACCCTGACAGACAAACAATCATAACACATATCAATCATTTCTCAATTCATCATCAGATCACAGACGTCCACTGCTGGACATAGGCCTACCGCAAAGATCTCCGTTTACGGTCAGCATGGCCTCCAGTACCGCCGGGCACTACGGCCGGTTGTGTGTAAAGGTTAATAGAGGGGATTTGTACCATTTCCCACCACGGTGATCAGTGCTGGTTGGTGAGAGCCAGAATCTCGTTTTTTGATTAGCAGGCTACACCACGAGCTGGTGAGGTTGGCTTGGATCCCGTGAGTAGTTGTGGTCCCCCCTTACACCCCTTTCGCAATAAATTTGGGGGATATTTATATGTAACAGTGACCGTCTGTCTGATGATGGCGTTGTCGTATCACGCGACAGTCAGAATATTCTAGTTGACTGTGTCCAATCTAGATAGATATGTGAGCGTTACCAAATAAATAATAAAATTAATTGCATTTTATATCGCTGTCATTACTTTTGATATTTATTTTGTTAAGTTGGCAACATTTAAAATATGATAACACGGAAGGGAAGCGCGCACAAGATGGCGGAGGGCTAAAAGGGAAGCGCGCACAAGGTGGCGAAGGGCTACAAGGGAAGCGCGCACAAGGTGGCGGAGGCTTTAAGGGACCCCGCACAAGGTGGCGGAGGGCTATAAGGGAAGCGCGCACAATATGGCGAAAGGCTATAAGGGACGAGCGCACAAGATGGCGGGTGGCTATAAGGGGCGCGTCGTCTAAAAATCTGCTACTCCGTCCGTGGTCCTCCTCGAGTGTAGGGAATCATGTGGGGAGATTTGCGCTATTTCCCACCACTCACGTTAACGTTACAGATGTATAAAAGTAATGACGTCCAGGTTTGGTTGTTTCGTTGTATTACATATGTGTTTAGGTATAAGACGGTCACCTCTCGGTGGACGGTGCAGCGCTGGGCGTGCCCGTGGCAGAGGCAGCGCGCGGCCAGCGTCAGCTCCCGCACCGTGTAGTAGCGCTGGCGCGCGGGTGCCGCGTGCGCAGCCCGCAGCGACACACGCACGCGCCGCGCCGGCAGGCCCTCGCCCAGCGGCACGTGCATCTTAAAAAAAACACCATCAAAGCTTATGAAAGAGAAACTAACTAAAGTCAATTATGACAGGGAAAACTCTGAGCCAATGCACAGTTTGGACTCAAATAGTGGTATTTTTTTGGTGTCGGAGATCGAAGGTATGTACCACCGCAACGCCTGTTACAGCCGACAAACAACAATGAGTAAACATCAATGGGTTCGACTTTCAAAGGCGTTGTAACTAATGAAATTACTGCAGTAACAAGACAACCTGTTAAGCCTCAAAGCGTGCAGTATATAAAAACATCATACCTAATGTCACGATGTATTGTGACTAAGTCTGTTCACACGTAATGTTGGTTTCACATTTTAATTTAAAATAATAGACAATGAAACTTGCTTGCATAAAATATTCGTTCACATTTTAGAAAATCAGAATCGAAAAAACTTTACTACATGTAGCTCTAGCATCCAAAGACGGATCTCCGTATAACAAAAAGCTTTGCTGTTCCAGAAGTTATGAGAGATACACGGGTAAAAAGAGAAATTATGCAAAATAATTCAGATGTTATCATCGTAACGGTGCGTCATTTAAATAATAATCAAAGTTATCACTTTATTGATTGTTCATAATTCTTGATATCGTTCGTTCCATCAGACACTTAAAACCTATCGATGACTAATTATAGTATTTATAATCAGTGATGGCTTTAAAGGTAATCCCCTACTCTATTGCTGTTGAGTAACGAGTCATAGCAGCTCATGCTTATAAACATGAAACATATTGTTGCCCTTGTGAAATAAAGCGCCTATCAGTTTTCAATAGCAACCACTTGCACGCTATATCATTGCTATTTTTTTTTGAAGTAATCTTAATGATTTATAATAATTACTCACTTCACCGTTTTCCAGAGGTCGTGGACTAGCAAACTGAGTAGAACACGTCGGCTGGTCTGAGTGGCTGGTACGCTTCGTACCCCTAGCCTTCCGCCTTCTGCGCTCCGGCCTGAGATCCCACAGCCGCTTGCAGTGTTCTCGGTCGCCAAAGGCGCGCACCAGGCGCCAGTCGTCGTTGGACTCCGACGGCGAGATCTCTAAAGACCAAGCCAGCGGCCGCGGCGATGCTCCTGACTTTATGATGACGTGTAGCAGCTCCATTTTCTGCAATAATCATTATAAGCTTTTTTTATATGCTTCAACTTTAACACTGATTTTAAGACATCTAAATAAACTTTTTAACAGGCATAGTATGTTATCGATATCACGGAGAGAATTATCCATGAAATTATTTACAATTAAAATAATGTAGAAACATTTCTTAAATTTTACGAAGTCACTAAACGAGCGGACAGTCACCTGATGTTAAGTGATACACCCTCCCATAACAAAGTAGCGCTAGTTAGGATGATATATACTGCATCACATTGACATCGTCGTTTAAGAAATAAAATGTCGAGTCTCGTTACCCCAGTAATTACATTAGCTACAGCGCCTCTCAAACCGGAAAACGGTAATGTATGTACATTATTGTTTGTTGGCTGCAATAGGTGCTGGGTAGTGTACCTACCCAGATGGCCTCTGACAACAGAGACCTACCACCACCAGTTTATTGTCTGTGTTGAGTGTTTAATATAATTAATAACAAGCAACTGAAGTGCTACCATACGTAAGGAAACTTAATAATCCAATAATAAATTATTTGCAAATGTTATTAGATTAGGACCTTAATAATTATGATCTCTTTGGATTATTCTTGTGGTGGTGCTTATAACCATTGTTGGAGAAAGGCCTGCCTCCAAAGATCTCCACACAAATATATGTTGCTATTATGGTAATCATAGACAACGATAAAATGTATTCATGAAATCGAAATAATAAATAAGTTTTAAAATTCAATACTTTCTTGCAATGTAACCAATATTAAACTCACTTTTATAGATACAGTAAACACATAGTCTACAAAAATGCCTCAAAAGAAGGCGACCACATTCGAAAATGATTATTTTTTTCAAGGAATGTTCTGACGACAGCTGAACGTCTTCCTCGTCCATTAAAAACAGCAGCAGATGCATCAACAGGGCAAACAGTTGTGAAGCAAGAGGCTGCACAGGAAATGAAGTCTGCCTCAGGTATCGATCCGGGAATGTGCATATACAATGGATATTAAACGCTATCGGTTTTTTTTTAAAAGGTTATGCAATATTCAATAGTGGTGGTGGTGAACTAGAACGCACTCTAAATTAGAATGCAACGGTTGCTTCAGAATGCTTAGCTGCAGAAAAAGAGACTGCAATAGAACGTACGTTAGTTTACGACAAGAAAGACTTAACAATAGTAAACAATAAAGATTTACTTACTATCGATACTTATGGCGATGCCTGGAGTTTCCATCCTTAAACTTGTAAACAAGAGATTTACTTTGTTGCGAAATCGTACAAAATTTGTCTGCCTTCAATAATCAGATGAATTTTATCTGATGATTAAAGTTATACTATGACTCGTAGTCTGGACCGGTCCTCGTAGACACCCCATCACTAGGCTCAGCTCGTGTGTTGTTTATTAACACAATTAACCGAAGTCATGTCGGCACTGCGCGTGTGGGCACAACCTGACCACACAACTAAAACAAGCCATTAAACTTTCGGATACATTTATTGACTCATTAACTTCATTACAAGTTTCTAAAGTAGCTCGCTGGCCTAATGGTTAGAGCGTGCGGCTTTCATTCCGAAGGTCGCGGGTTCAAACCTCGGCATGTACCAATGACTTAATATTTAAGTTATGTACATTTGTGAACTTTAGTTACAACAGCGAGATACAAAAACGGTGAAGGAAAACATCGTGAGGAAACCCGCACACTGATATCATCTTTGTGTGTGTGTGTGTGGTGGTCCCAATAAAGTGGCAACAGGCTCGCCCCCTGTTACATGGGACCTAATCTGACCACATCTGGCGAAATGTGGGTGGTTTATTCACCTCTGCCTACCCCTACTGGGAAAAAGGCGTGACAATATAAAAAAAAAAAACAAGTTTCTAAATCGTGAATGACGATGAAAACTCAAGTTTCTTTTGATTATTTGTAATTTAGAATGTGACATTATCATAGATCTATCAGATTAATCTTTGTATCTAGATTATAAGATGAATCCTGCAATTATTAATCTTACAACATTTCCAATAATTTGTCTTGTTATAAATTTATTAACACAACCCAGCGGCGGAGTCGTGGCCAGAAGATTGATTATAGATTTCTAAATGTCTGAAAATGTTATCCGTTTAGGTGACTTGGTCAAATTAATAATACTTGTCCTAATATATTGAATTTCCTGTAGTACAACATTAGTAGTTAATTGAATCTGAATTTATAATCTGGATTCGGACGAGATTCTTCAAGGGATAAGGATTCGCAGAGACGGAACACTCGAAGGAGGTCTCGCTAACGAGTTTGTCCAGACAATTGAGCGTTTAAAATGGGGACCGTTTATTAAAAATGAAATATTATGTTAATTAAGGGCTACGAGCACCGCGATGTCCACTTAGGAGTGCGTTTACGAGACGGTTTCCAAGTGATCCGAGCCATGTATGGAGGAACTAATGAGGCTGCGCGGGCGCAGGCTCGCGCGGCATCCGCCGGTACCTCCGTTTTTCTCATTCTGCCGACCTTGTTAGCTACCGACGGATTTGGACATTCTATCAGCTCCTACACTGTATTATAACTTATTGTTATCCCTTTGAAAGTTCTAATTTAGGATATTCTCCATTTAATACTGAACAGGACAAATCGACGTGCGCAGATATTTTTGAAGAACCGTTTACTAGTTCACTTCTATCTACTGATGATGATGATGATATATTAATGTTTATAAACATCTGTACATGATTAGAATAAACTCGATTTTAAAATGACACCTTTCGCTAACCAAAAAGTTGAAAACGCTTCCAGGAATGTTTTACAAATGTTCTCCTTCCTTCTTAACTTAAAAATCATAATCAGCTCAACTGATGGAAGCTACAACGCCACTTCTTTTTTAGAGGCGGGAAATTTAAACCGCATGAAGCTACTAATTTACCGTTTAATTACTGAAGATCATGGTTTGTGTTAATAGCGTCATTAACATAGAATTATGATTAAAGTCATCAGACCCGCAGACAAACTTAGCAGTGCGTTTGGATTTATTTTTTTATATATTTTACGAACGCACAGATAAAAGGAGTGTTTGAGGGAACATTGGCGTCGGGGATTTTTGACCAGCTCCCTGTCGACGTGGCTGACTGTGTAGAAGCTACCTCACAAGTGCGTTTGTTTTTAAACTATTAGATTGTTAATCATTGTCAATTTATCTCAAAACTTTAAGTTAAAGAATCAACAATATAATGTTATGTGACCGGTCATTAAATTTGGGACTGGAAACTCGTCCTTCTGCAAGGATACAGCATTACTAATCTTTTACACCTTATAATGGAAATTATAATATAATATCCTATGCGGTATTCCTTAAAGCAATAAATGAGAATATTTTTCTTGAGTGACAATCAAATTAAATGAAATATACAAAGTTGACAAAGTTGTCATTGATAGGTCCTCATAAGTCATAAAGGAGCTTAATAGGTCCTACGCAAATATAATACATTAATTAGATTTATCACTGTGACTCATATTGATAACTACTACATATTGATAATGACGTGAATTATTTTTATGCGAGATAAGTTTACGTAAGGATTAATAAAAGGCTGCGGAATACAACATCGATGCTCGTCCTCTTGAACAGAGTATACTATTATCTAAATCTATTAATATTAAAAACAGCTTCTTTTAACATATAATTTACTATAACATATGTGGAATGAATTCAACGTTCCGACACCGGATCGCCCGTGGTATATCAGAAGCCCGCTTATCTATATGATAGATAACATTTTAAATGTACGCCCGATGTCGCACCCACTTTCAGTTCCACTTGCAGCTCGCAATGTGTCAGACATCCATGTGACATTTTGAGAAAGCTGCAAACATGTCGAAGCCGACCCCTAAACCTGAAGCCAGCCCGCAGGATATCGGTATTCACGTGAAGCGGAACTCTCGTGACCCGGTAGTGTATGGAGAGAAACGGGGAACCCCAAAAGTATCCAGGAGCAGTGACTTTGTTTTCGTAAATTCCGCGTATGTGGGTAGTTTGAATAGTGTTAATGAAGTGCGAATCGCGCAGCCTCCGGTTAGGTGGGTAATTACGAGTATTTTGTCTAATTATTACTTTTAGTAGATGATAAAATTAGTTTTATTGTTTAAACTTGGGTACGACGTAGTATTACAGTTTAAATAATAACTGATACATTCTTCAGTATTAACCAATACTTCGTGATCTAAGCATTATATTGACGGTAGGGTTGTTGTCGGCTCAACGTCAAGGCTCTAACCACAGCAATAGCTATTTCTGCTGCCAGAACAACTGTGTTCTAGTTAGTAAGGCGTTATAGCTAGAGAAATTTCAAGGTGACGAGTATAAGAAGGCGACCCATATCATCGGGTGTACGATCTAGCCGTATCAAAGCTGAAGAAAATAAATCTAAAATGACTTTAATGCTCTAAGTCCACCCCGTAAATTGTGTGAATTGGAACAGAGTTTGTAACTAATACTTAGATCCAGTGAAAGAATTAAACCATCAGCTTATGTAGCTGAAAAACTGTGAAGAACCTTTCATTGTCATTCTTTTCACAAATCTGCTGTATCTAATAGTTGTAAAAAGTGGCAAAACCGTCCAAACAGGTGCCCACTGATAACATTTACATATAATCTTATCTCGCAAACTTTAGCGAACGATAGTAAATGCTAAGTGGAAGTTCCAGTTATCCTATTTATGAAAATATTCATAATCTAGATGTTAACAAACAGAACCTAAGAGCATGTATTTATTTAACGTAATAGGTTAAAAGTTATATCAATATTGGAATAGAAGACTTCTATGTAATATTAATTCATCATCGGTTATATTGAGTATTGATCTCTCAAATTTATTTTGTTTAAGATAGAAGATAAACTTTAGTATTAATAAACTTGAGATATAAATCCATACTCATTTTAGATGTACTGATAGGTGCCCTGTTCAAATCAAATACACGAGCACAGGCGTTAATGAATTGTTCCGCCGGCGCAATATCTTATCGGCCCATAAACGTTAACGATATAGCAGATAATATAGACGCGAATATATTAAAATAAAACCCAAGGTTTCACTGATCTGGTTAGAGAAGGTTAAAGATTCTAACAATTAAAATATTATTGTACGACCTTATAATGACATGAGGGATGTTAATATCAAGCTTAGTGCCCGTAGGAATTCTATAACAGCTAACCTTTATTTTGATTATGATGTGTTCAGGATACAAAAAAAATCCGTACTAGGCAAACTAGCTGTTTTCCGAAACCATAAAATCTAAAATGATACTTTAGAAGAAATTTATAAAATTCTGGATAAAATCTTAATCTTGAATGCATAAATATAAACAAGAATCAATTTCACAGCTGAGGTCGTGTGGTGTTAACACACGATAAAATTTTATTTATCAATCTTAAAGATAAAAGAGCGATAGATAACGGACGACATCTCACCTTTAACTCTGTTTGACGTGCTAATAAAGGTATGAGTTCCACGAGCCGCCGCTGGTGAGCACAAAAATGTCCCTGGCGTCACTCGTAATGGACTGTTTCCAAATATGTCTTGTATATTATTGAAATAAATTAAAAGTAAAACTCAAAATAACATATTTGCATCAATTCAGCATAAGAACAGCTGAACATAGGTCTTCTCTATCAATTCTTTTGTTTGTTACTATAAGGAAATTTACTACATAAAAAATCGATTAGTCATCTTCGATTATCGATTATCAATTAGCGATAGCTATCCTTGTGACAATAAAATTTTTCGTCATTATCTCAATCGACGTACGTGTACTATTGGACACAGGTCTTTCATACAATATTACACAAAATACGGATTTAATATCCGTATATACATTCTAATCTTTTATTAATCTGTTACCGATATTAATTACTAGATAGGATCAAAGTGCACATTTATTGTACCTGTAGGTAATAAGTATTTAAATAACAACAATAGACTTGAAAGAGAATACGAGGAGCAGGCGTACAAGGTATGGAAATTTGATTGATTCCTATCTCCTATTGCAGTGTAATTCGTGAGCAATACTGGACATGTTCAAAATGGTCCTTCGCTCAAAGGATAATGGCGATCGCAGTTGGAGTACTGTCTGGCGCAGTAATAGGGCTCGCATTGACAGTCGCCCTCAAGCAAGGCGAACCTGACGTCATTGGCGGTATATTCAGATCTCACCCTGCGCCGGACTGAAGGTTGGGAAATTCATATAATTTTAATAGTTATCAGTGAATTTTAATTATAAAATAGATTACAAAGGCAGCGTTAACACTGTTTTATCGGGTATATCAAGCGGTTCATCGTAAAGACAACTTGATAAATTGTTGAATTTATGTCTAGTGAATGAAATTTAACGAAAGATAACATCTATTGCGTAATATTAATATTGATAATTACGTGTTGCAAAAGCAATGTACAAAGTTTATTTCACGAAAAACTTTCCAATCATTACTATTGTGAATTGTGAAATATTGATTATGAATTGCTTTTGCGATATGTTGGAATATCCTTTTTATATAAAATAGTATATTATCTTGTATAAATCTAGGAAAATAATATTTAACAGATTTAATATTTATAAAACACAATATTAACTATAAACTAGTATGAATAACGTGAAACTAAATATGGTCGCGTGGTACAGGTACGATATTTTAAAATTTGTCTTATTTTAAAATGACGTTACTATTTAAATATGTTTTTGGCTGCTATAGCTTCCGGTTATATAAGTTTCAAAATTATATAGATAGCTAATCTAAATCTATTGTTACTTTACAGGCTTTTACGCCTACCCTTTAAAACCTGTTTGATATGATTTGCTGCGTGTATACAATTATGAGTATGGTGCGGTAGTTAATATTATATCATAGTTTTGTGTTTAAATTTTTAAATCAGTGCACTTCTTATAGTTTTTTTGTTGTTGTTAGTATTAGAATTATATAAATTAGTTTTTTAGTTGTTATGGAAAGCATCCGACACTTTAGTCACTTTGTCTTTTTTATCGGTTATAAGCAATCTTATCTATTTGAAGATGGCTTACCTCCCACTTGACTAATATTTATGTTACTGGCATACATTTGTATTAGTTTTGTTTTAAGGAAGAATTAAATAAACTAATACCGAATGGAGTGCCGCAAGGTCAGTTATTGGGACCTATGATATTTAAAAGAATGGAATGATGTATTAGAAACTGAAATTTTTCAACCTAATGAATGCTTAATTTGCTTAACACGTTAAACGCCATCACAGAAAAGTGTTTTTTTTTTTTGTTAAAATATCTTGAAATGGATGTATTTTATCAAGTTATGTACATATATCGTTTATTAAAAAATCTGTAGGGTTCCGTAAATAAAATAAAAAAACCTCTTAAGGTTACCGATGACCCCCATGGCGTTTAATGTGTTAATACTTTCTCATATTTTCGAAAATGTACATAACATTTATATATAGAAGAATAAAGAACTAATGTAAATATAAACATGACGTATGTTTCTGTTTTTTATTTCCGCTCGCTTCACCTGTCAAATTCCAAGCACAAATATCATGATAACTTGTAACTAAATATAATTCGATCATATCAGAAGTTTCTCGAAGGGATTGTGTTATCAAATCGGTCTTATTTTACTTTTATCTAACAAAATGACAATATGTATGTTTATTTATACAACGAACCATTAATCTCTTTGTTTGAAAATCCTTTTTTAATGTAAGTACAAAACATTGAAGCCCTTTACTATTAATGAAGCTGTTATATATGGCTATTAACAAAATATATATATCCCAAATTAAAAGTCCTATATGTTCATGAACGATGTGGAATCGCATCCTTGTGAGCCGGTTGTATCACTTATGTTTATAACAAATAGCATGTTCTATTGCATTTAGCAGTAAGTTTCCTGGTAATATAATCTTTGTTATCGATTCTATCAAATGTTCGATTTATCTACATGGACTAAATATAAAACTGAAGTAATAATAGGTCTAGTTGTCTTTATTAGTTCATTTTCTATTGTTAATGATCTTGATAGATAAAGTGGGAGGAACCAATTAAGCATTGGCGGTGTTTGGAAGAAAAAATTATTGAGTTATAAAGATAATATTCTTTTTAATCGAATCGAGAACAAGATGAGAGAATAACGCATCATACGTCCACGGATAAAGGAGTTGAAGCAATCACAATATTGGATGTTTTCTAGAGAGACAGGGCCGATATTTTGCAGTTATAACTAAAAATAACAACGATGGAAACTTTCAAAGAATGAAAACTACAATAGATTAGAATCTAGTATAGATGGACTGAAGTAATGATAAAGGCGTGAAATAGATGACACCTTCCTTTATAGGTCGAGGTTAAATAATAAACATCGCGCAGCCCGTGTCGAAGACAAAATAAAATCGTTAAAGTGGAGAGGTCTTAATGAGTGCCGGCGGGACCTGCGCACGCGCTCGCCGCGCTGCCATCCATCATCAGCCGCTATCTAGAATTGATCAGCAGATAGCCCCGCCTTCGGGCGACCTTCGCTCGCCACGCGTACATCGAGTTTAACGTATACAATCACCGGTACAGAATGTATAATGTAAAGTTATCTTTAACTAAACAGTAAAAGAGTACCTGAAGTTAAAGCGTGTATATATAAATATAGAAATTTGTATGTGTAACGATCTTACTGGATTTGATTAAATACATAACTGATGATGACCTGTTAGAAAGTATTCACAAAAAATCCAAAATATAGTAGCAGATGCAATGGTTATTTTGTTTTATTCTAATTCATCATCATCATCGCCTCAACAGAGACCTACCAGTAACCCGGAAAACTAGACAGTGTCGCTTTCAGGGCGTTCATAGGAAATTATTTGCTCATCGGCGCAGTCCCCCAACTGTTTAATCATTGTTATCATCCCACTGGGGTGAACTGATCGCCCTTCGGCTCGTCTGCCGGCGACCATGGAACCTGAGATCGGTATCGAAGTACCATTATCCCGATGGGCGGCTATTTGGCTCCATTGTGAGCGGGGCCATTGTTCAGCCATCGCTTGAGGACTCGTAGTGTTTTGTAAAAACTCTAAACGTTTTATTTATTGCTGGTGCTGTTCAAAGCTTTATTGATGAAGAGGAGTATTAATAAATTAGTTGGTGGTATCCGTGTATGTGAATGTATGACGCTTTGTGCTTCCCGAGCAAAAGAACCAACTTTGATTTTCATGACGACAATCCTATTCATTATGCAGCTATAAACAATGGAATAGGTTCAACCAATTTAATATTAGAAGTGGGCAAGGCACGTTGCTCAAAGCAACCGATGGCCGATGGGGCAGTAAGGTCCTTGAGTGGCACCCGCGTGCCGGTAGACGTAGTGTTGGGAGATCTCCCACAAGTTGGACCGATGATCTGTTGAGAATCGCGTGAACCTACTGGCTAAGAGCAACGCGGAACCGATATATGTGGAGATCCTTGGGAGAGGCCAGTGAAGGTCTGTCGGCTGATGATGATAATGAAGAGGTACTCACGAGTCCCAGGCCAATGTCAATAAATAACTTTTTAACCTTAAATACGATCATAACAAATTACATATGTTTTAGTATATAACAATTTCCAACCAGTTAATTATAATATAAAAATTCATAACTGTTCCGATGTCGCTAATTATTCCTATAACTGTCCCATTACAAATAAAGTTAGTCAAACAAAGTACTTGGGTATTCAACTCGATGAAAGATTGTCATGGTATCCCCACATAGAGCAGATTGCAGCGAGAATTCGAACATTTATCTGGAATGTGAAAAATTTGAAACATTGCTCCGAGAAATACCACAAGTACTTGTTTGGCAAATAATTTTTTAAAGTACATATACATTTCGTTGGTACAGTCCATCATTGTATATTGTTTACCAATATGGGGAGGTGCCAATAAAACACACTTTATCACAGTGGAAAGAGTTCAAAGAGCCCTTCTCAAGGTTATGTATTTTAAAAATCGGAAGTACTCCACGGAAGGCCTCTATGAACTTGCTGATGTACTATCAGTTTGTGAACTATATATATTATGTTCCATTTTAAAATTCAAGAAAACCGTAGCAGATAACGTCAACACTAACGAGAGGAGAAGGAATCATATAGTAATACCTACTCCATCGATAAAAACTACTTTTGCGAGCATCCAGCGCGACGTGAGATCAGTACATATGTATAATAAAATAAACAATTAAAACTATCCTGACTGCAAGATAATAACAACGAATTGGTTAAAAACATAATCTTATGACGAAATTGAATTGTTTATGCAATATATAATGTAAGTGTGATAATTAAAAAATAAATAAATTGGGATATTTGCACACACAGACCTATTACCACAGCAAACTCAAATGATGTATGATAAGGCAGGGCGGTGTCTCCCGGCGCAGGCAGGCTGGTGTGCCTAAAAGGAGACACCAATAACTACTATCACTATGTAATGTACGTTGTCAAATAAATGATTTTTGATTTTGAATGTCACCTGCTCGTGCAGCCTGCTAATCAACAAACGCGGCTCTGGCTCCCACCAAACCGCATTAAGCAAGCGTGGTAGGGAAAAGGTGCCCATGGTGTCCAGAGGCCATGCTGACTATGCGCTGGAAGCAGACATCACACAGAACCGATCGTTGTAATCTTCGGCGGAGGCCTATATCTAACAGTGGACTTCTATCGGCTGATGCTGATAAAGAATTTAATATTGTCAGGCTTTTTTTTTTATTTTATTTTTTATATGATTACGCCTTTTTCCTAGTAGCGGTAGGCAGAGGCGAATAAACACCCACATTTCTTCAGATGTGGTCAGATTAGGTCCCATGTAACAGGGGGCGAGTCTGTTGCCACTTTATTGGGGCCAGCACACACACACACAAAGATATTTTCAGTGTGCGGGTTTCCTCGTCATGTTTTCCTTCACCGTTTGTATCTCGCTGTTGTAACTAAAGTTTACAAATGTACATAATTTAAATATTAAGTCATTGGTACATGCCGAGGTTCGAACCCGCGACCTTCGCAATGAAAGCCGCACGCTCTAACCATTAGCCCAGCGAGATACTTTTTTTTAAGAGCGATCGAAATAATATAAAAACAACAATCGAAGTTTATACCGCAGTCCGTTGTATTTATGAGTGGAGCTCGGGCGCGGCAACCCATTCCCGTATTGACGGGTGGTCGTGCGCGGGGACTAATTTATTGACAACCCTTGCATGCACTTGCCTCCACAACCCTCCCACTGTTACCTTATCAAAACGCTGTTAAGTGGTTAAGCTACTTTTTCACAACGTTATCGTCTTCTTTCAAATACAATACTCGTTGTGTTTTGTAATAAAAAAATTGGTAAATCTATCTTTATCAATTTTTTTTTATTTATAAGTTATTTTAATGAAAGTGCCCCTTAAAAAATGTCAGAACTCATCGTAAATCAATGATAGTTTCTATTATAAAATTATTTACAGTCAAAAAATAAAGCTTCAATAGAAATAGGCAAGTAGGAATATCTACCGTCGGGGTTGTATTTTGTTAGGGTGGAAGGGTTCCCGCACGACAACTTACAGAACCCAAGCCAACTTCATCAGCTCGTGGTGCACTCCGATAATCTACAAACGAGGCTCTGGCTTCCACTAACCCGCATTATGCCAGCGTACTGGGTAATAGCTCAAATCCTTGTAAATACCTACCCGGTCGATGTGGGAATCTTTGGGGGAGGGGTTAGGTGCTATGTCCAGCAGTGGACGTCGACCGGCTGAACATAATGTGTTTTGTAACCTTTTGTGCTCAGAACATCAAGATGTAAAATAAAAAAATAAATCTTTTATATTAAACCGCTCCTGTTAATGTTCTCATAGTAGAGATTCAAGTTTATTTGCTACGACCTGAGAGAGAGAGAGAGAGAGGGAGAGAGAGGGAGAGAGAGAGAGATAGAGAAGTAAAACTAGAAAACAGCTGATAATCCATAATCTTGAGAACTTATGAGCATGACTTACAGAGCTTCTTTGGAGTGGTCACGTCACGTCAACCACAAGCACCTGCTGTGAAGGTTTCTTCTTTTTCACCATTGGTAACCAGACCACGACTAACCCACCCCGTCACAGGGTTCACATAACCCTTACTTCCTTTTATTTCCATTAAGCGCCGAGACGAGCGCAACTTTAACCTGATGGTAAGTGACACGCCTGCCCATAACATGGCGCTAGTTAGTATGCTATACACTGCACCACACTGCGCTCGACGCTTTGAGACGTATTGAGTCTCGTTACCTAATAACACTAGATACAACGCCTTTCAAACCGGAACACAGAAATGTCGGCTGCAATAGCTGCGTTGGTATCCAGACGGTCTTCGGCAACAGAAACCACCACAACCACTTCACGGAGATGCAACCAACTCCTCGTCCAAAGGAAGTTGAATATCACATGCTTTATTAGTTACTTAACCTTTACGAGTTAGTTCATTATGCAAGCCCCAACAAGGCTTCGAGGCTCATAAATTTCAAAGTACAAAGGGAGGAGAATATTAAAGCAATAATGCACAATACAGTAGCCGCACAGTACCCGCTGTTCCTGTGCACCTTACATAAGGCAGCGGCCTGAACATAAGCGGTAGCGATTTTACAATTACTTTTAATGCACAAGAAAAAAAGACAAACCAAGTTCAAAATTGACTTAAAAAATATTAGTATCTGTAACTTTAATTTGCATTATGTTAATAGATAAAGCTGTGTCTTTATTCCCACTGTTGGGTTGGGTATTGGCTCTCATCATCAGGAGGAGGGAATCAAAAGTCTATTTTTCTGCATAACGAATAGTTTAATTTAATGTCCTTGATTTTAATGATGAAGCTAAGTAAATATTATGAGAGGTGTAGGGGATCCCGCATGACTACTCACACGATCCAAACCATCCTCACCAGCTCGTACTGCAGCCTGCTAATCAACAAACGTGGCTCTGACCCTCGCCTACGCGGATTGGGCCAGCGTGGTAGGAATTAGCCCAAACCCTCTCTTACGA
Source organism: Troides aeacus (assembly GCA_033220335.2). Taxonomy (NCBI): domain Eukaryota; kingdom Metazoa; phylum Arthropoda; class Insecta; order Lepidoptera; family Papilionidae; genus Troides; species Troides aeacus. The sequence goes on from CM067271.1 coordinate 13,565,270, forward strand.
ACAAATGAAGGTTGTGGGAAGCCGTTGAATACGAGTAACGCAGGACTGATAGATGTGGATATCTTTAGGAGAAGCCTATGTCCAGCAGTGGACGTCTGTGGGGTGATGATGATGAAATATTACGAGAAGTTGCTTATTCAATGGAACGGTAAGAGGCCATTGTTTACGCAGCCTCCGCACTGTCAGAATATAAACATACATCAATTATGATAAATCTGAATAATGATCATTTAAACTGTAATTTATTAAAATCCGTGATCTCACTGAACAGCATCCCAGCGTCCCAGCAGCGGGGGTCAGACGGGCGTGGGCGAGTGTCAGCTCCCCTAAAACGACTACAACAGTCCCACTTATGATCAATATAAATATATATACACGACTTCAATTTGACGTTTCATTTTAGTATGCGATAGAAATAACATATTATGTAGACTAGGTTTTAATACTAGGTATTCGCTTCCGAGCACGCGCAAGCTGTTCGAGCAAAAAACGTTGAAGTGTTTATACTGTAGTTTTTTATACTTTTGTTATTAGGTGAGGGATAATAGTCCAAAATACTACCAAGGGATCTACATCATCAGAAAATATAGTAAATTATTCTAAGTAACAAATATTTGTGGTAAAAAAGTATTTAATCTGTGTTACACGTTACGTACTATTTACCATGCCGTTAACATAGCGTGTTATATTCACAGAAGTTATGTTAATGTTAAGTTGATTACTTCCGTCTAAGCCTTACTTATATATACATAATTTTTTTATTTTTATTATTGTTAACCATTTAATTAATTAATTAATATCTTTTCCTCTATTATGTTGATCTCTGTGCGATGCGGCAAAACGGAACGTTGCTCTATTTTTGTACTGGCAACATTGTTTAGATTTTTTGTCTTTCTTTTTCATATTTATAACGTACTAGCTGCTCCCCGGCCGCTTTACGTTTCTCCAATATAAAATTAGATCGCAAAAGACCTCATATAGCAACCGTTACCATAGCACCCGCATAAATAATACCAAACGAAAATGTTTATAAAACTTGATTGGAAATAGAATGATGACGGATCTAAGAAATTCGCAAACTTAATAGCCTATAACCGCCTGCAAGTCATTCCGCGTCGGATGCTCATGTTCACTAGTTTTCACGTGATTGGCTAACAAGCAAGACCCATATTCAATATATAAAGATTAGGACTATTCGCTCGTATCACAATCAGCAAATATACCTGTTACTTGAAGTCATTAACTAAACACCAATATCGAGTGTTCCATGTCTTATCGTTTATACAAATAAGGAGGAGCCCAACAAAAGTCGTTGCGCAGTAAGAGAGATTTGGGCCATTTATCAGCACGCTGACCTAATTCGGGTTGGTGGGAGCCAGAGCTTCATTTGTTGATTATCGGGGTGCACCACGAGCTGGTGAGCTTGGCTTGGGTCCCGTGAGTTGTTATGCGGGAACCCTTACACCTCAACACTAAGGTACTCATTACGATATCTCTGGAACCATAAGGCCTGGAGGCCAAATTTAGTAATAATTCCTTTTGACGGGTACAGGGTAGCTAAGTACGGATTTTACGAAATTCCATCCCCAAATAGAGTTAGGGGATGTTACGGTTAGCAAGAGGGCGTTAAAAGATATCTATCTATCTAAATATTTTCATTTCGTAATATAGACATTGTTGATGTTATGTAAATAAGCTTTTTATACGGTGACTACTGAAAATACCTGTTTTTTTTACTTGGTATATAAATTGTATGAAGGTGAGTTAGTGTCGAGTTGTGCAAGTACAACTGATTGGATCTGAACGTTAACATACATACTGTGCCTGTGGTCACCAACCTGTGCATAAATTGAATTTAAGGCTGCTGTGATTAAGACAGGGTATTATTCTCTTCTTGATATTTCTGCGTAGGCGCAGTGAGATGATGAGAGATGAGATCTTAAAATAGTATGAGTAAAATGTAATGTAAGATATCAATGTCGTCAAGTCAATTGTGAGCCATCTTATCTATTATATAGAAGTTTATGAAGATCGTTTGGAAAATATTTTTTTTTTCCTGTCTATATATATAAACAAAATGGAAATTAAATGAAAACTTCCTCTCCTTGTTAATCACGTGAAAACTAGTGAACGTTTCGACATATGAACACAAGCATTCGACGCGGAATGGTCTGTAGAGGGTTATAAACTATTTATATTAGGAATTTCATAGATCCTGCATCATTATAATTTCTATAATCACTTTAATTTGATATTATTTATGCGGTTGCTATGGTAACGGTTGCTATAGAACGCCATTTGCGGCTGCTCACAAGGAACATTTCAGGGAAATTTCAATTCTAATTCTGTATCACGACCAGCAAACTAGCCACGGAACAGCTGATTAGTTGTACAACTAAAATTAATTCCACGGTAAAGGATGAAGTTTAAATGTTGTCATAATGATCAAACTTAATACGTTTGTCGGATGAAATAGATGATGTAATAAGCTGATGGTGAAACGAGATGATTGAAGGTAAAAATTATCGTCATATACCAGTTAGTGTTTGAATCAATCATAAATAATTGTGTTCAATCTAAATGCAAGTTATAGATGAATATGAAAAGGTTAAAATATCACTCACGGCGGGCAGCGTCGCGACCAGGTCGACGTGGCGGAACTCCTCGCCGACGGCTTGGGTGGGGCTCTGCCACCAGGTGGACGGGTCGCCGTCCACGGCCAGCGCGGCCGGGTGCTGCCTGGACGGGGAACCCTCGGGCCCCTCGCACACATCGCACACCAGCCCCCGCCTGTTACAGTAACACTACAGTTGCAAACTTTACTACTTCTACGACTACACACCTATTGCTACAGCGGGTCTAAAATCTTCAGGGTTTAATATCAAGTGTTGTTACACCAGTGATTACACTAGCTACAGCGCCCTTCAAACCGGAACAAAGTAATATTTGCATATTACGATTTGGCCGCTGCAATAGGAGCTGCGGTGCCCACTTAGACGATATGTTATGTCTCATTACGACAGTAATTTAACTAGACACACCGTACTTCAGACCGGACTACGGTAATGTATGACTTACCACAAGTAAATGATCTTTATAATATGAACGTTTCATACTTTCCCGGCGTTTCCCGGCAGTACTCCTCGGCGCCGCTGTCACCGCAGGTGGCGTTCGCGACCACCGTCGCGTGGTTGGCGACGTCGAGCGGAGGCGGGTACAGCCCGCCCGCTCCGCTCGTCACTGTCTCCTCGCTCACCGTAGTGCCGACCAGCCGGTCGAGCGCCGCGCGCCCTGCCGACGAACATACCCTTAACTAACACATATTAGAGTGTAAGTGGTCCCGCACAACAGCTCACTGGATCCAAGCCATCCTCACCGGCTGGTGCAGCCTGCTAATTAGCAAACAAGGCTGTGGTTCCACCAACCCTCATAGGGCTAGCATGGTGGGAAAGGGCTCGCATCCCCCCCAAATTAAACCCTTACAAACAACGAGCTTTTGTGCCCAGCGCTGCCAGAGAACATGCTGACTGCGGCGCAGAACCGATCGATGTGGAGATCTTTAAGTGAGGCCTATGTCCAGCAGTTGACCTCTATCGGCTGATGATGATGATGATGATGTTAGTAGACTTTTAATTTATATTAATAATGAAAACACAAAGCCGTTGATATATCTAATGCGATACACGAAAGAGAGATTACCAGTTACCGCAGTGAGCTGGTCGCGGTTACCGCGCCGTAACGCGTTTAAAATATAAAGTTAAAATGTGTCAACGACTCAATAACACAGGGACGGACCGACGGGCACAATTAAACGTATAACTTACAAGTTAACACTTAAGTTATGCCGATGGGAACGATGTTTTTCTGATCGTGCTTGTTTTCGACCGATGCATTAAGTTATTCGATACACCAACAGCATAACATATATTATCTTACGCCCTAGGTATGGTGGAGAATATAAAGTATACCTATTACTGGTGTACACAGTATTGGCTATAGTTTGGACTTAAAAATATCAAAGTGATGAAAGGAAATTATAGACCGCAGTTAATTAAAATATACAATTAACAATCCAGATGTGACCAGGATTCCGCGCAGCATACGCTGGATGAATGCGCTGCGTGGGAGACCGAACGACAAACCCTGGTCAACAGGATCGGTCCCGACCGTTCTTTGCCAGTAGCAGCTTCGATGACTTGCTTTGAGGAAGGGGCCCTTATCGCTCAAGCCAACCGTGGGACAGCGTATAGTTCAGCGATGGTGCTTAGGAGGGTCAGGCTCCTCCTCAGAGACGTGTTCGAACAAAGTGTAGAGGGGCACCGGTGCGTTTTGTAAGAGATCCCGAAGCCACTCCGAATGCACTGATGCAGACCACCAAAAGGGTTTTTAGTGAGGAAGAATCTCACATAACACTGCCTTACCCCCAGAAGCAAAGGGAAGACAAGGTTCCCGCTTTCGATGTTTTCCCCCCGAAACAAAAAAAAGGTATAGCCTGGTGTATCCATTAAATATCAGAGAAGTGATTTACCAACTTATCTTTAAAAGCATTTCTAGAATCGCTGAAAGTGTCTAACTCGGGCGGTGTATTTCAAGATTACTCCTGTACTGTGAAAGACTAAAAATTTTAGTTATTGGACGACGCGGGTAATTGCGGGGTACACTTATATTGGTAACAAAAATTATCCGGCGCTTGAGTACGAAAGTCAATTTAAAGAACTTTAAGGGACTGTCGTAAGGGTCTTTGTATGAATATCCGGTTGTGTTGCCAGGCTAAGTATCTGGTGTACGCACGCTGGATACCCTCCAATCGTTGTGAAGATGTACTATACATTGGATGACTGGATCTATGTTTTTCGATAAGAATTTCGGGTTCGGTTTTATTTCACCTTTTAAACGTAAAGTTTTACACTACATATATACAGAATCTTGTAAATGTTATATATATATAATATATATAAGAAAATATTGAGACATCATCAGATCTCCGCGACTATTATACATAAACACTTTGATAGACATTACGTCTGCCGTCTAGAGATCAGCTAAAAATATTCCTTTCCTAAAACGAGCTGCGTGGTGTTACGACAAGCAAAGTGGGTGTGGAACAGCTTGAAGAGATATATACAGAAATAGCTTAATGTTCTGTAGGTCATAGGTCTTTATGCATCAGCTGAAAGCGGTACAACTGACGGTACTGTTTATGATCGCAATAACGGCCGGTTACGATATGCCTAGACCGAGGATATTTAACCTGAGACTAATCATTTTATGTGACATTTGTTTAGGATCTAAACGATCTTTTATATATTATATGATCTAAGACACATACATTAAATAAAATCATTTATAATTATAAGCATATTCTTGAATCTAGCATTTTTAAAGTACCCAAAACCTAAGTTCTTAAGTAAGAATACCAAAAATGTAAGTAAAGAGAAGGGGAGTTGTAAAATTAAATAAGAAGAGAAAGAAAATTTTCAAGAATAGATGCAGAAAATGTTACGTACAAGGTCTTTTTCAGATAGAAAAATACTGGTGAGATGTCTCTCTCTCCATGTGAGTGGTGTTTGCTCAGGAGAGGAATGGAAGAAAAAATTGGGGTGCAGAATGTTAGAAGAAAAGAGCTGTGGAAGAAGAGCAGAGAGGGAAAGAATGAAAGATGGAATGATTTATAAGTAGAATAAAAGAAAAAATGATAAATGATTGGAAAGTAAACACCCTCATCCACCATACTTAAGGGAACGATACGAAAATAAATAAAAATTTTGAGTAGTTTCGACTGAAGATAATGTCTTTTATAATACAAGACAACATATAAAAAAAATTACATAAATGTAAGTTCTGAAATTAAAGGACAGATAGACAAACACGACGAACATAAACTTATCGCATCCATCTCAATGTGATAAGTCACTTAACGGTAAGTCAACTGTGAGCATCATCATCTTGCGACAATCCTCATACTCCATACAAATTCCACATAACAACAAGCCACATATCCAACGGCGATAAGCATTAATTGAACAGTAACATTACTCGAATGTAATAAAGCAATCAATATAACTTGAACAGGCTCTCTTTATGCTAAGTTATCATGGGCGAAGTTCAACGGTAAAGGTCAAGAGACGTCAGGCCATTAAGTGCGCGGTTTATGTACTCCCCGAGTCCTCGGAGCGGGTGTGCGGCCATTTAAAATATCAACATCTATTTACTCTATGGAATATAGTCTATTATATCCTATAAGATAAAAGATAAAACATTGTTATTGATTAATCTTCTGTTCAGTCCTGCTCTATGACAGCGTCCGCTTTACCACTTCTCTGCCTCCATTTTGTTTTATCAGCGTTTTCAACAAGATGGCGGCTTTTCATATCGTAGCGACACGAATATATTAAAGTTAAGTATATATGCATATATAACAATATTTTCTATATCAAGAAACATATTTATAAGGCAAAGGATTTTATGTTTTTATTGCTACATATCCTTGATCTTCGAAAATGATGGTTGATGGAAGAAATTTACTGATGGCAGTTCTCAATAACCGGGGACCGTCTAAGTAGGTACCACCGCAGCGTCTATTACACCCGACAAACAGGACTGTGCGAACATTACTGTGTTCCGGTGTGAAGGGCGTTGTAGCTAGTGAAATTACTGCGGTAACGAGACTTAACATCTTAAGTGACGAGCATAATATGTACAGTCATATGAAAGGCGGAGTGTTGGTTAGTAACGGTTGCTTGTGTACGGCACCTGTCACTAAATATCGTGTGAATCGAATTCATTGCGTGAAAAGAAGATATAAATATTCATAATATATTTGCATACATAGTTTATTAAAATAAATCAGCACTGTATGGACGTACACTAGGTTTGTGTGTGTCGATCATCGCCGGCGCTGTTCCGGCGCTCCCCGCGGCCATCTGGTGCAGCTCCTCTCCTCTCATCTCATCTATCTTTTTATCTTTTTACTTTCACGTCTGGGAACCTCTAATCACCGCACTAGATCTGTTCTGTGCACGGAGAGACTTAAAGTTTTCCTCACATCAGCTGCAGTCATTGTTAAGTAAATAACTTGGCTAGCTTTTACAAGTTATAAAATTACTGTAGTTGTTACAGAGTCTAAAGCAACAGAACAAACAACATACATTGTAGCCAAAGTTTCAAGATTTTTTGGGTTTTTTAGAGTTTAACTTAAATTTAGCTTAAAGGGAATTAAAAAATATCCATACTTACACTTTAAGTTAGATATTTATCAACAAAATCCTAAACAAAGTAACTATGATATATAATATCACGATCTCGCTATGTAATCATTAAATTTAAACAATTTAATTACTACGCCTAATGATCATATTTTTTATTTAATCAAGCGATGATACTAGAGCTAGATGTTCACCTGATGGTGAGTGATACGCCCGTTCATAACAACGTGGTGTTGATCAGGATTATATAGAATACACCACACTGCGTCATTCGACTGAGAGATAAGATGTTGAGTCTCGTTACCCCGTTGATTACACTAGCTAACGCCCTCCATACCTGAACACAGCAATCTTTGCACCTAGACGGCTTCCTAGGGGTGTAAGGGGTCCACCGGACCCAAGCAAACCTCACCTGATCGTGGAGCACCCTTATAATCAACAATCAAGGCTTCGGCTCCCACCAACCCGTATTGGGTCAGCGTGGTGGGAGATGGGTTAAATCCCTCCATACGAACCCTTAAAAATAGCGGCTCCCAGTGCCCAGCGTTTCCGGAGGTGATGGGATGAGGATGATGAGGATGCTGATGCAGCGCTGAACCGATCGATGTGGAGATTTTTGGGGGAGGCGTACGTCCAGCTGTGGACTTTTATCGGCTGATGACCTGATGACCTACCACCAACTGCTATAGCTGGGGTAAATGAGACTTGACGTTTTATGCCACGACCAGCACAATATGCTGCCGTTTATATAATATCATCCTAACACCACGTTACAGGCGTTACTTGACAAATAGTGAACTCCTCGCTCTTCTCCTCTCTTAGTCGAATAAAAAAAAACAACGCTTTTGACAGACTTCTTTTCTTAACTATCTCCTGCAATGAACCTTTACCAGGAATACTGGTAATGGTAAGCGATATAAATACTAGGTAATATATTTGATATTATACATTTGATAAATATGTAAAGTTAAGTAATAATAAGCATAATCGATAGATGCGATTAAGTCGGAACTAGTTGGATCCACCGTCAGGACCTTAAAGAATTCCCCTCCGCCGTCCACGAACGAGCTTCCAATGCAAATGTTCCACATTCAGACGTTATACCCTGCACGTATGCATGCATATGCGATTCGAATGGAGATGCCTCCAGATCAGTTTTATGTTAAACCGTGCTAAGTTAATAACGCTCGTTAGGTTTAATTTGAACTTAACTTGGTACATACACCACGTCGTGTAGATGCTATGCTGCAGAGAATTACGAATCTTCATCAACTTAATTATTTAACTTAAACTATTAAGTTAACGATGAAACAAACAAATATACAAAGAGTGTAATAATGTGGTACTCACATCGGATACTTTCACTGCGGAAGCAACGAGAGGGTGGAACCAGAGGGTGTATTACCAACTAAATCTGGAAACTACAGCTAGATTCTGGATGATGCTCGGGCTGCAAGCCATTGCGACTCTTAGAGCTCATCTGACACTGGGCTCGTGGACCCGGATCCAGAGCCTGTGTCTGGAAACTACAGTAACTTTAGATCGAGTCTAATCTCAGAGTTAATTAGGAACGTTTTTTGGGGTGGAAATGTTCAAATGATACCCTGCTTCTTGGTGGAGGTCAAAGTTATGTGAGATTTTTACTCGGAGAGGCTCCGGGATTTCTTGCAAAACGCACCGGTGCTCCTCTACACTTTGTGGGAGGGGACTACGGGGCTGAGGGTTAAGTAGGACCTACCCACCCTAAGTCCACATTCTCAGGTTCCCCAATATTTCTATAAACAGTTAACACTTCTTCAAGTTTCAAGTTTCGTTGTGTATACATCCGGTCATGTTCCGAATTACTTCCTCAGGCTGCGGATCGTGGGCGATCATTAACGGAGCGGATTAATCTGCTTCTCCCTCTTACAGCGTGGGCGTGGGGGACCACGCGTGGCGATACCTGTTGTTCACACCAATACATCACTAACGTGACGGTGTTAAAATGTTTCTAGAGGAATACCGTTACGGAATAATACTAAACGATTTTATGTCATTTATGATTTTCAAATATATATGTTACTTTTTATGTCCGTTAACTCTATTGTATATGTTATTTGGATTATATTATACTTGATTTATATATCTGTTACATCGTTGTAGTGTCTTATATCTTTTAAAAGTAAAACTAAACGTTAAATAGTGAGGCTCCTCTGTAGTAGTGATTCAGTTACTCGTGATTGAAATAGTAATAAAATATGTAAATCAATAAAAAATTAAAAGTAGTAAGCAGTAATATATATGAGTAAATGTAATTAAAAACAATTTATAGTATTAGTTAATAAATAATATGAATATCGTAAGTATTTATGAGAAAGTATATTTAAGAGGAACGTGAGTGCGGCTGATCGACGATTCTGACGTTCAAGTCTTAGTAAATCATAATTTTAAAAAAAGAGTTAGTTATATATTTATTTTTAGTATATACGTAATGTCGCTTATATATCTATTATACATACAAATTAAATGCGAATTACTAATTTAAAAACGATTACTGTACGATTTTTGTTCTCGCTCACAATATGGATACGTAAATCGGAAAGTAACAATGTGGCGCGCGGGCGCAGTGTTGGGGTCAAAGACCACGGCTGGGCGTCCAGTTCGCGTGACGAGAGACATCTTGCGGTCAGGGACCGTGGACCCCGGAGGACCCTTACACACGGCCACACCGCCCTCATAATGACCACAACGAACATTTGTCTTCCACTAACCACGACTCGCATCCATAGCCATGGATATATATAGGTTATATATATATTTGTATAACCTAGGTTTTCTATTTACACCAGACTTCAGTTCTACCTTCAAGTAGTTTTCCTTCAAGATAACATTTAAGTTCATCACGAGCTTTACACGAAAGGTCATCATCAGTCGGTAGACGTTTGCACGTCGTAGCCGGGAGCTGGCCACCTTGCGCACAGATCGCATCAATCGTTCCCGCTCTGCTTGTACACTTAAAATACATCTTAAAATACTTTCTTTGATATAAATTAATAAAGATGTCCCTAAGGGTTAACATTTCAACATCACCATCATCTCTTGTCATTCATCACCCCTTAAATTTGCTTCACTGCGTCGCCCGCCGCCCGCCGCCCGCAGCTATCACGTACTAATTGGCCTTCGACTGAATCATGTCACAAATACCTTAAGATCCTACTTCGAGACGAGACTGGACAAATTTGAGGTTTATTAGAACTTAAACATGGTAATCTAATTGATGAATCTATCTTAAGATGTATACAGTACATCGCTTTTCTTTATAGGCGAAAAGCTTATTATGAAAACTCGTCCAGTTCCTAAAGGCTTACGAACTAGACTAGTAGACTTTATACAAAAAATATTTTGTATTGTTTCAAAAGTAATATAAAAGTCTTTTTAATCTGTGCTAGTTATATAATTATATTGGCTGATAGCTGAGTACCACCTATTTTTAAGTGTCAAGGAGTGAAGCGAGTTCAAGATTGTGAAGTATATTCGTCCAGAATGCTCCTGCTTTGATATTGACAATCGGAACACTACAAAGCTTCTATGGTGTCAGATTTACAAAGAGTATGGTAGCTGACCATATTTCTTCAATTATCCGGATTAAAATGATGATGTTATATAGATCAGGTCCAAAGTAACCCCCTCATGGATATGGATGGATAAAGTATCACATACCATTATAAAAAGTATAGTATTCCCGGCGTCGGGAAGTGACGACCCCACCGCCCATTTGCTGAAGTGTATATGACTATTGAGTACATTTACACTTCATCAAATGCAATCAGTCAACCGAACGATGGCGGTATATCCATCCAAGGAAGCGGAGGGAAATCCCGGACGTGGGACGGGCAGCAGCGTTTCACGATAGGGCCTCCGTAACTGCGATCGCCAAGCCGCCTGCCAAGCGTGGCGATTACGGCAATTCCCCCCTAAGATGAGATCCCAAAATAAAAAACGGCCCCTAGTCCCCGGCGGCCCCGCTATTCCTGGCTACGGTAGCGGTCACGGTAACGGCGGGGCAAGGGGTGCGAAGAATCTCCGGAAGCGGCCAGGCTACCAAAACCAACAACATCTGGCCCTGGCAACACTCAACACGCGTACACTGCGGACCGACGAGAAGATAATTGAGCTGGAGGAGGAATTGAGCAGGTTAAGATGGGATATAGTAGGGTTATCCGAAGTCCGAAGAGAGGGAGAGGACACGATAACTCTTAAATCAGGCAACCTGCTCTATTTCCGGGAGGGCGACCAGCAGTCCCAGGGTGGCGTCGGGTTTATCGTCCGCAAGTCTCTTGTGAATAACGTTGTCGACATCGTTAGTGTGTCAGCAAGGGTAGCGTACCTGATACTCAGAGTTACCAAACGTTACTCGCTGAAGGTCATACAGGTATACGCACCGACTACGGCACACTCTGATGACGAGGTGGTAACTGTGTATGAGGATATTTCTAAAGCCATACACAGTTCCAAAACTCAGTACACCGTTGTCATGGGAGACTTTAATGCAAAACTAGGGCAGCGAAGTAGTGGAGAACTGAAAGTGGGGCAATTTGGATATGGACAGAGAAATCCACGAGGCCAAATGCTCGCCGACTTCATGGAGAAGGAGGGCCTCTATATAATGAACTCCTTCTTCAAGAAGCGGGCCAGCCGCAAGTGGACGTGGATTAGTCCTGATGGAGCTACTAAAAATGAGATAGACTTCATCATGTCGACGAAGAGGCAGATATTCAAGGATGTCTCAGTGATCAATGCTCTAAAAATGGGCAGCGATCACCGAATCGTGAGAGGCATTTTGAATAGCAACATAAAGCTCGAACGATTTCGACTGGTGAAGTCCACGCTCCGGCCAGCGCCCATCCAACTCCAAAACTCCGAGAGCTTTCAGCTTGAACTACGAAATCGCTTTGCATCCTTAGGCGAGTGCATTGATGTGGACGATTACAACACCAGGTTCGTAGATGCTGTCCGTACGGCAGGACTTAAGATTTTTAAAGTCCCCCGTACCAGAAAGAAGAAGCCGATCTCTGACCACACATTAAACCTCATGACCGAAAGACGAGAACTGGTCCTGAAGTCTCCTGAAGATGCCACCAAATATCGGCAGCTGAATAGGCAGGTCTCTAAGTCTCTGACTCGCGACATACGCCGATTTAATACTGACAGTGTTAAAGAGGCAATAGAGCGGAACAAAGGCTCTAAAGTATTCGCACGAGATCTGTCTATCGGGCAAAGCCGGTTGACGTGGCTGAAGACAGAGGACGGCAGGATCGTATCGTCAAGGGCCGAGGTTTTGGAGGAGATCGAGCGGTTCTATGGACAGCTGTACACGACTACATGTTCTCCTGGTGGACTAGCATCAGATCCAAGAGCTAGTCTAGCCCGACACTACTCTGAAGATATCCCGGTTGTCAGCCTACACGAGATTAGTGTGGCTCTGAATCAACTTAAAGGCAACAGGGCACCTGGTGATGACGAAATAACAGCTGAACTTCTGAGAGCTGGTGGAAAACCGATCCTCGAAGTCCTGCAGAAGTTGTTTAATTCCGTCATACTAGAAGGCCGATCGCCTCGGGCATGGCACGGAGGTGTGGTGGTGCTTTTCTTCAAGAAGGGAGATAAAACCCAGTTGAAGAATTATAGACCCATCTCACTTTTGAGTCATGTCTACAAGTTGTTTTCCAGAGTCATCACGAATCGTCTCACAATCAGGCTCGACGACTTCCAGCCTCCCGAACAAGCTGGATTCCGTAAAGGCTACAGCACCATAGACCACATTCATACGCTGCGGCAGGTTATACAGAAGTCCCATGAGTATAACCAGCCCCTATGCTTAGCGTTTGTGGACTATGAGAAAGCCTTCGATTCGATTGAGATATGGGCCGTGTTGCAGGCCCTCCAACGGTGCCAAATAGACCACCGGTACGTCGATGTTCTAAGGTGCTTGTACGAGAACGCCACCATGTCAGTCCGCCTCGAAGACCAGAGCTCGAAACCGATACGATTGCAGCGTGGAGTAAGACAGGGAGACATCATATCTCCGAAACTGTTCACCGCTGCATTGGAAGATGTCTTCAAGCTTCTGGATTGGAGAGGATATGGCATCAATATCAACGGCGAGTACATCACGCACCTTAGATTTGCCGACGATATCGTGGTTTTGGCTAAGACCATGGAGGACATCAACACAATGCTCGATGATCTTTGTAGAGTTTCACAACGAGTGGGTCTTAAAATGAATATGGACAAGACCAAAATCATGGCAAATGTCCATATTGTACCCACTCCAATAACAGTTGGAAGCTCTACACTTGAAGTTGTTGACAGATATGTCTACCTCGGACATACAATCCAACTAGGTAGGTCCAACTTCAAGAAAGAGATCTCTCGTCGAATCCAACTCGGATGGGCAGCATTCGGGAAGCTAAGACATATCTTCTCGTCCAATATACCGCAGTGTCTCAAGACAAAAGTCTTTGACCAGTGTGTGTTGCCAGCGATGACATACGGAGCAGAGACGTGGCCGCTTACTGTGGGCCTTGTCCGCAAGCTTAAGATTGCCGAGAGGGCGATGGAGCGAGCTATGCTCGGAGTTTCCCTGCGAGATCGAATCAGAAATGAGGAGATCCGCAGGAGAACCAAGGTCACCGACATAGCTCGAAGGGTCGCCGTCGCAAAGTGGCAATGGGCAGGGCACATAGCTCGCAGAACCGACGGCCGTTGGGGCAGAAAGGTTCTCGAGTGGCGGCCACGTACCGGAAGACGTAGCGTGGGCAGACCCCCCACAAGGTGGACCGACGACCTGGTCAAGGTCGCTGGCAACCATTGGATGCGGGTGGCCCAGGACCGGTCTAAGTGGAAATCTTTGGGGGAGGCCTTTGTCCAGCAGTGGACGTCTTCCGGCTGATTGGATTGGATACCATGGATTACACGTCCTACATTTGTAGGGCTTTCATAATGTACCTCCGTGGTGTAGCGGCTGAACGCTTGCCAAGGTTGATGAGGTTTCCGGTTTGGTTCCGAAGTCACTTGGAACATAGAACCCACCTGGCCATGTACCACTTTCATATTTTATATCAGCCGATATAACCTCGATGTGTTTCAGTCGCCATGGTCACTCAACATCGTGTACAATTGAGACCAAATGTTCTTTTGCAGATTAAATAAAATACTTGACAACTGATAACTCTTTAATTTACAATATAGTCTATGGTTTTCCTGAACGGAGAGTAAAGACAGACAAGCTCCAAGTTTTTTTTTTTAATACAGATTAAAAATAACTAATGAAGCTCGCGCCGCCGCGAAACGGAACTGCCGCTCAGCACTCGGGTGAACAAGTTCGTGTGGTTAAATTGAAGGACAGGAAGTTTTATTTTATTTTTTTTTTTATTCTACGAAGCGACGAGACGAGCGAGACGTTCACTTGATAGTAAGTGATACCGCATTGCTCTCAGACATAGGATGTTAAGTCTCGGTACCCGAGTAATTTCACTAGCTACAGTACCTCACGATAGTGGGAATTTCAAAGTCCACGGCTGGACATGGCTCTTCCCCTAGGACCTGCACATGGATCTATCAAACGGTTTCCCGCTACAGGTTATGTCTATATAAAAAGACACATGCATACATACATCACGCCTCGTTCGCAGTGGGGTAAGCAGAAAAAGATTTTTTTTTTAAAACTGGGTATTGTTTTAAGGTTAGTGTTTAGGGATTTTAAAGCTTTGGTTTTTTAAAGTTAGATGTAAGGAGTTTTAAAGCTTTGGTTTTTTAAAGTTAGATGTAAGGAGTTTTAAAGCTTTGGTTTTTTAAAGTTAGATGTAAGGAGTTTTAAAGCTTTGGTTTTTTAAAGTTAGATGTAAGGAGTTTTAAAGCTTTGGTTTTTTAAAGTTAGATGTAAGGAGTTTTAAAGCTTTGGTTTTTTGAGGTTAGATGTAAGGAGTTTTAAAGCTTTGGTTTTTTGAGGTTAGATGTAAGGAGTTTTAAAGCTTTGGTTTTGTAAGGTTAGATGTAAGGAGTTTTAAAGCTTTGGTTTTTTGAGGTTAAATGTAAGGAGTTTTAAAGCTTTGGTTTTGTAAGGTTAGATGTAAGGAGTTTTAAAGCTTTGATTTTTTAAAGTTAGATGTAAGGAGTTTTAAAGCTTTGGTTTTGTAAGGTTAGATGTAAGGAGTTTTAAAGCTTTGGTTTTTTGAGGTTAAATGTAAGGAGTTTTAGAGCTTTGGTTTTGTAAGGTTAGATGTAAGGAGTTTTAAAGCTTTGGTTTTTTGAGGTTAAATGTAAGGAGTTTTAAAGCTTTGGTTTTGTAAGGTTAGATGTAAGGAGTTTTAAAGCTTTGGTTTTTTAAAGTTAGATGTAAGGAGTTTTAAAGCTTTGGTTTTTTGAGGTTAGATGTAAGGAGTTTTAAAGCTTTGGTTTTTTGAGGTTAAATGTAAGGAGTTTTAAAGCTTTGGTTTTGTAAGGTTAGATGTAAGGAGTTTTAAAGCTTTGGTTTTTTGAGGTTAAATGTAAGGAGTTTTAAAGCTTTGGTTTTGTAAGGTTAGATGTAAGGAGTTTTAAAGCTTTGGTTTTTTGAGGTTAAATGTAAGGAGTTTTAAAGCGTTGGTTTTTTGAGGTTAAATGTAAGGAGTTTTAAAGCTTTGGTTTTGTAAGGTTAGATGTAAGGAGTTTTAAAGCTTTGGTTTTTTGAGGTTAGATGTAAGGAGTTTTAAAGCTTTGGTTTTGTAAGGTTAGATGTAAGGAGTTTTAAAGCTTTGGTTTTTTGAGGTTAAATGTAAGGAGTTTTAGAGCTTTGGTTTTGTAAGGTTAGATGTAAGGAGTTTTAAAGCTTTGGTTTTTTGAGGTTAAATGTAAGGAGTTTTAAAGCTTTGGTTTTGTAAGGTTAGATGTAAGGAGTTTTAAAGCTTTGGTTTTTTAAAGTTAGATGTAAGGAGTTTTAAAGCTTTGGTTTTTTGAGGTTAGATGTAAGGAGTTTTAAAGCTTTGGTTTTTTGAGGTTAAATGTAAGGAGTTTTAAAGCTTTGGTTTTGTAAGGTTAGATGTAAGGAGTTTTAAAGCTTTGGTTTTTTGAGGTTAAATGTAAGGAGTTTTAAAGCTTTGGTTTTGTAAGGTTAGATGTAAGGAGTTTTAAAGCTTTGGTTTTTTGAGGTTAAATGTAAGGAGTTTTAAAGCGTTGGTTTTTTGAGGTTAAATGTAAGGAGTTTTAAAGCTTTGGTTTTGTAAGGTTAGATGTAAGGAGTTTTAAAGCTTTGGTTTTTTGAGGTTAGATGTAAGGAGTTTTAAAGCTTTGGTTTTTTGAGGTTAAATGTAAGGAGTTTTAAAGCTTTGGTTTTGTAAGGTTAGATGTAAGGAGTTTTAAAGCTTTGGTTTTTTGAGGTTAAATGTAAGGAGTTTTAAAGCTTTGGTTTTGTAAGGTTAGATGTAAGGAGTTTTAAAGCTTTGGTTTTTTGAGGTTAAATGTAAGGAGTTTTAAAGCTTTGGTTTTGTAAGGTTAGATGTAAGGAGTTTTAAAGCTTTGGTTTTTTGAGGTTAAATGTAAGGAGTTTTAAAGCTTTGGTTTTTTGAGGTTAGATGTAAGGAGTTTTAAAGCTTTGGTTTTTTGAGGTTAGATGTAAGGAGTTTTAAAGCTTTGGTTTTTTGAGGTTAGATGTAAGGAGTTTTAAAGCTTTGGTTTTTTGAGGTTAAATGTAAGGAGTTTTAAAGCTCTGGTTTTGTAAGGTTAGATGTAAGGAGTTTTAAAGCTTTGGTTTTTTGAGGTTAAATGTAAGGAGTTTTAAAGCTTTGGTTTTGTAAGGTTAGATGTAAGGAGTTTTAAAGCTTTGGTTTTTTGAGGTTAAATGTAAGGAGTTTTAAAGCTTTGGTTTTTTGAGGTTAAATGTAAGGAGTTTTAAAGCTTTGGTTTTGTAAGGTTAGATGTAAGGAGTTTTAAAGCTTTGGTTTTTTGAGGTTAAATGTAAGGAGTTTTAAAGCTTTCGTTTTGTAAGGTTAGATGTAAGGAGTTTTAAAGCTTTGGTTTTTTGAGGTTAAATGTAAGGAGTTTTAAAGCTTTCGTTTTGTAAGGTTAGATGTAAGGAGTTTTAAAGCTTTGGTTTTTTGAGGTTAAATGTAAGGGGTTTTGAAGCTTGGGTTTTACAAGGTTAGACTAGAAGGTTTGAAGCTTAACTTTTAAAGATTACAATATATGGGGGTACAATATATAATACAAGCCTGCGATTGTTTAAGGTTAGAATGTAGGAGATTTACTGCTTTAATTTTTAAGATTAGAATGTAGAGATATTAAAGCTTAGGATTTTCAAGATTGAACTAGAAGTTTTAAAGGTTAGCTTTTGAAGGTTACAATGTAGGGCTTTTACAGATTGGGTTATTCATGGCTAAAGTTTTTAAAGGAATATTTTTAAGGTCGCTATTGATAGTTTTTAATTATGTGTCAGTTAAGATAATAAATTATTTAGTAACATTTAGTACTTTCTTTATTAGGTTTCTAATCGTTCTATTGTTAAGCTTGACCTGCAATTAATTTTGATTGTTCAACAGATCCTTGATTAACGTTATAGGTTATTCTGTACGTTTTGAGCTGCGTCGCAGGTGGGAAGCGGAATGTCCTGGAATTCGGCGACACGACGGTGCAACAGGAGGCGGGTAAATAAAAGCGTTTAAAACAGTAGAGAAACAAGTCAAACACACTCAAATGGAGGAAGCGGAGCCGCCAGTGTAAACATAGCCACTTATTTTAAACTTGAGGAAGCGTTCGCCGGCCGCACTTAGAGGGTTCAACGTGAGCTCAAGTACTGGGTCACAAGTATACGAAACCCTCGACGCCGGACTGTGGACCGTATCCTAAAGTTATAAAGGCTAAAGATTTTTACGGGAGCATTTCAAAGAGATTTTGTTTGTATAACATTTCGATGGGAAATAACTTTTTTTCTTCACTTACAATAGACTTTAAACTAAACAGAGTATCAGTTGATTCAGTTAACTGTTAAAAAGTTTGTATATTTAGTTAACTGTATAAATTAGTGGTTTTACTCAAAACATCGACCAGGTTATGAAACGTATGTGTAGTTTATGTTTTAGTTATTGGCTTCACTTATACAGTTCTTTTTTAACTTACATTTTAACTTATTCGTTAATAATATAAGTAACAAAAGAATATAGGACATATAAATATTCTATCATACAAACGTATCGAATTAGGGGATGATTAAGATGTATCATCTCGATATATTTATAACAAATTACTTAAGCTACTACTACTACTTTCAAAATTAATTCTTTAAGTTAATTAATAACTTAATTATAGAAAAGTTATGAAAATTAACATACGTATATTTTGTATAAGTGTTAATATAAATAATAATTTTGTTGTCTCTGTTGTGACGATGGTCTGGATCATCTGCCGCCAATTAGTAGTGTGCAATTACTGTGGTCCTGTTTAAAGGACGCTGTACTTAGTGAAATTAAAGAGGTAATTACCTTTATCATCTTGTCTCAGGATAAGTGCAGTGTACATCATCCTAACTAGCGCCACGTTGTTATGGACAGGCGTATCAATTACCATTGTATATTTACTACAGGATGTAAATCTTGTGTGTATGTCTATCGGTTGATGATGATCACAATGATGATGATGATGATGTATATATGACCGAACTTGAAGTTCAAGTTAAACGTACAAAGTACAACACGCAAGTCTCTAGCTAAACAATAGATAAACTTCCTGATTGCGCGCGCGCAGCGAACGTTTGCTATTTATAGGCAGGCGGGCGGGACACCCAAAACGGAGTGTGTCCAGTAAAAACGGATCGGTCCGTGGGAGCGCGGACTCCTCGCGCCCATTACGCCCATTACGCTCATTAGTGAGCGCCCGATATGGGCGCCGGCCGTTTTTACCGGCGCCTGCCGGCTGATAGTGCAGCAGCCGCATCCCCTGACACCAGCGCACCACATGACTCACTGCCACTTCTTATAGCACACGACGCGTGTACTCTCATTACTCTCGTGTACAATATACTCTATTACTGCTTAGCGGTAACATGTTTTAGAACTTGCCTTTTTACCAGCTATGTGGGATCTGTGATAGTAATATGTGGTAAGAAAACGCTTTGATTCTCAAGCAGTATGTTAGTATGAGACATTTTAGAATAACAAAAAAATGTACTGTACACATATAACACATCACTAGCTTCTCCTCGCCTCTTTGTTGGTCGTAACATTGAAATAGATTTGAAATTCGTCACAATTATTCTCACCCCTTTCTCGTCATGATCACCCTTTGGGAATAACTATAGAATCCGTTCTCAGTTGCCTTAGCTGAAAAAGGAATATTTCCACCAAATTTCAAGTTTCCAGGGTTTATGGTTTTAGAGATATCGTGATGAGTCTCCACATAGGTGAAAATCTCATATATATATAATAATATAGTATATTAAATGCGGATTAAATATAAGCTTACATAAATCTATATAACCCTGCTGTAAACCTGAATTCGGATAAGATGAGCTGAATGTAACTTTGTTGCGGAATCGAATCCGAGAGCTGACAATGTGTTAGGCTATAAATCAAACGCGTCGCATCAAACTGTATTGATGTGTGTCTGTCTGATTGTACGCCGCTGAATAACCTCTGACTTCCTTCAAGTGATGTCATCCTGGCATCAGGGTTTAGCTTATACCCTCAGTGGAAGGTAGACGCGGTACACAATGATAACACGTGAGTAGGACTTAATTACGCCAATCCCATAACGATGCACATTGTTGATGGACTGATGACCTGGTGAGGGTCGGAAGGAATTATTGGATCTATATTCAGCAGAAGACAATAGCCTTATATGATTATGATGAATATTTATCTTCAAATTCGCGTGACGTTCTGTTGAAGCTGGCATAGCAGATCTACAAAGTAGCCCCGTCGTCCTGGTTCTGGTCACGAGCTGGTGTTATGCGTCGGTTTACTGTTGCGGTGCCCCCTGGTGCGGATGAACGGACCTCCCGTTATCCTGGCTGAGATCTAACACCATAAAAGTCCGCGTAGGTTCCCTTATGGAGGCAGTTTATGGGATTACAGTTCGTATCCGGCGTGTGAACCGTGTTCATTTGTTACTTTTTATAATACTTCTTTAAAAGCGCGCTATTCGAGACACGAGTAAACATATCTAAATAGGGCTTTAGCCGTAACATAGTATATACATAGTATATTGACACTACTGCTTGTGGGGACTATTCTATAACAAACGTCGTCTGCAAATTGTCGCCATTTTAACAAACGGTGGAAAAGTTTATCTACTGTTGTACTATGTGATAAGTTACCATACCATAGAAATATTAAAATATTATTCTCCATTAAAATCTAAATATATAATATATATTCTATACTATTCGGTTTAACAGTTTTTTTCCTTTCTTTTTTCTTCGAGCATTTGTGGGCTTGGACTTCGTTCCTTTTATTTGTTTTTCCTTCACGTTCCACCCCTTCCCTCCTTTTCTTCCTTTACATCTTTCTTACCTTTCATTATATAACTTTATTTATAAACATTACTACTATGTGAGAAGATATTAATTGTACTGTGTGAATAAACAAGCGGTTGCTTTAGCATTAAATTAGTTAGGAGTAAGTAATGGAGAGATAACTTAAATCGAGTTACTTATCGAACTTTATGCGCCTGTGCAGTGAACTCCATAAATCTTCTGCGAGGTTGCAACAATACCTCCAATCAACAGACAGACGTACAAAAGCTCTACAGCCTATGTAATATCTATAATTATATATTTAACTATTTACAGAAAAGAAGGTGTTATGTGTGATCTTCTTGCAACATGAAGTCAAAGCTCAAAAAGCTTATCTTTTATTATGTTTCTTTGACGCTCTCACATATTTATTTATATACATGCTCATGCCTACTTTCTTTCATTTTATCTTAATGTGTAAATATGTACACAGTAACACAGTAAGTGTACATAGTAAGACAGCACAAGTAAGAGGGGTGGGGTTGGTCTAAGGAGTGTAAACGGTCCGGTTCGTACGGAGCCCAAGTTAACCTCACCTGCACGCAGCGCACCCTCCTGGATAACAGACGAGGCTCCGACCACGCACCAACACGCACCGGGCCATCGTGGTGGATTTACGGCCCTATTCCTCTCAATGAACACCAACACTATGTGTAGATCTTTGGGGAAGACCTATGTCCAGCAGTGGTCGTCTGTCGGCTGATAATGATGACAAACGAGAGACTAGATCTAAGTTAAAATAAATAGATACAATGTAACAATAAATGTACATAATATATATATACATATCCTCCTCGTTCGCTTTACTGGCGTCTTGTTTTGGGGGTAATATTTAATAAAATCTGTTCTTAGTTGCCCTGTACTCTACAAAGGGAATATTCCTACGAAATTTCATGTCTCCAGGCCTTACGGTTACAGATATATCGTGATATGTATCTGTGTGAGTGGAATCTCTTATGTATGAAAAGATATTAACGCCGGAAGTTATTTCTAAAGCATGTCGCAGTACCACCGCAGCTCTTATTCTTGCCGCTAAAAAGTAGTGTACAAACATTACGGTGTTCCGGTTCGAAGGACGCTTTAGCCAGTGAAATCACTAAAGTAATGAGACGACATATGTCTGAAGGTGTACGATGCGGTGCAATGCTAATCAGGCGTATCATCATCGGTTAAGCGTTTAGCTCGTGTTGTCGGTTAAAAATTTCAAGTGGAATGTGCGATACAAAGGGTACAATGTAAAGTTGCTGAGGTCCCCACGGGCCGCTGAGGGTCGTGTCGGCTTGATACACTTACAACGGAGCTCGGACCCCGGGCGCCGGCGCCGGCGGCCTGCGATTCATAATGGGGTCCGAGCCATAAATCTTACTAGCTCCGTATTTTTTTTTTCAATACATCGTTACACCATTATACAACACGGTACCACTATACCACACGCCTTCACCATTACATGTTACATGGTAATATAAATATTACACAGCTTTAGTACGATAATGCGAAAGCGAAGGAAGTTCACTTGGTGTTAACTGTGCTAACTTTCTACCGCGCACTGATAGTTAAGATTTTTCATCATCATCATCAGCCGATAGATGTCCACTGCTGGACATAGATCTCCACATACAGTCAGCATGGCTTCCTGCACCGCGGGGCACTAGGGACTGTCGTATGTAGAGATTCATATAGAGGGATTTGAGTCAATTCCCACCACGTTGGCGGGGGTTAATATCTTTATATGACACTAATTCCACAAACTATCATTACTAATAATTTTACTAGATTCAACACTCTTCAATTAGGAAGTTTTTTATATACTAGCTACAGCACCATTCAACCCTGAACACAGTAACGCTTGCACACTACTGCTTGTACGGCTTGGCGGCAGACATAAGCGCTGCGGTGGTATTTGGTGGCTTTTTAAAGAGACGTCCAAGCGATGAAGTCCAAATTGGCCTTCTTTGGTTATCGGTCGCCGTGGCACTGGGTAAATGACTTCCTTGTCCAGTTTTGAAAGAAAAAAAAGGAGCAGTGTAATAAATTGAACTAGTGACAATGTTAAATCTTACCGGAGAGCATGGACGGTGTCTCGTCAAAGAGCAGCCGACGGCGCGGCCCGGAGATTTCGTAGAAACAGCTATTAAATAGTGATTCAAGGTATCCTCGGAGGCATTTGTCACGGATCTGGCGGCGAGCGGCGGGTGGCGGGTGGCGGGAACACAAAGGGCCACCGGCTCGTAAATTGTTAATGAAGTGCGCGTTAAAATGCGTTTTGGTTGCGCACGCGCACCCCCGCAGCAAGGCGAATGTATATCGCGAGACAACGGAGAGCTTTCGCATTCTACTCATACACGTTGATCAACGTAAGGGAAGGAGAATTGAAAAAGACAAAGAAAGAGGAAGAAGTCAAGAAGGAGGTAAGAGGGAAGATTGGAAAGAGATAAGGACAGAGGAAGGAGTCAAGGACATAAGGAGGGAGAATGGAAAAATACAAGGTCAGAGGAAGGAGTCAAGAAGTTGTTCGTAGAGTAGTACTGGGGCTGGATTAGATGAGGCCCTAATGATCTTTGGGCCGATTGGACCAGGGGAGGTCGGTAGGTTGTAATGAACTTTGATAGGATCCACTAATAAATCATTTATCCTAATCACATGTTAACAACAACCCCCACCCCTAAAATATACCACAACAGATATAATGTAGGAATCATTTATGTATTGACAAATTAAAACATATTTACAAGAATATAGTGTTACAATAGATCATTAAAACCTCCCCCAACCTCCATCAACACATCTCCGTTTCCACCCTTACATCCGATAAATTTACTATAACTTTCTTAAAATACATCATCCACTCCTTCTCTTGAGATATCCACACAACTCCAGTGTATAACATTTATTATGTTTGATCGTGGGAATATTTCCTCATCCGCTGTTAGCTCAACTTTCCGTTGGCTGATTATTAAAAATGATGTTTGCTGTTTCCGGTCCAGCGCATCATCAAATACTTGTTAAATCTTTACACGGTGTAAACACACACGTTGTGTTGTCTGTGCTCGTGTTCTTACACTGGAAATGATCCGGTTCATCTTCTTTGTACTTCTTTTCTTCTAGTTATGTATTTATAGTCTCCCATAAATTGTTCTACATTGAGAAAAGGTAAACCAGCTATTTTAAAATAACCAGCTTTCAATACTTTGACTGCTTCTGGTATTAGATTTTTCAAGCTTAATCTAGGATTTGAATTGTCAGCGATAATTCCTGATCATTAATAAAAGAGCTTACTGTTTTTTTTTAAATTTGTCAATATTTGACTGATGATGCTGCAGTATGCAAAGATAAAAAAACCGGAGAAAGTGTGAATGGATTGTGTGAATGATGACATGTGTAAGAAGAGTATAAATTCAGATATGACGGCTGATAGAGAGATGTGGAAGAGAAGTACATACCGTGTAGACCCCACATAGCTGGGGAATGAGCAGAAGAATTAAGATACTGCATTCTACGAGCTACTGTAATAATTTACAATCACGCGAGCTGATCGCTCGAGTCCCTGCTACGATGAAATGCTTACGTCAAAACGTTTAAAAGTTTATTCATCGATATTAAAGCTATAGGAAGTTCGGGTTCAAATTAACCGGAAACTTCTTCTTAAATCTTATATAGGCAATCGACTGGGGTGCAGACAATATAGCAAACGTCCAGTCGCAGCGATTGTGTGACGGTGCGTTTGCCGCTCGTTACCGTCACCATATTAGGCGCCGCTCGCCGCTCGCCGCTTGCCGCCGCTCGCCGCCGGCGCGACCGTCTGCTCGTTTCCCTCTACGCGCACATTTAATTGGTACGATTGGGAAATTTCACATTTGTACAGTGGGTTTGTTAATTAACTAATAAGGGGCAGTTCTGATGATACTAAGGTACTCCTTATTATGGTTCATAGTATGATTAATAATTAAGAAAGCAAAGAGAGAGATAGAATCTGTGGTGGCTTAGTTTGTGAAGCAATCGTTTCTGTCTCGAAGAAGCGAAGGTTCACTCACACTGAATTGAACTTGTTACTATCATGTGACATCCTCCAACCCGCATTTGGTCAGGGTAGTGTATAAATAGCCATTACCTTCTTCTTGTGGAAGCCTCGAGTCCTAGTAACAAGAACAAGGGGATGATTCATTACTTCACTCACAAATCTAAAACATTCAGGTTAGTTTCAGTGATCTCAGCATTACTACTGTTTCCAATTAGGCAAAAGATAGACAAAGGGTATGTGGATAGGACAGGGGATAGGAAAAGGTTTACATATTAGTATACTTATCATCATCATCATCATGATCAGGATCAACGTCCACAGCTGGACATAGACCTCTCCCAAAGATCTCCACATCGATCGGTCCGGCGTTGCTCGCACCGGTATATGTATCATCTTATTATCAAACCTTTGAAAAGCTTACAATATGCGTGTGAATGCGCCTTTAAGTCGTCAATACCGTTAATCACTAAAAAGGAATATGAGCTCTGTCGATTCGTCTTAAATACTCTATGGAGTGGATGCTGCGTCTCTTGTGGAGTGATGAGGAGCAACGTATCATTTAGTACGGATTTTTTTACCGCCAATAGTTTATTTCTTTATGCTCTTACTCGCTTTCAGGAGTTCTACTCGCTGCGGCTACCCGCAATATTAATAAGACCGATCGTCTTGGTTATATTGGTAATTAATAATAAATATCCACCTTAATTACATGTTCCCTCTGTTCGGTTACAAAGGGAGTATGTGGGTGACCATTCCACTGCGGGACCGATCGACGTGGAGATAATTGAGGCAGACCTATGTCCAGCAGTGGACGTCTATCGGATGATGATGATGATGTGGGTGAACATTAGGTATAATATTTTCGTTTTTCGGTAACATTTTTTCTTAATTACGCCGATTTTCACCAAAGAGTATTTATGTATAGAGTCGATTTGAAAGAAAATCATTTTTTTTTTATTAGGCGATGGTTAAAAAAACTACTCAACATCCCCAGCACCGCTGCGTTGTTGAGTCATTAAGTGTCTTTTATATGTGCGCGTAGCCGCGGAGTGACGACCCGCCCCTAATCGCTCCCCACCGACACGCATTCATCTCGAACAATCATAAAAATATAATAAAACCCTTCCCGCACGTCCTCCACCCTCTTCACTCATCCCCCGCACAAAACGCCATTCATTCCGTTTCATTGGAGAAAACAAACAAAACGCACCACATTGAAATCAAGCAAACGGTTATGAATACACTTTACACTCCACGATCCGGTTACGACACGATTAATAAAGAGTTAATTATTATATCACATCATCACGTCCTAAGATGTGATGGTAAAAATATTTACACAGAACGTCCTTGAGCTATTCGTCGTTCGACATGAGAAGACATTATCTTATCAAGGTAAAGAATTTATAAGAAGAAATATATAATAACGTCTTCCGGTTAATTATAATGTTGATAATGACTATCACATAACAAGCATCTTTAAGCCCGATTATATTTTATCTATTCCGTCGTTTAATTTTAGTCGTCGCTTGTATTAGTTTGCTTATCTACATCCAGCGGGGCCCGGTTCAATCACTCCATTTATGACACGCGTACGCCGGAGACCAGTGCCCGCAGTAAAACTACGCGGCACGCAGTAAAAACGCAGACGTAACGCTGCGTTAATGCCCGTTACCTCATAACCGTCGCCTTACACAACTCATCCACCTATAAAGTTGTTATAACATAATCCATTTTCCTGTTTACGGTTATTTTTCTACATTTACGGCGGGATTGGGCAACGGACATCAGAGACGATCACAAATTATTTATTTATCCAGTTCTATAGATCGCTGATGAAATATACAAATATATCGATATATCGAAATTAACAAATGAGAATGCTACTTTGAGAACCCAACAACATTTAACAGTACAATATTCAGTATATTCTGAAATAAGATATAATTTAGAAGTAAAAGTAAGAGAAGAAGTAAATAATAATGAAGTAAGTACAATAATAAGTATAACAGTGAAACAGTTAGAAATAGATTTCTAAAATATTGTACATGTGTTGTTAGTATCATGCGCAAGAAATAATTAGGTAGCATAATACATTGTACATGAAGTAAACAAAATGGATCTAAATAAATAGTAAATATTAATTATAAATAGACATGATCGAGTAGTAGATGGAGTAGTAATTGGACAAATAGAGTAAGAACAAGATGTATTCAACAAGAATGATAGTAAGATAGAAGGTATTAGTAACCGAAGACTCCGATATGTGCTTTCAGAGGAATGAGATGTACATGAAAAAAGAATAAGAAAAGCCTACAACCTAAAAACTTAGCCAAGAATATTCCCAAAGATGTCCGCGATACAAAGCTAACGACTATACCAATATGCCAAAGGGGTAGTTGAAATTTATAATTTAATTATAAATTACTATTTAGCGATAGAAATAAACAATGTGTTGGAATCCAACTTCACGACTCTAGACTCTAGACTTTAGATGATAAGTATCCCGAGGAACTCCGAATAAAGGAGTACACAATCTACTAGCAAGAGGATTAAACTCCAAAATATCAGGTCCGTGATAATGTTCTTGAGTGTGATGATTAGAAAGTTGAGTGAATACTTTACAACCGAGTAAATGTTCATAATAACGATAAAGTAATCCGTACGGTAACCTTTTAAATAACAGCTGATGTGATTCACGAGGTGCTCCAAGGTGAAGCATCATAATCCGTAGACTAAAGTGTCACGGACTCATAAAATTATATCTATTGGAACGATTTATCATTGAGGCGCCTTTAAAAATGTTGATGATGGGTGCACCGGCGAGCCTGATCACTGACCGCCGGGTGCTGGTGACTTCGTCAGAGCAACGCGTGAAGGATTTTTGAAGGTCTGCATAGTTCGGCGGCCGCGTGTCCAGTTATCTTTACTTTCGAATTTACGATATTGTCGCGTTGTAAAACTAATCGTTGAACTAAAGTGTCCGTATCTGTTGCTTATTCATCACCGACTTAATATGCGCTATTTCGAGTGAGATATACCTTAGCTCCGTTACCATGGCAACCTTTAGTCAATGACACATAGGAGCATTATTTAGAAAGATATACGCTAGTTTGTTTGAAACATCGCCGTGTTAGTTTATTTAGTGATTTAATTTCATTTTCCGGTTCTTTGGAATTGACCGTATGTTTATTAACAACATCATCATCAATCGTATATGCCCACTGCTGGACATAATCGATACCATAAATCTTATTGCACGGAGTGATGGATATGGTAATGTTTTAATATCGTAACTAACTCGTTATTCTTATGGAACGGATGTAACAATTATCGTTCTTCTGATCGTGATGATGTGGGAAGAAAGATTTTGTGAAAAGTTTAGCTCTTACTTCCTTTTTAATTCTAGAAGAAGATTACAAATAATCAATGAGAAGTGATAAAAAGGAAATTATGATAAGTATAAATAGTATCATTTATCAACAAACAAAAATCTGAAAGAGCACAATGGTGGAAGATGAACTCTTTTCTTTTGAGCAGTGGACGTCTTCCGGCTGATTGGATGGGTGGATGAATGGAACTCTTTTGTATGTCTTCTTTTCTATGTCTAACAGTGGACGTCTATCGGATGATGATGATGATGTAACTCTTTTTGGATTCAGGGTCGTCGGACAGGTGTCTAAGTAGACATTAGTACAGCAATCGACAAATCTAGATCTAATGGATTCCATGCCCGAGACAAATAATGTACGGATTTACCATTTGACATAAATAAAGGTGTCTAATGCCGGAGACCGTAGAGGTATAAACCATCGCAGCGCGTATTGCAGCCGGCACACAGTAGTGCGCAGACATTACTGTATCAGGTTTGAAGGGCGCTGTGGCTAGTGTAATTACTGGGATGTCAAAACTCATCATCTTATGTCGCAGGGGACGAGGTCTAAGTGGTACTGTATATATCGTCCTACCTAGCACGACGTTGTTATGGTCAGGCGCATCACTTAGCATCAGGTGAACGTCCAGCTCGTCTGGTAGCTTAATTAAAAAATAAAACAATCTAAGAGCTGGTGTTTGCGTGGCACCGCTCGTTATTTTGTTGGATCGTTTAATCTATTGTTAGTTGTCATGCAGAAGCTATCAGCGATCGAGCGTGGAAGCAAATGGGATGCAGCCTCTTGAGCTCCGGATACGGTACAGCACAATACAGCAGTGCTGCAGAACGGAGTGTGTGGCCACGAAGTGTGAGCACGTCGCGCCGCTGCCTTCGCGAAGGGCATTTGGGGTATTGTTTGCTGAGCAAACATTGGCCCGGTTTTGGGCATTGATACCCGCTCGAGTTATGAGCATAAGCGATTTTCTTTTTTTATTGTAATATTGACTTTAAAACAAATTGTTTATTAAATATATAAATGTATAATTATATAATATATAATATATATTATATATTATAGGTGGTCTCTGCCTACCCCACTGGGAACGAGGCGTGATATATATGTATGTATAATTATCGACGGCGAAGGTACCAGGGTCGTCACAGATGTTCAGATTCTGGCGAATAAAAATCTGTTTTATTACTATTTTTCTACTCTACTGCTACAGACTGCACCTTGTCAAAAGGGTAGATAATACCCTTCGCTATTAATTTTATATTATGTTGTTCTGTACTTAGTCATTGGCTGTTATATTTTGGTATAACATGTTTTATAGATTCATTCATCATCATTATCAGCCGTTGTTTATCCACTGCTGGATATAGGCCTTCCCCAATGTCTTCCACCAAATGCGATCCTCAGCTTCTCGTATCCAGCCACTTCCGACCGCCACGTTGATGTCGTCGGTCCATCCGTAGGGAAGGCGTCCTACACTTCTACGAGCTGTACGCGGCGTCCACTCCAAGACAGACCAGCCGGCCCTATATATATATATATAACACATATGAGCCGTAAGTAAAACTCATTGATAATAATTGAAATCTTTTTCCTTGGTAATCTGAGGTCTATAATTGTAGTTATCGCTTCTAACTTCACACTTGAACCCGCACACTTCGACTAGCTCTGGTATGCCTTGAGCAACCAAAAGCTCATTCCGGGCGCAGTGTGCTTTTTGAAGAATTTATACAAAGTTTAACTCATTAGTGCTCACCTCCGTATATGTGCATTTATATTATACAAACATAGATGTAGTGTGTGTGTGTGTTTTCACGCGTTACATACACACGCACACGCACACACGCACACATAAATATGAATTACACCTGTGTATAGTTATGCCAGTTGACTTTACCGGTGAACTCTTAAACGGCTCCGTTAAACCTTTACTTGACTATTTTAGTTAAGAGCTATAAATATATAATAACAACGAACTATGATGATGATGATGATGATGACAATAAACACGAGATCAACAAACAATACAAAAGTTTAAATTTATGTTTAGGAAATGCTTAGGACCTTCAGCGGAAAGAGTTTGTTATGAGGGACATATCGGTCTAAATTATTCCAGGTCTTAGTTCTAGCAATATCACCGGTATTCTAGTATTTATCCAAGAGGAAGCTGTTCACTTCTGGGAGCAATAACTTAATCGCTGCCGTCAGTATACGGACTGACTTGATCGCCGGCGGCATTCCCGCTTTAGTAATTTAGAATTTGGAGAGAGCTCTGCACGAAGCGACGCGACGAATCTAAGGCGCGTCGCGAGTAAAAACATCCCAGCTGGGAACCGGTCCCAGTCCCGGGGCCCAATTATCTCGGGCTCCGCTCGCTAATTGGCCGCCGGCCCCGACAAAGCGCTCTGCTGTACTGCAAAGCGCACAGACGGTCGCCGTCCACCAGCGCCCGGGAGGAATTCCGGAGCAGACGTCGGTGGATGGATGGGATCTGTGCCGGGGAACGAACCCGTTTAGAAGAATAATTGGGACCTACTTTTAATTCTGTTTCTATTAGCAGCCTGAGACCTCTGTACACAATGTTAATTCGTATCATTTGTTTACATGTAGATATCAACAATGGAAGTATTTTTACAGCAGGACATAAAACACTAAACTTTTTTATAGATAGATCTTAAAATATCCTTAATACAATATTCAAGACGTCCATTGAATAACCTTAACAAATAACTAGAATGCATCTTAAAACAAACTCATGATATATCATCATCATCAGCCGATAATCGTCCACTGCTGGACATAGGCCTCCTCCACCAAAGATCTCCACGTACAGTCAGCATGGCCTCCGGTACCGCTTGGCACTAGAGGCTGTTGTACTTATGGGTTCATATGGGGGGACTTGGGTCATATCTCATCATGCTGGCCCAATGCGGCTTAGCGGGAGACAGAGCTTTGTTTGATCATTATCGGGGTGCACCACGAGCAGACGAGGTTTACTTGGGTCTCGTGATACATGAGATGTTCATTTATACGAACCTTTAATGTCGTCAATACTGGTCCAGAACTACCTGAATTCCTCATGATGTTAATTTATAATTAGTCTGAAGGCGTTCTTAGCATATTCACCAAGGACATTCCAGCTCATTTACAGTTCATCCTTCCTATCGAACTTTTCCTACATTCAGTAATATTATACAAAACTACAGAAACAGAAAGGACCGCGCCACGCTGATCGCCAAACTTCACCAGATGGAGAGGCACTTTAAGAAGAAGAAGAGATAAAATTAACTCAAAAAAAGTGGACCACCCGTAATTTTATCACTTAATGAGTCCGAAAGATTCTTTCTGATAAAACATATCGAGGGCTAATTGATAAAGTTAAAATTATCGAGTTTTTTTTTTGCCAGTATCCAACTGTTTTCAATTTAATACCAAAAGCGAGTAATTAATTAAAAAAAAAAGAAAATGCCGGCGCGAGTGAAATGAGTAAGTTAAAGATCTCTCTTTTTACAGTAAGTAATGCAGGTCCGAAAACTGCACACCTACTTAACAAAAGGTTAAAATGTGGTTAGTCTTTTTACCCAGTTGACGGGATGTTTCGATCTGGCCGATGGAGGAACGAAACGGAATATTTTCATTCAGATTTAGATATTTATGTTTTATATGAAATGATTGGGTTCTGTATATGTGATTAAGCTGCTACTGACTGTAAAAATATGATGTTATAAACCTATATATGCCATAATATGCTGTCTATGGACAATGTGAGTGAATGGTTGAAGATGTAGTGACAAAGATAGAGAAAAGGATGCTTAGATGGTTCAGCCATGTTGAAAGAATGGATAAAAGAAGATTAACGAAAGAGGTATACAAGGTAAGAATGATTGGACGAATAGGTGCAGGTCGGCCTAGGCGGACATGTTCCGATCAAATCGGAGATGTTATAAAAAGGCCGGATCAAGAATACTCGCAACGAACGAGCATGCATGACGGTGGTCATGAAAGTGTAGGAAAATGCGAGGGTCGTACCAAGTGGAGAGAGATGGTCTCTGCCTACCCCATTGGGAACGCTGCATGATATATATGTATGTATATATGCTCTCTATTTAGGTTCCTCCATTGCGAAATACTGCATATATACAGATATATCGCAAGGGTCAAGAAGTTAGCACTAGATTGCATCAGTTCGTAAGATTATTAGGCATGCAGAAGGAAGTAGAAGGAGCTCTGTTGCAACAACTACTTAGATGATTGCTAACAAGCGATACCTAATAAAAATAATCCATCACGCATTGTTATCGATTCTATTTCACCAATGTATCCAACTATCATGTCAGAGTATCGGATCGCTACAGTTCAACAAATTTAGTTTGAAAATCCGATGTGCAAGGATTGCAATTAGGTTGAGGACGTGCGACATTTCCTGATAGAATATAAACGTAACCGATTCCTTTTTGGCTATTAATAACGTAAACGTGGATGTTGGTATAATTCAAAACGCACCAACGGATCCAACATCCAGATTCGCGAAAAACATGATGTCTTTAGTGAATTTAAATGACATGAATTAGGTGAAAAATCTCAAAAAAAAAAAAATACAAACCAATTTAGTATTATACTTTATAGAGAAATCTCGTAAAGTTTCCAACTAAGCTGCGAAAACAGAAACAGTTGACAACACCGAACAGCATCAGCGAAAGGTAACAAGCGAAAGTTTACAAACAGAAGAAATCTACGCAAATAGCCGGCGCTGGTCACCGGTCGGAGTCGTCTCCAGCCCACTCGGCTGATGTTTATTCACACGGCCATTGTTTCCATTCTAATTATACA
Source organism: Troides aeacus (assembly GCA_033220335.2). NCBI lineage: Eukaryota > Metazoa > Arthropoda > Insecta > Lepidoptera > Papilionidae > Troides > Troides aeacus. Next base: position 13,598,231 of record CM067271.1, read on the forward strand.
CGCATCAGTTCACTGTCGCCTGCCGCCGGCGCGTTGACTAACCTCTTTTAAATTTAGGAAAGTGAAAGGGGATGCAGTTGACCTAACATAGGTCCAATAATACACAACTAAGTAAGTATCAAAATACATGATCTAACTGTTAATACAAATGCTACAAACCCGTGAGGAGCTTTAAGTTGAAAATGACTCCGACGGAGTTTTAGACGATCTCGACATCAATCAACATTTAAATCCTGGCTTCTAAACCCTTAACAAAATATTACAAAATTTCGTACTTTTTATTAAAGTCAGCGAATATGAGAACATCTCAATGCACCAAATAAAGACGCGATAATAAACGAACGCCGAGTAACTTTAGACAGGAAACGTACCTGAGCATGAGTACCAGTAGAGATTAACGGACGAATATGAGATTATTACGAGTGGTCGCGCTTGGCGGCTAAACGCACGCTGTGCTTTAAGATTACAGATACCTAATCTAATAATGCTAGAGTTTTAAATGGCACCTAACAACAGAAGATAAATAACCAATAACTTATTAAATTAAAAAGGTATGATTATATAACTTACTGTCAAAATGCGTTAACATAAGAAAGACATTCCCAAAGGAAACATTGGAATAATTTCGTCGACGCACATATTTATTAGATATTCTCTTATAAACAATACTAGCTGTTCCCCGTCCGCTGTACCATCCATAACACTCCTACAACTCCTTTCAGAGATAGAATTTTATAAAATACATTATTAGCTGACCTCTAAATAGCAGAAGCAATATCTCCACTAAATTTAGTGTTTCAAGAATCAATGAATCTTTGGATATCTCGTATAGACTAGCCCATTGCATATATAGAACAAAAAACTTAACATTAATTCCATACAAGGGTTATTCACGGTAACGCCAAGAGTCGTCGTACTCCCTCTAAATACTAGGACTCTTATAGGTCGGTAACCAAGCCACAGTGATGCTGCTCTTAAGGCAGATTGATACTACCCAGGTAATAGATAGTCAGGCGGATAAGAAATGTATCTACTATCCAAACTTAAATTAAAATCATCACTTCAATCGATGCAAATCCATTCTTGGACATAGGCCTTTTGTGACTCAAATAGTCCGGAAACACAGCCTTAGACCTAGGTTACAGAACAATTGGGTGCACCGTTGTAATGATTAAACAAAGGTGCATCTTCCTGTTGCCAAGCTTATTATAATTTAATGATCTTTATAAATAGATCTAGATAGCTAGTCCTCAAATTTGCCGCGGCTAGACTACAATGAAAAAATAAAAATCTGGCGACCGTCCAGGTGTGCGGCGCACCTGGTGACAATTATATACTTATTGCTTCAGAATTAGATCGCCACATTCACAATCTTAGCTTCCGATACCTAGATTTTAGGTCATATAAAAAGCTTCTCGTATATCATTGATTTAAACTATTTGGCGATGTAGCGATGAGGATACGTGCGTTTTCCGGGAGGTAAATGACAGGCCATGGAAAATAGATTTTAGTTACGAAGTTCTTTGTCATCTAAGATTATTTCCAATCTATTCAAATGGTAAAGACCATTTGAGCTCATTGTCGTCCACTGCCGAATATAGATCTCTGCGGTCAATTATATCGTCAGCCCCCGACGATTTCTTGCAATCTTTACCAGGTAGTCGTACTCGCCCAGATGTTGGCTCATATATGTGACTGTTAAGGGCTGCTCATTTATTATGAGAGTGCTAGATAGACGGAGACGGAAGGATTAATTCATCATCATCTAAACTGAAAAGATACTTAGTGTTAGCTGCTGCTCCAATGAGTAGTTAATAAAATAATGAAGGACTTATAATCTTGTGAGTTGTCAGTTGTAGGCTAATAAAGATCCCAGTGGTCTCAGCTACAGTTCCCTTCAAAATAGACTCAAGACGCTGAAATGGATACTACAGACCGGCCTACACACACACAGTCTCCAAAAAGCGAGGGAGTACAAAATAATATTAGAAGAACAGTCACCAACAACGAGGACATCGGTCATCGAGAATTCTGAGCAGCGCGCGTAAACTTACTCATAAAGTGTAATGAGTAAAAACGATTTCGTTTTAAAATTTATTTCCTAGCACCGGGAGGGTAAGTGACCGCTGATTCAGAAGTGACGTACCGTCCCCGACCGTCACAAGGGTTTCGCAGTCACCACTCAAAATGACGCCGTAACAACGCGCCGAAGAGTTGACAACACGCCGCCGCGGACTGCGGATAGGACTCGACGACGCCGCGGCGGAGACACCAGCTCTATATCGGTAGCCGGGACACTTCCCCCCCGTCTCGTACTATTTATTCCGCTCCCTCCCACTTTTAGTTACTCATTCAGCAAAATTGGAGGAAAATAGTGTAGTGTTCTAAAACTTTTTATTGTGCTCGTCTGACTTTGTTTGTGATGCAGGCTATAAATTGTTACGGAGGTAGATGCGAAAAAGTGAACTCTTGATGATGCAGCATCAATCTTTGCTTATGTCCAAAATCTATTTATACTACTATCAACATGTTTGAAAATGATAAGTCTTATTGCATTAATTTAAATATTTAATACTACAGAATTATTTAGGAAGCTGCAAAGCTTACATACCGCAGATTTATTATGATCTGCAGCACAACAGCTTAGGTCTGGCTAGAAGAGAATCAGTGTTCAAAATTGATAAAATGGTTGAAGATTGTACTCAATTGAAAGTCTACATCCAGCAGTAGAATGATGATGTATAATTAGAAACATAAATCATCGTGATGTAGAACATTAAGAGAGGAGTTATAACAATCGCTATTCACGCAGTATGCAAACAACTTTATATGAAACTAATTAAGTCTGTGTCACTCTAATGAAGCTTGGATAGATCAAGCCACAGTTAACGTGGTCGTCAATCAAATCGGTGAAAGTTTCGCTCGCGAAACTCCAGCTAATTATTTACCTGATCCAACTGGACTGAGAAGTGAGCAATGAAATGCACAACGACAAATTATAGCCTATTACTACTGAGATATATACACTAAACAGTTTTGTATAACTAATTGATGTAAGGACGTTCACCTGAGGTGGCAGGACGTTTACTTGATAATCATTAAATGTTTTATCATTGCAAGTTTGTCCTTGAAGTTGATAATAGAAAACGAGTCTTTATTATTTATTTAAGTGACTTTTACCGTTACCGATGGTAAGAATGGTGATGAAGGACATTCAAACATTAAAGACTCAATGTAATAATCAAATGAAAGTTTAGTCACTATTGTGTTTTTTTTCCATAATATTCCACTTTATCTGGCTCTCTTATCAGAGGATATAATTAGATGTGCAGAGCGCCAGGGTCAGGCGAAAGCAAACTGCACTTGTTTTATAATAATAATAAAAAGCCTACTCGTATTGTTATTGATAACTTGAATAATATTATATATACCTATGTTAATAACGCACTAAGTTTTTTTGTTAAAATTAAGCTTTTGTGTAATGAAGGCAAGGTGTATTATGAGGAAGAGGAGGGAAAATAAATAACAACATAATACAAATACAATTTTGGTGCAAAAGGCCCCAAAATTGTCTTAACTTAATCTTTTATTAAAACAAAACCTTACCTCTTAATATTAACTTGAATCAGGAAGATGATTTCTTTAAATTTATTTTGTGGAAACGGATGAGGAAGAGGAATCCCCATGAACCCAATTCCATACGAAATAGATGCTAAATCACAATCGTGTTGTGTTTATAAAATGGAGTACAAAAGTTTCTCATACACAGATTTCAAGCTACGAAGTAACTAACAAATTACCCTCGGTCAAAATTAACTCTAAAACACCCCGTCAACTTTCACGGGGCTGATTAGATCCGGCCGAGCGAGCGTGAGCGGTGAGCTTAACAAAGGCCTTTCCACGAAGTACCCCTACCTGTCGGACCCTCGGCGGGACCCTCGGCGGGGCCGGCCCCGCGCTGCAACTGAAGAGCACTCGCAAACCAACACAATGCGGTGGAATGTGAGCTCGTTAAAATATTAAATGGATCATGAGAGCAAGAAACAAAGAAAGAAAGAGAAAAGAATTATCGCAAGTTTTTATAATCCAGTTAACTCATTTAACTTTAAACAAACGCTGGTTGGATCGACTGATCAGTTTGAGATCTTTGGGGAAAGCATGTCCAGCAGTGGACCTATAACAGCCGATGACGACGATATATACCACAGATATGACGTGAATAGTTTATTGATAATATTATGGTATACAAAACTAAAATCACCGCTTCTATTTCTACGTACGACATTAAACTAACAATGTTACCTGATCTTCCATTACTCTTGATCAAAACAAGAAAGAAAGAGATAGTTGTTTATGAGTAATAGTTCCATAGACAAGATAAGTATATTAAAAAGACATCCTGTTAAATAATAACAACAATATAAAGAAGATAGAGGTTATTAATGAATAAGAAATGTCTGAATAGCTACCGCTTTATACTAAAGATGGATATCGCTTTAAATAATAAGAGTGTGTTTTTTCTCTCGTTGTTTCAACAAGATGGCGGACGTTCAGATACAATGAGCTGTTGATCAATAATATGTTTGTTTACAATGATGCTTCCGGTGAGCGGGGGAAGGCATTCAGTCATTGTCACCTACCCCGCTGATGGAAATTGTGAACGTTCGCTAAAGGCGCGCTTACACTAATTCCGGTTCCGGATTAATGCTGGGCTCGTATTGCTGTGTTGCAAAATGCGGAATATACGGGAAAAGCACGCTCCATCATCGATCATCATCATTGTAATTTAAAAGCTGTGTACATTAGAGGGCGCGTTAAACATGCTTAGGATACGTACACTAGCAGCGTTACGGCACTCTGTATACAATAGTTCCGTATTGCAATTACTGCTTATGGCTGCATCACTAAAATTGAGGAGTAGTTCTCATCAAATACACAAAACTGTATTATAGAGGCGTGGTACTTTATTTACTTCTATATAATAAATCAAAACAACGATACACGAACACTCAGCTCCGGTTTTCATTGTGTATGTTAAAAATATGTCCTGCTTTATGCTCTCTTAAATACTGAACAGGATATCCTGTTCAGTCAGCTGTTTGAACCACCTGTTGGAGTTTAAGCGAATATAAAAAAACGCATTGTTTCGCAATCAACGAATAAAAGAGTATTATTTTTGTTTTTCTTTGTCGAAAAACATGGATGCTTAAAAATAAATTATTAAACGTCCCACTGTATGTTCCCACTACTGGGACTGAGCGTTCTCTTGTAAAGAGAGAATCAAAGCTAATCGTGGGTTAGACGAAAGCTGTTCTTGGAACATCTCAAATACCTCACAATATTTGCCTTCATCAGAAATCCAAATCCGGTAGGGATCGAACCTCACCTCTTCGAGATGAACCACACGTATGACTGCTTTACAAACTGAGCTATTGCGGTAATTTTTTGGTCTAGCCGTATTGTCAATTTCTAGAAAGTAATCTTTGAAATGATCAAATTGATGATGAATTCCGATTCATTTGAAGATAGTCTATGAAATAGAGCACGAGTGACTACTTTTTAATTAATAACCGTTAGGGATCCTCTCAATTCCTCATCTCTTCTTTTGTATCTAGAATTTTAGTCGTTAGTCTGTTTTCTCTTTTCCTTGTTAATGTCATTGTCGATTTTAAATTTCATCAGGTCTTCATTATTTTAAATAAGGATCTGTAGAAACTTTTACAGTGAAGAGCGACTGGAAGCATTATCTTCATTAGCTTCATCAGCTGTTTGACCAGTGTGGTGCTACCTTTACGTGAAGATGCGCGAGTGTAGGGTGTCGGGCCGATGTTCCTGGAAAGTCGCCGCAGCTCCAAGTCCATCCGCACTGTTTACAACCAGTTCCAGTCGGTAAACGATACCGCGGATTGAGCCGGGCTTCTCGTGTGTCACGTGTATTTGTGGGCGAATGGACGCGTCGGTATGCTAATGTAAGGATTGGATTCTTGTAAAGGAAGGACGTATGTCTCTTGACGGAAGCACGAGCTTTTCGTCGAGATCAGTATCACCGTCCACACATCATCAGAACTAGAATCATGATCTTACAAACTCGTCAGTTAAATTTGTTTGTTTTCTGTAAAGTTTACTTCCGCGGCGGCGTACAGCAGGCGGCCTACATTCGTTTACTATCTTTTAACTATCGAACAATGAGCACCGTTAACCTATTTAACCTCTTGGTCGTTTCATCAGCTGATAGCGAGAACTGTTCTCCTAGAATGTCTATTTATCCTAGATCTGACAATAACAAATAGTCTGCTAATAACAAAAGAAACTAATATAGAGACATTACAACAAGGGAAAATAGTTTTGTATGCTTTAACAAGGATATATACTTTAACTGTACTCCAAGACCCTCGCAGGTAGTATCCGGTGGTAGGTCTCTGTCACCAGATACGGTGTAGGTAGATGCAAATATTACTGTATTCCTGTTTCACGGGCGCTGCAGCAAGTGTAATTACTGAGGTAACGAGACTCAACATCTTATGTATCAGTATATGTCATCTTAACTAGCGCCACGTTGTTATGGGTGGGCGTATCACTTAACATCAGGTGAACGACCGGCTCGTCTCGTCGCTTTGATTAAAAAAAAACACAAATTGAAGCTTCTAACAGCTGTAGCAATCGTGCGATATTTGTCACAATATTTTTATTTTTCAGACGATATCTGCTGATGCTGTCCTTGACTTCCGAATCCATCAAAATGCAGACAGACTAATTCTGATCTAGACATAAGTCTAAGATTAGTTTATGTGTAATTAAACAGATTGAATATTTCAGTTCTAATAGACATTCCTGTAAATTAAATTAAATTATATATTATTTATCACACTACCCACAATTTTATATATAATCTTTTGCAGTGTGATGTGTATAATACGAAAAATAAGCAATCCTAGAGTCAGACGCAACAGAGCTTTCTTTGCGCTCCTTTAGAGTTTGAATCATCATCATCATTGACATTAATGATGGGTAGTCAATTGACATAAATTTAGATCTTTCCGATCATTGTTAATGTAAAGTAATTAGAGTGGTGTTTTGTGTTATAGAACCTCTTTCTTCATAGTCTTCCGGAAGTTGATGAAGACCAGCTTCCAATGTACCTGGAAGAAATTCGCCACTATCCTCAGCATAACGATTGTCATCGCCGTCGTTGGTAACTGGCTGTTAGCAGTACTTCTAAGACGAATAGGGCTCGTTTCCAACTAAACCATATCACCACTCCACCGCGGGGTGGTCAATTGGTGCGAATCACATCTGCACGGCTTTCGAAGTATTCAATCAAGGTGTTTGCGGCTTCATAATTCACTTGGCCGATTATGCACGGCGCTGCGCGTTGTGCACGAGAACCGGTTCCGCCGCCGAAAGGTTCCCGGTTCGCGATCAGTCGACATGGCGGTGATTAGTTGCGTAAACTGATAGTAGACTGACACGTCGAGCTCGTGGTATCGCTGAACACTTGTTAAACCTCCCATTAGACTAATCAGAACTTAACAAGAAAACTCTACAAATTAAAACTGTGCCAAGAGCTTCTTAAAGCGCGTGAAGAAATAATGTTTTGTAGACAGTCGAATGTTATTCTTAAGCTTTCTTAAACTGGACTATTTAGGCGACTTAATGAAGATCAGAAAATATGAACTGAGACACAAAAAGTGATCAATATATGTTTCTAACACTAAAGTCGAATGTCCGATACAACCGCACACCGCGCCGTTTGCTACGCGGACGCGATCGGTCGCGAATGTAACTAGCGGTCACCCATCCTTATACGGGCCTAAACTATCCCGATCTGATAGGTACAGTTAAACTTAGCTGTCGTATTTAATAATTAGTTAAGTTAAAATAACAATCACTGGTATATTTAAGACATAATTCTAACAAGAATAATACCTCAGCGGTAATACCTTAAAGCTCGTTGAAACACCAAAAGAAATAGAAGGGTGTTATTATTTTTAACGGGAGTCTAAATATTTATCGATAAAGACTAAGAACAATCTCACGCAATGTTAAGTGACTATAATGCCGATAATGGACAATAACAACAGGACAGTCGGAACACAGCAATTTTGTTAGAGCAAATTTTTTATATATTTGAGGGTTGCAACAAAACCCTGCCACCACCCCAACAAAACTTTAAGTGGCCCAAGAATAGAATAAGGAACCTCCATCTTATATGGTAAACTAGTGGTTAGCCATTACGCCATAGAGGCGAAGATATACAGATTTAGTGTTGCAGCCTCCTAACGACTTTCTTCTGCAGTGTACGCGGATATTGTATATTCAAAGACATATATTTCTTATTAAGGATACTATTAGTCCTTTTCTAGATTTTATGACTCATTTATAACTTTATAAAATTAGACATTTTATTATTATACTCTGTGCACTGGAACAATAAAACCATTACTATAGTAAGTAGATATAATATCGTATACGATATTATATCTGTACCATTTAGCTCGTAAGATTTAGTTTATATATCATATTTGTGAAAATAGACAGGTTGTTTTCATGTATGTGATTATTTAATTTTTTTGATTAACTACTCTTGTATTTTTTAAGGTTTTTTAGTATTTATTTTTATATTAATAAAATACACCACAGTTTTAAAACCATAGTTTTTAAATAAATTATGTTATAACCCAAAAGATTTAATCTTCACTGAATAATTATTAAAAATATAAGTGTGAAGCTTACAAGAGTCGACGTATTATTTACCAGGTTTGTGATGCTTATGCTTCTTCCCCTTCCCGGCGACGGCAGCCACCAGGAGCGCCACCAGCGTCCAAGACAATCTCATCTTTTCACCATCACACCGCACGACTTACCACAATTTAAATGTAAATACCGTAAGAAACATTCAAAACATGCCAACTAACTTCGTCGCGCTCTTTTGATAAATATTCGCAGCAACAAAATATTATAACTGTACTGAATAAATATACTTAATGTTCGAAGCTTTTTATACTTTAAACTAAGTTATAAAACAGCGATGTCGTAAAAGATCGCGAAACTTTGGGACTAAACACAATACACCGTCCGAGGCGAGAGGTGCGGGAGTACTAGCGTAGACGCAGAGCAGTTGCGACCCGCGGCGCGGACAAAAGCTAAGAAAGCTCTTTTGTTTCGAAATGTTTTCCATCAAGTTTCACTCTCAAATCAATCCTTACTTCAATGACGTGCAATTTTATTCAAGTCATAATAGTATTTAAACCTAAACTCGAATTATTTAAGTGTAAGTAAATAAAACATTTACATAAAGCTCCGTTTATCTGAAGCTTTTGCTTAGAATAGTTAACACACCCAACGGACAGCAATTTGTCATCGTTTCGGTAGATGGCGTGAATACTAATTTTAATTGTCCTTTGCCTTTAATGATAATCTAGGAACTATAAAGGAAACAAGAGCTCTAAAATTTTGTTATTAATTTGATATAACAAACAATAATAAGAATATATAACAAACCCATTAATGCTTCATAATAAGCCGATAGACGTAGTACTACACAGCTGGACAGAGGCCTCCCCCAAAGATTCCTACCTCGATCTGTATGGTAAGATTGAGGCATTTTCCGCCGTGCTCAAGAGGGAGCCAAAGCCTCGTTTGTTGATCACCAGGGTGCATTATGAGTAACTAAGGTTGGCTTGGTACTTTATCTTTACACCCCATTCTCAGTCCGTGATTACTGCTGTAGTCTAGCTTACAATTTATTTATTGTAGTTGATTAGCTGACAGACACTTTTTATATTATTTAGCTAAAGAGTACTTTTTATATTTTAGCACCTAAAATTTAATAAATAAAATTTCCTTCTCATTTAAATACGTTTATAACTACGGCCGTTAGATGGCGCTATTTAGTATTTCTGTAAATTTGTAGATGGCGCTGATCACAGCATTTAATTCTTTAAGTTATGCTGCTTTGCTATGTCCGGCCGTGGACATGTCAGCTGATAATGATGATGACGATGAATTGCTTTGAGAACTTACAATTTAGATATTTCACTTAAGATAATTAATTATCGAAAACCCATTTATATTTAATAGTGATAGAGTGAATCTATCAAACAATATAATTGTAATTTTCGATAAGCACTACGCTTTAATCGCGTGTTTACTACCGGTGGTAATTAAAAATCAATGTTTCGCCATAATGACTCATTTAGGAGGGTGAAAATAAAAAAGAAAAACAAATTTGGTTACGGTTTTTGGGTAGAAATGATCGAAAATTATATAGATTTCTATTTATTTGGCAGTTTACAATTCCTTTACATGTGTCACCAATACAAATATTTCATAGTTTATACAAACTTATCGATGTACCGACAGATCGTGGGGAACGGGAAACGGAAGTGGAGGTAGGGAAGCGCCGGCGCTGCGCCTGTCGCCACCGGCCAATAACATAAACGAACGGTAAGCCAAAAAATGTTTAATTTTAATATCGTCATAATTTACATTGCGTTCACCGTAACACCAAGAGCTGGACACCCGCTCCGCCACCGCTCAACGAGTAAAAAATCACCTAAAAAATCATCGCTAGAATAAGTATTACAAGTAGGTATAAGACATTTTCGGATAGATCCTGCGCTCTTACTGTCGGCCGGGGCGGCGTCGCTGCCGTGTCCCCCGCGCGACGGCGACCGTCTGCGACCGTCCGCCACCGTCCGCCCGCGCGCCGCCGCGTGGCCCCGCCGAGTGCGACTGATATGTACGGTGCGAAGCGCTCGCCCAACGAAACAATTATTATCGTCATCTGATATGTACTACGCCGCTACCCAGGCTCCAGGTAATCTATAAAACCTAACTAGTGGTGTCGCTCGGCGCCGCGCCCGGCTCGCGGCGGACGCGGCCCGCTCGCGCGCGATCAAACTATACTTAATACACACAATACACTACACTCCCACGCAAAGTGTGACGCAAAACACACGGAAACATATCTGGTCAAAACTCTACATATATTCAACAAATCGACTCGAACTGATACACGCTGTGAGTAAATTCTGACTCAGGTCACGACAAGAAATCTAGGGGGGTGACGATAGTATCGCCTGTTGTGATATGTGGTCCGAAATCAAAGCTGCCAAGCTGAGAGTTGCGTTTTTTAAATATATCGTATATAAAATTTTATATGAAAAAAATTTTACTGTTCTAGAATAAATTTACGCTATAAATATACACACGGAACCCGCGCACGCGCACGCGCACATGCACGAGCACGCGCACGCGCACGTGCGCCGCGCGGCCGGGCGAGTGCATAGACATGCACTTCATAGAGAATATTTTTTGCAAGTAGGTTTAAATTTTTTTTATATAAAATATTTCAACATCGTCTACAAACTATTCACAATAAACACTTAAGCGATACATACGGTAGTCTACTCGTCGCCGCTCGGGGAGGCGACGTGACGCGGCGTCACGCGACGTGTCGCGACGTGACGCGACGTCGGCCGAACGCGCGCGTACCGTCACACTGCGGCACTATCCGGATCGCGCGCGGGTGGGTGACGCGCGGCGCGGCGGGTCGCGGCGGAGTCGGAAACGGAAGCCGGCCGCGTGCGAGTGCGGCGCGGGTGGGGTTGGTGGGTGTGTGTGTAGGGTGTAGTGGGGGCCGGTACGGCGCCCCCGCCCTGCGGGCCCGACCGGGCCGCCTCAGACGAACCACTCGTCCTTGTGCGGGGCGGCGCTCAGCGCTGCGCGCTCGCCCGCAGGCGGCCCGGGCGCGCCGCGTTGTACCCGCGCGGGCCCGCAGGGAGCGCCCAGTTTCCCGGCAGCCGCGTGCCGCCCACCGGCGACTCTCCGCCGGCCGGCTTACCCGCCGAACCGGCGCCGTTGCTGCTCGCCATCTGTTGCACTGCAATTAACCGATTCAGATCCATTTATAATTGTAGTGACCATCCAGTAATGTTCAGACGAAGCAGAAGGTGGTAAGGTGGTGAGGCGGTGCTCGCTCAATAATTTAAGACAGCGTCGTTAACAAGCCTGCAACATTGCGTTGCAGTCGCTGCATAGATATGAGACATAGGAAACATTAGACTACTCACAGTGCAGATGTGTGCGTCTGGAGGGCGCGCGCCGGCGGCAGTAGCAGCAGACGGCGAGCGCGACGGTGACCACCGCCAGCGCCGCGCCGCCCGCCACGCCGGCCGCCCACAGCCCGCCGCCGCCGGCGCCCCCGCTCTCTGCCGCACAGCGTACACATACAGGCAACAACAAAACACAGTAGACTGTACTACTGCGATACGCTTACAAATACAACTATAGAAAAGAAAATATATGTGAAAGTAGTGTGATGCCTAAAGTAGACAATTGCTATACGATTAGGAACGAGTCACCTTCTGGACAGCCAAGAGTAACAAACCAAGAAGATAGATCCAGCATTAACGAAAGGCCCCAGTTTATGACGTCCAAACGAAGTTATAAAATTACGAGTGCACCCCACTCCCGACCACTAAGGGATTACAAGTGAATTTAATTACAACAAAAAAAAACAATTTCATTAATTCCCGCGGTTTCATAACAACGAGAAATATAATTTATTTTACTCTTTTCTTGATGAAAGAAAAAAAAACCTCGAAAAACGGATTCGTTTCCTCCGGACGTTTATAAGGTAGAACAAAAGGTTTGGGCATAAGGAGGAGGAGGCGAAATCTCTTGATTAATACCATCTAATAACGGCCCAACATAAACTGAGTCGTAAATGAAAAAATATTTGAATATTACATTTTTACATAGCGCCTGCCCGCATTCATTGCGTTCAGTTTATGAAATAGAACATTGCCATTACAAACGGACAGGCGCTAAATGTTTTTGTGTTCGCTATTAAAATGATAACGGATATTTCGATTGAAGTATAAAAATGTATTTTATGTTTATCTGTTTAGCTGTACCTAAAATAAACGTTTCATGAAATTTATGCAATTAAAATACATCAGGCTACAAAATTTGAATGTAGCTGTAGCCATTAACGAATCGTATATACGTTATAACTATCGCGCCACTTGCCAGCGACACAGCGTTATTAAAACGATTCCGTTGTTAATATTTCGTATTGTAAAAACTTATTGTGCGCCATTTAACGCTGTGCGGTAGTTACGAGGTTGGATCATTTCCAACTAATATTAAACATTACGAGCCTGTCCATTAACCAGGTTCCTGTTTCGATCTAACATTTACTCGTTTTTTTTAAATCTGCGCCCAAAGGATTATTGCAACTAATAAACGGTTAACAATATTGAATTTTATATTTTTTCGTTTGAAGCAGATTGATCAATCTGGATCAAATTAATTAGTTCAGTTAATTCAAAATTATAAGCGCTAACTTCTTTGACAGGTTTTTTTATTAAAAAAACATTTTACATTAATGAACTTTCGGAATATAGTTTGATGTGCTACCCGCGATGTAAAACTTTAAGGTAAGAGTTCTTGCTTTCTAGAAAGTAACTTTGTGTACATGAAGGTATCTTTTTCCTAAAAGAAAATTAAAGAACTATTTTGGTATATTTTATGTATTAATTTGTTTATTTCAAGATGCGATCTGGTTTAAGCATCTTTATTAGAATCTCCTTGTTTAAGGCTTATTTATAGGCTTCAAATTAATATCGCAAAACGAATTAAAACAAAATCCATTTATTATAGTTCAATATCAACGGATCTGAAGGTCTTCCATTGTTGATGAAGGTATTGACGGGAGCGGCTGGTTGTTATCCCCTCGACTGCCTTTCAACTCGCGCCTCCCCCAGGGTTTTGTTTGGGCGAATCTAGTGTAGAACAATTGTTGTTACCCTGTTCAGAATATGTTTAAGAGTATGCAAACATCAGACTGTGTCGATTATGTTTTTGTATAATAAATTTAATTTTATATAGGTTTATATTAGGAACACTATAAAAGCAGTCGTTCTTGGAGAGTAGATGATATGGATGCCAAGAACATCCTCCAAGCTGATTAGAAGGTGTTTGAATACGAAGGAAACGGTTGATTATTTTTAAATAAAATTAATCTTAAACAAGAAGTAGGATAATAGAAAATACAGGACAATGAGAGGAAAAGTAGGTTACCGGGACAGAGGGCGGCGGTGTCCTCATCGGAGCCGTCCGCGCAGTGGTCCACTCCGTCGCAGGTGAGGTCCGCGCTGACGCAGAACTCCCTCTGTTTACACCGGAACTCCTTGCAACCGTGCTCTGGAATAATCCACAAAGACCAGTCATTGGCTAAAATAATACAGCTAGAGGAGGATGGA